>CM077167.1:113278452-114478452 GCA_039583875.1 Platanthera guangdongensis
AGGTTCACCTGGAACCTGCACAAAGTCATGTAGCAAATATGCTGTCTGGTCTACTTGCTGTAAAATATATAACAGGGACCCAACAATATGCCCTATATAATTCTGATCTACAGGTTTCCCATGTTCATCAGAATCAATTACAGCATTTGTAGCCATAAGTGTTTTCATGGCTGAGGCATCTAACATCCCAAACTTTTTGACTAGCTCCTTAGCATACTTAGACTAGGATATGAAGATGTCATCAGGTAGCGGCTTCACTTGGAGACCAAGAAAGTAGGAGAGCTCACCCATGCTACTCATTTCAAACTTAGAATGCATGAGGTTAGAGAACCTCTTTCATAGATTGGAATCTATAGACCCAAAAATAATGTCATCTACATAGATTTATACTAATAAAATTTGATCCTTATGATGTCTAGTGAATAATGTCCTATTTATAATGCCCCTAGAAAATTTATGTTTTAGAAGAAATCTAGCTAAGGTTTCATACCAAGCTCTTAGAGCTTGCTTTAAACCATAAAGAGCTTTATGCAATTTAAAGACATAAAAGGGATGAGTAGGAGAGATAAAACCTGGTGGTTGCTCACATAAACTTCTTCTTTAAGTTCACCATTCAAGAATGCACTCTTAACATCCATTTGGTATACTTTGAACTTTTTGCAGGCAGCATATGCAAGGAAGATTCTGATTGCTTCCAGCCTTGCAACAGGTGCAAATGTATGGTCATAGTAAATATCTTCCTCTTGTTTGTAGACTTGAGCAACCAGCCTTACCTTGTTCCTTATGATAATACCTTGGGCATCTAGTTTATTTCTAAATATCCATTTAGTTCCAATGACGAGGTAGTCTTGTAGTCTTGGAACTAAATCTCAAACTTTGCATCTCTCAAATTGGTTGAACTCCTCTTACATTGCAATAATACAGTGTGGATCTTGCTCAGCATCTTTAATGGATTGGGGCTTAATTTGAGATATGAAGCAGGTAGCATCATGTCCTGGTGGAGTTGATGTCTTGTCAGCACATCAACTGAAATGTCTCCAATCACTTGAGATACAGGGTGATCTCTAAGTGTGATAAATTCAGCAGGTGGAGTTGGTTAAGCAACAGCTTGGGGAATTAATTCCTATTATGGAATTATAGGTGTTGTTGGTTCTTCACTAATTTCAGTGTCTTCATCTTCATTGTCTTCAGTAATTTGTGGAGAAGGATGGCTAACAGGCTCATTGGTGAGGGTTAATTCATTCAGCTTCTCACACAAATGTGGTTCCTGCAAAGACTCACTGGTATAAGGAATCTTCTCCTTGTAAAACATGTTAGTTTCATCAAATAAAATATGGATAGATTCCTCAATTTTCATGATAGATTTATTATAGACCCTATAAGCATTGCTTACTTGGGAATATCCAAAAAAATTCCAATTTCAGTCTTGGCTTCAATTTTTTAATGTATTTCTTATTATTGTTGTGAATGTAGCATAAGCAATCAAATATTTTAAAATAGTCTAATTTAGGTTTCTTCCCTTTAAGTAGCTCATAAGGAGTCTTATTCTTAAGCTTGTATATTATACTTTTGTTCAGTACATAATTTGCTGTGTTCACAGCCTCTGCCCAAAAGGATAGGGGCATGCAAGCATCTGTATGTAATGTGCCTGCAGATTCAATTAAGGTTCTATTTTTCCTTTCATCAACCCCATTTTGTTGAGGAGTTCTAGGAGCTGAGAAGCAGTGCCTGATACCTTCCTTCTCACAGAACTCTTGTATAAGAAGAGACTCAAACTCAGTACCATGATCACTTCTGATCAATGTAACTAGAGTAGAGTACTCAATCTGTATGTTCTTGAGAAAATTTGTAAGAACCTTGAAGTTATCTGACTTAGATCTCAGAAAGAATACCCAAGTAAATCTAGAGAAGTCATCTACAATCCGTAAAGTATAAGATTTTCCTCCTAGGCTTTATACAGCAATAGGGCCAAAAAAGGTCCATATGTAGTACGTACATATATTCTAGGTGATCACTTTTATGTACAGATTTAAGGCTACTTTTAGTTTGCTTGCCTAATTGACAAGCCTTGCAAAGGCTTTCCTTCTTGTAGGGCAAGAAGGCAATCCTCTAACAAGATTGTCCCTAGAGTGTTTGGCAATATTTTTTAAGTTAACATTTCCTAATCTCTTATGTCAAAGGTCATTATTATTACTATTTGACTATTAAATAAACAAATTTTAGATTTGGCAGACCTAAAGTTAACGATATAAATGTTTGCTACTCTAGTGCCAATCAATAATGCTAGGTTACCTACTAAAGTAATAATACAGGAAGTTTTATTAAAGGATACCTGAAACCTTTCATCACATAACTTACTTATGGATATCAGGTTATGCTTCAGTTTACTTACATATGCAACATTCCTGAAGCTGACTGCTCCAATCTTGACCTTTCCATATCCTTCAGTCTGGCCACAATTGGAATCACCAAATATTACTTAGGTCCTAACTTTGACTTGTAGTTGATTAGGTTGTCCTTGTTTCCAGTCATGTGTTTTGAATAGCCAACTTATCTAAAACCACTGTTGCTTTGTGGTGGTTAGTCTTTCACCTGCGAGGAAACAGATTAGCTATTCTTGACCCAGGTTACCTTAGGTCCTTTTTTCTTCACATAATTAAAACTGGAGATATAAGAATATTCAGGTTGGCATTTATAGCCTAAGGGATGATATCTTCTAGGTAGAATAATCCATTGATTAAATTGATTAATGGATGATCTTGGTTGATTATAAATTTTAGAAAAATTCAAGTTTCTGTTAAGATGAACTGCGTTCGACGAATTCTGGTGAGTTCGTCGATCTGAGTTCGATGAATGGGGATGAGTTCGTCAAACTCCACTTAGAGAATGAAAGTATTCATTCTCTGGGCCCCAATATCGTCGATCTCGGGTCGACGAACCATACTGGTTTCATCGATCGTAGTTCAACGAATAATTATAGTGAAAGTTTGCGTTCGGAGTTCGTCGACTTGAGTTCGACGAACTGTACACATTTCGTCGATTGGAGTTTGACGAAATATGTTGAATATTGTTATAATTAGGACTTTTCTTATTCTTTTTCATTTTCTTATTCTTTGTTTTAATTCATTTTGTTTAACATTATTATCGTTTTCTATCTTTTCTTTTCCTTTTTCTGAAATAAATTTTATAGGAGTTGTTAGCATGTTCTTATGAATTAGTGGTGGTTGGCTCGATGAAGCACCTAAGCTCAGCTTGCCATTTATCCTGGCATTCACTGTGCTTGTGATGTCCATCAACTTGATGCTTCTCCCATTTAGGGATTCTTCAAGTTGCCTTGCCTCAGCCAATTCAGTCTTTAGAGATATAATTTGTTCTTGAGCTAAAGTTAATCATATTTTAACTTAATATTTTCGGAAATAAATTTTTCATGATCAGTTAATTTTTCTCTAAGTATTTTGATTTATTTTTCAGAGTTTATTAAATCAATGCATAGTGATTTGAATTCTGTTTTGAAATTATCAGAATTGTAATCAAAGGAAGACAATACCTGATCTGCCTCTAATTCAGATGTTTCTTCATTATCTGATTCTTCTGTTTGTTCCTCAGGATCAGATGGCTGCAGGAGGCATTGATAACCATAAGGCAAACTTCTCTTGCCTTTGCCTCCTCTTCATCTTCACTTGAGCTAGAAGATGAAGATTCTTCTTAAGTGTCACTCCAGGTCTCAGCCACAAAGCCCTTCTCTTTTCTCTTATGCTTGCTGGAGGAAGGCTTGCTGTAGTGATGCTTCCTGGTTTCTTTTTCTCTTTTTTTCTCCTTCTTTTGATTCTCAGGGCACTCTTAGATAAAGTGTCGTGGCTTCCTGCACCCAAAACAAACAACCTCTTTAGTGGGTGTTTTGTCATACCTTGGTTTGTCATCCTGCCTAGATGACTTTCTTCTGAAGTCCTTCCTTTCCATCTTGTAGAATCTCTTGGCTAAGAGACTCAAAAGTTCTTCACTGGCAGTTGGGGCTTCTATCACTTTTGAAGCTTTGAAAGCTATGTTCTGCTCCTTACTTGATGATGTGGAGGCCTTCTGATCAGCAACATCTCTTGTCTTAATCAACTGCTCATAAGATTTGAGCTTGCCAAGAAGAGATTCTGTAGAAATCTCATTCAAACTTCTAGCCTCCTTAATTGGCCATATCCTGGAATCCCAAGTGCTGGGGAAGAACATTAGGATTTTATCATTTATCTCAGTTAATGAGATGTCCTTGTCCAGGGTTCTTAGTTCATTTGTGATGACACTGAGTCTGTTGTACATGTCTGCAACAGTCTCTGATTCCTCCTTCCTGAAATTATAATATTGTGATATGAGGAGGGATCTCCTATCTTTCCTTTCATCTGATGAGCCAGCAACTATTTGGTTCAGTGAGTCCCAAATAGCCTTTGTAGAGGTGCACTCAGCCACCTTCTGAAAGATGTCATTTGACATTGTCTATGCCAGAATGTTCATTGCTTTGGCATCAGCCATCTTGGCTTTCTTTTGTGAATCAGTCCACTAAGGTGGTGGAACTGCATGTGTACTGGTAGATGTAATAGTAGTTATAGGTTGTGGAGGACCTGTCAAAATAGAATTGAAAATGTCCTCATCAATAGAATTCATATAAAGTTTAATTCTTACCTTCTATAGTGCAAATTTTTGCAAGTTGCACACAGGAGGTCTGGTGCTAGAATATTCCTTATTCTGTATCATGTTGTAAACAAGAAGCCAGAGAGAAAAAGATCTATCAAGGATCTTGGTTCAGATGTTAATCTATAAAACCAAAATAACCTTAGGCTTTGATACCAATTGAAAGATAAGGGATAGATCTGATTACTCTAGAGGGGTGAATAGAGTATGTTAAAACTTTTGGCTGTTTTTAAATATATCAGAGTAATAAAATATGTGATACTATAGTAGTAACAGACAATTAAAAACAGTCTAAGCAGAACTACCACAGCATTCAGCACACAGCAATAAGAAAACAAAGAGCGACCAGAAAATACAAGAAATTTATAGTGGTTCCCCTAAACTTGGGTACATCCACTCTTCTACCACCATGGTAGGAATCCACTTCAGGGTTTTGATCAGGTGCCCTATCACCAACAAGTTTTTGCTCTGGTGCCCTGTCACCACAAGATCTATTTGAAGGGAGATCTCACAATCCTTTGAGCTTTTGATCAGGTGCCCAAAAACCAAGCATAAACTTTTGAAGGGAGTTAATAAACCTTTTTACAAGTGGGGGGAGATAGATTTGATGGTGTCTTCTCTTTCTCTAATCAACAGAAAAGACTAGTGGATTGATGTTTTCAAGGGCTCCTTCCAAAATCACTTGGAGCCTTGCTCATGGTGTAGGTCTTCTGCCTTGACTTGAAGTACTCCAGGAACTTCTGACTGATTCAAATTATGTTGTCCTTGAAAGCTCCTGGAGTTGAAGTTGAAGAAGACTCTTGATTTGTGTTTGTTGTTCTTCTTCAGTCTTTAGTAAGATCAAGGTGAAAACAGGTTGTTTTCTGCACAGAGAATTTCTGAGAGTTTTTTTGTATTCTCTGGTTCTGTATTTTGCTATCTCCGTGTATCTGTAATTCCCTGTGACTGAAAAGAGAAAATCTCTTTTTATATTCTCTGTTGAAATTCTCCTTTGAAATTTGAATCTGAAGCATTGATTGCTGATTGTCTGGAGAATGAAAATAGGCTGGAGAATATTGCCTTTAAAGATTCTCCCCAACTATCCCAATAAATTAAACAAGTAATTAACCTGATGAAGACCATAATTAATGCTGCCAATAATGGCTATATTCACATAATATGAGCATTAATTACTCAGTAAATTACTGCTAAATAATATATGGAATAAGGACAAAAATGAGGAAAAACTCTAAGTCAGGCTTGGACAGAACTCGTCGAGCTCTGAACAGATTTCGTCGACCGGAGATCCAAGTTCATCGAGCTAAGAAATCTTGTTCATCGACCTGATAAAACCTGTTTGTTGACCTGAGCTCAGCGAACTACATTCTGGAGATAACTTGCCTAATCTGCGCTCCAAGTTCTTTGAGCTGATAATCAGACTTCATCGAGCTGAGTTCAGAGAAATCAATCTGGAAAGAATGTGTTGAAGCTAAACTCTAGATTTCGTCGACCTGAGCTCGAATGTCGTCGAGCTCAACTCAGAGAATTAATTCTAAGACCGTCGATTTGCGATCGTCGATCGTTGATCTGAGTTCGACGAACGTCGAACTTATATACTGAACTTTGATTTTTTTTTTTAAGTCTTTAGTCTTCTGAAGTCTTTTGCTGGCTTGTCCATCAAGGTTGAAACTAATGACTTAGCCTAAACTCTAAGACTCAAACACTTGACCTTTGCTATACAATATGGGCCAGACTTAACCTAATTAGTGAACATATCTCAAATCCAAACTAGGGATCCAATATAATCTACATTTCCAGATCTAAATGCAGGAATATATGGGGATCAAACCGATCTACCCACTGGAATCCACCCTTTTTCCACCTTTTGGTGAGGGGATCCATGTAAAAATGTATATTGAGGACTTCACTTGTCTGGGAGAAAATCATTACCCTTGAAGTTCTCTTTGGAGCCATGGCGAAGCTTTTCTACATGGATGGAAAGGAGCACGTCGCTATCCTTTTTGCAGATTTATCTTCAGATTTGGCCTCCGACCATAAGATCTCCTTCAGTGAGCTCACAAAGCTCAACCCAGCAATTTCTTAGCTTCTTCTTCCTTTTCACTCAAGGAAACTCAAGAGATGAAGAGAGAGAGAAAAGAAAGAGAATGAAACCTCCTTCCTATTCTTCTCTGGTTAAGTGGACTCAGGACTAATCCCAGCCACATGATCTCTCAGTCAAAATAAAGCAATCGCCGTGATTTGAGTTGACTGGTTTATTTTGGCGATATCGCCTGGCGATATCGTCTAGCGATATCGGTTGTCGCCACTCGACGATATTGACTTCACTGCTTTGACCCTAGTCAACCATCGCTTATTGGTTGCTTAACAATCAAGCTGACACTATCGCCCGGTGATATTCAATGTCGCCCGCCATATCAAGCCACTTAACGCTTTCAGGCATTAAGTGCATCGAGAGCGTCGAGAGCCGACACAACGCTTTATTGCTATCGCCATCCGGCGATACCCACTATCGCCTAGCGTTATCAAAGTAAGTAACTCGCTCAATGCTTCTAGGCGTCGAGTGCCTCGAGCTCACTCAATGCTTTATAGCATTGAGAGCGATCACTATCGTCGTTTGGTGATACCCACTATCGCCACTCGGTGTAACGCCCCGAAAATTGTGTGCAAGTCGGTCGCGAAAAAAGGGTTTTTGGTGCCTGTAGGGGTACACGTCCTAGGACACGGGCGTGTCCAAGGCCGTGTCTGGCTGGTGATTTTTGGTTGTTTCAACCCGAGAAGGACACGGCCAGAAACACGGCTGGATGACACGGGCGTGTCATCCGACACGGGCGTGTGCCAACCCGTGTCCCTACCCATGTCCTGATGGGTCGTGTCTGTTGCCGTGGCAGTTATGCGTGACATGCCCACAAACACGGGCATGTCGAGGAACCCGACACGGGCGTGTCAGGTCAGACACGGGCCTGTCTTGGCCCGTGTGCGTTTCTAAGTTCGACGATCATGCCTGGATCGAGGCACACCGCCTAGGACACGGCCGTGTGCCAAGCCGTGTTCGGCCCAGGTCTGGGGAATTTTGTGCAGATCCGAGCCGTTCGTTTTCTTTAATTTAGATCCGACGGCTCAGATGAGTCCCTGCTCTATTTAGGCCGGGAATAGGGGGTTAATTCCTTATTTTCTCTCCAAAGCTTTCTCCTTCCAAGTGAGAGAGAAGAGGAAGAAGAAGGAGGTTTCCGGCCACCGGCAGAGCATCGGAGCACCATTTCGAAGTCTGAGAGCGGATCCGTGGAGGGAAGATCATTGCGAAGAGTTCTAACCACGTAGTTTTTCCATGGCGCCAAAACGGACTACAAGGGTAACGATTCTCAACTTGAGCGTTTGAAGCTCTTTCTTTTGTATAGGGAACCCGCTCCGCGAGTGTGCGGCGAGTGCGTGGTGTTCCTTGGGGTTGATATGATTAGTCCCCCTTGTGTTGCATATAGAGTCCGGAATCGTAAGTATGGGCATAGGCATTATGTGTGAAGCCTACCCGGACGTGTACCGTCTGGATCGGTGATGTTGCATTTGATGTGGTTTCGCCGGAGAAGACTCCGTGCTTTAGGCTTTTCGGGTTTCTACGCGGTAGATTGCAGCAGGGATCCTTGGAGGTTAGCTTCAAGGCACACCCGGAAAACTGAGCGGAAACGTGTTCTGCTAACTTGGTGGTCTGGGAACCGCCTTGATCATAACTGGGTTATGAGATTGTTTTGGAAAATTTGGGATCCGAGAGAAGCTTGGCCCGCGCAAAGGACTTAAATTGGACATGCGGCTTGAGCAACGGGCAAGTGGAATTGGACCTAGGCTATGTTGTTCGGTGCGAGAGACCCGAAGACGGGGACTGGCCGTTGGCATAGTCGGAGCCTTAGACGGTGGTCAAAAAGGCTAAATGCTCACATGTTGTTGCCATCCTGGGGGTGGTGGTGAATGCACTGATGGGTCAGGGTTCACCATAAATGTGCCCTAAGTGCACGGGGTGTTTGGCCGTGCGAGCCTACACCTGTGGCGAATTATAATTGCGCTATATATATTGTTGGGCTAATGTTATGCAAGGAAAGAGCACCTCCATCCCGAGTAAGGGGCGGGGTCGTTATAATTTGGTCGGCATTTAGCTGACCGTTGCTTTATTTGCCACCGTGCGGTGGTATGTGCTTGCAGGTGCTGCAGAGCCGAGCGCCAAATAGCGGGCTGGAGCCCATGTTGCTGTGCTGGCCCTAAAAGGCCGTAGAATAGCTGTTTTTATATTTATCATGTGTGGCCGGCCTGCGAGCCGATGTATGTAAAACACTCTTTATTAAGTGAACATTTGTAAGGCCATAAGGCCATGTACCTGTTTCTTTGTATTTGGGGTTTCATTCCTGTTGTTGTAGCTGTGGACATTCATATTGATGGATTTAATTTTGGGTTCTTTCAACTTTAAAATCTTCCGCTAGAATGCTCTGTGATTAGGATGAGTAGTCTTAGTTGGTTGGTTTGATTATTCATTTAGTATCCCTTCCGACTGTCTGTGGTATATGGCGTCGGGTTCCAGCTGGACCTTCTATTATATGTCATGCGACAGATGGGGGTGTTACAATTTGGTATCAGACTTCTGGTTACGGTCAAGCTTAAATGAATTCGTGGGCGAATTCTTTTAAGGGGTGGTGAGCACATGTGTGCGTCATCGTTATAACATCAAAAAGAACCCATGAATGTCCACTTAGGAATGAAAATACACTTGTTTTGTGGAACCTGAGTGTTCCAATGATTGCTTTTAGCAATTTGTTTGTTGTCTAATCGTGTGTCTTTGCTAATTTAGGCAGCTAGGAGCGGTGCTGGTCAGTCAGAGCGTCCGCAATCAGCGGAAAGTAGTGCACCAAGGGACGTGCCTGCTACACCTCCTTCAGCGGAAACCATCAGGATGGTGGCTGAAGCAGTGTTTGCAATGATAAATGCCCAACCTACAGGGCAAATGCATCGCGCACCTCCTGCGAATGAGCAAGAACCGGTTAGGGCGGCAGAGCCGAGAGTGGTGGAACGCGCAGCAGTTGAGTTAGTAGAGCCGAGGAGAACTACGGAGAGGCAGTTAAAGCATGTGATGGGCTTTAATCCTCCGAGGTTTAATGGGGTTGGAATGCCAACTCAAGCTGAGGACTGGCTCTCTTCCATAAAGAGGGTGTTGACGGCCACAATAACTGAGGAGTGGCAGAAGACCACCATAGCGACTTTCCTTTTGGAAGGTGAAGCGAGGCTGTGGTGGGACGAGTTGGAGTGTCATCTTCTAGTGGGAAGGCAACTTGCGGATGTGCCGATGGAGGAATTTTCAAGATTGTTCCTAGCCAGATTTGTACCTTCTGCTCAGAAGTTGGAGATGGAGAATCAATTTTTTGGGTTGTCTCAGGGATCCAGAAGCGTGGACGAATATCTGCATGAGTTCACACGGTTGGGTCGTTATGCTGGTGCTATGTTTTCAGAAGAAGAGAGGAAGACCAACCGATTTTATGAGGGTCTTCGCAGTGATTTACAGTTACTTCTTGCTGGGCCTAAGGCACAGGGCTTCCTAGCCTTGGTCAATTCGGCCCGATCGTTGGAAAAGGTTGCAAAGAAAGTTCAAGAGAAGAAGGACCCAGGAGAAAGGAAGACCGAGTTCAAGGTGCCAAGTAACAATACAGGTTTTCGCAGATGGAACAAGAAGCGGAGGACTTCGAACTCAGCCCCTTCGGCTGATGCATCAGGGGCAACTACAAGTCGAGTCCCCAGAGCTTGCTACAACTGTGGGAAGACAGGGCATTTTGCTCGGGAGTGTTGGAGCGGACGTTCAAAGTCCGAGAGGAGACCTGGAGCGACTTATGAGGAGAAAGGGAAGGCGGTGGAGTCAACCGCGTCCCATCATGCTCCAGCCCAGCTTAGATTCTATAATCTTGGTCTGTAGGAGGCCATAAAGCAAGAGGACGTGGTGACAGGTATGAGTTAAATTACAGTGGTTTAACTTTTATAGTTGTTACCTTCGTATTTGTTAGCTTACGTTTGTTAGTGCTAGGCTTTGTGTTAATCTTTGGGTTTTCGGCGAGAGCCCTTTTTGATACGGGAGTATCACATTCCTTCTTGTCCAAAAAACTTATATCGCGCATCGGAGTTCCATTCTCGATGGCAGAAAACAAGTTGGATGTGTTGTTGCCTAATGGGTGCTCAATGTGTGTGGATAGGGTTTGTGTTGTGAAGATTCGGATTGGAGACCGGGAGTTTGATTTGCGGGCGTTGGTTCTACCGTTGGTGGAGTTCGACGTAATTTTCGGTATGGATTGGCTCTCGGAGGAAAGTGCATGTATTGATTGCAACCGTAAAGAAGTCAAGTTGGGTCTGGACACTGATCGGGAGACTACTTTTGCGGGCATGAAGGGGTCAGGGAAAGTTCTGATGTCGGCCCTTCAGATGTTCAAGGCAGTTCAGTCTGGGGCAGAACTATATGTCACTCTAGTGCAGACTTCGACGCCTAAGCCTAGTTTGGACAGCATCCCAGTTGTGTCCGAGTATCCTGATGTGTTCCCAGATGATCTCCCAGGAGCCCCTCCTCAGCGGGAGATAGACTTTACTATAGAGCTAGTACCGGATGCCAAACCGGTGTCACGCTCCCCCTATCGGATAGCCCCAAGAGAAATGGTAGAGTTGAAGGTGCAACTGCAGGAGTTGCTAGAGCAAGGATATGTGCGTCCAAGTTCATCGCCTTGGAGCGCACCAGTTCTCTTTGTTAAGAAGAAAGATGGGAGCATGCGGCTTTGTATCGATTATCGGGAATTGAACAAACTTACGGAGAAGAACAAATATCCAATCCCAAGGATTGACGATCTATTTGATCATTCGGTTGGATCAACTGTATATTCGAAGTTAGATTTGAAGTCCGGTTACTATCAGTTGAGGATAAGGGAGAGCGACATCCCAAAGATAGCATTCAGTACGCAGTTTGGGAATTACGAGTTCACGGTTATGCCGTTTCGGTTGACGAATGCGCCATCCGTGTTTATGGATCTGATGAATAGGACGTTCAGAGAATACTTGGATCAGTTTGTGATAGTATTTATCGATGATATCCTGGTGTATTCGCGGTGCGAGGAGGATCACTATAAGCATTTACACATGGTGTTGGAGACATTGAGGAAAAGTCAGTTGTATGCAAAGTTCTCCAAGTGTGAATTCTGGTTATCCTCGATAGTGTTCTTTGGTCATGTTGTCAGTGGAGAAGGAATAGCTGTGGATCCGGCAAAGATAGTGGCGATATGGGAGTGGCCTACTTTGACTACGGTGGCAGAAGTCCGGAGTTTTCTGGGGCTTGCTGGCTACTATAGTCGCTTCGTAGAGAACTTCTCGCGGATAGCACTACCACTCACGACGTTGACAAGAAAGGATCAGAAGTTTGTGTGGTCTTCGGAGTGCGAATAGGCATTTGAATAATTGAAGAGGCGGTTGACCACGGCGCCCATTTTATGTTCGCCAAGTGGAACCGAAGGGTTCGAGATCTATAGTGATGCTTCGGACAGTGGTTTGGGCTGTGTCCTGCTACAGCATGGGAGAGTGATAGCCTATGGTTCACGACAACTGAAGGTTCACGAGAGGAATTATCCGGTCCACGACTTAGAGTTAGCGGCCGTGATATTTGCTCTTAAGCTTTGGAGGCACTATCTGTACGGTGTGAAGGTCGATATTTACACCGATCATAAGAGTTTGAAGTACCTATTGTACCAAAAGGATCTGAACATGAGGCAGAGGAGGTGGATGGAGTTCTTAGGGGACTACACCTTCAAGATACACTATGTGCCTGGGAAGGGAAATGCAGTGGCGGATGCGTTGAGTCGTAAGATTCCCGCACGAGCCAATTGGTTATCAGTACATGATGAGAGATTGGTCCAAGAGTTGGAGTCATTGGATATATCTTGCTTCGATAAGCAGTCTAGTGCCGAGGCGAAACTGTTTTGGACAGAGGCGCAGTGTGACCTAGCGGATAGAGTTCGGCGGGTTTTGGTTCAGGATGGCAGCATGAAGCAGATCTTGGATGAAGCTTTGGATGGGTCAAATTCCCAGTTTGTGGTCGAAGATGGGTTGCTAAGGAAGGACGGACGACTATGCGTTCCTAGTGCGGATAGTATTCGGGAGGAGTTGATGTATGAGGCTCATCATACCAAGTACTCAATCCACCCGGGAAGCACGAAAATGTATAGAGACGTGAAGAAATTATTCTGGTGGCCGGGTTTAAAGAAGGATGTGGCACTTTATGTGGCCAAGTGTCGTACTTGTGCATTAGTGAAGGCGGAATGCCAGAAGCCCGGAGGTTTCTTGAAATCCCTTCCTATCCCAGAATGGAAGTTTGACGACATATCTATGGATTTTGTGCACGGTTTGCCGAAGTCGCAGAAGGGAAACGACGCCATTTGGGTGGTCATAGATAGATTGACAAAGGTGTTGCACTTTATCCCAGTGAGAAAGGAGGATCCGGTGGAAAAGTTAGCCAAACTCTACGTGGATAACATTGTACGATTGCATGGTGTGCCTCGCAGTATTGTTAGTGACTGTGATGGACGCTTCACGTCAAATGACTGGAGGTTGGTGCATGGTCTGTTGGGTACTAAGCTAAAGTTCAGCACAGCCTTTCACCCGCAGACAGATGGCCAAACCGAGAGAGTCAACAGGACTATGGAGGACATGCTTCGCATGTGCGTCCTAGATTTCGGGAAGAATTGGGAGGATCACTTGTACATGGTGGAGTTTGCGTACAACAACAGCTTTTAGGCAAGTATTGGAATGGCGCCTTTCGAAGCCTTATACGGGAGGAAGTGTCGTACGCCGTTGTCTTGGTTGGAGGCAGTCGAATCGAAGTTGTATAAACGTCAAGCGGTGGAAGATGCCACTTCAATGATACGGACAATTCAGGAAAGGCTGAAGATTGCTCAGGATAGACAGTCAAAGTATTACAATGCCAAACATAGAAATGTGGAGTTCAACGTTGGCGACATGGTATATTTAAAGATCAAGACGTTCAAGGGTGTATCGCGGATTCGACGCTTGAAGAAGCTGAGTCCGAGATACCTTGGACCATTTGAAATCCTGGAGCGTGTTGGCGAGGCGGCGTATAGGTTGAAACTGTCGACGGAGTTGAGTGGGCTGCATGACGTGTTCCACGTATCGGTGTTGCGTAAGGCAGTGCAAGAGCCTTCGCAGATCGTTACGGACAACCAGGTACCGGTTGATTATGTTGAAATTTGTGAAGTGGAAGTGGGTGACGGGACAGGCCGCGCGGCCTGTGCGGACAGCTTTGGCGGACTGGGCGGACTGGGCGGACTGAGGTTGCGGCCTGGTGAGAAGTCTGGTGGAAGCCGGCTGTGTTCTGAGCGGGCTGTTGCATGGAGTCCGCGGTTTGGTGCGGCCTGGTATCTGCGGATAGAGAGGCTTGCGGACTGGTGCTTTGCTCAGTGGTCGCGGGTGCAAGTTTGCGCTGTTGGCGGGTTGGTTCGAGTTCGCGGGAAGCCTTGCGGACTGGTGTGTCCGCGGTTGGGGCTGTTGCGGACTGGGCCTTGAGCTTGGCTGAGGCCTTGTCGAGCTCAGGTGTTACAGCAGGTCTTGCTGTGGAGACCGGTTGGCGGACTGATGTTTGGAGTCCGGCTTGGTGCTACTGCATTGGACAAGTGCGAGGAGCTCGCGGACTGGTTGCGGCTGTGCTAGGGTGTTTGGCGGACGGGACTTTGTGTCCGCCATGCTCGCACTGGCCCTTGATGGTTTTGGACTTGGTCACACTTGGTGTCAAGTTCATGGCGTCCGCCGTATCCGCGAAGTCCGCTGTGACCGGGCGGACTGTTGCTGTTTGCCTTTGGTCGTGGACTTGTGGCGGATTGAGGTGTGGGTCTTGCGGACTGCCTCGGGTTGGTGCGGACTGCCATTGAAGAGGGTGCTGTCCTGAAGCAGTTGGAGCTTTGCGGGCTGGTGCCTTGTCCGCTTAGCTTGGGCGGACTGGAGAGGGTTCGTCATTGGTTGCCTTGCTCCTGGCGGTTTCCCTTGCTGACTGGCTAAGTCCTCGCGGACTGAGCGGACAGTCGGTTTGTGTTCGCGCGGGCTGGGGCGGTGTCGCTATCTCATGGGCGGTGACCACACTCCTCACCTGGCCTATAAATAGGACCCCCCTGGCACATCTACAGTAACCTAAGTAACGTGAGTGAACAGTAAATTGGGTTGGGCGAGTGCTGCGGTCTGTGTTTTCCAGTCCGCGCGGATTATTTCAGGCTGACGGTTTGCTGTGTGCAGGTCGCGCGGATAACTTCAAGGAGCCAGGAGTTTGGCTGTGACTTCGGTCAGTGCTTGGAAGTGTGCGGTCTCTGCGAACTCAGCAGGAGGTCGCTCTGCGGCTTGTCAGTTCTGTTTCAACTTTCCCAGCTTCAATAACCTGTCCGCCGGTTTCAGGCGGGTAGGGGAGTTCCTCAGTTCGGGTTCAGCAGGAGGCGAATAACGGTCTGTCCGCGCGGCCTCGCGGTCTCGGCGGACTCCGTGGTATTCGGCGGATTGCAGCATAGCTTGGGCGAGCTCAGCGGTCTCGGCGGTCTCGGCGACCTCGCGGTCTCGGCGGACTGGAGTGCTGTCCGCCCGGCTCGTTTTTTGGTTCTTTCTGTTTACAGCTGTAATACTAGCGAAATCATGTCTCGCTATGTATGCCTCGGATTGTAAAGAAGTGAATGCATAATAAGATCTTCTTGTGCTTCCATTGTTTTGTTGGGTGCAACCTCTAGTCCTTGGGTTTCCGCAGGTTCAGCGTGCGAACTGGGTAGTTCCGAAGATATTAATTTGGTGTTTGGGCTATCTTGCTGACCACGTTGAGAAAATTTAACATGGTATCAAAGCCAGGTTTCTGAGGTTGTTGGTTCAGTTGCGTGAGCGGAAGTCAGCCAGTGTTGTGACTCAGTGATTGAGTGGTGATCAACCTGTGTTGTTGCTCGGAGCTGCTGAAGGGTACCAACAGGTGGTTGCAATGGAAGGAAGCTTAGCAAGAGGTCTGGGCATTGAACTCTTAACGCCGACTAACTATAAAAAGTGGAAGTCGTGCATGAAGAGTTATCTTCTAGGCGAGGAGCTGTGGGAAGTTGTCGGTGGAGACGACAGACAGGAAGTTACTGCTGCTTTCGGTACTGCTGAACAGGTGAGGCTCTGGAGAAGAACTAATGCTAAGGCAGAGTTCGTTCTGAAAAGAGCTGTCTCTCTGGAACTGTTTGATCACATCATTGGATGTGAGTCGGCTGCTGATATTTGGACAACCATTGATGAGTTGTTCAATAGGAAGAATGTGGCGCGGCTTCAGTTCCTGGAGAATGAGTTGGCCAGGGCAACTCAGGGAGACCTTTCCATCTCCAGGTACTTCTTAAAGATGAAGAGCTTGTGTGCTGAGCTGTCGGCGCTGGATCCTGATGAGCCTATCTCTGAGGCAAAGATGAAAAGGCACATTTTCCGCGGCTTGCGGAAGGAGTATGTGGCCTTTGTTACATCTGTTCAAGGGTGGGCTACTCAGCCGTCGTTGCTGGAGCTGGAGAATCTGCTTGCCTCGCAGGAGAGCTTAGCAAGGCAGATGGCTGGAGTGAATCTGAATCAGGAAGGCAGCGAGGCTCTCTTCTCAGGCAAGAAGAAGGGATGGGAAGGGAAGAAGAAGAAGAAGGTGCAGGCCGCTGTTGAAAAGGAGACTTCAACTTCATATCCGCCGGAGAGGAGCAATGCTCCTAAGGACTGGAAGAAGAATCTGAAGTGCTACCGGTGTCATCAGCGTGGGCACTTCAAGCGGGACTGCAAGGTCAAACTGCAGCCTGGGCATGCTGCGGGAAAGGAGGAAGCTTGCTCGCGAAGTGAAGAAGCAGAATGGGGAGGAGCTTTCATGACGGGCACTTGTGTCCGGGCCTTATCTGCTGAGGACTTCAACAGCGAGTGGATCGTCGACTCCGGGTGTGGTCATCACCTCACCGGAGACAAGTCGAAGTTCACCTCCATGCAGGCTTACTCAGGTAATGAAGCTATTATCACTGCTGATAATACTGTTTATGCAGTAGAGAAGGAGGGGGTCGTGTCTTTGGGTAGTGATCAGGGGCCACTCACGTTAAGGAGTGTGTATCATGTGCCGGGCATGAAGAAGAACCTCTTCTCGGTGACCAACGCGGTGGACGCTGGGTATCACGTTCTGTTTGGGCCAACAGACGTGAGGTTCCTTCGCAACGTATCAGCGGTAAAGGCTGATGTTGCTCATGTTGGGAGGAGGGTGAAGAACTTGTTTGTTCTTTCCACCAGTGCCTATGTTGATAGGATGAGGGCCAATGATAGTGCGGCTATCTGGCATGAGAGGCTGGGGCATGTTGGCATGGACAAGCTAAAGGCAATGGCGAGTAGAAGTCTGGTGAGGGGGTTGCCGATGTTGTCTTCCTTTGGTGATGGGCATGTTTGTGCGGGCTGTCAATACGGTAAGGCACATCGCCTTCCGTTTGATAAATCTCAAACAAGGAGCAAGAAACCATTGGAGTGTGTTCATGGTGACCTGATGGGACCGACTGTTACTGCCAGCCTTGGTGGAAGTAAATACATGCTTGTCTTGGTTGATGACTACTCAAGGTATACTTGGGTGTACTTCTTAAAGGAGAAGTCGGATGCCTTCCGTTTGTTCGTGGAGTTCAAGGAGTTGGTAGAAGTCCGGCTTGGCTTGCGGATTAAGAAGTTTAGAACTGATAACGGGGGAGAGTTTGTCTCTTCCGAGTTTTCTAACTTCTGCAGGAAGCACGGGATCCAACGGGAGCTTACATGTTCTCACACTCCACAACAAAATGGGGTAGCGGAGCGGAAGATCCGTCATTTGACGGAAACCTGCAAATGCTGGCTGCATGCGAAAGATATCCCGAGGTCCTTTTGGGCGGAGGGAATGTCTTGTGCTGCATATGTTATCAACCGGATGCCACACAGCCCTATCAACATGAAGACGCCCATTGAGCTGTTGCTGAAGGAGAAGCCGAGTGTTGGACACCTTCGGGTGTTCGGTTCAACTTGCTACGTGCATGTCCCGGATGCTTCACGGACAAAGCTGGATGCGAAGGCAAGGAAACTTGTCTTTGTTGGCTATGATGAGCGGAAGAAGGGATGGAAGTGCATGGACCCTGTGACGAAGAAGTTCATGGTGTCAAGAGACGTTGTCTTTGACGAGCTGACGTCATATGGAGGTGGCTCGGTGGAGCCTACCGGAAGTAGCAAGGTTGAGGAAGCACCGGTGGAGGCTGCTGAAGGCTTGGAAGAGGAGCTGGCTGTTTCTCCAGCAGCTCCTGTTGCTTCGAACTCCGAGGCTGAGCCTTCTGGCTCAGGAAGCAGGGGGAGCACTGCTCAATGCTTGCCCCAGGTAGGAGTGGAGCCTGAAGAAGAAACGGAAGCCGTGAGCAAGGAGCCGTGTCTTCGGAGATCGAAGAGGGTGGTTAAGCCACCGGCTCGGTACTGTGATGGGAATGCAGTGAGCTTTGTCTCCTATTTCTTTGCTGGTCCTCTGGATGAGCGAGAGCCTGCAAACTTCAACGAGGCCACTGGAGTGAAGGAGTGGGAAGGTGCCATGAAGGAAGAGATTGATGCTCTGAAGAAGAATGAGACCTGGGACCTTGTGCCCAAGGTTGATGGCGTTACTCCGGTTACTTGCAAGTGGGTGTATAAGTTGAAGAAGAAGGCTGATGGGAGCATTGATCGTTTCAAGGCTCGCCTGGTCGCTAGAGGATTCTCACAGCAGTATGGAGAAGACTATGAGGAGACATTCAGTCCAGTTGCGAAGATGACGTCTGTAAGAGTGGTGATCGCCTTGGCTGCTAGCAAGGGATGGAGGTTGTGGCAACTCGATGTGAAGAATGCCTTTCTTTACGGAGAGATTGACAAGGACATCTTCATGGATCAGCCGCTTGGTTTCGTCTCTGAGAAGCATCCGGACTATGTCTGCAAACTCAGGAAGGCTCTCTATGGGTTGAAGCAAGCTCCTCGAGCGTGGTATGGGAAGATTGCAGAGTACCTGCAGTTCTGTGGATACCTGGCTTCTAACTCGGATTCAAGCTTGTTCGTCAAGAAGAAGGGAGAGCTAAGAGTCTTGGTCCTGCTGTATGTGGATGATATGATCATCACAGGGAACTCGGAGGAGGAAGTAGCAAGGCTCAGGGGAGAGCTTGCTATACGCTTCGAGATGAAAGACTTGGGAGAGTTGCATCACTTTCTTGGTCTGGAAGTGGAGAGGAAGGAGTGCGGGATTCTCAGTAGCCAGAAAGGGTATGCTGATCGCATTGTGAAGCGGTTTGGCATGGGCGAAGGGAAGAAGTGCTCTACTCCACTGGAACCTAGGCTGAAGCTTCGACGAGATGAGGGAAGGATGCTTAATGATCCCTTGGTGTTCAGGGCTCTTGTTGGGAGCTTGATCTATCTGACAATTACAAGGCCGGATATAGCTTATGTTGTTGGCCGAGTAAGTCGGTATATGGCTGAACCAAGGCAATCTCATCTAGTGGCGGCGAAGGGAATTCTGAAGTATGTCAAGGTGACTTCTGAGATGGGACTCCTCTATGGAAGGGATGCGGAGTTTGCGTTGCTCGGGTACACGGATGCTGACTATGGCGGTGATTCGGATGATCGAAGGTCTACTTCAGGTTATGTGTTCACTTGTGGTTCAGCTAGCATCTCGTGGTGTAGCAAGAAGCAGGACTCGGTGTCGGTTTCAACCACGGAGGCGGAGTATAAGGCTTCGGCCTTGGCTGCTCGGGAAGCCGTTTGGTTGAGGAGGCTCATAGAGGATGTTCATGAAGAAGTGCAAGGGCCTACTTTACTCCGGGGTGACAATGAGAGTGCTCTCAAACTGGTAAACAATCCAGTGTGTCACGCCAGGACCAAGCATATAGAGATTGATCACCACTTCATCCGGGAGAAGGTGTTGGAGGGGTCTCTGCTGGTCGGGCATGTTCGGAGTGAAGATAATCTTGCTGACATCTTCACGAAGCCGCTGTCGAAGGGGCCCTTTGAACGCTTGCGCAGCTTGCTGGGCTTGGTCACCACTTCTCACTTCAAGGGGGAGTGTTGAAATTTGTGAAGTGGAAGTGGGTGACGGGACAGGCCGCGCGGCCTGTGCGGACAGCTTTGGCGGACTGGGCGGACTGGGCGGACTGAGGTTACGGCCTGGTGAGAAGTCTGGTGGAAGCCGGCTGTGTTCTGAGCGGGCTGTTGCATGGAGTCCGCGGTTTGGTGCGGCCTGGTATCTGCGGATAGAGAGGCTTGCGGACTGGTGCTTTGCTCAGTGGTCGCGGGTGCAAGTTTGCGCTGTTGGCGGGTTGGTTCGAGTTCGCGGGAAGCCTTGCGGACTGGTGTGTCCGCGGTTGGGGCTGTTGCGGACTGGGCCTTGAGCTTGGCTGAGGCCTTGTCGAGCTCAGGTGTTACAGCAGGTCTTGCTGTGGAGACCGGTTGGCGGACTGATGTTTGGAGTCCGGCTTGGTGCTACTGCATTGGACAAGTGCGAGGAGCTCGCGGACTGGTTGCGGTCTGTGCTAGGGTGTTTGGCGGACGGGACTTTGTGTCCGCCATGCTCGCACTGGCCCTTGATGGTTTTGGACTTGGTCACACTTGGTGTCAAGTTCATGGCGTCCGCCGTATCCGCGAAGTCCGCTGTGACCGGGCGGACTGTTGCTGTTTGCCTTTGGTCGTGGACTTGTGGCGGATTGAGGTGTGGGTCTTGCGGACTGCCTCGGGTTGGTGCGGACTGCCATTGAAGAGGGTGCTGTCCTGAAGCAGTTGGAGCTTTGCGGGCTGGTGCCTTGTCCGCTTAGCTTGGGCGGACTGGAGAGGGTTCGTCATTGGTTGCCTTGCTCCTGGCGGTTTCCCTTGGTGACTGGCTAAGTCCTCGCGGACTGAGCGGACAGTCGGTTTGTGTTCGCGCGGGCTGGGGCGGTGTCGCTATCTCATAGGCGGTGACCACACTCCTCACCTGGCCTATAAATAGGACCCCCCTGGCACATCTACAGTAACCTAAGTAACGTGAGTGAACAGTAAATTGGGTTGGGCGAGTGCTGCGGTCTGTGTTTTCCAGTCCGCGCGGATTGTTTCAGGCTGACGGTTTGCTGTGTGCAGGTCGCGCGGATAACTTCAAGGAGCCAGGAGTTTGGCTGTGACTTCGGTCAGTGCTTGGAAGTGTGCGGTCTCTGCGGACTCAGCAGGAGGTCGCTCTGCGGCTTGTCAGTTCTGTTTCAACTTTCCCAGCTTCAATAACCTGTCCGCCGGTTTCAGGCGGGTAGGGGAGTTCCTCAGTTCGGGTTCAGCAGGAGGCGAATAACGGTCTGTCCGCGCGGCCTCGCGGTCTCGGCGGACTCCGTGGTATTCGGCGGATTGCAGCATAGCTTGGGCGAGCTCAGCGGTCTCGGCGGTCTCGGCGACCTCGCGGTCTCGGCGGACTGGAGTGCTGTCCGCCCGGCTCGTTTTTTGGTTCTTTCTGTTTACAGCTGTAATACTAGCGAAATCATGTCTCGCTATGTATGCCTCGGATTGTAAAGAAGTGAATGCATAATAAGATCTTCTTGTGCTTCCATTGTTTTGTTGGGTGCAACCTCTAGTCCTTGGGTTTCCGCAGGTTCAGCGTGCGAACTGGGTAGTTCCGAAGATATTAATTTGGTGTTTGGGCTATCTTGCTGACCACGTTGAGAAAATTTAACAGATTATGAGTTAACAACAAGGGTCAAGCCAGTGCGAATTGAAGATGTTACAGTCAAACGACTCCGCAACAAGGAGATCCGAATAGTAAAGTCCGTTGGGATAATTGCGGACGTGAGGAGCTTTCTTGGGAACGAGAGCAAGCTATGTTGGAGGAATACCCCGAGTTGTTCCACTCAGGTATCATTTAGCCTTTGTGTACCTTTCCTTAATTTCGGGACGAAATTCCTTAAGTGGGGGAGATTTGTAACGCCCCGAAAATTGTGCGCAAGTCGGTCGCGAAAAAAGGGTTTTTGGTGCCTGTAGGGGTACACGGCCTAGGACACGGGCGTGTCCAAGGCCATGTCTGGCTGGTGATTTTTGGTCGTTTCAACCCGAGAAGGACACGGCCAGAAACACGGCCGGATGACACGGGCGTGTCATCCGACACTGGCGTGTGCCAACCCGTGTCCCTACCCGTGTCCTGATGGGTCGTGTCCGTTGCCGTGGCGGTTATGCGTGACACGCCCACGAACACGGGCGTGTCGAGGAACCCGACACGGGCGTGTCAGGTCAGACACGGGCGTGTCTTGGCCCGTGTGCATTTCTCAGTTCGACGATCGTGCCTGGATCGAGGCACACGGCCTGGGACACGGCCGTGTGCCAAGCCGTGTTCGGCCCAGGTCTGGAGAATTTTGTGCAGATCCGAGCCGTTCGTTTTCTTTAATTTAGATCTGACGGCTCAGATGAGTCCCTGCTCTATTTAGGCCGGGAATAGGGGGTTAATTCCTCATTTTCTCTCCAAAGCTTTCTCCTTCCAAAGTGAGAGAGAAGAGGAAGAAGAAGGAGGTTTCCGGCCACCGGCGGAGCATCGGAGCACCATTTCGAAGTCTGAGAGCTGATCCGTGGAGGGAAAGTCATTGCGAAGAGTTCTAACCGCGTAGTTTTTCCATGGCGCCAAAACGGACTACAAGGGTAACGATTCTCAACTTGAGCGTTTGAAGCTCTTTCTTTTGCATAGGGAACCCCGCTCCCGCGAGTGTGCGGCGAGTGCGTGGTGTTCCTTGGGGTTGATATGATTAGTCCCCCTTGTGTTGCATATAGAGTCCGGAATCGTAAGTACGGGCATAGGCATTGTGTGTGAAGCCTACCCGGACGTGTACCGTCTGGATCGGTGATGTTGCATTTGATGTGGTTTCGCCGGAGAAGACTCCGTGCTTTGGTTTTTCGGGTTTCTACACGGTAGATTGCAGCAGGGATCCTTGGAGGTTAGCTTCAAGGCGCACCCGGAAAACTGAGCGGAAACGTGTTCTGCTAACTTGGCGGTCTGGGAACCGTCCTTGATCATAACTGGGTTATGAGATTGTTTTGGAAAATTTGGGATCCGAGAGAAGCTTGGCCCACGCAAAGGACTTAAATTGGACATGCGATGTGAGCAACAGGCAAGTGGAATTGGACCTAGGCTATGTGGTTCGGTGCGAGAGACCCGAAGACGGGGACTGGCCGTTGGCACAGTCGGAGCCTTAGACGATGGTCAGAAAGGCTAAATGCTCACATGTTGTTGCCATCCTGGGGGTGGTGGTGAATACACTGATGGGTCAGGGTTCACCATGAATGTGCCCTGAGTGCACGGGGTGTTTGGCCGTGCGAGCCTACACCTGTGGCGAATTATAATTGCGTTATATATATTGTTGGGCTAATGTTATGCAGGGAAAGAGCACCGCCGTCCCGAGTAAGGGGCGTGGTCGTTATAATTTTGTCGGCTTTTAGCTAACTGTTGCTTTATTTACCACCGTGCGGTGGTATGTGCTTGCAGGTGCTGCGGAGCCGAGTGCCAAATAGCGGGCTGGAGCCCATGTTGATGTGTTGGCCCTAGAAGGCCGTAGAATAGCTATTTTTATATTTATCATGTGTGGCCGGTTTGCGAGCCGATGTATGTAAAACACTCTTTATTAAGTGAACATTTGTAAGGCCATAAGGCAATGTACCTGTTTCTGTGTATTTGGGGTTTCATTCCTGTTGTTGTAGCTGTGGACATTCATATTGATGGATTTAATTTTGGGTTCTTTCAACTTTAAAATCTTCCGCTAGAATGCTCTGTGATTAGGACGAGTAGTCTTAGTTGGTTGGTTTGATTATTCATTTAGTATCCCTTCCGACTGTCTGTGGTATATGTCGTCGGGTTCTAGCTGGACCTTCTGTTATATGCCATGCGACAGATGGGGGTGTTACACTCGGTGATATCAGTTCGACGATTTTTAGAAACTGTCGAGTTCATCGGGCGCGGATCGACGAACGCCACTATCACCATCAGGCGATACCCACTGTCACCCGACGACAGTAACAAAAGTTTTGCTGTCAAATTTCGGGTGTTACACCGATTTTCTTCCTTCTTCCTGAACCAGAAAGGTGTGAGCGAGAGAGAGAGAGAATGGTTGTTCTTAAATCTTTTGGTGGCCGCCGACGGCGCTCCGGTGCTTGAAATCTTCAACAAAATATAGATCCGGAAAGATCTCAACGAGAGCTACGCCATCGTGGTAAAGTCTTCTCCATTTATTGAGTTTTTCTCGTTAGGGTTTTGGCCCTAACCTCTATTTCGGCCATTCTTGTTCAGATTTTGGTTTCCCGCGTCTTCCTTAGTCCTGATCTACCCCAAGGTGCGATTTGGAGGTCTTCTCCGGCAAAACCAAGGCAAGTGATGGTTTTCCCCTCTTCCCGTCCTTCTCCCGATCTGTTGAAATTTCTAACATCTTTTTGTCATTATCATCAATAACTTTCTGATTATAGTGTTGTCTAAATCCTTTGTTTGAATCTACTTGTATTTTCATGTTTTTGATTTTGCTAATATAACCATGTAAAGTGACATATGTTTTGATGACGTGGTTGAATCTTGCTCTTTTATTCATTCCTTAACTGCTATGTAGGACGTGTTAGAGCTTATCTAGAATTGTAAATCCATCTTGAAGGTTGATCAACCGTTTGAAATCTAGATATGTTTAGTAGAATTTGATGTGCCCAATCTTGAGTTTTATATCATTGTTTCCTTCATGGTGATGCGGTCGGGCGAGACAAGCCGCTAGGCCTAAGAACGGTTGTGGTGGGCCTCTACGCTCTAAACCCAGGTCGTTACGGATGGTGACGGTGATGGTTTTTCTTTGTTGCAGGTGTTATTAGTGGGCTAATCCACCGCCACAACGTTTGACCCCTCTATTAGTACCTTGTGGAACTCTATTGGTTGTTTGAGCATTTGTGGTGTATGGTTGTGTATCCAGTCTCCCCCGTAATTAGACGTATAATATGTTTGTGGGGTGTGTCTAGATGAATTAACGACCTTGCCTGTGTTGTTTTTCGTGGAGTTGTCCACAGGTGGCTCATAGAGTTTTGTTATTCTTCCTGATGATTTAATCGTGATTTTCCCCTTATAGTCTTGTGCATCTGGGGTACTTTTGTTATACGTGACAATTCACGTAAGTATTTCTTTCTGAGTTTATTTTTATACCTTACTACTGTACTTTATTCCGAAATTTCTTTTGGTCTTGGGTTGATACCCCTTGATCTTTATTTATTTTGGCTTACTTTTCCTACCATCACTTGTACTTTCTTGCTGAGGTGTTCTGTCTTTGGAAGGCCTCAGGTTCAGAGCTGTAGCTGGTAGTGGAGCTAGTTTTGGAGTTCTTGAGCAGCTGTGTTGGTTGTGGTCTTTACCTCATCATTGTGAGGTAGTTTATTGTTGTAGTTTTCCTTACCTAGTTCAGACATACTTTTGTTCTCTGTGGGTTCGTTTCATATTGTTGATGCCCATGGGAAGGTTGATTTTGGATACTTTTGCTAGCTGTTACTTGCTTTCTTTCTAATTATTTGGTTTACTTACTCTCTGAGATGTTTTATGCTAGAATTGCACGATATGTATTTTCAAGTATAAAAACTACTATTATTACTTCATGCATTGCATGTTTTAAAATGCCAAATCACTATATTTAAATACCATAAAAAATCTATTTTTACTTCTATTATAAACCTATAACTTGCATGCCATGAGTTGCCCTCTGGGACCTTTTTACTCATGTAGGATGTCTAACATTGTAAAAGAAGTATTTTCTGCAGCGTTTAACTACTTTTCTGAAATGATGTAGCACACTCCCGGGACTGGGGTTAAGGCACGAAGTGGCAAGGGGGTTCCTAAGAGGAATTTCAACGAACATGTGGTGTGCGCGCAAAATTCAAAATTTCGGCAGAGTTTCGTTTAAAATATCGCGATCTCACAAGGGAGAATCTCCCATCCAAACCTGCACGAAACATTGACATACACTAACATCATAACCTAACCATACATCTAGCATCGCCTCATAACAGTTTCCATCCACATGGAGAGTGATCCGGACTAAAGCTTCGATTCGGAAAATAGTCCAAATTCAGCCCTCAAAACAAAGTTAAACGAGGATATACCAAATCCTCTTGATCCGCTCGAAACCGAAGGCTAAACCAACCCCGGCTTGCAAACGTTCAAGGGGACCTATCCTTGCAAAAACCTTCGCAAAAAATTCGGAAATAAGCAATAAAGTTTCAGATTTTAGTCATGCAAAGGATGATCAAGCTTTAGGATAAAATATGCTATCTAGAATTCCACCAAACTCACAATCCAAGACGAATCACTACACAAGTTTAGGAGAGGAAATTTGTTACCCCAAATCTGAAATTAGAGAGGAGGAAGAGGGATAACTATGGAAGAGTCGCACTTCCACGGGTCCACCGGAGTCACACCGGATGGAGAGAACCGAGCCGCCTTCTTCGGAGTCACACCGGAGGAGGTAGGAGGTCGCCGGAGTTGCAAGAAGGGCCACCAAGAGGCGGTGGCGCAGCAGCAAGGGGGCGGCTTCCTGGGGTCGGGTTTCGGGTCGGCCAGGCCGAGCGGCTGCTTCACGCACCGTTTGAGTAGCGTTTCTTTTTTTCCACTTTTCATTCACTGCTTCCAAATGGCTGCTACAGGTTCTTATAGATAGGAAATAAATGGCAACATTAATTTTAAACTTTAGACAACAGGACATCCGAAGAGGTAAGTGGCTCTTGGAGAAATCAACTTCTTAATTGCAGGTGGCTGGAGAAATCAACTTCTTAATTTTGCTGTGCCGGTTAATATATTTAGAGTGCAAAAAACTGAATGCCCTCGATATGTAGCCAATGGTTGATCCTGGGGATGGCTCAGATGTTTAGCATTGGATGGGTACACCATCCATCTATAATCCTAATCAGAGATTACAGGCCTGGGAACGTAGCGGTGGCAGCGGCGGCGACGACGATTGCGGCAACGACCATCAAAGTCCACGAATATGTAGCGGCGGCGATCAAAATGGATATCCATGTCGGCACGGGGGGCAAATGGCGAGGCATCCTCGCCATCAATCCTCCCCCGCTCAAAATCACTCATCCCCGATGAGTGGCCATGGAGAGAAGGGCAGGAGACAGCAGGATCCACTGGTACCAAAGCAAGAGCGGACATCCACGAGGCAGGACAAGCAATGCAGGCATCCGCAATAGAACAGAACCTGTCATGAGCAAAAACAACAGGAAACCTCATAGATGTGTCAGCATAAAGAAAAGCAGTGCAGATCTTACCACCCAATGCGAGAACCAGGAAACCCAAATGGAAGAGCGACACGAAAAGAATCTCACCTCTCAACCCAAGAGAATCTGAAGTGGAAGAGAGAAACGTCGGAGAAAACCACTCAGGTGGAAACCAGATATGCAAAATTAAATCCGAAAAATTGAAACATGGTGAAACACCGAATGCATCGTAAAAATCCAAAAACATTGCATTAAATCCAAAATTGTTGAAGGTCATGAAAGGATTGGCGCTCCAACGTAATAATTTTGTCACGGAACCCGAAGGTATCCACTCGTGGGCTAACCAGACTAAATTGGAATCAACAATTCCGCAGTCAGAAGCTCTCGGAGGCGAACAGATGTGCAAGTGACGCAACCCACAGACACTGGCATAAGGCGACGACATGTGTATGTGCAGCTCGTAACAGGATGGATGAAAAATATGTGCAATTTGATTTGATGGGTAATAATGTCGTGAGGACACCAAATCAAAAGGCACGGTCGCCGTGAGATCACACGCAGTCGCAGACGAAGACATGTACGCATACGGACACTCACTAATACATAGCTCACAAGTCAAGTCCAACGTCATAGTTTTAAATTTTGATTGTAAAATGTCATAAATAAATGCCAGCGAAAAATGCTCATCTTCAACGATAGGGTTGGGCGCGCCCAGATCGGAAAGGATGGACGTGCAACTCAACTCAACATACCTAACTAGGTCCACTAACGTTGGCATGCACGTATCATCATAAGGCGGAGGAGAAATGCGTGCGACTGGGCTTGGTAAATAAGTGTGTCCAGGGGACACCACCTCAAAAAGCCTCATCACCAAGGGAGCACTAGCAGTCAAACACGAAGTCATACCCAACGCCAAACGGTCAGGCAAACGGACCATCCAAGAAAAAGCATAGTCAGGTCTACGAATTAGTGTGAAAAGACCGAACGTGACAACTAACAACTCGCCCACCCACATCTGGCTAGACAAGTCTAACGGGGAAGCTAGATAAGTAAGGGTCTCCAAATATCGCGGACTAGAAATGACAAGCTCGTGCCCTAATAAATCATCTAATCGAGTCAAGTGAGCCAGAGGGATAGTCGACACGATCAAATCCGGAGGAGGAGCTAAGTCATACTCACAGTCAAAACACGGATTTAACGTCAAAGAGAAGTCCTCCGATTGCAAGCCATCAAAATCAAAGGGAAGATCAAACAGTGGATTCGTCCTCATAGAAAACGCAACCGGATCGTCAGCACCTAACTCACTCTTAGATAAACATTCATCACAGGTGGACTCTACCAACTCACTAGATATTTCATCCAAATCATAATCAGTAACGATCTCTAAAGTAGGTAAAATCGAACCCGACAATTTTTTTATTCCACATGGGGCTTCAGGCAACGGAGATAACATCAAAGTAACATCTTGCGGGTCCTCAGCGCGAACATCATCCAAAAATAATCTTCCCTCGCAAGATAAATCTTCCAACACAGTAGGTACATCTGCCAACTCAGGGCCATCGGACGGTGCCTCAACTATCATAGGAGACGGACCTGAAATATGGTCGAGGGGTAATGGGTTAAGCCCAGGGAGGGATATCTCAGGGGAGATATCATCATCCAAGTCACTAGGATATCCACTCTCCTCTTCGTCACTACAGTCGTCGGAAAAATTGACATCGCCCTCAGTGGCAGGCTTAGACGTCGACGCTAAAAGAGCCAGAACCCTAGGCTTAGTGGGGCACTCCACAGCATAATGGCCAATCAACCCACAAGCATAACATGTAGCGTCTTCCTTGCAAATCTTAACTTCTTTCCTAGGCGTCACCCGCGGTTTTATAACATTCGGAGTAGTGACAACGATTGGTGGCGAGACAGATGGCCTAACCTTTTCTTTCTCCCTAAAGGTTGGAGTACGTGTGCTCGAAATAGGTAGATCAGGGTGTAGCAAGGATCTAGCGTGAGGCTTATAGTCGCTCCAATGATCAAAAACGGGACTAGTGCCCTGGCGGGGAGAAACAAAATCATGAGATATCCGAGTATGGGAGTACGATGGGACATACTGGGTCGACGTAGGAAAAGTCGTAGGCGGCGACTCATTCAGATAATCAGGAAAGTGGGGGCGACAGTAGGGAGGGTAATACTCGTCCGTTAATAGATTCTTCATAATCTTCCAACCGACAAGTGAGTCGTCGAGGGACGTACCAAAACGTCGCTCCTCATGGAGCCAGAAGGTTTGGGCGCGACCTAATAATTGTAGTCTCGCAACGGGAATCCTGTGGGGGTCCATAATATGAGACTGCTCAAAATAACGTTCAATATCCTTCACCCAACCTAAAAATACTCGCGGTCCACCTATCCCATCATAGGTCGGAACGGGAACGCGAACAGGCCTACAGGTGCGTGGTGGTGGTGTCAAATACGGGGCTAACAGAACGTTTCGATCAACGAGTGAAGGGGAGTGAGCGGAACTCCCAATGTGCGTCATAAGTTCTAAATGAAAACTCAAACTAAGGGAACACGAAAAACATATGTTTTTGTTTTTGAGATATTTGAGGAAACACAATTTGTTTTTATATATAACGAAGAAAAAAAATAAAGAGAAGACCAACAAGCGTGCCTAAGTGCAAAAAAGGGGTGACGCGGGAGGACCGACAAAGATTAAGAAAGCTTTGCGCCGCCTCTGATACCAAATTGATGTAGCACACTCCCGGGACTGGGGTTAAGGCACGAAGTGGCAAGGGGGTTCCTAAGAGGAATTTCAACGAACATGTGGTGTGCGCGCAAAATTCAAAATTTCGGCAGAGTTTCGTTTAAAATATCGCGATCTCACAAGGGAGAATCTCCCATCCAAACCTGCACGAAACATTGACATACACTAACATCATAACCTAACCATACATCTAGCATCGCCTCATAACAGTTTCCATCCACATGGAGAGTGATCCGGACTAAAGCTTCGATTCGGAAAATAGTCCAAATTCAGCCCTCAAAACAAAGTTAAATGAGGATATACCAAATCCTCTTGATCCGCTCGAAACCGAAGGCTAAACCAACCCCGGCTTGCAAACGTTCAAGGGGACCTATCCTTGCAAAAACCTTCGCGAAAAATTCGGAAATAAGCAATAAAGTTTCAGATTTTAGTCATGCAAAGGATGATCAAGCTTTAGGATAAAATATGCTATCTAGAATTCCACCAAACTCATAATCCAAGACGAATCACTACACAAGTTTAGGAGAGGAAATTCGTTACCCCAAATCTGAAATTAGAGAGAGGAAGAGGGATAACTATGGAAGAGTCGCACTTCCACGGGTCCATCGGAGTCACACCGGATGGAGAGAACCGAGCCGCCTTCTTCGGAGTCACACCGGAGGAGGTAGGAGGTCGCGGGAGTTGCAGGAAGGGCCACCAAGAGGCGGTGGCGCAGCAGCAAGGGGGCGGCTTCCTGGGGTCGGGTTTCGGGTCGGCCAGGCCGAGCGGCTGCTTCACGCACCATTTGAGTAGCGTTTCTTTTTTTCCACTTTTCATTCACTGCTTCCAAATGGCTGCTACAGGTTCTTATAGATAGGAAATAAATGGCAACATTAATTTTAAACTTTAAACAACAGGACATCCGAAGAGGTAAGTGGCTCTTGGAGAAATCAACTTCTTAATTGCAGGTGGCTGGAGAAATCAACTTCTTAATTTTGCTGTGCCGGTTAATATATTTAGAGTGCAAAAAACTGAATGCCCTCGATATGTAGCCAATGGTTGATCCTGGGGATGGCTCAGATGTTTAGCATTGGATGGGTACACCATCCATCTAAAATCCTAATCAGAGATTACAGGCCTGGGAACGTAGCGGTGGTAGCGGCGGCGACGACGATTGCGGCAACGACCATCAAAGTCCACGAATATGTAGCGGCGGCGATCAAAATGGATATCCATGTCGGCACGGGGGGCAAATGGCGAGGCATCCTCGCCATCATGAAAGTTATTTAATTAAAGATTAGCTAATCACGTAGAGGGGGGTGAATAGGTGTTTGAGCTTTAATAAAATCTTTTGTTGTTTTCAAGTTGTTCTAGCTATAGCTTGTCCTTAAATCCTACAATAACAAAGAAAAGCAAGCACGCAGCAAACACAAGGATTTATAGTGGTTCCCCAATTGGGTACATCCACTTTCCCTCCCACCTATCCAACTTATTTGTTAGACTCGGCACAAACTCCTCCACTATGCTCCTCAGAGCTTACACCTCAAGCCCTCAGCCTATTACACAAATTCTTCACAGAATCCAACTCGGAACCATAAGGGTTCCTACCTCAGAGCTCTGCAGAACTCCTATAGCTCAATGATCCGCTGATCACCTACCTCGGTCTTATTTCTGAGGCCTACACTCAGGCTCCTCAGCCCTACAGCTTCAAGCAAACAACCTTACGCTTAGAGTGCTGCAACACTCCTACACTCAGTACCATTCCAGGTACCTATAGCTCAGCCTCCTACAAGGCCTACAACTTAGTGGTTAGTAGACCACCTACAGCTCAGTGACTCTTTAGTTACATACCTCAGGCACAAGGCCCTACACTCAGGTTGGGAGGACAGCCCTATCTTTGATCCATACTTGGATCCTACCTTAGAGAATAACACTCTCCTACCTCAGTCAATTAAGCCCTACAGCTCAGATCCACACTTGAATCCTATCTCAGTACCCCCAATAGGGCACCTACCTCAGTGACAAATTTGTCACCTACCTCAGACACAATGTGACCTACACTTAGATTCAGATATACTGAATCCTATAGGAAAAATACAGAATGATTTAAGAAAATAAAACAAATGACTCAGAGAATAATCTCTGAGTCTACCTTGCTGGACTGAGCAGATATTAGTCCAGCTCACTTGATGTAAAAGGAATCAGTCTTCTTCTAAAACTCACACTTTTCTGCAACACAAATAAGCAGCTACCAACTTACTCAAGAGATGTATCAGTTATATTTTTCTAATGAGAACAAGCTTGCTGAACTTTGAAGTACTTCAGCTATCTTTCTTTGCCTTCATGCTAACTTGGTTGGATTTTAGCTTTCAAGCTTGATGGGAAGAAAATGTCTAGCCGCCTCTTTCAATTTCTCTTTCTATATTTTATGTGTTTGATACTTCTGTATTCGTTAACCCTAATCCCTTTACAGTTTCCTTTTTATATGTGTTGATTTGAATTAATGGCACAATAGAATGTGGGCTCACCAAGGATTTTTGAGCGCCATCTCCATCAAAAAGGGACAAAATATCTTTCAGCATTGCAGCAGCTTTCCTGCAATGGCTTCCTACAATTTTAACTTTGATGACGTCAGTAGTGGTCATCAACATCTGGACTTAGAAAATTTTTCATAATTCCATCAAGCGTTGAGTGATGTTAAGACACTCAACGCCATCAGCCTTGGCTCTCAGCATTTCAGGACTTGGAAATTTCTCTGGCTTTGTCTCAGCGGTTTTGTCTCAGCGGTCTCAGCGGTTTTTCATTATTAGCTAAGACATGCATTTATCTCAGCGCTTTCTTTTCATTAGCTGAGACAAGTTTCTGTCTCAGCGATATCTTCACATTTGTCTCAGCGGTTCTTGCTTTTAACTATCTTAGTGCTTCCTTCTTCATTAGAAGAATTGAGTGAACCTGCTTCATTCGATGCTTCTAGACTTAGAAAAAATCTAGCTAGTTTTGTCTCAGTTGTTTACCTTTTAACTGTCTCAGTGTTTCCTGCTTTATTAGAAGTGTTGAGTGAATCTGCTTAGCTCAACGCTTCTGCATTTAGAGAAATCCGGCCAGTTTTGTCTCTGCTTTCTCAGCGGTCTCGACGCTATCTTCTCAGCTATCTCAGCAGTCTCAATGCCTTCTTCTAAGCGTTCTTAGTGCTTTTGCCTTAGATTTTCTGGCTTTAGCTGTGCTCTATGATCTATGGGCTGAGCTCGATGAACTTTAATATTATCAGCGGTCTCAGTGCTTTTTGTCTTAGTTGATTTTTTTGGCTTTAGCTTGACAAGTGTTGAGCTGAGTTCGACGATTTGTAAGTTGAGCTCGACGAACTTCAAGTTAAGCTCGACGAAATTTGAAACCTGAACTCTTGTGCTTATCCCAAAGACTGTTGACATGATCTTGACAACTAGTGAGCTGAGTTTGACGAACTGTGAGCTGAGCTCGATGAACTTTGAATCCTGAGCACTTGAATTTAGCTCTTGAGGAGTGTCGACCTGAGTTGACGATCTGTGAGTTGAGCTCGACGAACTGCGAGCTGAGCTCGACGAAATCTGAGTTTACTACTTAACTCATTTCTTCACCTATCTAATCATGGACTACCTGTATGCATGAACTAAAGCACACATCAAATACATTATGCTCCTTAGCATGATTGGTGATGCCCTTAAAATCCTGAGGAACATTGTAGTGCACAATTCCCAACAATCTTTCCTTATTTGAAAAAGGCAGAACACACATCCATGCTAAGGTGCATCAACACAAGAAATATTATGATTGGTCAATGAAACATTATCATGACAACTAGCCATCCCAGAATAGGAAAACTCCCCCTAGATGAGATGTCTTAACACTATGATTGACAGATCAATCGTACAGGTTAATTAACAATTATTTATAATATGATGGTATGATTAACAACACAAGCTTTATTAATCATTATCAAGGTAAACATTATGATCAAGATGAACCTAATCATTAACTTAGCCAAACCATAACAGCATACTTATGATTATATGATTTTTATGAACGAATAGCATATTTATCAATCACTGATATACACAGATAGTTGTATTATAGCTTTATCACCTCAATATGGTCAGAGTCAAAACATATTAATTTCATTGATAAAGATTTGAAATTTTTTACACTGTTGATGATCATTACAAGACATAAATCAGACAGAATAAAAAAAACTTATGTTTTACAGTCTTTTATCAGTTAGTCTTTGAAGAATTTTCACCAGCATCCTTGGTAGCGGCAGTCTTCTTCAAGTTTTCAGTTTTGTTCTTCTGCCTCTTGAAGTAAAGGAATGGCTTTGGAATATATCTTGAAGGTATTTTCTCGGGGTTGCTCTTCCTTACCAGATTCTCCTTGAATACTCTTACCCTTAGGGAATTTCTTTCCTAATATTTTATCCATTCCTTAGAAGGATATACACTATCAATATTCTTTAGGATTTGTCCATGGCTTACCCAAGCATTGATAATGATAGATTCAGAGGCATCACTAAGCTGTTCATAGTTTGGATCATCTCTGTTCTCAGCTCTCCTCTTTGCCATGAACTCTTCAGCCATTTGAGTTCCTTCCCTCTTTCTTCTGGCAGTAAGTTATGCATCTTGTGCAATTCTAACTTGTGTTGGGAAGTCTAAGTCCTCTGGACTTTTTCTATCCATGAGGGGTAGGTGTAGTGCCACCCTGGTGCCTTGAATTACATTGAAGGCTTGATCTTTAATGAGTGTCGCTACCTTAGCATGGCTACTCTCCCCCTTTCTGCCTTCTTCAGATATGGACTTTTGTAGTAAGGTGGTGTTGGCTTCATTCATGCATGATATAGATTTGAGTATTCTTTCATTTTCAGTAAGCAACTCATCTTTTAGGAGTAGTGCCTCCTTCACTGATTGGAAGACAACATTGGTGACATGTTGATTTACATGATCTGCTGCACCCTTGATCACCTCATCAGTTGCACTGACATAATTCTTGACATATCCTATGTCAGCTGCAGTGAGTTTTTGGCTTGTGTCTAAAGATTCCATGAGGGTGGTCAGCTTGAGTCCAGCAGTTCCAGCCTTGTCAAACCAGGTGGTGACATGTTTGTTTAAGTGTGATATTTCTTTTTTAGTTTCATTTACTTTAGCTGACAATTCATCCCTCTGTTTGGCAACTGATAGATCAACATACTCCTTGAGGGTTGTGGTCTAAGCATCCATGAGTGTTTTAATTTGTTTTAGAAATTCCTCATTGGAGATGGGGTAGATGAAGTATGGCTCATAGGAGGAGCTACAACATTCTGGACAGGAATCTGAGAAGGCTCCCCCTCAACTACAATACCTATCAAAGGAAACATTTCCTTAGCTAAAGCTGTTTTAATATTATTAATTAAGAGCTAATCAGTTTTACCTGTCGTGGGTGCAGACTCAACTATTCCATTGACAACTTGATCCAAGTCTATCAACTCCATCTGATCATGTGGAAGACCCCTTTTTTTCTCGTTCAAACCCTGGGGTCTTATGCCCAGAACCGCCGCTTTGCGGTGACACCTTCGCGCCCGGGAAGATCGTCACTACAAAACGCTGATTCTGCCGGCCTTATTGATCACAAAAATAGCAATACAAGAGAGTAGACATGTAAGTCCACAGAAAATCACATATCATATAAATAATCTCCATGAAGGGAGTGTCCACAGAATAATATATCAGAGTACTAAAATACGGGCTTGTGCCCGGAACATCATGTCCTCACTACAAATCACTCATGCGGAAGCAAAAACAGAACATCTACTCAAGGTCGAGACTTACGGTCCTGTCTGTATGAACTCCGGAGCTAGACTGCCCCATATCCAAGCCCACTGGTCTTTGGGGCTACTCCCCCGTGCTGGGCTCCACGATTCCCTAAAATGATGTGGTTCGAAAACCGTTAGTTATAAAGACTAAGCCCTATCATCCCCTACCCTTTCCCCCATGGCTCCTATGTACCGAGCGGAGAGGAAGAAAGGGAAGGACATGAAGGTGGAGAATAAATCAAAAGAAACAGGTGGCAGCGGAACTAATCTAGTAATTCTATAATAAATAATGGCAATAAGATGAAATATGAAAAGTAACCTTCACTTATGTGAGAACACATAAGACAAGGGGTCTTCTGCAAGGCTCCTATCGTATAAAAAGTCACATACCAATTTATATGTTGGGGTGTCGGTTATCAAATAGCAATATATATATCATAATTGAACTTAATTTATAAACTTGCCCACACAAGCTTATAGACCAAGGGGTCGTTTTTCAAGTCCTAATGTATAAGCGTCCCATTCCACTTATACCTTAGGTGTCAGGGGTTAAATGACTCAATTATACTATGACATGCTAGTGGGTATGATGGAACATGCAAGTGCAACACACACACCCGACTCTGTGCACACAGACCTTTAGTTCCCCCTTTCTGGAGTCGTAACCTCCCAGGATACCTCCGTAGTGGCAGACGGAAGCGGTGGGTTGGGCCTTGCCCACCTCTAAACCAGTAAAGCACTACCGGTCATACCTATCGTACGCCTCAACGATTGGTGCACGAAGCGGACTCCTGCGTACTCTTGCCGGCTGGCGCACCGGACTTCTGTTGGCGAAGTGTTAACCACACTTGCCGAGTTAGCGTATTGGCGTCGGTGCATCGACCCTCCAATACCGAAGATCCACCACCTTAATTTTCTTTCCTTTTATGCACATGCAAATTTAACGTATTCAAAAACCGAGCCGAAGCTCCCCAGACTAAAATGTCTGTCTCAAACAATCGAGCCGAAACTCCTTGGACCAAAACGTCCGTCTCTTAACTATCCAAGTTGAAGCTCCCAAATATCTTCCTGTGCTATCTGTGTTCGTGAATTGTGCAACCCTAGTTACTAAGTTACTCTTTTCAGCTTGTTAATACAGTTTACGTTAACCCAAGACTGCCCCCGGTATTCCCTGTGAAGGGCTCTCAAGGGGCACTAGGAACTATGATGGGATTACGCCCATCGTTCCCTTTCGCAAGGTACTTATTATTATTATTGGTTGATTCCCTTACCCATTACCTTCTCGTGTTACGATAGACTAACCTAGTGTGATTTTTAACCTTCCTCTCTTCGGGAAAGGTGATCTTTCGTCGAACCCGAGCACCTCTTAACTCTAGCCAACACCACTTCTCACCAACCTTCCAATCCTTATATGGTGAACACTTTCACATCCATCCAATTCAGCAGATTAACTAACTCCAATGTTGTGCCCCATCATATCCTATGACTGTTAACTCAAATTGCTAATTGCAGACTATCCTTGCTATATTTCGAACCGGATAGGAAATGATCCAATACTCATCCAAATGCCCTAACTTATTTACTGGAGGTATATCATGATATAATTAGCCTATAATCAGAAAATTATATTTTTTTCTAATTTATCTGGCATTTAATTAATTTCCTCAAAAATTCCAAGGGCTACCGGTTTTAACATGAACTACCCTAAGTACTCATGAAAGATGTCCAACAAAATTATTATAAATATTATATTATCTCAATATGGTAAATCCAAAGTATCACAATTTTTTTCTATCATCAAAAGGGCACTAAAACTATTTTAGCAATATTTTCTATCTTTCGTTATTTATGAATCAAGTACAGAAAAGATCCATTCAGAAATTATAAATTAATTATACTATGTAGATACAACCTTTAAAATAGCATTGGCCAAGTTTCATAATTTTTCAGCAAGTATTAATTGCTGAATAAATTAATTATCAAAAATCTCCATAAGGTGGACTTGTAAAGAAAGTGTTGTAACTAAGATTCTAAAAATCATGAATAAATGTCTACAAGCATATAATGGCCTGAAAATCTCAATTCCTAAGTCTCATAATTTTTCAACAGCAATATCATCCATAATTAATTTTTAAACCATAAAATCCCTTTTTAACATTTGTGCATGAAGTACTAGATTTACTCAACTAAAAATTATACAAAAATTCAAGAGCAATCATTCTGAACTAAAACACTTACTACCAAGATTTCATGGAGTTTCAACAAACAAAAAGATCTAAATAATTAAAACGTCAGTTAGGGCTATAGCAAACTTTACAAATGAAATGCTAGAAATAAACATCATAAAATTCCAGTACAATTGCCATAGGTTCTTCCCATTCCAAAACTCACTCTACCTGAGTTTCACAGCTTTTAAATAATGTTTAGTGACTGTTTTTACTCATTTGAGATTTTACCCTAAAACTAAGGTTAGGGTTTTGAAGTCTCTACCTATCTCCAAATCCTCCGAGATTTCATCCAGATGATTTATATTATGCTAACTTCAACTCTACTGAGTTTCAAGACAATACGAGGGCATTTGCCCCCATGTCCTTCACAACCCTCAAAACCCTCCCTTTAGGGTTTGAGTTTGGATTCTAGGGTAAATCAACCCTAAACCACACCATTTTTCTCCAAGTGGGTTATAATAACCCTTCTAAGTCAGTGGTCAAAATATCAGCCACTGTTGAGGTGATTTGACCGTTCCAAACTCTTAGTGCACTTTTTACTCAAAAATGCCTCATTAATGCCTAGTTAAGGATAGGTGATTTCCTACCCAAAACTCATCCAAATGAGTTGGAATTTTGTACAGCGCTAGGTTTTATAGCCAGGGACCACTTACCAAAATTTGAGAGAGTTTGGAGGTCATTTGGCCACTTAAATAAATTACTCTAACTTTATTAAATTAAAACAAAAACCTTAGGCAAAGTATCTCCAAAAATTCCCATTTTGGATAGCCTCTAGGTATGGCTAAAGGTAATCCCCTGCCCAAATTTCAGCTCATTTGGACAAGGGATGAAGAGTGGGCATTCATTTTAGTTTCTGCCCAACTCTAGGTACAGCCCCCACTAAAACGATTGCTGCGGTCAAAGCACTTACCCAAACGAGTTGAAATTAATTTTAAATTAATCTAGACTCGAAGAGCTACAACTTTTGTGACTGGCCATTTGTCCTAAATCGGAATCTAAGCGCCTAATTTTGCAGCATCAAAATGTGCCCATTTAATGTATCTTTTCCTTATATATTATATACATAATTTTTATATTATAAAAAAAATGTTTTTACTGTTCATCTTCTACAGAACCCGAAAACCTGAACTCAGAAAACTTATATTTCCTGTAGCTCTTCCGTGATCCGTCGCCGGCCGTCCGGTCACTTCCCTGGACAGCCACCACCACCACCACCACCTCCGTCGAGGCGATGGCTATCGGTCGGTGGTGGTTTGGCCGCCGGAGGTGGCGGTTTCCGGCGAACCCGAAAATATATTTTTCATGGTTTTTTCATGAAAACGCGAGATAGGTCCGGCTCTGTTGAGCATGAACTTCCTTTCTAAGATCCTAAGATCTACCCATAAAAGAAGAAGTAGAGGAGGACCTTGTTAACGGTTTGAAGGCGAGATGAACGTCAGGTTGTCATGGCGCGGTGGTGGCGTTGCCGAACTTCTCCTACAGCAAGAACAACAACTCTAATCCATTTGTTCAAGAGTGTAAACTTCTCATCTTGCTCTAAGGGGGCTTTTATAGATCACCAAGTGGGGAGGGGAAAGGGTAAAGCATTTATGGCCATGAAGGCTCTCCTCTTAATAGTATTTCGGTTATGGTGGAGGGAGAGGAAAAGGTGGAAGATGAAAAGATATGTCCAGGTGGCGATTTCCCATTGGGTCAACACTTCCTCATTTTATTAAGTAATTAGAGAAGGAAATGGCCCATAAATACTCCTGGTGTAACTTCCCATAATCAGAGCTAATTATGGCATGTGTTAAAGTAATTTCCAGCCTGGCTGACGTTTCGGCCTTTGTCACGGGCGTGACATGTAGGTCACTGGTGTGACATTAGTCCATTCATCATTCTCGAGTCGATGACCGATTTTTCTGCATCGGTTCACAGGTCACCCCCCCCCCCCCATGTCACGGGCGTGACAGGTGTTCTTCAGTCGACGTTTGTCGAGCTGAGGTCGACGGTCGGTGGGGGCGTCACGCCCTAGGTCATGGGAATGACGGGCCTGTCACGGGCATGACCAACCCGTGACATGAGTTCTGAGCTCAGCGATCAGCTTCCTGATTTCGTCGACCATCGAAGGAAGTCACGGGCATGACGGGCCGGTCACGGGCGTGACCAACCCGTGACTCAGGATTTCGGTCGATGGACTTCGGAGGATTGCATCTTCGGCTAGCCGTCGTGCCTGAACCTATTTTTAGATCGGTTACTATAAATCTCTGGGGTTTACGGGGGTTCCATCACGGCAGACCGACTCTTAGGGGTCTAGCCGGAAATGGGATGTTACATCATGCTCCCCCTCAGACTGAGCATCCTTCTCTGGACTTGTCCTATTAAGATAAGTATCTAAAGTCTCGAGACGATCCCTGTTATCTTCTGCAGCAGGGATGTCTTCACTTGTTACAATACCATCAGTATCACCCATGTCTACCTCATCTTCTGCAGTAATCTCTTCTTCAGCAGCATTCTTTGACACTTTTCCTGACCTTAGGCTGGTATGGATTTTATTAGCATGCACAGCAGCATCCTGGAGTTGAAAGTTTGCAGAGGATTGACTGAGTGATAAGTCACCCTATAGACCACCATCAGCTGGAGAGGATGATCCAAGCTCTGGTTCAGAGCTGGAATATCTTTCTTTCTCAGTAGGTTTCTTCCTTGTATTCTTAGAAGAGTCCTTTATTCCTGAAGGTTTGCTCATTGGTAGGACTCTAGTGAATCTGTCCAAAGTCTTTATGTCCATTGTTTTTAGGTAGTGAATCTTCAACCCATGTTCCTATGTGAAAGTGTCAGGATAGGTATTCGCGAGGTATAAGTAAATAATTATGCACATGTTTGGAGAGGATAAGCAGTCTACTATTCTATGATAGATGAGAGAAGACCATGAGGTCTTTCTAATTCTGGTCATAACTTCAAACATGAACCTGGATATGGTGTCAGGTGATCCAGGTTTGCAAATAAGGGCTTTCCCTACAATGTCTGCTAGAAATTTTCCTCTCTGATTGAAGAATTTCCTTTTCAGAGAACCAGATTTGGCCTCATTGTATCCACACCATGTGAGAGCACTGTCTCTGTCTGTGTTGGCGAGCTTATCTTCCTCGATTGGGTTGACGGAGGGTATATGGAGGGCCTTTCCAAGTCTCTTAGGTTTTACCTTTATTTTGATATCGTCGATCTTAGACCTAAGAGAGTTTTGAGAATGGGACATTTTGATGTTCGAGAAGAATCCCAATACCTCTTTTCTAAGAATGGTGGAGGGTTCAGAAAGGGTGTATTCCAAGCCTGCGACCTCAATCATCCTTAATACAGCTTTAATCTCAGGAGAGACATGATTGAATCCATCACTCATAATTTTGTATCCATCCTGAAGTTCCTTAATGATATTTGGTGCCATCGAAATAGTGTGGCAAGATGCTGAGAAGATTTCGGTCTCGACAGTTAGTGTTAAAGCTTTGGAGAGTGATGTGGATTTTTGTTTCTTGTCGCCTTTATATAATTAATGAAAAGATTTAATTAATTTAATTAAAATTTTCATTTGACTATTAAGTTACATATTTTTGACTTGACCGATTGCTCGACGAATCCTATTATGATACAGGGCACTTAGTGCTTTTACTATATCTCTCAGCTTTTCTTCTATTTGTTTCATGCATGTTTATTTTGTGATTTCCCTTACCGATTGGTTGTATATTTTACCTGTCTTAGTAAAAATTTTGTCAAGTTCAATAGAATGGGACCTACATTGAAAGAATTCGTTTCAAGATTGTCTAAACACCTAGAGGGGGTGAATAGGTTCAATTCCAATTCTACTTTGTCAGTTAATAAATTGATCACATTACAATTATAAATTCTACAGCTATCACAGTACACAATTATCCAATCACAGCATGCACATAGCTTTACATGGTTCCCCAAATGATGGGTACATCCATTTTCCCCCTTTGCCTATCTAGCAATACATTAGATTCGACCAAACTTTCTTCCAACTTCTCAGATCCTCAGATCTTACAACTAAGAACCCAAACTGGTTCCTATAGCTCACACTTCAACAAGTGCTACAACTCAAGCTCTTCCCAAGAACCCTACCTCAGAGTGAATCCACACTCCTATCACTCAGGCAATCAAACCCTACCTCAGCCCTTATCACCAGGCCTATAGCTCAGAGAACTTAATCTCCTACCTCAGGCAAACAGCCCTACCTCAACCCTTATAATTACAGGCTTACAACTTAGAGATTGAAATCTCTTACGCTCAGATTTAAAATAGATCTTACAGAAAATTGAATATAGAATATGTTTCTTCCTTCACCCAGATAGAGAGAGAGGTGAGGGAATCTTGATCAGAACTTGATGGATCCGCTTTCTCCAGAACTTTGCTGTAATGAATCTGATTCAACCTAACTTTGCTTATTCAAAGCTTCTTGAAAGAGAGAACCTATGTTGAATCTTCTTGAGAAGATGGTGTAGATCCAGCTTATTCCTCCTTACAGAATTAAATCTACAAACACTGACAGATCTAATGAGATGTTATCCCCTTCTCTGATTTAGAATCAGAATCTTCTTGTTGTATAGAATTATGTGAATTCTTCTTGGAGTATTCCTCCTTCTTGGTTTTCCCTCTATATTTTCTCTCTGTCTCGCTGTTGTTATTTTTCTTTGATAGCTTGGCTCTATTTATAAATCACATCAGAAGCAACCGGCTAATCCGATAGTTGACTGACATCTGACAGTTCTGACATTTCTAACAGGCCTTGATAATTCAGGCAGCTGTCAACTCTTCAGTCTTGAGATTTATCACTTAGAGTTATTTAACTCAGCTGAATGTGTCGAGACATAAGGATAGTATGTGTCGACACAGATGAAGTATGTGTCGACACAATCACTCGGGTGTCGACACGCTTCCTTTGGTGTTGTCGACAAACTTCAGAAACTGTCGACATAGCTCTTCATTTAGTTCTCGACACTGTCTTTATAGAATGTGTCGACATACTTCAGAAACTATCGACACAACTCTTCATTCAGTCTCAACACTGCCTTCATAGAATATGTCAACATACTTCAGAAAACGGTCGACATAGCTCTTCATCAAGTTCTCGACACAGCCTTTGTAGAATATGTCGACATAAGTCCTGTGTGTCGACACATCTTCTCCAAAATGTTGACCCAAGTCCTGGATGTCGACATAGTTGCTTCTTTAAAATTGTCAGTTCAACAAAGTATAAGTGTGTCGACACAAGTTATGAGTGTCGACACAGTTGATGTCGACTTAAACTCTGGGTGTTGACATAAGTCCTGTGTGTCAGCATCAACTTTCTTCTTGTCTCGACACAGCTCATTCAAAGGTGTCGACACTAAATAAGTGTCTCGACACTTTTATACTTAGAATAATTTTTGCAATCTTTAGCCTGCACAAGTAAACTCAAAATTCCATCAAATACAAACTGACATATATTATTGAGTTATGTGAGACTTCCCCAAATCTGGTACACAATTTACAATGTACCCAAAAATCTTCTCCTATTTGGAGAAGTCATAACCCTTAGTCAATGATATACACCAATATAATAAAAGTAATAAACATGATGTATACAAACATTTCAAACAGGGTTATTCCAGAGCAGAGATAGCATGTTACACACAAATATTCAAAATAAAGTATCATAAGGAAACCATGCAACACAGAGATATAGATATATAAACTGTTGTCAACCCAGAATTTCATTTTCATATAATCAAAGTAAGATTACAAGGTTTATGTTTTTATAAGAACAACAAAAATGTCTACATAGTTCTTCTAGAACCTAGTCAATCTAAAGTTGAGGTTGATCTGGTTCCTTAATGACAATCCCTTTTCCAGTCTGAATAGTAGCTTTGACTTCAGCTTCAGTATCAGTAACAGGCTTCTTACCCTTGATGTCTTTGGCCTTAAGTTGAGCAGCTTTCAGGTTTTACCTTTCAAAGTAATGGAATGGTTTTGGGAAGTACTTGTAAGGCTCTATGGAGTTTGCAGGGATCCTTTCAGCCTTCTAGTCCTTCCTGAATTTGTAGATTTTTTCGTGTTGTGCAAGATATTTATCCCATTCCTGTTTGGAGTACCACTTACCCCTGTCATATTGATTTTCATCAACTGCATTCCATGCAGTTAAGATGATGCTTCTGGAGGTTGGACTCCATTTCTCAAAATCAGGCCTAGCCTCATCCTATTCTCTGAATCTCTTCTTGGACATATGTGCCTCTTTCTCTTTAATTAAAGTTGAATCAGCCATTTCCACTTCCTCAGAAATTACTAGCAATTTTTCTAGTGGATGGATGTACATATTCTGGAGTGCCTGTTGAATTTCTTCAAACTCAGAAGGGATATATATAACTTGAGATACTTCATGGTGCATCCCCTCTAAGAGTGCAGGTTGGCATCCAGATTCTGGAGTATTGTTGAATTTCTTCAAACTCAGAAGTGGATATATGACTTGAGCTACTTCATGGTGCATCCCCTCCAAGAGTGCAGGTTGGCATCCAGATTTTGCAGTATTGTTGTCATCTCATAAGGGTGGATATCCCAAGGTAGCTCTGATACTGTTAGATATCCATTTTGCATGTTCAGAGCTAGCTTGAACTAATACTCTCTCCCCCTTTATGACTTCTCTATGAATATGATCTCTGAGATTATTCTTCTGAAACCTTATTTGATCTGTAATATGATAGTTCTCAGTTGTATAGTAGTCTTTAAACTTCCTTACTTGAGCTGAAATTGCAGACTCAGAAGTTTTGATAGCAGTAGCAACTGTTGCCAAATCCAGTTTAATCTGTTCTTCTATAGTAGATACTTTGGTGTTCATATTGGTTTTTATGTCAGTGGTTTGTTCAGCGAATTTTTTCAAAGTGATGGTATGTAGTTCCATCAAATTCTAATTTAGTCTTTTCTGATTTTCTAGAACAATGCCTTTCTTGACAACCAGATCATCTACTTCAGTTTTAGTGGTTTGTTGTTGTTTGGCAAGATATACCACAGCATTGCCTCCCTTATGGAAACAGCTTGTTATTTCTTTCTTAAGCAAGTTGACCTCAAATCTTATTGACTTGATGTCTTGTGCCAGACTGAACTGCAACTCCTTGTGGCTTTCATCCACATACTTTTCTAATGCAAGTCTTTGTTCATCAAGTTTGACTTGCAGCTGTACTAATAGAGAACTTAAATCTATTGTAGGAGCAGTAGATGAGGAGCCAGCCTTTAAGGCTTTCTTATATCCAGAGCTCTTTTTCCTTAGCTCCATAAACTTTCTTTTCTTAAGTACTGAGGTTGCTTCCTCATTTTCAGAATCAGATGATATCTCAAGTTCCATTGTAGTGTCTGGAACATCTAGATCTAGTCTTGGGGCTAAGTCTGGCACCTCCCCCTCAACCCTTGCAGCAGTTGGTGCATTAGCAGAAATATCTTCCTTGTGTACCTCTTGTTGCTCCCCCTGGAAGTCAGTCTCTAATTCTTGGATTACTTCAGTCTCAGGAACCTGAGGTTTCTCTGGCAGATCAGGAATATGCACATCCTGTGCCTCGCATTCAGAAAGGTCAGCAGTTGTGTTGTTGTCATGAACGCCTTCCATTACAGTGAGGTTTGCATTCTCATTGTCTAGCTGGGCTTCATTGACAGTTTCCCTAGGAACTGATAGCTCTTTATTATATGTCAGATGGACAGTCTCCCCTGGATTTGAGCTTCAGTTCCAGGTATGTGAGTTGGAGAATTCCTGGGTTGTTCAGTGTTATCTTCATCAGAACTGAATTCAACTCTTTCTTCTGAGTCACAGGATGACTCCTCAGCTTGCACTGTAACTTTCTTTGATTTTGGGACTTGTTTAGACTTTTGCTTTGGTGCAGGGTCTTCCTTGGACAATACTCTCTCCCACTTAGACAGGATTCTTATATCCATTCTCCTTATGTGGTTAATCTTTGAGCCAACAATCTGGTTTAGCACCTCAGGTATGTTGGCTACCAGATATAGACTTAAGATTCTGCCTAGATTTGGCTTCTTAATACCTTCCTTAATCTTGTTAAAGATTACAGCACTCTAGTCAGTCTTCACCTGGAAGATGACTCTTGTCATAATACTGAACATGTAGGAATAGATCATATCATGCCCCCCAGTTTTGCAGAGAACTACCTTCCCAATTATCTCAGATAGAAACTTCCTCTTGGAGTTCATTCCTTTTCTAGTCATGGATGATCCAATGTTTGTGGTTGAGGGCAACCCACGCCATTTAAGGGCTTCAGCAGTAAAATTAGAATCAACCTCAGTCTCTTCTTTAATCCTTGGAAGTTGAAGGGATTTACTCAGACTTTTGAGTGTTATTTTTACCGTTTCTCCGTGAACAGTAGACTTGATCTTGTTCCCCTTTGAATTCAATGTAGCATTGGAATAGAATTCTAGAACTTCCTTCTTCCAAATTCTTGTTGATTCTGAAACCAAATAATCTAGTCTGGCTTCCTGGATTAGGTCCACAACCGCCTTGATTTCTTGTTCACCATCATTGAACGCTCCTCGAACGAGCTCATAACTTTGTTAATGTTGTTGTCCAACTTGGGCACCATTGGAGATGAGAGAAGTGAAGTTGAAGAGAAGGAAGAAGAATTTCTTGTCGACACAGACTGTTTAGTGTCGAGATTTATAAGAGCGTAGTCGACAAGGTCTCGTTTCCACTTATTTATACTTTTCTAAATAGGGAAGGTCAAAAGGCGGGCTGAAATTAGAGTTTCATATGTCGACATAATTTTTATTGTGTCGACACAGACTGCTAAAGTCTCGACTGAGAGTTTAGAGTCTCGACAACTCTATGTGTCGACACTAATTTTTGAGTGTCGACACAGACGACTGTATATGTCGACACCAACATCTGAATGTCAACAACTTTATGTGTCGACACAGACTACTTTATGTGTCGACACCAACTTCTGAGTGTCGACACAGACTACTTTATGTGTCGACACAGTGTAACGCCCCCACCTGTCACATAACATATAACGGTGGGTCCGGCCGGGGCCCCACGCCATATATCGCAGACAAGCGAAGGAATTACGTGTGGAAATCAAAAACTATACGTATCCTTAAATCATTCCATTCTAGCGCAGTATTTTATGTTAGCATGAACTCAAACCAGAATGTCCACCAATATATAAATACCACATTTAGATATAACAACACCAGGAATGTATACAACCCACACACCCTGGCCTTATGGCCTTACAGGTTCCTCTTTTACACATCAATAATTTCGTACATCGGCACGCAGGTCGGCCACACATGAAATCCAAACACAACTCTTCGCATGGCCTTCAAGGGCCAACAGCAGCAAGCTAGCCATTCCACTTATTCATTTCAAGCCGCGGCACCTGCAATGAGACATCCACCAAAAAGCGGCAAAACAAAGTAACGGTCAGCATTTGGCTGACCCATTATAACGACCCTACCCCCTACCTGTGGTAGTGGTTCCTTCCCTGTATGCAGTGCTATCATCTATCATCAAGTATCATCAAGCATATATATATATCATTTTCTTTATCCCGCTAGCAAACACAGTACATCATAAATGCTGGAATCCACCAGACGCTCCGTGCACTCAGGGCACCTTCTTGGCATACCGGAATCCACCAGTCATACACCGTCGATCCGAGGGTTTAACTTGTTGGTTGACCGGACCTAGTCCACCAGTCTCGCAAGCTGGCGACATCCCGCCCAAACCACTCAGAGGTGCAACCTCACAGCATAACAACTAGAGCAGATCGACCCACACCATGTGGTGTGGCAAGCTGGGTTTATCCAAGCTCCCAAGCATTACCACCCATCGACCCCCTTCCTATTCCGATCGACCCACCCATGTGGTGCAGCAGGCCGGTTTTAACTCGGCTCCCCAAGCATTGCCACCAATCGATCCCTACCTAACTAGATCAACCCACCTTAGTGGTGTAACAGGCCGGGTTTATCTCGAGCTCCCCAGACGTGCTACCAATTGATCATATCATAACCAGGAGCTTTGCCAAAGCCTCCTCACATTCAGCATCACATCCATACATTCATCACAAGAGAAAGCCATTTACATCGTACCAAATCCACGGAGTCTTCTCCGGTTTACCCATGAACATCACCAATCCAGACTACCAGTCCAGATGGGCTTCACACAGTATGCATATGTCGTACTCCATATTTCCGGCTCTAAATGCCGACTCAACAAAGGAATCACTTCCGCAAATCCACCTCTTGGTGGAGGATTCCAAGCACATGCATAAAGGAAGGACTTAGATGTCCAAGAAGGAGATCGTTACCCTTGAAGATCGCTTCGGCGCCATGAAGTAGCCGGATGGAAATCACCGCCTCGGCTCTGCCTTCACGAATCCACTCTCGGATCTTCGCTCCGCACTCCGCAGCTCCTCCAGCAGCTGGTAGACTCCTCCCTTCCCTCTTGTCTTAGGCCTTTCTTCTTCCCTTTCTTGGAATAACATGAAGAAGAAGATGATGAAAAGAGGGATTAAATCCCCTTTTTCTCGGCCTTCACAATACCTGGACATAGCCCAACCATTGGATCCAGGAAGAGGGAAACAAACGGCTCAGATTTGGCCAGAAAAGCTGAACACGGCCTGACACGCCCTGTGACATGCCCGTGTCACAGGCCGTGTCCCTCTAAGCGGTAGACAACCGACTCAATCCAGCCAATACACGGCCGTGTGACACGCCCGTGTCACGTGCCGTGTCCCCGACACGCCCTCAAACACGCCCGTGTCTGAGGCCGTGTGCCTCAACGAAAATAATCCCAAAGCAACCCGAGACTTCACACGGCCTGGCACACGCCCGTGTTCCTAGCCGTGTGCACCTGGACACACCCGTGTCACACAAACACGCCCTAGCTCGAAATGTCGAGTTGAGTTCGACGGCTACTGACACGCCCTGTGACATGCCCGTGTCACAGGCCGTGTCCTCACTCGACACTCGACACTCGACGATCGTCGAGCAAAATTCGTCGACATCAAGACCGATCGATGACACGGCCTCGACACGCCCTACGACACGCCCGTGTCGCAGGCCGTGTCACCCATGCCTGAACCCAAATTTGCTCAAAGTGATCTGATTGACTTTGGGGTGTTACAATCCTCCCCTCCTTCAAATAATTTCGTCCTCAAAATTTGACTCCAATCAGCCAATCAGCCACAACATCACAAAATCTTAGACCCCAAGCTTCCGCACAAACTAACAAACAGACAACACAACAAACATCCCTAACTTCCACTTGTGCACATGCAGCCACAAAGACCTCAAAACAAAGCAGCATGATTTATTTATCTCCTCACAATCACAAGTGCACCAAGCTTTTATAGAGATATACAACTATATATAAACATTATTTACATACACCACTATGGATGATCCATCAAGTTCCGATTCAGTCAAAAGTGATTCACATCACACTTCACTTCCGCTCAGCCTCCCGATTTTGAAATTCGCGATTAAGAGACAAATTAAACACCCGAGGCTGAATTTCACCAACTGAGCTTTGCGGCTCTTGCACTTCCATAGCATGAAATCGAGATTGCATCCGGGGTGCAGATGATTCGGCCACTGCTTTACCCTTTTCTTCATATGACGCACCTGTCTTTTTCTCACTCCCTGGAGGAGCATTCCAACAGAATTTTGCGATGTGTCCTTGCTGCCCACATTTATAGCATATACGCGTATCAATACGTCCTGGCCCATAAGTAGCCCCCGAAGAAACAGTCGACGGCATTGATTCCGTAGGCCTAAATCTTTTCTTCTCTCATCGTCTGAACTCCGATTGATCCGATTGCGGCACTTTAAACTCGGGCTTTTCCGCTGCCAGTCTCTTATTCTCTTGTACTCGCTTCATATCCTTCTCCAAGGCACGGGCTGTATCGACCAACGCTTGGAAGCCTTGGCTCACTGAACTCGGGAGTGCCAACCTCAATTCATCCTGTTGGGTACATTGGTCAAATGTACCTGATTTGAAGAAGCCTCACCTAACTCAATGATATACATCATAATGTATTTGATGTTTGTTTGAGTTACTTGTGCAGGATAGGTATTCACTAGACTGAAGCTAAAAGTTTCTAAGTCCATGTGTCGACACCCAGAGGGAAAGTGTCGACACTTGAGAAAGCTTGTGTCGACACCCAGACAAGCAGTGTCGACACTTGCAGTCATTGTGTCGACACCTGGGATGAAGAGTCGACACCAGACAGAAAGTGTCGACACTTGGAGCTGTGTCGACACTCAGTGAAGAAGTATGCAGAAAAGCTGTGTCGACACTTAGCAGAAGTGTCGACACCTAGAAGAGCTGAGTCTACATCAGAAAGTGTCGACACTTGGAGTTGTGTCGACACTCAGCAAAATTCTGCAGAGACAAAGGACAAGTGTCGACACTCAACACAATGTGTCGACACTCAATCAGCAGAGTCAACATATGAAGAATGTGTCGACACTCAGCATAATGTGTCGACACACAACTAGAAGAGTCAACACTTGAAGTAAGTGTCGACACTCAGCACAATGTGTCGACACTTAGCTAAAGACTCTACACTTGAAGAAAGTGTCGACACCCAGCACAATGTGTCGACACTTAGTTGAAGACTCTACACTTGAAGAAAGTGTCGACACAAGGAGCTGTGTCGACACTTAGCAAAGAACAGAAAAGTTTACAAAATATTCTAAGTACAAGTGTCGACACTAAGGGAATGTGTCGACACTCAGCTAGGAAACAAAATTAAAGACTTGTGTCGACACCAAGAAGTAGTGTCGACACTTGACAGTTTCAACACATGAAGATGTGTCGACACAAAGGAGTTGTGTCAACACTTAGAAGAATACAGTTAAAGAATGATGAACAAGACTTGTGTCGACACTCATTTTCAGTGTCGACACATGCAGAAGAATCTGGGTCGAGACATACAAGGAATTGTGTCGACATCTTGTAGACTTATGTCGACACTTACACAACATGTGTCGACACTTGGTCTATAAGTGTCGACACTTAAGAACAGAAAGTCTCGACACTATCTGACTGTTAGAGAATTTCAAGAAGTGACTGGTTGACATGACAGCTGCCGATCCAGCCGGTCTACAGTAACTGTCAGAGAAATCAGAAGTCTGTTATGAACCGGACCAGCCGGTTACCATGAAGGAAGCCTATAAATAGGCACCCATAGTTTACAGAAACTGTTTTGATTGTTGTTATTACAAGTAGTGAGAATAATTGAAGTGTTTGATCAGATTAAATCAGAAAAGTGATACACATAGGATCAACACAAGAAGATCTGACAGTCCAACTGCAGATCTAAGAAGTTGGAGAGAGAGAGCTCCAATCAAGAATTCAGACTTTGGAACTAAGGCTGAGAAGAAGGATTCAGAATCATCTGAATCTCAAGAAGCAGAGGTCAAGGATTAACTGCAGAGGATTCAGACTAATTCAGTTCTACTCAAGAAGCTTTGAAGGAAGCTAAGTCAGTTTGGATCTAGCTGAGTTCTTCCAAGAACTCTTCAAGAAACTCTCAACTCCTCTCTTATTTTCTGAGTTGTAGAGTTAATTATTGTATTTCAATTTTAACTTGTAGGATCCATTGGATCTGAGAGATTTGTAAGCCTATATTATAAAGGCTGAGGGTAGGGCTTGGTTGCCTGAGTGTAGGAGTTGAAGAACTCTGAGTGTAGGCCTTAATTGGCTGAGTGTAGGCCTGGGTGGCTGAGTGTAGGCCCTTGTGGCTGAGTGTAAGGCTTTGGGCCTGAGGTGTAGGAACCTAGTTGGGTTCTGAGATAGTGGAGAAGATTGGCTGAATCTAGTACACTGCTAGATAGGCGAAGGGGGAAAGTGGATGTACCCAAAGATTGGGGAACCACTATAAATTTGTGTGTCTACTGTGCTGTGCTGTGCTGTGAATTAACTGTTTATATTCTGTTATTGCTGTTAGCTGTAGAAATCTGTGAGATAACTGTTTTGCTGCCAACAAAGTTTTAAAAAGGTTTAGGTCACCTATTCACCCCCCCCCCCCCTCTAGGTGTTTAGGTACCATAACTTTCAAGTGGTATCAGAGGGAGGTTCCTCAAAAAGGACTAACTGTCTGAGGAGATCCAGTTTGGCAGATTCAGTGTAAGTCAGAACACAGTTTCAAGAAAATCAAGAAACATGGGTTCTTCAGAGAATCACAAGGAATTGGGTTCAATGAAACTGCCCATATGCAGAAAAGAGATTTTTGGAATCTGGAAAGAGAGGGTAAGGCTGTTCATGGAAGCCTCTGACCCTAGAATCTACATCACAGTCAAAGAGGGGCCATATGTGCCCATGAAGATCTCAGTATTGGATGCAAATTAGAGGACTCCAAAGGATTTCTCTGAGATGACCAAGGATGAAATTGTCCTAGCCACTATGGACAAAAGGGCACAGAACATAATAGTAAGTGCCATTGATGATGCAACTTTTCAGAACCTAATTCACTGTAAAACAGCAAAAGAAATGTGGGATACCCTCATTGTCTATATGGAAGGTTCTGAAGAAGTTAGTCAAGATAGAAAGTCCTTGCTTAATCAAGAGTATGAGAGCTTTAGGCAAGGAAGAGGAGATAGCATCACTGAATGCTACAAGAAGTTCTATAGAATTGTTAATGAACTCATGTCCTATGGAAGAGAGTTCACTAACTATGAATTGAATGATAAGTTCTTGAGGTCCATAACCAAAGATTGGGACACTAAGATCTGTGCCATCATAGAAATGGCAAAGTTGGGAGAAATTCCTCCTCCCACACTGTTTGGCAAGTTGCTGTCTTATGAGATGCAGCTGTCTGTGAGAAAAGAGGAGGAAAAATCAACAAGGACTGAGCACAGGGAAAGGACTGTTGCCTTCAAGTCAGAAGTACCTAGAAAGGGCAGGACTAAGTCATCAACTCCTCCTCCAGAGGTAGTTGAATCAGAATCTGATGAGTCTGTTAGCACAAAGTCTACAAGCAGTGAAAGTGATGAAGACTTTGCTGCATTCACCAGACATTTTCAGAAATTCCTGAAGAAGAAACAGTGGAGGTCCAGACCTTCATTTTCCAAAGGGAAAGAAGTTCAGTATCAGGAGAAGAAGCCTTCAAAGAAGGACAAGAAAAAGACAAAGACTAGCAAGGCAACTGGGTCTAGGATAGTGTGTTACTGCTGCAATAGACAGGGTCATGTTATTACAGATTGTCCTGAGAGAAGGAAAGAATCCAGTGACAAAAAGAAGACTCACTTCAAAGGAAAGAAGGAGAAGTCCTTTGTTGCAAAGAATGAGAAGACTCTTTCAGACATTTATTCTTTAGACACTGAGACAGATGTTGAAGCCTACATAGGGCTATTTGCTGAAGAAGAAGAGGAGTTTATGCAGATCATGGAATCAATCTATGAACAAGAAGAGTGTCAGTGCCAAGGACTGATGGCATTGACTGAAAGTACCAAAATCCTGGAGCAGCCAGGACCTAGTCAGGTACAAAGTCCAACTCAAAGTTCAGATTTCAGTTCTAGTTCAGAGTCAGATTCATCTTCATCAAGTGATGGAAGTGTTTCTGAATCTGAGGGAGATATTCATCAGCTCTTAGATGAATATAAAGTACTGTTGCAAGCCTATAAGAAAAGCAAGTACCTTACCAAAAGTCAGGCAAAGGAAATTGCTGATCTAAAGACAGCTGCAACAGACTTTGAGAAGGAATTTGATCAAAAGCTCAATGAGGTAGCCAGGCTGAAACACATTACTGTGATTCAGATGGGAACTATCACTTATAAAAATGATCAAATTAAGTTACTGGAGATCAATCTCCAGAAGGAAAGAGAGCTAGTTGCTAGGTTTTCAAAACCTAAATCAGTGCTACCCTTGATTGATGAATTTGTTCATCATAAAGGAAAGGCTGGATTGGGTTTTATTAAACCAGCTAGGACTGTTAAGGATCAGTCCAAGTCCAAGGGCAAAGCCCTAACATTCAACAAGCCTGCTGTAGTCAAGACAGCAAAGGTTGTACCTAAGCAAAGGTACAACAAGTTTGAATGCTGGTGCTGTGGCAAGATTGGCCATTTTGCAATGGACTGTTGGCACAATGCCAGTGCCAAGGTGAGTAGCAAGTTACCTGGTGGAAAGCCAACAGGTAGCTTTGTCAAGTTGCAAACTAACAATCACCAAGGACCCAAGTTTACTTTGGGTTCTAAGGTTCATTAATTTGTTTTGCAGGTGAATCCAAGTGGCCATACCCCAACATGGTACCTGGATAGTGGATGTTCCAGACATATGACTGGAACAAGGGGACTGCTGAAGGACTACATTCCTATCAAAAATGGTCCTAAAGTGACCTTTGGTGGTTCTGAAAAAGGAATCATCAAAGGGTTTGGTAACATCTCTTCAAACCTTGTTACCATTACTCAAGTGGCTTATGTTAAAGGGTTGAAACACAACCTCATTAGTATAAGTCAGTTAAGTGATGTAGGGTATGACATCTCATTTGTTAAAAATGGTTGTCATATCAAGAGGTCAAGTGATCAAGAGATCATTTTGACAGGATATAGAAAGAGGAATGTCTACTGTTTAGACATTATGATTGAGAACAATAGTTCTCCTGTCTGTCTTGTAGCTGATGAGACAATCTCTCATTGTGTCAAGTGGCACAAGAGGCTAGCTCATCTTAACTACAAGACTATTAGCAAACTCTTTAGCAAAGAGTTAGTGAGGAATGGTCCTCAAGTTAAGTGTGTCAAAGATGGCATTTGCTCAGCTTGTCAAAAAGGCAAGCAGACTAAATCCACCTTTAGAAGCTTAGACAACAAAGATGCTGTGAGGTGTTTATACCTCTTGCATATGGATCTATTTGGTCCAATGCCAGTTCACAGCTTAGGTAGGAAGGTCTATACCTTTGTAGTTGTTGATGACTACTCAAGGTTTTCCTGGGTGTTCTTCTTAAAGCAGAAATCTGAAACACCTAGTGTCTTCCATAGCTTTGTTAAGCAAATTCAGAATGAATTGAACTGTACAGTGGTCAAAATTAGAAGTGACCATGGTACTGAGTTTCAGTCTGAAAGCATGACAAAACTGTGTGAAGATTTTGGGATATTTCAAGAATTCTCTTCACCTAGAACACCTCAGCAAAATGGCATTGCTGAAAGGAAGAATAGGACCTTGATAGAGGTTGGTAAGACCCTATTAAGTGATTCATCACTGCCAGAGTATTTCTGGGGTGAAGCAGTTAACACTGCATGCCATGTGATAAATAGGGCTACCATCACTAAAAGGTTAAACAAGACCCCCTATGAAGTTGTGAAAGGCAGGAAACCAAATCTATCCTATTTCAGGATTTTTGGTTGCAAATGCTTCATACTTAACAATGGAAAGTCTTACCTAACTAAGTTTGCTGCCAAGTCCCAGGAGGGAGTGTCTGTTGGGTACAGCAATAATAGTAAGGCTTATAGAGTCTACAACTTGACTACACAAGTTGTAGAGGAGTCTGTGCATGTAGTTTTTGATGAGACACAACTAATTAACAATGAGTTATCTAGCAATGTATGCAGCCCCACAGGTCTTACTAAGAAGATGGACAAGCTTACCATAGAAGATGTACCTGCTGCAAGACAGCAAGTAGAAGAAGATGGCTTATGTCCAGGGGGAGAACTACATGTACCAGGAGCTGAAGAAGTACAAGGAACTCAGCTTGATGAAGATGCTGAAGAAGTTCAACCAGGAGTAAGGATGCCTCCAGCCAACAGGCATCTAAGAGATCATCTAGTAGAGCTGATTATTGGAGATCCAAGACAAGGTGTTCAGACAAGGAGCAGAAATCAGAATGCTGTAGTATATTCAAGTTTTCTGTCTCAAATAGAACCAAAGAAATTTGAAGAAGCTATACAAGATCCACAGTGGACTGAAGCAATGCAGGAAGAACTTAATCAGTTCAAAAGGTGCAAGGTTTGGGACTTGGTTCCTAAACCTAAAGATCACAATGTGATAGGAACAAAGTGGATCTATAGGAATAAGTTAGATGAACAAGGAGTCATCATTAAGAATAAAGCAAGACTGGTTGCAAAAGGATATAGGCAAGAAGAAGGTATTGATTTTGATCAAACCTTTGCTCTAGTAGCCAGACTGGAAGCCATAAGGATGTTCTTGGCCTATGCAACCTATCAAGGATTCAAGGTATACCAAATGGATGTGAAGTCAGCATTCCTAAATGGTAATTTGAAAGAAGAAGTCTATATGGAGCAGCCTGCAGGTTTTGTTGATCCAACTCTACCTCATTATGTCTATAGACTTAGGAAAGCATTATATGGGTTAAAACAAGCACCTAGAGCTTGGTATGAAACCCTATCTAGTTTCCTCATTGAGAACAAGTTCTCAAGGGGGAAAATAGATAAGACTCTATTCCTTAGGGAATCTAGAGGCAAAGTCATACTTGTCCAAATATATGTAGATGACATTATATTTGGGTCTACTGAAAGTAGCCTTTGCAAAAAGTTTGCAAAGCTTATGCAAAGTCAATTTGAGATGAGTAGTATAGGAGAACTAAAGTTTTTCTTGGGTCTCCAAGTTAAACAGACTGGAAGTGGTCTATCCATATGTCAGTCCAAGTTCACCCTAGAACTCATAAGGAAGTATGGTATGGATTCATCCAGTACCATGAAGACTCCTATGGGGTCAAGTATGTCTCTTAGCAAGGATGATGCAGGGAAACCTGTAGATGAAAGCTTGTATAGAGGGATAGTTGGCTCCCTACTGTACTTGACTGCAAGTAGGCCTGACATTATGTATGCTACATGTGTTTGTGCCAGGTATCAAGCTTGCCCTAAAGAGTCTCACTTGACTGCAGTCAAGAGAATCTTGAGATATCTAAAGGGCACACCTTATCTAGGCCTCTGGTACCCTAGGAATGGAGATTTTGATCTAATAGGCTATTCAGATGCAGACTTTGCAGGATGCAAAGAAGATAGAAAGAGCACTACTGGATCCTGTCAATTCCTAGGTGGAAGACTCATTTCATGGAGTAGCAAGAAGCAAACCAGTGTGGCTATCTCCACAGCTGAGTCAGAATATGTAGCTGCAGGAAGTTGCTGTGCTCAACTTCTGTGGATTCAACATCAGCTAGAAGACTATGGATTTCAGGTAAGTAGAACTCCACTTTACTGTGATTCTACAAGTGCTATTTCAATAGCTAACAACCCTGTATCTCATAGTAGAACTAAACATATTGAGATTAAATATCACTTTCTTAGGGAGCATGTAGAAAGAAATGATATTGCACTTGAATATGTTAAAACTGATAATCAGATAGCTGATATGTTTACTAAGCCTTTAGAAGAAGCTAAGTTTAATAGGTTCAAAATTGAACTAGGTATGATAAACTTAGACTAAGTTTACAGAACTAAAAATTGGCTAAGTAAAAAGGTGTCGACACATAGACAAGTCTATGTCGACACAGAATAGTAAGTGTCGACACTTCAGGAAAATGGTGTCGACACATCTAGGAAGTTGGTGTCGACACTTCAGAATGTTAGTGTCGACACATGTCGAGTAGGTGTCGACACTTCACAATGTTAGTGTCGACACATGTCACGTTGGTGTCGACACATTTAATGAGGTGTCGACACTTAAGTTTTACTCAGAATTTTCTAAGTAAAGTCTCGACTACATGTCGAGTAGTGTGATGTCGACACTTAACCAAGTGTCGACACATAAAATCTGATGACTTAAACTTATGTCGACACATGTGTGTCGAGACATTATAAGTCAGTGTCGACACTTATTGCCAGTGTCGACACATCTTTAGTAATCCATCCCGCCTGTTCGTCTTCAAACCAGAAAGGTATAAATAGGATTCTGTCTTTGTTTGTCGACACGCTTTCAGAGTTTCGAGACCAAAACTGCTGTGTCGACATTTCTCTTTTCTCAAGACTAAATCTCTAAACCCTAATGGCTCCCAAGCTCGAGGAGAATGTCAATGAAGGCTATGAGCTGGTTTGTGGCGCATTCGACGATGGCGATCAAGAAATCAAATCGGTGATAACCCTAGTCACCGATTCTGGATTGGAGTATCTGGTTTCAGAACCAACTAAAATATGGAAGAAGGAAGTACTCGAATTCCTTGCTGGAGCTTCTGTAGATGACTCAGGTTACAAGATCAAATCAAGAGTTCATGGCACCAAGGTCAAGATTTCACCCAAATCTCTGAGAAAGGTACTCCAGCTACCTAAAATTCAAGAAGAAGAGGAAGTGACTACATCCAAGACCAGAGAAGCACTTACCTGGTGTGGTCTAGATCCTAAGCTGAAGATAGGATCTGTATTCAACAGGAGAGGAATGAATACCCAAGGAAAGTTCCTGTCAGAAATTGTGGGGAAAGTTATTCTCAGTAAGACTGGAGGGCATGACAGGGTGTCAGCCTCCATGTTCTGTATTATGACCAGAATTATCTTCAACCTAAAAATAGACTGGTCAATGGTTGTCTATGAGAAAGTTAAGGAGAGTCTGAAGAAGCCCAATCTGGGCAGAATACTAAGTCTCTACCTGGCTGGTATAATACCAGAGGTAATGAGCAATGCTGCTGGTACTAAAATCAAGCACATGAGAAAGATGGACATGAGGATCTTCTCAAGGTGGGAAAGGGTGCTGTCAAAGGAACTGTCCACCCCTGAGAAACAAGTTTCTAAGAAAGAATCACCTCCTAAGAAGAAGAGGAAGATAGCTCCTGTGACACAGGAGTCCTCCAGCAATTCAGGTAGTGAAGAACTAGTTGTTTTCACTCCTGATAGTCATGAGGAAGTGGCTGCAGAGAAGTCTCCTGCTCCTCAAGAGACAGCTGAAATCCAGGGGGAGCTGCCTACAGCTAACCCCATGCAAAAGGATCCAAGCCAGGGGGAGCCTCCAGCTGTAGAACAACCCTCTACACTCATTATCCAAGAGGTACTTTCTGACCTCAATACTTTAGATTTTTCTGTAATAGATTCTGATTTGTCTGATGTCCATCAGCAAACTCAGCAAGTAAATCAAGAACCAGATGTTGTTCCTGATAAAGTAGTTGAAGAACCAAGTACATCTCCTGCACAGTCACCTCCTGAATACACCATGGAAGATCTATTTCTAAATCTAGAACAGGAGGACTTTGACATGGATAAAGTTGGTGCTGCTGAAGAGAAGGGTGCTGCTGCTGAGGGGGAGACACTGCAAGTTCAGGAAGAGCCTATAAGGCAGGACAGTGAGAAAGCACTTGATGTGCAAGCTGACAAACCATCAAGCACTAAGGATAGGGTGAATATAGCCAGTACTTCAGAGTCTGAGGAAGATGAGACTGAACAAGCCAAGAAGAAGCAATTCTTTGTATTCAAAAGAAGGAGTCAGAGCTACAAGAAGGCTCTACAAACTGTTGCTCAACACTCCCTAGTCCAACAAGCTCCATCAACTGATTACAGTGGCTTAATGGTAGCAATGCAAGTTAAGCTGGATGAGCACAGGAGGGCCATAGAGAAGTATATTGATGAAGGCCACAAGTCTTTACAATTTGACTTAGCTCAAGACATCAAGTCAATAAGATTTGAGATGAACCTGAATAAAAAGGAAATGAATGACTGCTTCCACAAGGGTGGAAATGCAGTGGTGTACCTGGCTAAACATCAAGAACAGATAAAAGAAAAGGTAGATGATATAGCACTGAAGCAAGGCTATGTGCTGGAAAATCAGTTGAGAATGAATGATAATTTGACTGCATCCCACAATGCTATAGTCACTGAACTGAAGAATAAGCCAGCTGAATCTTCCACATCTGCTGCTGCCAAGGCTGAATTTGATAAAGCATTTCAAGATGAAATTGCTGCTGTCAAGACTGCAATTAAGGATTCACAGAAGGTCATTTCTGAACAGCTTACAAAGCTTAGACCTTATTTTAAGGATGTCATCAGGTACTTGGACAGCCAAATCAGGTTCCAGAAAGATGATGTAAGAGAACATGTTGAACAAGAAGTCATAAAGGGGGAGAGGGTGTTAGTCAAAGCTAGCTCTGACCATGCCAAATGGATTTCTAACTCCATCAGAGCTACACTGGGCTATCCTCCCCTGTGTGATGATGATAATGTAGCTGAATCAGGTATTCAAAGTGCATATCTTGGAGGTGAGCAACAGGAAGTCGCTCAGGTGATCTATCCACCTCCAGATTTTGACATGGTTCATGCAGAAGTAAGCACAATGTATAGTCCAACTACTGGAAAGCCTAATGTTGTTCTGGAAAAGGTTGTTCAACCTGTTACAGCAGCTATGCAAGAGGCTATGGACAAAGAAGAAGAGACAAGGCTGTCAAAAAAGAAGTTCAGGGAACTAGCTGAGCAAAAACCTGATTTTGAACAGTGGAGCCCTACTTCTAGGAACATCATTCTCACAGCCTGGAAAGCAGCCAAGGACAATGCACATGAGAGGAACAAATGGTTCTCAGAAGCAGAATGGAGGAAGCATGAGATTAGGCAGGAAGCCATTGTCCAGTATAGAAGGAAGGCTAAGTTAGGAAAGCTACCTCCTACAGCTATGGATCCTAGCAAGTACTTTCCTAAGCCCTATCATTATTTTGAGAGGCAGAAAATCAAGGCTGAAGAACAAAAGAAGAAGGACTCCAAAGGCAAGAAGACTGCTGATACTGAGCCTGCTGCTGCTGCTGTAAAGGCCAAAGTACAAGCTGGGAAAGGCATAGTTATAAAAGAGCCTGATTAGAACTAGACTAAGATTAGACTAAGACACATTGTTGTAATCTTTTACATATGCAATATTTTTGTAAAACAATGGAAATGTATTAAAACAATGTAAGAACAATTTTTGATAAATATATTTCATGATTGTTCAGTAGAATGTGTCTAATTCTTGTTTGTTATGTAATGCTGAATGAGTATACATGTGTGCTTTATTACATGTTTAAGTTTACCCTGTTGATATATACCTGCTTTACATCATTCTCTAATTTTTAATTATGAGTGGTGTATATCATTGACTAAGGGTTATGACTTCTCCAAATAGGGGGAGATTGTTGGGTACATTGGTCAAATGTACCTGATTTGAAGAAGCCTCACCTAACTCAATGATATACATCATAATGTATTTGATGTTTGTTTGAGTTACTTGTGCAGGATAGGTATTCACTGGACTGAAGCTAAAAGTTTCTAAGTCCATGTGTCGACACCCAGAGGGAAAGTGTCGACACTTGAGAAAGCTTGTGTCGACACCCAGACAAGCAGTGTCGACACTTGGAGTCATTGTGTCGACACCTGGGATGAAGAGTCGACACCAGACAGAAAGTGTCGACAGTTGGAGCTGTGTCGACACTCAGTGAAGAAGTATGCAGAAAAGCTGTGTCGACACTTAGCAGAAGTGTCGACACCTAGAAGAGCTGAGTCTACATCAGAAAGTGTCGACACTTGGAGTTGTGTCGACACTCAGCAAAATTCTGCAGAGACAAAGGACAAGTGTCGACACTCAACACAATGTGTCGACACTCAATCAGCAGAGTCAACATATGAAGAATGTGTCGACACTCAGCACAATGTGTCGACACACAACCAGAAGAGTCAACACTTGAAGTAAGTGTCGACACTCAGCACAATGTGTCGACACTTAGCTAAAGACTCTACACTTGAAGAAAGTGTCGACACCCAGCACAATGTGTCGACACTTAGTTAAAGACTCTACACTTGAAGAAAGTGTCGACACAAGGAGCTGTGTCGACACTTAGCAAAGAACAGAAAAGTTTACAAAATATTCTAAGTACAAGTGTCGACACTAAGGGAATGTGTCGACACTCAGCTGAGGAAACAAAATTAAAGACTTGTGTCGACACCAAGAAGTAGTGTCGACACTTGACAGTTTCAACACATGAAGATGTGTCGACACAAAGGAGTTGTGTCAACACTTAGAAGAATACAGTTAAAGAATGATGAACAAGACTTGTGTCGACACTCATTTTCAGTGTCGACACATGCAGAAGAATCTGGGTCGAGACATACAAGGAATTGTGTCGACATCTTGTAGACTTGTGTCGACACTTACACAACATGTTTTGACACTTGGTCTATAAGTGTCGACACTTAAGAACAGAAAGTCTCGACACTATCTGACTGTTAGAGAATTTCAAGAAGTGACTGGTTGACATGACAGCTGCCGATCCAGCCGGTCTACAGCAACTGTCAGAGAAATCAGAAGTCTGTTATGAACCGGACCAGCCGGTTACCATGAAGGAAGCCTATAAATAGGCACTCATAGTTTACAGAAACTGTTTTGATTGTTGTTATTACAAGCAGTGAGAATAATTGAAGTGTTTGATCAGATTAAATCAGAAAAGTGATACACAGAGGATCAACACAAGAAGATCTGACAGTCCAACTGCAGATCTAAGAAGTTGGAGAGAGAGAGCTCCAATCAAGAATTCAGTCTTTGGAACTAAGGCTGAGAAGAAGGATTCAGAATCATCTGGATCTCAAGAAGTAGAGGTCAAGGATTAACTGTAGAGGATTCAGACTAATTCAGTTCTACTCAAGAAGCTTTGAAGGAAGCTAAGTCAGTTTGGATCTAGCTGAGTTCTTCCAAGAACTCTTCAAGAAACTCTCAACTCCTCTCTTATTTTCTGAGTTGTAGAGTTAATTATTGTATTTCAATTTTAACTTGTAGGATCCATTGGATCTGAGAGATTTGTAAGCCTATATTATAAAGGCTGAGGGTAGGGCTTGGTTGCCTGAGTGTAGGAGTTGAAGAACTCTGAGTGTAGGCCTTATTTGGCTGAGTGTAGGCCTGGGTGGCTGAGTGTAGGCCCTTGTGGCTGAGTGTAAGGCTTTGGGCCTGAGGTGTAGGAACCTAGTTGGGTTCTGAGATAGTGGAGAAGATTGGCTGAATCTAGTACACTGCTAGATAGGCGAAGGGGGAAAGTGGATGTACCCAAAGATTGGGGAACCACTATAAATTTGTGTGTCTGCTGTGTTGTGTTGTGCTGTGAATTAACTGTTTATATTCTGCTATTACTGTTAGCTGTAGAAATCTGTGAGATAACTGTTTTGCTGCCAACAAAGTTTTAAAAAGGTTTAGGTCACCTATTCACCCCCCCCCCTCTAGGTGTTTAGGTATCATAACTTTCACATCCCGCAATCCTTCATAAAACCGATTTGTCTTTCGCGCTTCCTCCGCAAAGGTAGATCCCGCATATCTCCCCAATCTCGTAAACTCATGCTGGTAGGTATCCATATCTCGCTCACCCTGCACCAAATGGAGAAACTCATTTTCTATCGCAATCCTCTGCGACACCGGCACATACTTGACTAAAAATATTTGGGTGAATTCATCCATTGAAACCTCCGTTAAACCTCTACATGCCAAGTGATGCACTTCGATCTCATCCCACCATAATCTCGCATCTCCTTCTAACAGAAAAGTGGCCAACGTCACTTTTTGCTCCTCGACCGTCCTGATTGCAGTTAGAATCCTTTTTACCCTTGCCAACCAATCTTCCGCCTGCATTGGGGAAAGCGCTCCACCAAACATCGGTGGATGAAAGTTCATAAAACGTGTCAATGACTCGTCACTTGCTTGCGCCTCCACAACCACTGCAGCATGCTCCTGCCTTGCACCAGGCCTTGCCTGTCCAGTAGGTTGTGCTTCTAACACTGCAAGCACTATCTCGGTCACCACCCGGATGGCTTCTGCCGAGGGAGGCATAGGCACTTCCACGGGTGCTGCACTCTCAGCAGACCGCTGGGGCTCAGACGGCCCAGCTCCATCCCTCGCCACCTATCCATGTACAGAACACCATTAATACGTCAAATCATAACGGTCCTGCTACATTGACTACACACTCACGCACATCATGTGCATGACATACATTCCTAGTGGACATTCATGAGTTCAATGATGTTCGCTCCTCCCAAACAATCTAAACCTGGCTCTGATACCACTTTGTAACGCCCCCACCTGTCACATGACATATAACGGTGGGTCCGGCCGGGGCCCCACGCCATATATCGCAGACAAGCGAAGGAATTACGTGTGGAAATCAAAAACTATACGTATCCTTAACTCATTCCATTCTAGCGTAGCATTTTATGTTAGCATGAACTCAAACCAGAATGTCCACCAATATATAAATACCACATTTAGATGTAACAACACCAGGAATGTATACAACCCACACACCCTGGCCTTATGGCCTTACAGGTTCCTCTTTTACACATCAATAATTTCGTACATCGGCACGCAGGCCGGCCACACATGAAATCCAAACACAACTCTTCGCATGACCTTCAAGGGCCAACATCAGCAAGCTAGCCATTCCACTTATTCATTTCAAGCCGCGGCACCTGCAATGAGACATCCACCAAAAAGTGGCAAAACAAAGTAACGGTCAGCATTTGGCTGACCCATTATAACGACCCTACCCCCTACCCGGGATAGTGGTTCCTTCCCTGTATACAGTGCTATCATCTATCATCAAGTATCATCAAGCATATATATATATATATCATTTTCTTTATCCCGCTAGCAAACACAGTACATCACAAACGCTGGAATCCACCAGACGCTCCGTACACTCAGGGCACCTTCTTGGCATACCGGAATCCACCAGTCATACACCGTCGATCCGAGGTTTTAACTTGTTGGTTGACCGGACCTAGTCCACCAGTCTCGCAAGCTGGCGACATCCCGCCCAAACCACTCAGAGGTGCAACCTCACAGCATAACAACCAGAGCAGATCGACCCACACCATGTGGTGTGGCAAGCTGGGTTTATCCAAGCTCCCCAAGCATTACCACCCATCGACCCCCTTCCTATTCCGATCGACCCACCCATGTGGTGCAGCAAGCCGGGTTTAACTCGGCTCCCCAAGCATTGCCACCAATCGATCCCTACATAACTAGATCAACCCACCTTAGTGGTGTAACAGGCCGGGTTTATCTCGAGCTCCCCAGACGTGCTACCAATTGATCATATCATAACCAGGAGCTTTGCCAAAGCCTCCTCACATTCAGCATCACATCCATAAATTCATCACAAGATAAAGCCATTTACATTGTACCAAATCCACGGAGTCTTCTCCGGTTTACCCATGAACATCACCAATCCAGACTACCAGTCCAGATGGGCTTCACACAGCATGCCTATGTCGTACTCCATATTTCCGGCTCTAAATGCCGACTCAATAAAGGAATCACTTCCGCAAATCCACCTCTTGGTGGAGGATTCCAAGCACATGCATAAAGGAAGGACTTAGATGTCCAAGAAGGAGATCGTTAGCCTTGAAGATCGCTTCGGCGCCATGAAGTAGCCGGATGGAAATCACCGCCTCGGCTCTGCCTTCACGAATCCGCTCTCGGATCTTCGCTCCGCACTCCGCAGCTCCTCCAGCAGCTGGTAGACTCCTCCCTTCCCTCTTGCCTTAGGCCTTTCTTCTTCCCTTTCTTGGAATAACATGAAGAAGAAGAAGAAGATGAAAAGAGGGATTAAATCCCGTTTTTCTTGGCCTTCACAATACCTGGACAGAGCCCAACCATTGGATCCAGGAAGAGGGAAACAAACGGCTCAGATTTGGCCAGAAAAGCTGAACACGGCCTGACACGCCCTGTGACACACCTGTGTCACAGGCCGTGTCCCTCTAAGCGGCAGACAACCGACTCAATCCAGCCAATACACGGCTGTGTGATACGCCTGTGTCACGTGCCGTGTCCCCGACACGCCCTCAGACACGCCCGTGTCTGAGGCCATGTGCCTCAACGAAAATAATCCCAAAGCAACCCGAGACTTCACACAGCCTGGCACACGCCCGTGTTCCTAGCTGTTTGCACCTGGACACACCCGTGTCACACAAACACGCCCTAGCTCGAAACGTCGAGTTGAGTTCGATAGCTACTGACACGCCCTGTTACACGCCCGTGTCACAGGCCGTGTCCTCACTCGACACTCGACACTCGACGATCGTCGAGCAAAATTCGTCGACATCAAGACCGATCGACGACACGGCCTCGACACGCCCTGCGACATGCCCGTGTCGCAGGCCGTGTCACCCATGCCTGAACCCAAATTTGCTCAAAGTGATCCGATTGAATTCGGGGTGTTACACACAGAACTTACTTAGTCATATGTTGAGTATAAAAAAAATTTCTTAATCTACCATACTATTCCAGGTTCAACATGCCTAATTCAATTTTAAAATAATTGAATTTACTTTCAACTAGAGGTTTAGTGAATATATCAGCTGTCACAACCCACATTTTTACCGCATTTAATAACGTAACAGAGTAAGGGAAAATGCGTGTCATGATGCCACGTCGGTAGGGGATAACTGCGGATGCTCAGGAAAATACCTACTTAATCATGAAGAAAGATTCTTTAAGTTATTTTAAGAAAAAATTAGTTTAAGTGCAGTAGTTAGTTGTATCCCTTGACTAAATCGTTCATCTAGTCCACAAAAAAAGTAATTAAACGCTGCGGAAAGTACTTCTTTTATCAGATTAGACACCCTACAAGAGCTTACAGGCTCCCAAAGGACACCTCAAGGCATGCAAGTTCTAAATTTAGTAGAAATAAAAGTAGATTTTTACGATCGTTAAATATAGTGATTTTACATTTTAAAATATGTAATACATGAGGTAATAATAGTAATTTTTATAGTTGACATTAACTATCATGCAATCTTAACATAAAACATCCCAGAGAGCAAGTAATCCACATAAAGAAAACTAAGTAGCTAGCAAGTATCTAAAAATAACAATTTTGTGGTCGTCAACAAACTAACACGAACCCACATACAGTATAGTATGTCTAAACCAATAAAACAAAATAAACAACAATCTACATCATTAAGATGAGTCAACAACCACGGTCAACACTGCCGCTCAAGCGCTCCAAAAATAAGCACTGAACTCCACTACAACTCCAAACCAGAGGCATTCCAAAGACAGAACACCTTAGAAAGAAAGTACAAGTGGTGGCAGAAAATAAGCCAAAGTAAACAAAGGTCAAAGGGGTACCAATCCAAGACCAAGAGCACTGAAGTAAAGTACAAAAACAAGGCATCAAAAGGAAAAGAACACCAATGTGATTCGTCACGTACACCAAGAATACACCAGACGCATGAGGCTATAAGGTGACAACATGAATAAATCATAAGGAATAAATACAAAACCTTTATTTGGCACCTGTGGTCGACTCTACCCAAAAACACGGGCGAGGTGGTCACTCAACTGGACACACCCTCACGAATATAATATCCGTCTAACTGCGAGGGAGTCTCATACTCTCCACCATACGCCACAGACGCCCAAAAACCTGGTAGACTTTCACAGGGTACTAATAAAGTAAACAAACGTTTGCGGAGGTGGTTTCGTCCACTAACTCCTACAATCAAGAAAACCCACAAAAAACCACCACATATATCTCGAGACTTGGCACGTCAGATTCTACTTGACATTTCTAGATTCAAGACGGGGTTGATCAACCCTTAGGAACGATTTACAATCCTAGATAAACTCTAATACGTTCAATAACAATATATAAGGCGTTTAAAGCCATCAATAAGACACTTCAAGAATGATTAAACATAACCTGACAAGATTGAGTTCACCATGACAAAATCTTACAACATCAAGTGATCATCAAGAAAGATTAATCATAGCAATAAATTGGAAGACAAAGTGCAGAAAATTTTAAAGAACATAAAAACTTAACTATTACCATCAAACCGGAAAAGGAGAAATGAGGGTAAATCACCACTTGCCTTGGTTTTATCAAAAAAGTTCTCTGAATCAATCCTCGTCGCAGATCGGGGCAAAAGAAGACGGGAGGAGTCGAAATCTAAACAAAAATGGCCTAAATAGAGGTTAGGGCCGAAAAACCCTAACGAGAAATCTCAAGAAATGGGGAAAATTTTACCACGATGACGTAACTCTTGGCAAGATCTTTCCAGATCTATGCTCGGTTGAAGATTTCGAGCACCGTCTAACTTGTTCGGGCTAAAGCGTGCGGAAGAAGATGAAGGAATTTTCTTTCTTAATTATCTAAGTATCAGAATATATATATGTATTTATAAAAAGTTTTGCCAAAAAATAGACTATTTACGAGTGAGTGCGCGGAAAACGAAAATAGAGATTTAAGATTGCTTTTAAATGAAAAGTGTCCAACATGAAAGTTGTAGATCTGGTCGAGAGGAACAAATTTTATGTTAACCATTTTTTTATACGACACCGTTTTGACCCTCAAAAAGGCGCTCGAATAAAACTATGATGGACTACTAGGGAAGGGCTGCAGACCACTCGAGAACAAGTTTAGAAGTACTCGAGAAGTAGAAAAAAGGCTACTCGAGTACTAAAATTTAGTGTTCGAGAACAAGGAAACATCAATACTCAGTACTAAAGTTTTACTCGAGTACTAAAACAGTTACACGAGAAGAAGCATAGGTATTACTCGAGAAATGCACAGGTATCACTTGAGAAATGCATAGGTATCACTCGAGAAATGCACAGGTTTCACTCGAGAAGTGCATAGTATCACTCGAGAAGTGCACAGTATCACTCGTGAAGAAATATGCAGAATACTCGAGAAGAATGGCTGCCACCCAAGAATCAGATAAATAATTTGCATGAACAGGACTCTATTTGCAAATATATCCAAAAAATTAAACTATATAAATGAATAGTAAAAGACATTTTTTAATAGTAGTATAATATTAAAATAATCATATTTATATATTTTTGAATAATGAAACACGAGTTCAAAACGGAGGCCCAAATGCGTGCCGAATTAAACGAAAATCGCACAGTAGACGAACACTGACGCTACGAACACAACGGCGAAGTCAAAACCAAAATCCGACATGCCATTCTCTAGATATGAATTTTCAAAGTCTACGGTGAAAATAAATTTTACAAAATTTTGGAAAAATCGCCGAGGCCCGAATATCTCTCAGATTGCGACGAAAATTGACTATCAAGTCCAAAATTACTTAACTTAATTTTCAAATGCAAAAATTTTCGATTACAACATGAATTCACGAATTTGGCCGACTCGACCGAACGGACGCAAAAATACCTTAACGGTGATGCGCCGTCAACTCGACGTTAAAAGTAACGACATGACATCATAAATATGACGATACCAAATCAAATAAAATCATCGAAAAAAAGTGCGTTACAGTCACTCCCCGTAAAACAAAGTTTCGTCCCGAAACTTAACACAACTCCAAAACCAAATCAAAACGATAAAATCAAACATGACTGAAAACATAAAGACATACCTGAAACTAAGAGAAGAGGTGCGGATGAGATTCCCTCATTGGCGATTCCAATTCCCACGTCGCACTCTCGACGTCTTGATTTCTCCAAAGAATCTTGACCATGGGGATGGTCTTTCTTCGCAACACACGCTCTTGAGAATCTAGAATACGAACAAGTTTTTCCACATACGTAAGGTTGGGCTGAATCTGGGGCATCGAGTCGAGGACTTGACGATCATTTCGAATACACTTCCGCAATTGGCTCACATGGAACACATCATGGACACCAGGGAAGGTAGCAGGCAACTCCAGCATGTACACTGAAACTAAGACGCATTCAAGAATTTGAAAAGGTCCCACGTACCAGGGGTCTAACTTGTGGTTCCTTCCAAACCTTTTAACGCAAGACATCGGAGAAACCTTCAGAAAACAAAGTCTCCAACGGCAAAATCCAGATTGACCCTTTGTTGATTAGCATACTTCTCATAGCGCTCTTGAGCCACACGGAGCTTTTCTCGAATATGAGTCACAGCATAATTCATCTCCTCAAGAGCTTCCAGACCTAGCAATGGTCTTTCACCAACTTTAGCCCAAAACAAAGGAGTTCTACAATGCCTCCCATATAAAGCCTCAAACGGGGTCATCTACAGACTCTCTTGATAACTATTATTGTACGCAAACTCCATGAGTCTGAGACGCTCATCCCAACCGCCACCGTGAACCAAAATATAACACCTGATCATATCTTCTACAATCTGATTCACCCTTTTCGTCTGACCATTCGTCTGTGGATGATAGGCGGTGGAATACCTTAAATCGGTACCCAACCCCTCTTGTATACTCTTCCAAAAGCGAGACGTAAATCTGGAGTCTCGATCTAATACAATGCTAACAGGCACTCCATATAATCTAATGACCTCTTCAAGATATATCTCAACTATCTTCTTCATCAAATACCCAATCTTAAAGGGAACAAAGTGAGCACACTTTGTCAATTTATCGACTATTACCCAAATAGAGTCGTGCCCACGGGGAGATTTTGGTAGACCGGTGATGAAATCCATTGAAATACTCTCCCATTTCCAACTTGGAATATCAAGCGGCATTAATTTACCTCCTAGCCTTCTATGGTCAGCCTTGACACGCTGACACGTATAATATTCTGATACAGACTTCGTGATATAATTCTTCATTCCAGACCACCAAACAATTTATTTTAGATCTTTATACATCTTAGTGGATCCAGGTTGGTAGGCTACACTAGAACCATGAGCTTCAGCACAGATCTTAGCCTGCATGTCGCCAAAGGCGGGGACGCAAAATCTACCCCGATACTTCAAGATATCCAACTCATCCAATTAGAAATCTGGTAGCTCTCCCTTCACAGTTCTATTCCGGAGGGGTAACAAATCCGGATCATCCTTCTGATGTGCTCGAGTAAGGGAAATCCAAGAGGGTTCTTCTGCTTCTAGACCAGCAGGCATAGTACTATACCCAACCACAATATCCATCAACAAGAATTCTTCTACCAAGGACTATACCGACAGATTAAAAATTTCGGCGGTCTTTCTACTCAAAGCATCAACTACTACATTATCCCTTCCTTGATGATAAAGAATTTCCACTTCATAATCAACCACATATTCTAACCACCGATGTTGGCACAGTTTTAGTTCCTTCTAAGTGAAGACGTACTTCAAACTCTTATGCTCCGTATAGATCTTGCACAGCGTGCCATACAATAAGTATCACCAAAGCTTCCGCACATAAAATACAACAGTGAACTCTAAATCGTGCGTAGGATAGTTTCTCTCATGAGTCTTTAGTTGCCTCGATCCATACGCGATCACCTTACCATCTTGCATTAAAACACAGCCAAGTCTGATGTGTGATGCATCAACATACACAGCATACTCAACTCCTTCAGTAGGTAAGATTAAAATTGGAGCAGTATATAATCTCTTCTTCAGTTCTTCGAAATCCTCTTCACACTTATCACTACAAATGAATGCAATATTCTTCTGAGTAAGTCTAGTTAGAGGAGCAGACAACACTGAAAACCCTTCTACGAACCTCCTATAATAGCCATCCAAGCCTAAGAAGCTCCTAATCTCCTTAGGTGTATAAGGTCTCTCCCATTCCATCACAGCAGAAATCTTGGTCGGGTCTACAGAAATAGCGTCCTTGCTTATAATATGACCCAGAAAGAACACTTGAGGTAGCTAGAACTCACATTTGCTCAACTTTGCATATAACTCATGCTCCCTCATGGTTGATAAAACCAAATGCAAATGCTGAGTATGCTCCTTAGCATTGCTGGAATACACCAAGACATCATCTATAAACACAATAACAAATCGGTCCAAGAAATCCTTAAACACCTATTCATCAAATCTATGAAAGCAGAGGGTGTATTGGTTAAATCGAAAGACATCACCAAAAACTCATAATGTCCATGCCTCGAACGGAAAGCGGTTCGTGGAATATCTGTCTCACAAATTCTCAACTGGTGGTAGCCTGAGCGAAGATCGATCTTTGAAAATAACGAGCTACCACGCAACTGATCGAACAGATCATCAATATTTGGCAGGGGATATCTATTCTTAATGGTCACCTTATTCAATTCTCTATAATCGATGCAAAGCCTCATTAATCCATCTTTCTTCTTGACGAACAAAATAGGAGCACCCCACGGAGAAGAACTTGGTCTAATAAAACCACACCTCAACAACTCATCGAGCAGAGTACGCAACTCATCTAACTCACACGGAGCCATACGGTACGGTTATTTGGCAACAGGATGAGTACTTGGCTCGAGGTCTATCACAAACTCTATCTCCCTCACCGTAGGAAGTCCTGGAAGACAGTCAGAAAAAACATCAGGAAACTCTCGCACCACCGAGATATTCTCAAGATGCGGTGTAACAAAAGCAGTTTCCAAAGCAGAAATAGAAACCAAAAATGCCTCAAAACCAGACTCCATTGCACGACAAGCACGTACCGCAGAAATAATAGGGGAAACCCTGTCCTGAAATCCATAGACGCTCATAGGTTGGCCATTGTCCATCCTGAAGTTCTGTCTCTTTTCCTTACACTGGATGACCGCATCATACTTGGACAGCCAGTCCATGCCCAAAATCACGTCAAAGTCTGCCAGATCCCACACCATTAGATCTGCAAAGGCTAGAAAATCGCCTAGGTATATAGGTCATCTCAGAACTCCTTTATTAGATATCATCAGAACACCGGAGGGAAGCTTGACGTTGAAGGATTCTCCTAATTGATCCACATCCATGCGATGTTTATCTACAAACCTTCGGGCCACAAAGGAATGGGTGGCACCCGAATCGAAAAGAATGCGTGCCCACCTATCCGCACCTTAAACTCCACTAAAACCGTAGCCTACATAACTAAACGAACGATAACTAACATTGATAAAAAAATAAGGATAAATTAAACTGGGGCTAACCTGATATCACTTGTGTAGAGGTTTGAGCTTCCTCGCAGGTCATCACATTCAGCTTTCCTTTTCCTTTATCCAGGTTTGGTGGCGGCGATAGAACTCGAAGCGAGGTAGGCTGCAGTGGGGACTGAGCCTGGGGGCACGAAGATTTCTGGTGTCCCTTCTGCCCGCACTGGAAGCAAGTCCTTTCCTTCATCCAGCAACAACTCATATCATGACCCTTCCTTGCATAGAATGAGCACACTAGCTCTCCCTTGGGTGCACCTTGGATGGCATGTACCTGTTGCTACTTCAGAGTGGCAGTCCTCTTGAAGCATCTTTTGAAAGGGTGGCCAGATCGACCATAGAAGCTATACACTTCCTTACTTTTCTTCCTCGAAGAAGGGCCAAATGCCCTAGAGCTACCATCCTTAACACCTTTCCTTTTCTCTTTCCTCGTCGCAGCACCTCGATGCTTGGCATTCTCGATCGCCTCGACCTTCAAAGCGGCTTCCACTGCTTCAGCATAGCTTTCAACTCGATAAGCGCATGCCCATTAATGGACATCGCTTCTTAATCCTCTGAGAAAACGCTTCACTCTACCCTCCTCAGAAGCTACCAAATCAGGAGCAAACCTACTGAGTTTACTAAACTCAATCTCATACTCGCTCACGGTGAGTTGTCTTTACTTTAGATGCAGGAAGTTATTCATCAGGCGGACCTGCTCAACCGAGGGTAGAAACTTCTTCAGCAGCATCTTCTTAAAAGATTCCCAAGAACAGCCTTCCTTCAGACTCTCTCTTTCCTGAATCCACCAACTTTTTGTCAGGCTTTTTAACTGATAGGCTGCAATCATCACGTTCTGGGCTCCTAGAATTCTGGAATATGAAAACATCTCCTCGATGGAGATGATCCAATCATCTAAAATCATAAAGTCGGCACTCTCATCGTAGGTGGGAGGTCCCAACCATTGGAAGTGCGATATGAAATTCATTTCTGGTGGTATCATCATCTGGGGCACCAGAGGAGCAGGATCAGCAAGTACTGTCTGACCCGTAGCAGAATCTTGTGCTACGGGTTGTTGTGCGGGAGCGGTAGACAACAACGACTGAATCTACGACTGTATCTCAACTAACTGGCTCGACAGAGCTTCATTGCTCTGACGCAAACTCTCGATCAATGCCTCACTCTGTACACCCTACGACTCACCCTCTGACTGGGGAGTCTACCTCATCGCAGGATGCTTAGGCGGCATTCTAAAAGATAGCAAACAACTCATCAAAAACATAGCTTACAACAAAGCCACTCAACTAGTTCAGACCATACTTAAAGACACTTGCTTGTGCTGCAACTTTCTCTTGGATTTTATAATAACGTTATTTCCTACTTAGGATGACATCCTCTCATCCTATGTACTCATGTGCCTATGATATGAATGCAGGAATTCTTCATTCTTCTTTAAAATCATGTGTGTGCATGTGTCATCATGTAAACCTTAACTTAGCACGCATGCTTATGCGATGATATGCTATGTATGCAGTGTTATGCATTCTAGAAAGGCCTTAATGCATGCATGAGCGGCGTATACATGAAATGTAATGTATCTCATACTACATAACATCGCATGCAACGATAAAACAAAACGTGCTAATGGGTACCCATGTGATGATGGTTATGCATCTCATACTACATAACCATCACATGTTGCCTCCAATGGTGGATCCATATACAAACACATATTATGCATCTCATACTACATAATATGCCCTGTATACTTCTTATCATGCTATGAGTGAAGTGACTATGCTTCATTTAAGATGTACTGATGACACATCGGTGTGTGTATGCAAATGAAAGAAGGAAATTGTAAGACCCCCCCCCCCCCCTATCAAGGAGGCTACCTGGTCTTATGCCCAGAACCGCCGTCTTACGGTGGCACTAACGCACGGGTTAGTCGACACAGCAAAATGCCGATTCTACCGGCTAGTACGATCATAAACTTGTAGGTCAATATGAGAAAAGAGATATAGAGGTAAAAGAAAACCACAACTAGTCCACAGTCACAGCACATATATATAATATATGAAAGGAAAATATCAATACAAATGAGTACAGAAATAAAATGGAGCGTAATAAGGGTTTATGCCCAGTACATCAAATCAAATCTCTCTCTCAACTCTAAACAGTGGAAGATATCTATCGTCACCAAGTCATCCCACCTGAGGTAACTCTGCAGTAGTAGTGGTAGTAGGTGGTGGCATCAGCTCCTTACGTCATGCCATCTTGTACTGCTGGTCATGCTGGTGTTCCATCTCCTCGAGCTCCTAGAAATAGTTTGGTCACCGACCATTAGTCAAAAAGACTAAGTCGTTTCCTTCACACCTCGCCCCGTAACGCTTAGGCACCGTGCGGGAGGACGAAGCGGAGGACAACAAGGGGTATCAAGTGTAAACAGGTGGCAGTGGCACTATGCTAACAAATATATGAGGAGTAATAGTAGTTCTACTCTAGCAGTTCTATGTAAGAAGTACAAGTACAGTAATGAAGTATAAAACTGAAGTAAGTAAGAAAAGTGCAGTACGGTAAAGTAAGTAAAGAACTGAAAGTAAGAGCAGGAAAGTAAAACTATGCTACCACTACTCTACCATCACAAACCGTACCTTAACTTATAAAAATGCCCATACAAATTTATAAGTTACGGTTTCCAGGAAAATTAACTTACCATATAAAAGAGCACATACTAATTTATATGATAAGGATCTATGAAGCGTATGACCTAATATGAATGAATGATTATGATGCAATTTATGCACAGGCAAGTGTAACTCACGCACAATGACTCTGTGATCACAGAGCTTTAGTTCCCACTTTTTGAGAGCTAGCTTCACTCTCGGGTAGCACTGTTGTGGCTACGGCAGCAGCGGAGCGGGCATCTCCACTTCTAGACTGGTATGCACACTACCAAACCTTAGACCCCTCTCATACGCCTCTGTACACGTCCAAGGTGCACTCTAGAGTCCATGCATACGTACTTTGCTGACAACCCGTCAGTCTTCTTGGGTTGGGTGTGCGTTATCGGGGATCGTCCTCCAGACCGTAGTGTAAAACAACTCACTGGCCCCTCAAACCCTCACACCCGCCTGGTGCACCATACTGCCATCGGTGTGACGAACGGCCAGTACCGCATGCCCCGCCACTAAATTTATGCACATGCAAGTATTTCATCCAGAGCCTTCAGCTCGCAGGACCAACCTGCCCTGAATCCCTCAAACCCTACACGGGTAAGAATTTATCACAATCCCTCCAAACCTGTGGGGGTGAAAACGCACAATAGTGCATTTATTCCAAATCCCTCAAACCTATCACGGGCGAGAATGAACCACAATGCCCTAACCTATTAGACTACTCTTGTCTACGGATTATTATACTTAGCAATTTAAGGTTAATCCCAGGACTGCTCAGGGTATACTCGGTGAAGGGCTCTCAGGGGCACTAGGAACTATGATGGGATTACGCCCAAAGCTCCCTTTCTCAAGGATATTTACTTTAGTTGATGGCTACCCAAAATCCACCCCCAGCTCTCGTTATTACTCTTAAGTGATCCTAATGACTTAAGATGTTCTCAGAAGGGCGACAGTCTTCCGTCGTCCTCCTGTAATAGCCCCATCCGTCGCATGGCATATAACAGAAGGTCCAGCTGGAACCCGACGCCATATACCACAGACAGTCGGAAGGGTTACATAAGAATATTCAAACTATCCAATTAAGACTACATGTCCTACACAGAGCATTCTAGCGGAAGCTTTTAAAGTTGAAAGAACCCAAAACTTAATTTCATAATCATGAATGTCCCCATCCACACAACAGGAATGAAACCCCAAATACACCAAAAGGGTACATAGCCTTATGGCCTTACAATTGTTCACTTAATAGATAGTGTTTTCCATACATCGGCTCGTAGGCCGGCCACACATGACAAAAGAAAAGTATAACTATTCTTTACAGCCTTATAGGGCCAGCACAGCAACATGGGCTCCAGCCCTCTATTTGGTACTCGGCTCCGCAGCACCTGCAAGCAACATTCTACCGCACGGTGGCAAATAAAGCAACGGTCAGCCAAAAGCTGACCAAATTATAACGACCTCGCCCCTTACTCGGGATGGCGGTGCTCTTTCCCTGCATATAATTAGTCCAATAAAATAATAAAGCGCAACTATACTACGCCACAGGTGTAGGCTCGCACGGCCAAACAGTCCGTGCACTCAGGGCACATTAACGGTGAATCCTGACCAATCAGCGTCTTCACCACCATCCCAAAGATGGCAACCATGTGAGCATTTAGCCTTTCTGACCACTGTCTAAGGCTCCCGACTATGCCAACGGCCAGTCCCCGTCTTCAGGTCTCTCTCACCGAACCACATAGCCTAGGTCCGATTCCACTTGCCTGTTGCTCATGCCTCCTAGTCAATTTAAGTCCTATGTGTGGGCCAAGCTTCTCTCGGATCCCAAAATTTCCAAACAATCTCATAACCCAGTTATGATCAAGGCCGGTTCCCAGACCTCCAAATTAGCAGAACAACGATTCCGCTCTGTTTTTCGGGTGCGCATTTGAGCTAACCTCCAAGGATCCCTGTTGTAATCTACCGCGTAGAAACCCGAAAAATCCAAAGCACGGAGTCTTCTCCAGCAAAAACATGTCAAATGCAACATCACCGATCCAGACAAATATGTCCGGGTAGGCTTCACACACAATGCCTATGCATGTACTTATGATTCTGGACTCTATATGCAACACAAGGGGGACTATTCACATCAACCCCAAGGAACACCACGCACTCACCGCACACTCGTGGGAGCGGGATTCCCTATGCAGAAAGAAAGAGCTTCTGATGCTCAAGAAGAGAATCGTTACCCTTGTAGTCTACTTTGGCGCCATGGAAAAACTACACGGATGGAAGTCTTCGCAACGAACTTTCCTCCACGGATCCGCTCTCAGATTTTGAAACGGTGCTTCGATGCTCTGCCGGTGGTCGGAATCCCTTCCTTCTTAGTCCTGAAAGCTATTGTTATACGCAAACTCCACCATATACAGGTGATCCTCCCAATGCTTCCCGAAATCTAGGATGCACATGCGAAGCATGTCCTCCATAGTCCTGTTGACCCTCTCGGTCTGACCATCCATCTATGGATGAAAGGCTGTGCTGAAACGCAGCTTAGTTCCCAACATACTATGCACCAACCTCCAATCCTTCGACATAAAGCGTCAGTCTCGGTCACTAACAATACTGTGGGGCACACCATGCAATCGTACAATATTATCCACGTAGAGTTTGACTAACTTTTCCACCGGATCTTCCTTCCTGTTCGGAATAAAGTGTGACACCTTTGTCAACCTATCTACGACCACCCATATGGCGTCGTTTCCCTTCTGTGACTTCGGCAAACCATGCACAAAATCCATAGATATGTCATCGAATTTCCATTCTGGGATAGATAGAGGCTTCAAGAAACCTCCGGGCTTCTGGCATTCCGCTTTCACCAATGCGCACATACGGCACTTGGCCACATAAAGTGCTACATCCTTCTTCAAACCTGGCCACCAGAATAATTTCTTCATGTCTCTATACATCTTCGTGCTTCCCGGGTTGATTGGGTACTTGCTATGATGAGCCTCATACATCAACTCCTCCCGAAGATTATCCGTACTAGGAATGCATAGGCGACCGTCCTTCCTTAGCAACCCATCCTCAATAGCAAACTGGGAATTTGACCCATCCAATGATTCATCCAAGATCTGTTTCATGCTATTATCCTGAACCAAAGCCCGCCGAACTCTATCATCTATGTCACATTGCACCTCTGTCCAAAACAGTTTCACCTCAGCACTAGATTGCTTATCGACGCAAGATATCTCCAAAGCCTCCAACTCACGGATAAATCTCTCATCATGCACCGATAACCAGTTGGCCTGAGCAGGAGTCCTGCGACTCAACGCATCCGCCACTGCATTTCCCTTCCCAGGCACATAATGAATTTTGAAGGTGTAGTCCCCTAAGAACTCCATCCACCTCCGCTGCCTCATGTTCAGATCCTTTTGGTCCAATAGGTACTTCAAGCTCTTATGATCGGTGTAAATATCGACCTTCACACCGTACAGATAGTGCCTCCACAGCATTAGAGCAAATATCACGGCCTCTAACTCCAAGTCATGGACCGGATAATTTCTCTCGTGAGCCTTCAATTGTCGCGAACTATAGGCTATCACTCTCCCATGCTGTAGCAGAACACAGCCCAAACCACTGCCCGAAGCATAACTATAGATCTCGAACCCTTCGGTTCCACTTAGCGAACATAAAATAGCCGCTGTAGTCAACCGCCTCTTCAACTCTACAAAAGCATGTTCGCACTCCGGAGACCACACAAACTTCTGATCCTTCCTAGTCAACGTCGTGAGTGGTAGCGCTATCCGCGAGAAGTTCTCTACGAAGCGCCTGTAGTAGCCAGTAAGCCCCAGAAAACTTCGGACCTCTGCCACTGTAGTCAAAGCAGGCCACTCTCGTATCGCAACTATCTTCGCGGGATCCACAGCTATCCCTTCTCCACTGACAACATGACCAATGAACGCTATCGAGGATAACCAGAATTCACACTTGGAGAACTTAGCATACAACTGATTCCTCCTCAACGTCTCCAAAACCATATGTAGATGCTTGTAATGGTCCTCCTCACACCGCGAGTATACCAAGATATCGTCGATAAATACTATCATGAAGCGATCCAGGTACTCTCTGAACGTCCTGTTCATCAGATCCATAAACACGGATAGCGCATTGGTTAACCCAAACGGCATGACCGTGAACTCGTAATGCCCAAACCGTGTACTGAATGATGTCTTTGGGATGTCGCTCTCCCTTATCCTCAACTGGTAGTAACCGAACTTCAGATCTAACTTCGAATATACTGTTGACCCAACCAACTGATCAAATAGGTCGTCAGTCGTCGGAATCGGATACTTATTCTTTTCCGTAAGCCTGTTTAATTCCCGGTAGTCGATACAAAGCCGCAAGCTCCCATCTTTCTTCTTAACAAAGAGAACTGGTGCGCTCCAAGGCGACAAACTTGGATGTACATAACCTTGCTCTAGCAACTCTTGTAGTTGCACCTTCAACTCTGCCATCTCTCTTGGCACTATCTGATTTAGGGAGCGTGACACCGGTTTGGCACCTGGTACCAGCTCTATGGTAAAGTCTTTCTCTCGTTGAGGAGGTGCTCCTGGGAGATCATCTGGGAACACATCGGGATACTCAGACACAACTGGAATACTGTCAAGACTTGGCTTAGGCGTCGAAGTCTGCACTAATGTGACAAACAGCTCTGCCCCAGACCGAACTGCCTTGATCACCTGAAGGGCCGACATCAAAACTTTCCCAGACCCCTTCATGCCGGCAAAAGTCGTCTCTTGATTAGTGTTCTGACCCAACCTAACTTCCTTACGGTTGCAATCAATACATGCACCCTGCTACGAGAGCCAATCCATACTGAATATTACATCGAACTCCACTAACGGCAGAACCAATGCTCGCAAAACAAACTCCTGGTGTCCAATCCGAATCTTCGGTACGTAGACCCTATCCACACGCATTGAGTACCCATTGGGCAACAACATATCGAACCTGTCTTTTGTCATCGAAGACGGAACCCCGATGCACGATATGAATTTTTCGGACAAGAAGGAATGCGATGCTCCCGTATCAAACAGGGCTCTCGACGAAAACTCAAAGATCAACACAAAGCCTAGCACCAACAAAAGTAAGCTAACAAATACGAAAGTAACAACTATGAAAGTTAAACCACTGCAATTTAACTTATACTTGTCACCATGTCTGCTTGCTTTATGGCCTCTTGAAGACCAAGGTTGTAGACTCTAGGCTGGGCTGGAGCGTGATGGGACACGGTTGACTCCACCGCCTTCCCTTTCTCCTCATAAGTCGCTCCAGGCTTTCTCTTAGACTTTGAACGTCCGCTCCAACACTCCCGAGAAAAATGCCCCATCTTCCCATAGTTGTAGCAAGCTCCTGGGACTCGACTTATAGTTTCCCCCGATGCATCATCCGAAGGGGCTGAGTTCGAAGTTCTTCGTTTCTTGTTCCACCTGCGGAAACTTGACGTGGCATTTGGCACCTTGAACTCGGACTTCTTTTCTCCTGGGTCCTTCTTCTTTTGAACTTTCTTAACGATCTTCTCCAACAAACGGGCCGAATTGACCAAGTCTAGGAAGCCTTGCGGCTTAGGCCCAGCAAGTAGTAACTGTAGGTCGCCATGTAGACCCTCATAGAATCGGTTGGTCTTCCTCTCTTCTTCCATAAACGTAGCACCAGCATAACGGCCCAACCGTATGAACTCATGAAGGTACTCGTCCACGCTTCTGGATCCTTGTGTCAACCCAAGAAATTGATTCTCCATCTCCAACTTCTGAGTAGAGGGTACAAATCTGGCTAGGAACAATCTTGAAAATTCCTCCATATGCACATCAGCAAGCTGCCTACCCACTAAGTGATGAAACTCCAACTCATCCCACCACAGCATCGCTTCACCCACCAAAAGAAAAGTCACTATGGTAGTCTTCTGCCACTCCTCAGTTATTATGGCTGTTAACACCCTCTTTATCGAAGAGAGTCAGTCCTCAACTTGAGCTGGTGTTCCAACCCCATCGAACCTCGGAGGATTAAAGCCCATTACATGCTTTAGCTTCTTCTCCGTAGCTCTCCTCGGCTCTACTAGATCAACTACTGCGCGCTCCACCACTCTCGGCTTTGCCACCCTAACCGGTTCTTGGTCATTCGCAGGAGGTGCGTGATGCATTTGCCCTGCAGGTTGGGCATTAATCATCGCAAACACGGCTTCAGCCACCATCCTGATGGTTTTCGCTGAAGGAGGTGTAGTTGTAACGCCCCCGGTTTTTCTGTGTTTTGTTTGATCTTTGGCGGGCGTTACGATGGCGTATTTCCGGCTCTTTGCCGTTGTAGAGCATGGTCTTAGCTCTTAGGGTTCCTTATGTAGCCTGTTTGTAGCCTGTTAGCAAGATTCCCCAGCTAGTCGGGGTCCGTTTGATGACTCGGTTGGGCCTCTTAGGGAATGCTTGTGTTTTTGGCTTCAGGTGTGATATCCTGGGTTTTGTTCGTTGAATGCTAAGTTCGACTTCACAGTTGTGTTCGTAGCATGGGTTTTTAACTGCGATGTGAATTTCGTCAATTTCCGAGATGTTTCGGGTCTCGCGTCGTTTTGATATTGAGTGTAAGTAATTAATATGTATTGATTGTTTATTATTAAAGTTGATGCCTATATATAGCCTTAGGTTAGAAATTAGGGCTCGGTTCATTATCTCTTTTCATCTTCTCTGTTTGGAAGGATCCGCCGCCTGTATGAGAGGAAGAAACCGCCGGACTACCTTAGCTTTCGGACGCTGATTCCTGGAGATTTAGCGGTCGAAATTCGATTTCGAGAGTGGATCTGGATTGCTCTCGCCTGGATCTGCATTCCTTCTGTTCTTCGGCTTGGTGCTCTGCGGCTAGATCCGAGAGTAAGGGAAGTGGCCGACCAAGCTTTTCTGGTATTGAGGCAAGTGATGTCCCCTCATCCTTGACAGAGTTGATCTTTGTCTTCTTCTTGATTAAATTTTATCTCTCTCCTGCTTAGATCTTAGGTGTATGCTAGGGTTTGTCCCCGATTATAATGTGGTTAGTGTAGAGAAATTCCAGCTAAATCTCAGTTTTCCTGAGAGATTTTGTCTATTAGGGACGGATTTGGTACGGTTCAGGTCGAGTAGTTGCTATTGCCGATGGATGATGAAATTTTTAGAGAGGGGCCTCGTGTTCGTTTTGGTTGGGTGCTGGGTCTGGCGCCTGTAGCCCGTCGGGGTGTCGGCACATTGTGTCGACACCAGCCAGTTATGGTGTCGACACTTTGTGTCGACACCGGCCAGTCGGGGTGTCGACACTTTGTGTCGACACCAGCAGCGGTAGTGTCGACACCTTGTGTCGACACCGGCCGGAGTGGTGTCGACACTTGGTGTCGACACCAGCAGCGGTAGTGTCGACACCTTGTGTCGACACCGGCCTGTATTGGTGTCGACACTTGGTGTCGACACCAGCAGCGGTAGTGTCGACACCTTGTGTCGACACCGGCCTGCTGTGGTGTCGACACATCGCGTCGACACTGGGTGCTGCGATGGTTTTGGGGTCAGGTAAGACTCGGGGTTGGTTCGGGTTAGGCGTGCAAGGCCGCGTCGGTTGGACCCGACGGTCTAGCCTTGGGTTTGTGTGTTTCTTTAGGATTGTTAGTGTGACATTTCCCTAGGGGGGTATTGGGTGTTCGGCTAATTGTTTTGCACGCCGACTCTTGGGTTGTGGCAGGTGGTGGAGTTTTGGTGGCCTCTGGAGGGGTGGTTTTATGTGGAGAGCTGTGGCCACCACCTTTTGCCCCGGTTTGGGTTGGCGTGTGTGGGACCCTAGTGCTGCCACTGTTTTACCCCTTAGCCCTTTATGGATCTGGTTTTGGTTACGTATTCAGATCCATGTTTTGACCTCTGCCATAACCCACATGTTAGGACTGTTAGTTCCTTTCTTTTTTTTACGGCTTCTTCTTTTGGCACATATGTATATGTCTTGTTGCTGTTGCAGACTCTTTTGTAGGGCTTATTGCTTTTATTGCTCACACTTGGTGTGCTTTGCTGTGCTTTAGACAGTGCTCTTTTCTTACTATCATGCCCCTTTCTTTTGCTTATAGCAGTTTGTTGTCGGGTTGGTAAACCCTTTTTCTTATTTGTTCATTAATCTATTGCTCTATTTACCTTTTGATTATTTTCTTGCTGAGGTGTTCTTTTCTTGAATGCCTCAGGTCCAGGTTGTAGCCAGTTCAGCGGCTACTTATTTTGGAGGGGCTGGTTGGTGGCCTCTTAGGTAGCTGAGATAGCGGATCCCCAATTTTGTGAGGTAGTTCTTTACCTTTCTGTATAGACATAAATACTCACCAGTGGGTTCGTGTCAGGTTGTTGGCGCCCACTGGTGGCTTCTTGCGATGCTGGGTATGAACTCAAACTGCTGTTTTGCCTATTTGTGGTTGGTTACTTGCTTCTGGGAAGGATTTATGCTAGGTTGCATGTTAGATATTTTAAAACCTAAAAGTGTTATTATATGTACCTCATGCATAACATGTTTCTAAAATAAAGACACTATTTTTTCTCAGCGTAAAACACTATCTTTCATACATACTATATTCACCTTAGAGTCGTGCATACCATGAGTCGTCCCTCGGGGACACTTATGCTCAATTAGGGTGTCAACTTAATTGAACCAAAGTATTTTCTGCTGCATATAAATATAATTTTAATTGTGGACTAGTTGACCCACCGCGCCGAGGGATACGGCCACTCAACATAACTGATTTTCTTTCATATTTAATCAATGATTTTCCTTAAAATCTAAGGTCTGGAGTTTTGCCTGAGCGTGTGCAGTTATCCCCTGCACGATGTGGCATCACGGCACGTGTTTTCTCTTACTCTGATACGATTTGATCGTTGAGAAAATGCGGGTTGTGACAGTTGGTATCAGATGGAGGTTGCTTGACAAATGGTCGGGCAACCTTTCCCTTGTTTGCATTAGTGGTTAGCGTCATACCATACACACAATGATATGTCATCAGCACGTCTTGGCTGAAGCACGAACACTACACTCATGAGCATAAAGAAGTATATAGGGCATATTATGTAGTATGGGATGCATAATATGTGTTTGTATATGAATCCACCATAGGAGGCAACATGTGAGGGTTATGTAGTATGGGATGCATAACCTCACCACATGAATGCGGCTAGCACGTTTTCTTTTTTTCGTTGCATGGGAATGTTATGTAGTATGGGATGCATAACATTTTCATGTGTACGTCGCCCATGGCATGCATTAAGGCTTTTCTTTTTATAATGCATAGCACATCATGCATAGCATAACATTTCATAAGCACAACGTGCCAAGCTAAAGATTTGCATGATGGCATATGTACACGCATGGTTTTGAGTCAAATGGAATACAAGTACATACATTCATGGTTTAGGCACATGAGTTAGTACGATGGTGGTAAACCATCTTAGGTCAAGCATAACATCATCGTGGTAAAAAAAACAACTCCCAGAGCAAGTTTTGCAGTTGAGGTTCATATTTAAGTGTGTTTGTCTGTACCGGGTAGTTTTGTTCTAGCTGTTGGGCTAGGTTTTGTCTAAAGCTGGTGCGATTATAGGATGGCGAGACGTCCTGCGACGAGATCGACCCCCCAATCTGAGGGTGAGACGTCAGGAGCGCAGAGCGATGCGTTGGTAGAAAGCTTGCGGCAGAGTAATGAGGCGTTATCAAGGCAGGTAGTGGCTATGCATGCTTAGATTCAGTCCCTTGTAGCAGTAGTGGCGGGACAGACTCCGAGAGCTCAGGACCCCGCTGAAGGGGTAGCTGTCCCTGCCCCTCCTACTCCTCCCGTGCCTTTGGTTGTGGTGCCCCCGGAGATGACGTTCATATCCCAGTTTTAGCAGCTTAGGCCCCTTACTTATGATGGGCAAGCAGATTTCATGATTTTGGATGACTGGCTGATTACCATTGAGGAGATGTTCTCTTACTCAGGGATTACGGACGATCAGAGAGTGATGCTCGCTACCTATCAGCTCAAGGGCTTAGCAAAGAGCTGGTGGCTGAGGGAGAAAGATAGCTTGGTGGCAGGATGCACTTGGGAGTCATTTAAGGTGATGTTATTAAGTAAGTTTCTGCCTTCAGTCGAGCGGGACCGTCTAATGAATGACTTTCTTCATTTAAAGCAGAGGAAACTCACGGTTAGTGAGTATGAGATTGAGTTTAGTAAGTTGGTCGGTTTGCTCCTGGTCTGATGAGTGTTGAGGCAGACCGAGTTAAGCGATTTCTGGGTGGACTAAGAAGCGACATTCAGCAGTTAGCGAATGCCTACGGAGCAGTCAGTTATGCCAGCGTGGCTGAAGCTGCCTTAAGGGTTGAGGCCATTGAGAATGCCAAGAATAGAGGCCAGCAGTTGAGGAAGGATAAGCGGAAGTCAGGTGGAGGGAAGAGCCCTCAGGAACCTGATGCTATCTCGAGAAAGAAGATCAAAGAGGATTGTAGTTTTTGTGGCCGGTCAGGCCACCCCTTTGAGAAGTGTTTCAAAAGGTTCGGAGCGCATAAGATGGAACTGGTGCAGGCGATTCAGGGTGTTTCCAGGGGAGACTTGGTGTGTGCCTTGTGTGGGAGGAAGGGGCATGAAGTTGCCCGATGCTGGTTAAAGGATAAAGTCTGTTTTCAGTGTGGGCAGAAGGGTCATCTCAAGACAAGGTGCCCACAGCTCCAGCCTGTTCTGCAGCCAGTTCCCCTCCAGGCTTTGCCACCGCCTCAGCAAATGGATAAATGAAAGGGGAAGCTGAATGTGCTTTCGGCAGACGAAGCGAAGACCTCGACCCAGGTTATCCCAGGTTTGACTCCTCCCCAGTCGTTTCGTTACGTTCCCTTTTGGTTGTAGTTTTCGTTTTAGCGCTTGTTGCCTTAGATGCGTGTGCAATTCGTAGGACGATTTAAGGTAAAGAACCGCTGGGCGCGCGTTCTCTTCGATGCAGGCGCTACCCACTCGTTTGTGGCTAGAGCTTTCGTGGAGCGGTTCAGTTTGGGCCTGGATCGTGTTGGTGGTTCCTTCTGTGTTAAGTTCCCCTCCGGTGACTCTGTGGTTACGGACCTGGGTGTCCTCGATTGTCCGATTTTGTTGGGAGATTTTCTAGCAAAGGCAGATCTGAAGGTGATTGACCTGGAGGATTTCGACGTTATTTTGGGCATGGACTGGTTGTCAAGGTATGATGCAGTTATCCAGTGCAAGGGTAAGCGCTTGGACTTCGTCAAAGACAACGGTCAGCCAGGTAGCATTTATGGGTATTCTCTCCAGGAGTCTCCAGTCATTTCTATGGTGCGTGCTCGGAAGTTGCTTAATTCTGGCTGTTTTGCCTGTGTGGTATCTCTGGTAGGGTCGATTGTTAGTGTGCCCCATTTGGAAGAGATTCCTGTAGTGTGTGACATCTATGATGTGTTTCCTGACGATCTTCCCGGTCTTCCACCCGATTGAGATGTCGAGTTTGTGATAGATTTGGAGCCAGGCATGCATCCTATTGTAAAGGCGCCGTACCGGATGGCCCCGCGAGAGCTGGAAGAGTTGCGAATCCAGCTGGATGAGATGTTGGCAAAAGGCTTCATAAGGCCGAGTTCTTCGCCTTGGGGTGCACCAGTGCTGTTCGTTAAAAAGAAAGATGGGTCGATGAGGTTATGCATCGACTATAGAGAGCTGAACAAGGTTACTGTTAAGAACAGGTACCCCTTGCCGCGAATCGACGATTTGTTTGATCAACTGCGTGGTAGCTCCGTGTTTTCCAAGATTGATCTTCGACCGGGCTATCACCAGTTGAGGATTCGGGAGTCAGATGTTCCGCGGACGGCGTTCCGCTCTCGTCATGGGAATTTCGAGTTTTTGGTTATGTCATTTGGTTTGACTAATCCGCCCTCAGCTTTTATGGATTTGATGAACAGAGTTTTCAAGGATTTTCTAGATAAGTTTGTGATTGTCTTTATAGATGATGTTTTGGTGTACTCTAACGATGCGGAGGAGCATGATCGACATTTGTGTCTAGTCATGGCGACCCTGAGAAACCATAAGTTATACGCCAAATTGAGCAAATGCGAATTTTGGTTGCCTCAAGTTTCCTTTCTAGGCCACATGATTAATAAGAAGGGGATATCAGTAGACCCAGAAAATATCGCTGCTGTTATGGAATGGGCGACACCTGTTACTCCCAAAGAGATCAGAAGATTCTTGGGTTTGGCTGGTTATTATAGAAGATTTGTAGAGGGATTCTCTACCTTGTCCACGCCGTTGACCAAGTTGACGCAGAAGAATGTAGCCTTCATATGGGATGGCAAGTGTGAGAAGGCTTTTGAGGAACTAAAAAGAAGGTTATGTTCGGCTCCAATTTTGCCTTTGCCTACTGAAGATAGTGAGTATGATATATATGTGGATGCGTCGCATGTCGGACTGGGCTGCATTTTGATGCAGGGCGGGAAGGTGATTGCGTACGGGTCGAGGCAGCTAAAGACTCACGAGAGGAATTACCCTACGCATGACCTGGAGTTTGCAGCTGTGATCTATGCGTTGAAATTGTGGAGGCATTTTCTATATGGCGCACAGTGCAAGATTTTCACGGATCATAAGAGTTTGAAGTATGTCTTCACCCAGAAAGAATTGAATCTACGCCAGCGGCGATGGTTGTAGTATGTGGCCGACTATGATGTTGAAATCCAATACCATCCGGGAAAAGCGAATGTGGTGGCCGATGCCCTGAGTCGGAAGTCAGGTAAGATTTTCAATCTCTCTGCCGAGCGTCTAGTGGAAGAGTTCCTTTTGATGGACATTTCTGTGGGAAGCTGCGATTCGCAGAGTAGCTTGGCAGTGGCAGAACCTTCATGAATTGCGCTTACGAGACTGCATCAGAAGGATGATCCCGATCTTCTGCATTTGTATCTTCGAGCTGAAAAAGGTGAATTACCAGATTTCTCTATAGATGATGCGGGTACCTTGAAGTATCGTGGCAGGTTTTGCATTCCCGCAGTCGGAGATATTCGGGATATGGTGTGCAGAGAAGCCCACGGATCTAGTGTTGCTTACCATCCAGGGTCTACCAAGATGTATCATGATTTAAAGCAGATTACCTGGTGATCTGGGATGAAGAGGGACATAGCCAGATTTGTTTCTGAGTGTTACACTTGCAGGCGTGTAAAAGCCGACCATGGGAGGCCTGGTGGCAAGCTGACTCCCTTGGAGATTCCGACGTGGAAGTGGGAGAGTATCTCGATGGATTTCATTACAGGCTTACCGAGATCCCCTAAGGGGCATGATTCAGTTTGGGTAATCGTAGACAGATTGACGAAGAGTGCTCATTTCGTACCATTTAACATCGATTATTCGATGAGGAAGATATTCGAGCTGTATCTGGAAGAGGTTGTCAGATTACATGGTGTACCCGTAACTATCATATCAGATCGAGACTCTAGGTTCACGTCTCATTTTTGGAAGAGCCTTCAAGAGGGGTTGGGTACATATTTGAGATATTTTACGGCTTATCATCCGCAGACCAATGGTCAGACGGAGCGAGTAAATCAGATTGTGGAAGATATGATCCGATGCTATATTCTGGACCACGGAGGAGCGTGTGATGAGCGCCTGCGGCTTATGGAATTCGCATATAACAACAGTTATCAAGAAAGCTTGCAAATGGCTCCTTTTGAAGCTTTGTATGGGAGGCGCTGCAGGACTCCCTTGTTTTGGGCTGAGCTTGGCAAGGGACCTTTGTTGGGTCCAAAAGCGCTCAAGGAGATGGAAACCGCTGTGAAGCTTATTCGGGAAAAGCTTCGGATAGCTCAAGAGAGATATGAGAAGAACGCCAATCGGCGTAGATCGGACTTGGAATTTGTGGTGGGGGACTCAGTGTTCTTAAAGGTCTCCCCGTTGATCGGAGTCAAGCGGTTTGGCAAGAACAGGAAGTTGGACCCGAGGTATGTGGGGCAGTTTCCGATTGTTGAGCGGATTGGGATATCAGCTTATAGGCTGGCTTTGCCTGCAAATTTCCCTGGCGTGCATGATGTCTTCCACATCAGTCAGCTGCGGAAATGTGTGCGGTATGGCAAGCAGGTTTTGGATTCTGTGCCTCAGTTGGAGCCGAATCTTTCTTATGTGGAGGTGTCTGTCCGCATTTTGGATTCTCAAGTTCGTGCGTTGCGGAAGAAGACTATTCCTATGGTTAAAGTTTTATGGAGGAATCAGGATGTGGAAAGCGCGACTTGGGAATTGGAGTCGGCTATGAGGGAGGCTCACCCTCGTCTGTTTCCCTGATCTTGTGCCTGGTATGTTCTGTTTTATTCTTATATAGCCCTTTCCTGGCTCTCTCTCTCTCCTTCTTTATAGGAGTGTTGTGAGTAAGTTTCGAGGCGAAACTTCCTTTTAGGGGGAGTGGTTGTAACGCCCCCGATTTTTCTGTGTTTTGTTTGATCTTTGGCGGGCGTTACGATGGCGTATTTCCAGCTCTTTGTCGTTGTAGAACGTGGTCTTAGCTCTTAGGGTTCCTTGTGTAGCCTGTTTGTAGCCTGTTAGCAAGATTCCCCAGCTAGCCGGGGTCTGTTTGATGACTCGGTTGGGCCTCTTAAGGAATTCTTGTGTTTTTGGCTTTAGGTGGTGATATCCCGGGTTTTGTTCGTCGAATGCTAATTTCGACTTCGCAGTTGTGTTCGTAATGAGTATGCATGACCTAGGATAATAGGTTTGTTTTCTCTTGAAAATATCTAATGCAACCTAGCATAAATCCTTCCCAAGAGCAAAGAGATATCATCTCATCCAAATGAGTCACATTAGCAGTCTAGCATTCATATATCACAAGTAAAGGAAACCACCAATGGGCGCCAACAAGCTGACACGAACCCATTGGGGTGCAAGTATGTCTGTACAACAGAGGAAAGAACTATCCCGTGAAGTAAGCTCGGCTAGCTCCAAAGAAAAAGTCCTTAAGGAAAAAATGGTCTAGGACGACACAGAAACACTTTTCACAACAGGGAAAAATGGTCGTTTTTGTGCGTGACACGCCCCCCGACACGGGAGTGTCGGGGCGTGACCCAGGGCGTGACCTGGGGCGTGACCTCCTGAACTCGACGAATTTTCTTGCGTCGAGTTAAGCTCGACGAATGGGGTACACGCCCCGTGACACGGGCGTGTCACGGGCCGTGTCCCGCTGTGTCGAGTGTCGAGTGTCGAGTGTCGAATGTCGAGTGTCGGGTGTTGAGAGCGGGGGCACAGCCTGTGACACGGGCGTGTCACAGGGCGTGTCCAGCTTTGTCGAAGTGTCGACACTTTGAGTCGACGAGAGGTCGAGACACGGGCTACACGCCCTAGGTCACAGGCGTGACCGACCCGTCACGGGCTTGTACCCGGCCGTGTACCTTGTGGATAAGCTGGAAATTGTTGGCGTCTGCGACGCTTAAGGTACACGCCCTATGACACGGGCGTGACACAGGGCGTGATAGGGCCGAAAATTGACTTTTTCCAGTTTTTTTGTGTCGTTCAGTTCCCTGAGTGTCGACACTTGGTGTCGACACCAGCAGCGGTAGTGTCGACACCTTGTGTCGACACCGGCCGCAGTGGTGTCGACACTTGGTGTCGACACCAGCAGCGGTAGTGTCGACACCTTGTGTCGACACCGGCCGCAGTGGTGTCGACACTTGGTGTCGACACCAGCAGCGGTAGTGTCGACACCTTGTGTCGACACGGCCTGCTGTGGTGTCGACACATCGCGTCGACACTGGGTGCTGCGCTGGTTTGGGTCAGGTAAGACTCGGGGTTGGTTCGGGTTAGGCGTGCAAGGCCGCATCGGTTGGACCCGACGATCTAGCCTTGCGTTTGTGTGTTTCTTTAGGATTGTTAGTGTGATGTTTCCCTAGGGGGTGTATTGGGTGTTCGGCTAATTCTTTTGCACGCCGACTCTTGGGTTGTGGCAGGTGGTGGAGTTTTGGTGGCCTCTGGAGGGGTGGTTTTATGTGGAGAGCTGTGGTCACCGCCTTTTGCCCCGGTTTGGGTTGGCGTGTGTGGGAACCTAGTGCTGCCACTGTTTGACCCCTTAGCCCTTCATGGATCTGGTTTTGGTTACGTATTCAGATCCATGTTTTGACCTCTGCCATAACCCACGTGTTAGGACTGTTAGTTCCTTTCTTTTTTTTACGGCTTCTTCTTTTGGCACATATGTATATGTCTTGTTGCTGTTGCAGACTCTTTTGTAGGGCTTATTGCTTTTATTGCTCGCACTTGGTGTGCTTTGCTATGCTTTAGACAGTGCTCTTTTCTTACTGTCATGCCCCTTTCTTTTGCTTAGAGCAGTTTGTTGCCGGGTTGGTAAACCCTTCTTCTTATTTGCTCATTAATCTATTGCTCTATTTACCTTTTGATTATTTTCTTGCTGAGGTGTTCTTTTCTTAAATGCCTCAGGTCCAGGTTGTAGCCAATTCAGCGGCTAGTTCTTTTGGAGGGGCTGGTTGGTAGCCTCTTGGGTAGCTGAGATAGTGGATCCCCGATTTTGTGAGGTAGTTCTTTACCTTTCTGTATAGACATACATACTCACCAGTGGGTTCGTGTCAGGTTGTTGGCGCCCACTGGTGGCTTCTTGCGATGCTGGGTATGAACTCAAACTGATGTTTTTGCCTATTTATGGTTTGTTACTTGCTTCTCGGAAGGATTTATGCTAGGTTGCATGTTAGATATTTTAAAACCTAAAAGCGTTATTATATGTACCTCATGCATAACATGTTTCTAAAACAAAGACACTATTTTTCCTCAGCGTAAAACACTATCTTTCATACATACTATATTCACCTTAGAGACTTTCATACCATGAGTCGTCCCTCGGGGACACTTATGCTCATTTAGGGTGTCAACTTAATTGAAACAAAGTATTTTCTGCTGCGTATAAATATAATTTTAATTGTGGACTAGCTGATCCACCGCGTCGAGGGATATGGCCACTCAACATAACTGATTTTCTTTCATATTTAATCAATGATTTTCCATAAAATCCAAGGTCTGGAGTTTTGCCTGAGCGTGTGTAGTTATCCCCTGCACGACGTGGCATCACGGCACGTGTTTTCTCTTGCTCTGATATGATTTGATCGTTGAGAAAATGCGAGTTGTGACAGTCTAGCCAGTTGTGGTGTCGACACTTTGTGTCGACACCGGCCAGTCGGGGTGTCGACACTTTGTGTCGACACCAGCAGCGGTAGTGTCGACACCTTGTGTCGACACCGGCCGCAGTGATGTCGACACTTGGTGTCGACACCAGCAGCGGTAGTGTCGACACCTTGTGTCGACCCCGGCCTGCAGTGGTGTCGACACCAGCAGCGGTAGTGTCGACACCTTGTGTCGACACCGGCCTGCTGTGGTGTCGACACATCGCGTCGACACTGGGTGCTGCGCTGGTTTTGGGGTCAGGTAAGACTCGGGGTTGGTTCGGGTTAGGCGTGCAAGGCCGCGTCGGTTGGACCCGACGGTCTAGCCTTGGGTTTGTGTGTTTCTTTAGGATTGTTAGTGTGATGTTTCCCTAGGGGGGGTATTGAATGTTTGGCTAATTTTTTTGCACGTCGACACTTGGGTTGTGGCATGTGGTGGAGTTTTGGTGGCCTCTGGAGGGGTGGTTTTATGTGGAGAGCTGTGGCCACCGCCTTTTGCCCCGGTTTGGGTTGGCGTGTGTGGGACCCTAGTGCTGTCACTGTTTGACCCCTTAGCCCTTTATGGATCTGGTTTTGGTTACGTATTCAGATCCATGTTTTGACCTCTGCCATAACCCACGTGTTAGGAATGTTAGTTCCTTTCTTTTTTTTTACGGCTTCTTCTTTTGGCGCATATGTATATGTCTTGTTGCTGTTGCAGACTCTTTTGTAGGGCTTATTGCTTTTATTGCTCGCACTTGGTGTGCTTTGCTGTGCTTTAGACAGTGCTCTTTTCTTACTGTCATGCCCCTTTCTTTTGCTTATAGCAGTTTGTTGCCGGGTTGGTAAACCCTTCTTCTTATTTGCTCATTAATTTATTGCTCTATTTACCTTTTGATTATTTTCTTGCTGAGGTTTTCTTTTCTTGAATACCTCAGGTCCAGGTTGTAGCCAGTTCAGCGGCTAGTTCTTTTGGAGGGGCTGGTTGGTGGCCTCTTGGGTAGCTGAGATAGTGGATCCCCGATTTTGTGAGGTAGTTCTTTACCTTTCTGTATAGACATACATACTCACCAGTGGGTTCCTGTCAGGTTGTTGGTGCCCACTGGTGGCTTCTTACGATGCTGGGTATGAACTCAAACTGCTGTTTTTGCCTATTTGTGGTTGGTTACTTGCTTCTGGGAAGGATTTATGCTAGGTTGCATGTTAGATATTTTAAAACCTAAAAGTGTTATTATATGTACCTCATGCATAACATGTTTCTAAAACAAAGACACTATTTTTCTCAGCGTAAAACACTATCTTTCATACATACTATATTCACCTTAGAGTCGTGCATACCATGAGTCGTCCCTCGGGGACACTTATGCTCATTTAGGGTGTCAACTTAATTGAACCAAAGTATTTTCTGCCGCGTATAAATATAATTTTAATTGTGGACTAGCTGGTCCACCGCGCCGAGGGATACGGCCACTCAACATAAATGATTTTCTTTCATATTTAATCAACGATTTTCCTTAAAATCTAAGGTCTGGAGTTTTGCCTGAGCGTGTGCAGTTATCCCCTGCACGACGTGGCATCACGGCACGTGTTTTCTCTTGCTCTGATACGATTTGATCGTTGAGAAAATGCGGGTTGTGACAGTAGTAGGCACGCCCCTTGGTGCACTACTTTCCACCGATTGCGGGCGCTCTGACTAACTAGCACCGCTCCTAGCAGCCTATAGTAGCAAAGACATATGATTAGACGACAAACAAATTGCTAAAAGCAATCATTGGAACACTCAGATTCCACAAAACAAGTGTATTTTTCATTCCTAAGTGGACATTCATGGGTTCTTTTTGATGTTATAACGATGACGCACACATGTGCTCACCACCCCTTAAAAGAATTCGCCCACGAATTCATTTAAGCCTGACCATAACCAGAAGTCTGATACCAAATTGTAACACCCCCATCCGTCGCATGGTATATAACAGAAGGTCCAGCTGGAACCCTACGTCATATACCACAGACAGTCGGAAGGGTTACATAAGAATATTCAAACTATCCAATTAAGACTACACGTCCTACACAGAGCATTCTAGCGGAAGATTTTAAAGTTGAAAGAACCCAAAACTCCTTGAGAGAGAGAATGATTGGAGAGAAATGGAGGATTAACTCCCCTATTCCCGGCCTTAACAGAGCAGGAAACCATCTGGGTCGTTGGATCTTAATTAAAGAAAATGAACGGCTCAGATCCGTTCAAAAATCTCCAGACTTGGGCTGAACACGGCTTGGCACACGGCAGTGTCCCAGGCCGTGTGCCTCGATCCAGGAACGATCGTCGAACGGAGAAAAGACACAAGGGCAAAGACACGCTCGTGTCTCACCTGACACGCCCGTGTCGGGTTCCTCGACACGCCCGTGTCCGGGGGCGTGTCACGCATAACCGCCACGGCAACGGACACTACCCAAAAGAACACGGGTAGGGACACGGGTAGGCACACGCCCGTGTCAAATGACACGCCCGTGTGACTTAGCCGTGTTTTTAGCCGTGTCCTTCTCGAGATGAAAACGGCCAAAAATACCAGCCAGACACGGCCTTGGACAAGCCCGTGTCATAGGCCGTGTACCCCTATAAGGCACCAAAATTCCCTTTTTTTGCGACTGACTCAAATACAATTTTTCGGGGCGTTACAAATCTCCCCCACTTAAGGAATTTCGTCCCGAAATTAAGTAAAGGTACACAAATCTAAATAATACCTGAGTTGAATAACTCGGGGTATTCCTCCAACATAGCTTACTCTCGCTCCCAAGAAAGCTCCTCACGTCCGCAATTATGTCATCGGACTTTAACCATACGGATATCCTTGTTGCGGAGTCGCTTGACTGCAACATCTTCAATACGTACTGGCTTGACACTTGTGGTTAACTCATAATCAACTGGTACTTGATTATCCGCAATGATAGGCTCTTGCACCGCCTTACGCAATACCGACACGTGGAACACGTCATGCAGCCCACTCAATTCCGTCGACAGCTTCAATCTATACGCCGCCTCGCCAACACGCTCCAGGATTTCAAATGGTCCAAGGTATCTCGGACTCAGCTTCTTCAAGCGTCGAACCCGCGATACACCCTTGAACGTCTTGATTTTTAGATACACCATGTCGCCAACACTGAACTCCACGTTCCTATGCTTGGCGTTGTAATACTTTGCCTGCCTGTCCTGAGCGATCTTCAACCTTTCTTGAATTGTCCGTATCATTGAAGTGGCATCTTCCACCGCTTGACGTTTGTACAACTTCGATTCGCCTGCCTCCAACCAAGACAACGGTGTACGGCACTTCCTCCCGTACAAGGCTTCGAAAGGCGCCATACCAATACTCGCCTGAAAGCTGTTGTTATACGCAAACTCCACCATATACAGGTGATCCTCCCAATGCTTCCCGAAATCTAGGATGCGCATGCGAAGCATGTCTTCCATAGTTCTGTTGACCCTCTCGGTCTGACCATCCGTCTGTGGATGAAAGGTTGTGCTGAAACTCAGCTTAGTTCCCAACATACTATGCACCAACCTCCAATCCTTCGACATAAAGTGTCCATCCCGGTCACTAACAATACTGCGGGGCACACCATGCAATAGTACAATATTATCCACGTACAGTTTGGCTAACTTTTCCACCGAATCTTCCTTCCTGTTCGGAATAAAGTGCGACACCTTTGTCAACCTATCTACGACCACTCATATGGCATCGTTTCCCTTCTGTGACTTCGGCAAACCATGCACAAAATCCATAGATATGTCATCAAATTTCCATTCTGGGATAGATAGAGGCTTCAAGAAACCTCCGGGCTTCTGGCATTCCGCTTTCACCAATGCGCACGTACGGCACTTGGCCACATAAAGTGCTACATCCTTCTTCAAACCTGGCCACCAGAATAATTTCTTCATGTCTCTATACATCTTCGTGCTTCCTGGGTGGACTGAGTACTTGGTATGATGAGCCTCATACATCAACTCCTCCCGAAGATTATCCGCACTAGGAATGCATAGGCGACCGTCCTTCCTTAGCAACCCATTCTCAATAGCAAACTGGGAATTTGACCAATCCAATAATTCATCCAAGATCTGTTTCATGATGTTATCCTGAACCAAAGCCCGCCGAACTCTATCAGCTATGTCACATTGCACCTCTGTCCAAAACAGTTTCGCCTTAGCACTAGATTTCTTGTCGACGCAAGATATCTCCAAAGCCTCCAACTCACGGACCAATCTCTCATCATGTACCGATAACCAGTTGCCCAGCGCAGGAGTCCTACGACTCAACACATCCGCCACTGCATTTCCCTTCCCAGGCACATAATGAATTTTGAAGGTGTAGTCCCCTAAGAACTTCATCCACCTCCGCTGCCTCATGTTCAGATCCTTTTGGTCCAACAGGTACTTCAAGCTCTTATGATCGGTGTAAATATCGACCTTCACACCGTACAGATAGTGCCTCCACAGCTTTAGAGCAAATATCACGACCGCTAACTCCAAGTCATGGACCGGATAATTTCACTCGTGAGCCTTCAATTGTCGCGAACCATAGGCTATCACTCTACCATGCTGTAGCAGAACACAGCCCAAACCACTGCCTGAAGCATCACTATAGATCTCGAACCCTTCGGTTCCACTTAGCGAACATAAAATAGGCATTGTAGTCAACCGCCTCTTCAACTCTACAAAAGCCTGTTCGCACTCTGGAGACCACACAAACTTCTGATCCTTCCTAGTCAACGGCGTGAGTGGTAGCGCTATCCGCGAGAAGTTCTCTACGAAGCGCCTGTAGTAGCCAGCAAGCCCCAGAAAACTCCGGACCTCTACCACGGTAGTCAAAGCAGGCCACTCTCGTATCGCCACTATCTTCGCGGGATCCACAGCTATCCATTCTCCACTGACAACATGACCAAGTAACACTATCGAGGATAACCAGAATTCACACTTGGAGAACTTAGCATACAATTGATTCCTCCTCAACTTCTCCAACACCATATGTAGATGCTTATAATGGTCCTCCTCACACCACGAGTATACCAAGATATCGTCGATAAATACTATCACGAAGCGATCCAGGTACTCTCTGAACGTCCTGTTCATCAGATCCATAAACACGGATAGAGCATTGGTTAACCCAAACGGCATGACTGTGAACTCGTAATGCCCAAACCACGTACTGAATGCTGTCTTTGGGATGTCGCTCTCCCTTATCCTCAATTGGTAGTAACCGGACTTCAGATCTAACTTCGAATATACTGTTGACCCAACTAACTGATCAAATAGGTCGTCAATCCTCGGAATCGGATACTTATTCTTTTCTGTAAGCTTGTTCAATTCCCGGTAGTCGATACAAAGCCGCAAGCTCCGATCTTTCTTCTTAACAAAGAGAACAGGTGCGCTCCAAGGCGATGAACTTGGACGCACATAACCTTGCTCTAGCAACTCTTGCAGTTGCACCTTCAACTCTGTTATCTCTCTTGGCGCTATCCGATAGGGGGAGCGTGACACCGATTTGGCACCCGGTACCAGCTCTATGGTAAAGTCTATCTCCCGCTGAGGAGGAGCTCCTGGGAGATCATCTGGGAACACATCGGGATACTCAGACACAACTGGAATACTGTTAAGACTTGGCTTAGGCATCGAAGTCTGCACTAATGTGACAAACAGCTCTACCCCAGACCGAACTGTCTTGATCACCTGAAGGGCCGACATCAAAACTTTCCCTGACCCCTTCATGCCCGCAAAAGTCGTCTCCCGATCAGTGTTTTGACCCAACCTAACTTCCTTACGGTTGCAATCAATATATGCACCCTGCTCTGAGAGCCAATCCATACCAAATATTACATCGAACTCCACTAACGGCAGAACCAACGCTGCAAAACAAACTCCTGGTCTCCAATCCGAATCTTCGCTACGCAGACCCTATCTACACGCATTGTGCACCCATTGGGCAACAACACATCCAACCTGTCTTTTTCCATCGAATACGGAACCCCGATGCGCGATATGAATTTTTCGGACAAGAAGGAATGCGATGCTCCCGTATCAAACAGGGCTCTCGCCGGAAACTCAAAGATCAACACAATGCCTAGCACCAACAAAAGTAAGGTAACAAATACGAAAGTAACAACTATGAAATTTAAACCAGTGCAATTTAACTTATACCTGTCACCACGTCTGCTTGCTTTATGGCCTCTTGAAGACCAAGGTTGTAGACTCTAGGCTGAGCTGGAGCATGATGCGACGCGGTTGACTCCACCGTCTTCCCTTTCTCCTCATAAGTCGCTCCAGGCTTTCTTTCGGACTTTGAACGTGCGCTCCAACACTCCCGAGCAAAATGCCCTGTCTTCCCGCAGTTGTAGCAAGCTCCTGGGACTCGGCTTGTAGTTGCCCCCGACGCATCAGCCGAAGGGGCTGTGTTTGAAGTTCTCCGTTTCTTATTCCACCTGCGGAAACTTGACTTGGTATTTGGCACCTTAAACTCGAACTTCTTTTCTCATGGGTCCTTCTTCTCTTGAACTTTCTTAACGACCTTCTCCAACGAATGGGCCGAATTGACCAAGGCTAGGAAGCCTTACGCCTTAGGCCTAGCAAGTAGTAACTGTAGGTCGCCACGTAGACCCTCATAGAATCGGTTGGTCTTCCTCTCTTCTTCCATAAACGTAGCACCAGCATAACAGCCCAACCGTGTGAACTCATGAAGATACTCGTCCACGCTTCTGGATCCTTGAGTCAACCCAAAAAAATTAATTCTCCATCTCCAACTTCTGAGTAGAGGGTACAAATCTGGCTAGGAACAATCTTGAAAATTCCTCCATAGGCACATCAGCAAGCTGCCCACCCACTAAGAGATGAAACTCCAACTCATCCCACCACAGCCTCGCTTTACCCACCAAAAGAAAAGTCGTTATGGTGGTCTTCTGCCACTCCTCAGTTATTGTGGCTGTCAACACCCTCTTTATCGAACAGAGCCAGTCCTCAGCTTGAGCTGGCGTTCCAACCCCATCGAACCTCGGAGGATTAAAGCCCATTACATGCTTTAGCTGTTTCTCCGTAGCTCTCCTCGGCTCTACTAGATCAACTGATGCGCGCTCCACCACTCTCGGCTCTGCCTCCCTAACCGATTCTTAGTCATTCGCAGGAGGTGCGTGATGCATTTGCCCTACAGGTTGGGCATTAATCATCGCCAACACGGCTTCAGCCACCATCCTGATGATTTCCGCTGAAGGAGGTATAGTAGGCACGTCCCTTGGTGCACTACTTTCTGCCGATTGCGGACGCTCTGAGTGACCAGCACCGCTCCTAGTAGCCTCTAGTAGCAAAGACACACGATTAGACGACAAACAAATTGCTAAAAGCAATCATTGGAACACTCAAATTCCACAAAACAAGTGTATTTTTCATTCCTAAGTGGACATTCATGGGTTCTTTTTGATGTTATAATGATGACGCACATATGTGCTCACCATCCCTTAAAAGAATTCGCCCACGAATTCAGTTAAGCCTGACCGTAACCAGAAGTCTGATACCAAATTGTAACACCCTCATCCGTCACATGGCATATAACAGAAGGTCGAGCTGGAACCCGACGCCATATACCACAGACAGTCGGAAGGGTTACATAAGAATATTCAAACTATCCAATTAAGACTACACGTCCTATACAGAGCATTCTAGCGGAAGCTTTTAAAGTTGAAAGAACCCAAAACTTAATTCCATAATCATGAATGTCCACATCCACACAACAGGAATGAAACCCCAAATACACCAAAAGGGTACATGACCTTATGGCCTTACAATTGTTCACTTAATAAAAAGTGTTTCCATACATCGGCTCGCAGGTCGACCACACATGACAAAAGTAAAGTACAACTATTCTTTACGGCCTTCTAGGGCCAGCACAGCAACATGGGCTCCAGCCCGCTATTTGGTACTCGGCTCCACAGCACCTGCAAACAACATTCCACCGCACGGTGGCAACCAAAGCAACGGTCAGCCAAAAGCCGACCAAATTATAACGACCCCGCCCCTTACTCAGGATGGCGGTGCTCTTTCCCTGCATATCATTAGTCCAATAAAATAATAAAGCGCAACTATACTACTCCACAGGTGTAGGCTCACACGGCCAAACACCCCATGCACTCAGGCCACATTAACGGTGAATCCTGACCAATCAGCGTCTTCACCACCATCCCAAATATGGCAACCATGTGAGCATTTAGCCTTTCTGACCACTGTCTAAGGCTCCCGACTATGTCAACGGCCAGTCCCCGTCTTCGGGTCTCTCGCACCGAACCACATAGCCTAGGTCTGATTCCACTTGCCCATTGTTCACGTCGCCTAGTCAATTTAAGTCCTACGCGCAGGCCAAGCTTCTCTCGGATCCCAAAATTTTCAAACAATCTCATAACCCAGTTATGATCAAGGCCGGTTCCCAGACTGCCAAATTAGCAGAACAATGATTCCGCTCAGTTTTTCGGGTGCGCCTTGGAGATAACCTCCAAGGATCCCTGCTGCAATCTACCACGTAGAAACCCGAAAAATCCAAAGCACGTAGTCTTCTCCCGCAAAAAAATATCAAATGCAGCATCCTCGATCCAGATAAATATGTCCGGGTAGGCTTCACACACAATGCCTATGCCCGTACTTACGATTCCGGACTCTATATGCAACAAAAGGGGGACTATTCACATCAACCCTAAGGAACACCACGCACTCACCGCACACTCGCGGTAGCGGGATTCCCTTTACAGAAAGAAAGAGCTTCACATGCTCAAGTAGAGAATCGTTACCCTTATAGTCCGCTTTGGCACCATGGAAAAACTACATGGATGGAAGTCTTCGCAACGAACTTTCCTCCACGGATCCGCTCTCAGATTTCGAAACGGTGCTCTGATGCTCCGCCGGCGGTCGGATTCCCTTCCTTCTTCCTCCTCTTTCCAACTCCTTGAGAGAGATAATGGTTGGAGAGAAATGGAGGATTAACTCCCCTATTCCCAGCCTTAACAGAGCAGGAAACCATCTGGGCCGTTGGATCTTAATTAAATAAAATGAACGGCTCAGATCCGTTCAAAAATCTCCAGACCTGCGCCGAACACGGCTTGGCACACGGCCATGTCCCAGGTCGTGTGCCTCGATCCAGGCACGATCGTCGAACGGAGAAAAGACACACGGGCAAAGACACGGCCGTGTCTCACCTGACACGCCCGTGTCGGGTTCCTCGACACGCCCGTGTCTGGGGGCGTGTCACGCATAACCGCCACGGCAACGGACACGATCCAAAAGAACACGGGTAGGGACACGAGTATGCACACACCTATATCACTTAGCCGTGTTTCTAGCTGTGTCCTTATCGGGATGAAAATGGCCAAAAACACCAGTCAGACACGGCCTTGGACACGCACGTGTCCTAGGCCGTGTACCCCTATAGGGCACCAAAAATCCCCTTTTTTCACGACCGACTCAAATACAATTTTCAGGGCGTTACACCTCCACTCCAGTTGTTATCCAAAGGCTTGCACTTTACTCTCATCACTAAGACAACTCTACCCACCAGGGTCATATTCCAATTGAAGTCTTTAGCTTATTTAGTGATCTATCCCCCGGTGGTCCTTATAACATGACCAACTTACACTATGTGCAACCCATGACCTAATACCACCCCGAAATGGAACTTCAATTCCTTAGGCCTCCTGCCCCTAATTATTTATCCTAGGATAGTATGGACTAATTAACTGAGCCTATTAATTTTCATAATTTTCCTAAGTCACTAAGTCTCTACTTAAATCATTTAATTAATCCCTTAGGTCATATAATACATGAAGTATGACAATTTATAATCCACTAACCTAAGGAATTTTTCCTGAGTTATATCTTGGTAAAATATTATTGTCTACCAAAATTTATAATTTTCCTTTAATTATTTCTATTTATTCCTTAATTTATACAAAATTCACACAATTGTCATTTTCCAAACAAAGTATAAGGAATACATCACTAAAACTTCTAGGAAACTTACAGAGCATACATATCATGCGTTTAAGAGTAGTGGCAGAGTTTCATCAACTTATATAATGTAATGGCCTACCATATTCAATTATTTACAATTTACCAAAATGCCATTATAAAGTTTTAAAAATTACTGGTCATCCAAAAATGTTGAGAAAATTATACAAGATTATGCATACCCATATGTATCACCCAGAAATTTTCCAAAATTTTCTACTAAGAATTTTCACCAATTTGCTAATTATGTAAAATGAGGGTAAAATGGTAATTTCCACATATCTCCTATCAAAATTCTTCAAACAGAGACATAAAATTTTCAAGAGTTAAATCTAACATAATATTGACCTTGACAAAAATTGTGGATTTTATCTCAATGATAAGCCAATTTTTACATTTATTTTTCAAAAGTTCTAATATTGCAAAACTTCCAAATAATGGGTTATTTGCTTCCAAAAATCCCATTATTACAAGGTGGGGTAGAATTCACCCTAATGGGCCTCTGAAATCAATATCCTGATTTTTGGATGTTCCAAATAGGCTCAATTCATAATATATCAAAATTGGCTAATTGCACCCCAAGCTTATATATAAACAACACATGCAAGTGAGTTTACCCAACATGCAGTGGTCCAAATGAGCTGAAATATTTATCATGCACATGAATAGTCTCCACGTACATGCCACCAAAATATGGGGCCATTTGGAGCCATAACACTCCAAATATTTCATTTATTTAATTTTGTGTATTATGAATAAAACTATAGGAAACATTTTCCCAAAAATTCCCAAGTTTTGGCAGGGGCTAAATATGCCCTAACCATGCATGCATCCAAAATTTGGGGTCATGTTGATTAATGGTTTGGCTTAGGCATCAAATTGAAGTTCTGACTTTGCCTAGGACCAGTCCTAGGAAAACTGACCTATAGGGCAGTATACTGCTCCAAATTACATGTTTAAGGTGGCAATGTAAAGATAATAGGTTAAGATACAACTTTCATTTATGGTGAATGTCCTGGAAATGCCTCTAAGAGGCCTAAAATTGTCATTCAATATTACAGAAATAGTGTGACAAATATGTATAATACTATAGTTTTATTTTGATTTAATTTAACTGTTATGCACGAATCTTGAAGTAGGATCGATGGAATCGGTTCATCATCCCCAAACAGCCAACGGTCCAGATTGATTCTGGCTGGCCACTTTTGCTGGCTGATTCCGGCTAGCTGAGCCACCACCGTCGCCGGCGGATGTCGCCACCACCTTCACTGAGGTGGCGTCTAGCGGTTTCCGGCGATGAGGCCGCCGGAATTGGCTCCTCCGGCAAACCCGAGCAAGAAATAAAACTCAAAAATTTCTCATTTTCCTCTCATGGTATCGGGCTGAATTGAGCCCGATGTCTCTCCCTAAAGATCTAAAAATCTAGCACGAGTAGAGGGGAGGCGAAACGGACCCGAATGGCGGCACGGTGGCGAGGTTGGCAGCGGTTGGCCATGGATGAGCTGCTCCGGCGATCTCCTGCTCAAATCCTTGATTCTCCACCAAAAGCTTCGCTCCAGGACTCATTCTCCACTCGATTCTACCCTCTGAAGGTGATGGTGTGATCGGTTTGAGCTAGAAGTGGCTGTATAGGGAGATACAACCAAGGTGAGCTCGGTTTGGGGCTTTGGAGGCTTCACCCTTAGTGCCAAGTGGCCCCCATGCTGCCAAATTCTCTGAAAATTCTCTGAGGAGGCCATCCAGCACAATTTTGGGTTGATGGAGCCAAGGCCAAGTGGCCTCTTCTTCTTAACTCACCTTCTCTCTCCTAAAATTCCCACTTTACCCTAATGCATGTGTCCCTCTATTCAAAACCAGAGGGTAGGGGTGGTCATTGACCACTTGGCTGGTTATGGACCAAGTTTGGTGGGCTTGGCCCAAGGGGAGTGGGCTTAGCTCTCATTTTCTCCTTTAAGTTAATTAGGTTGACTTGGGTTGACTTGGGTTGACTTGGTCAACCATGATGAGTGGGTTGACCTCACTTGGTGGTCATGGGTCTAATGGCACCACCTGTAACATCCCATTTCCAACTAGACCCCTAAGAGTGGTTTTGGCCATGACTAGGTCATGACAAAACCCTAGGAAGCCAGAAATGGGCCAAGAGATAGGGGACAGAATGTGGAAGATCATCATGGTCTGCAAATAGTAGAACTCTAAGCATGGTTTAGGATGACCATGGACCATACCCTAACCCCAAGACCCTACCACAACACCCCTAATACTTTGGGAGGCCCATTAGAGCCAAAAGGACCCATTAGGGTCAACCTAAGAGGCTCAGTTGACCAAGGTCAACACTAGCCCTAAATGGGTCAAACTATCCTACTTAGGGTCAATTGACCTACTCCTGTCCTAGGGGACCCCACCTATGCCCTCCTAACCCTAAAGTGAGGTCAATTGGTCACTAAGAACACATTGGGGTCAGCCCTAGAGGCCAGGTTGACCCAAGTCAACTCAAGCCCCTAAGCTGGTCAAAGTACCCTTACTAAGGGTATGTGACCTCCAAAGTGCAGGGTAACCCTACATAACCCTACCTAGACCCTAGGGGAAGCCAATGGGTCACCCAGGACCCATAGGGGTCAACCCAATTGGTCATGTTGACCCAAGTCAACTCTAGCCCTAAAATGGTCAAAGTGCCCTTGCCAAGGGGCATGTGACCACCAAGATGCTCAACCAACCCTATTCTAGTAACCATAGACCATAAGGGAGTCCAATGGGCCACTAAAAACCCAATGGAGTCAACCCAGATGGTCAAATTGGCCCAGGTCAACCCTCATTTGGGTCAAGTCAAACCTAGCCCAAAAGGGCTAACCCAAGCCCAAGCCACTTCCTCCTTAGGCTAACCCCACTCCCATGACCATCATAACCAAGTGGGCTGCAATTAGCTTGTGAGGTTGACTAGTCAACCAGAGGTGACTAGGAAAGAGAAAGGAGCTCCCCTCCATGATAATGGAGGAGAGAGAAATTGAGGAAGAGGAAAGGGAGAGTGGAAGGCCGACCAAGGGAGGCTAACAGCCACCATTTATGGCTGCAATCAACTCCTCTAGGGGAGAGGAGTCGATTCCAGCCATTTCCCGGCCACCAAGGGATGGATTCAGCCCCCCTCCACTCTACCCGAGCCACACTTTTAATGGTGTTAATGGCCATTGAAGAACCAGCCTCCCCTCTTCCTCATTTGCCATTTAAACACCATCAGGGGGCCAAGGGGAATATTTTAGAGCGTTTACCTGGAGGAGATGAGCCATCCCACTATGTTGTTGCAGAAGCCAAGCGCCGCCGCCGTCGTCAATGGCATCCCGCCGCTCTTCCCGCATTCAGGCCGCCAGGAAGGTCCTCCCCCTCTCCTTAACTCATGATTAGATCATAGCAATCAATAGGTCCAAGGTTCGGGCTCAATTGAGCTCGATCCAATTCGGCTTCTCATGGATTTTTCTGAAAAACTTCACCTCTGGGGATCGCCGGAAAAGGGGTTTCCGGCGGCCAAGCCGCCGCCTGGGGATGGCCACCACCTCAACGGAGGTGGTGGTGCCGGTGGCCGGCCGGGGAGGTGGCCGAGTCGCCGGCAGTGGCGTTTGGAAATCGCTCCAGGCGGGACGAATCGCAGCTGTCGGCTCAACGAAGAAGATGACCGGATGCCGTTGATCCCTGCGCCAAGATTCGTGCTGCATCAGGGTTAAACTATAGGAAATTATTTCTAATTATTTCATTCTGTCACACTTTTGTCATTTAATGTTTTAAATATTTAAAAATAGTTAGAGGCTCTATATGAGGAAATGATCAACACATGATTTGTAGCCCTTTCTGTCTACTTTATTTTAAAATTGGTTTGAACCAATTTAGGCTCATGGTTTGACCAGGGCACCCATTTTGGTGGGACATACCCTTAGGGCTAGGCAGTCATTAAACTGAGTGCCCACACTTCATCCCTAGTCCAAATCAGTTGAAATTTTGACAGGGAGTCTACCCTAGCAATACCTAGAGCTGGTCCAAAAATGGGAATTTGTGGAGAAGATATTTCTATAGTTTTTGTAACAATTTAATAATTATTAAATAAATTAAGTAGGTGCCCTAAACACCTCCAAACCCTCCCAAATTTTGGTGACTGGTCCCTGGGATTATTTTAGGTATCTGTATAAAGTTTCACCTAATTTGGATATGTTTTGAATAGGTTTTGACCCAACCCTAACTATACCTTAATAAGGGCATTTTGGTCAAAAAGTGCATTTCTGATTTTCAGTGACCAAATCACCTCAACAGAGGCTGAACTTTGGGTCACTGACTTGTTATGGCACTTAGCACCTCCCCATGGAATGTGGGGTAGAGTGGAGTTGATTTGCCCTAAGTCCCTAGGCCAAACCCTAAGGAGGGAGCTTTTGGCCTTGTGAAGGGCATGAGTCCTAAACACCTTGGATGAACTCGAAATTTTGCAAGGAGGTTCCTAGAATATATAAAACCCTCTGTTAGAAATTTTAACTAATTTTGAAAATGGTAGGGTCCCCAAAACCCTAACCCTAGCTTAGGACCTAAAACTTGTAGTGTAGGTTTGGGTTAGCTAAACACCTTGAAACTTAACCAAATTTTGGGTAGTGAGGGGATTAGGATATTTTGAGCCTCTGATAATTTACTTGAGGAATTTTGATCAATATTTGTAGCACTTCATTTGTAACCAATAGGATTGCCCTAATTAATAATTTGGCTATTGTGGTCTCACTGCCCATTGAAAGGGCATGAAACATTGGCAGGGTAGTTTTAGGCTATGCTAATCATGTATGAATTTTGATAGAATTTTTGGATAACTAGTTAGGGCATCTACTTCACAAGTTCTTTATTTTGATTACGTACTAAATAATCCTTGCAAGAGCCCATTACTTATTGAAAAATCATGAAACTTGCTACTTAGTGTTTTTAGCTCAATATTATCATGTGGGAATTTTTGTGGAAATATTTGATGGCTAATTAGTGTACTTTGTTCATTAACACTTAAATTTGAAAGTTCATGAGAAAATCAAGTATAGCCTTATTTTTAAATGATAAATTATGAAACTTTTTTTAGGGTATTTGTAGGCCATAACAATCATCCCTGAATTTTCCCTGAATTTTTGGAGGCATTATTACTGTAAAAGCTTTTAAATTGACCTTTTATGAGGCAACTTTGAAATTAAATTTAAGGGCTCAAACCTTGCTGGAAAATTTGAAGACTTAGGCCTTAGAGTTGATTATGCATTTTGTAATTACCATAAATTTATTGGAATATTATCTTGTCTGACATTGCTACTTCATGTTCAAACTTGGGCTTTTTGGATACTAGAATAAATAAATTAATTATTAGACAAATTAGGAAAATTATGGGTTTCTGGATTTATGCTTCAAATGTCATTTTAGCCCTCTAATAATTATCATATGGATACTGGATGTAAGACCCCCTTTTTTTTTCTTTTTAAAATCTCGGGGTCTTAGGCCCAGAACCGCCGCCTTGCGGTGACACCTTCGCACCCGGAAAGGTCGTCACTACAAGACGCCGATCCTGCCGGCCAAATCGATCGCAGCTGACACAAACGTAGCAGTACAAGAGAAGACAAGTTCACAGCATATCACATATATATAAAAATCTCCAAGAAGGGAGTGTCCACAGAATAATAAAGTTTATAGAAATAAAAGGGCTGAAGCCGGTACATCCATATCCTCACTACAGATCCCTCATGCGGAAGCAAAAGAAAACAACTACTAGAAGTCAGAACTCACGGTCCCAGCTGGCTGTACTCCTGAGCTAGACTGCCCTATCTCCAACTGCATCGGTCTCCTGGGCTGCTCCTCCATACTCGGCTCCACGATCCCCTAATATGATGTGGTTCGAAAACCATTAGTCTAAAAGACTAAGCCCTATCGTCCCCCACCCCTTCCCCCATGCTCCTAGGCACCGAGCGGGGAGGAAGAAAGGAAGGACGTGAAAGAGGAGAGAAATCAAAAAAACAGGTGACAGGGGAACCTAGCTAGCAATTTTATAATCAGGTTATAATGAGTAAAGTAAGAAAGGAATATAACCTTCACTTATGTGAATACACATAAGCCAAGGGATCTTCTACAAGGCTCCCATCGTATAAAATGTCCCATACCACTTTATACGTTGGGGTGTCGGTTATCACAAGCAGAATATAAATATTGAAATAACCTTAATTTATAAACTTGCCCACACAAGCTTATAGACCAAGGGGTCGTTTTGCAGGGCCTAATGTATAAGTGTCCCATACCACTTATACTTTAGGTGTCAGAGTTAAATGAATCGTTGATGCTATGACATGCAAGTGGGTATGATGGACATGCAAGTGCAACACACACACCCGACTCTGTGCACACAGACCTTTAGTTCCCCCTTTCGGAGCCGTTACCTCCCAGGATACCTCCGTAGTGGCAGACGGAAGCGGTGGGTTGGGCCTCGCCCACCTCAAAACCAGTAAAAGCACTACCGGTCTGACCTATCGTACGCCTCAACACTTGGTGCACTAAGCGGACTACCGCGTACTCTTGCCGACAAGGCCGTCGGACTTAAGTTTGGCGAAGTGTAAAACCACACTTGCCGAGTCATCATATAGGCGTCGGTGCATCGACTAACCCATACCGAAGACCCACCACCTTAACTTTCTTTCCTTCCATGCACATGCAAATTAATCGTATCCGAACCGAGCTAAAGCTCCCCGGACCATCCCGTCCGTCACAAATATCAACCGAGCCCAAGCTCGCCGGACCGAAACGTTTGTCTCTTATTCCAAACCTCATCCCTTTGAACACCGCGGGATGGCGCCCCTTTGAACACCTCGGGACGACTTAACCATTTCCAATATTGTCCAACTAGTGAGTGCGGTGTGAAAACCTATTTACTATATTACTCTTTCGATTTGTTCTTAAAGGTTTACGTTAACCCAGGACTGCCCCCGGTATTCCCTATGAAGGGCTCTCAAGGGGCACTAGGAACTGTGTTGGGATTACGCCCAGCGTTCCCTTTCGCAAGGTACTTATTATTATTATTGGTTGATTTCCCTTACCCAATACCTTCTTATTTTGCGATAGACTAATCTTAGGGTGGTTTAGACCTTTTACTCTCGCGGGAACGACGATCTTTCGTTGAACTCGCGTACCTCTAACACACATCAACTCGATTCCCGCACTCCTTAGAACTTCTCTGGTGACTCATCTACTTTCATTCCAATCCATCCAGCTCGACTAACTCTACATTAATCCAACTCTGATCCTAATACGACTTTTCCCCCAAATTACTATTTGCAGACCAACCTATACTAAGTGATGTTCGTGATAGGATGTCCTTCAAATTTTCATCCGAATGACCTAGAATTATTACCGGAGTCCTATCACGACCTAAATAATTTATTTCCAGAATATTATATTTTTCTCAATTAACCTCCTATTTAAATAATTCTTACAAATGCCAATTATTGCCAAGTTGATCATGAAGTATCTTAAATTATGATCCCACTGACCCAAGGAATTTTTCATAAGTTGTAGAATTGTAAAATAATACTGTCAGCCAAGGTTTATAATTTTCTCTTCAATTTTTCTATTTATCTCCTAAATAATTCAAAATTCACCTATTGGATATTTTTCAAAGGAGGTATAAGGAATTCATTTCCAAAAATTCTAAGAAATTTCCAGCAAGCTCATAATATTAAAAGAGTGCCATAAACAGAATTTCACTAATTTTCAAGTAACAATGGCTATTACTTTTATTTCTAAATAATTTACCAAAATGCCATTATGAAGATTTAAAACTTTGTGGTTCATCCAAAAATGCTGAGAAAATTAATCAAGGCTATTTATACTCAGATATGTCATCAATAATTTTTTTCATAATTTTCTACTGAGTATTTGCAATAATTCTAAATTAAATGAAATAAGGGCAAAAATGTAATTTCCACATTCCTCTTATCAATATTCCTCAAACAGAGACAAAAAACTTTTTAGGAGTTAAACATGTCATGATATTATTCTTGACAAAATTGGGGAAATAACTAAGTGACAAAACTAATTTCAACATTTATTCTTCAAAAGTCCTATTAATTCAATAATTCCAAATAATGGGATTTTTTGATTCCAAAAATCCCATTATTTCAGTGAGGTGTAAAACTCATCCTAATAGGCCACTGAAATTAATTACATGAATTTAGCATGATCCAAATGGGCCTAATACTCAAAATTTCAAAAATTACTATTGGCACCCCAAGCCTAAGCATGTTCCTCATTTGCATGTGGGATTACCCACCCTACATTGATCCAAACTTGATGAAATTTAAAACATATATTTATAATGTCCTTAAGGACAAGCCACCAAAATTTGGGGCATTTTAGAGTTGAATTAACCCAAGAAACACCTAAACAAACCTAGGGGTAATTTGGTAATTTCACCATAATTTTAATTACAATAAATCCCAATTTTTGGGCAGGGCCTAAATATGCCCTAAACCAGTTACATACCAAAATATCAAGTCATTTGGGCCTCTGGATGGGCTTGGGCATCCCTTTCAAATTTCTGCATTTGTGTTATTTGCAGCCCAAGACCATTTAATTTTTAGATCTTGCATGTGAGATATCTCAACATGCAGAGGGTTAAATTGTCTAATTTTTCTACCATAGGTATAATATACCCCTAAGGGAAGGCCACCAAAATTTGGGGCATTTTGGAGTTGATATGCTCCAATTATCAACAAAATTTAATTTATCATATTTGGACTAAAACTATAGCATTATTTTCCCCAAAATTTCCACTTTTGGGGAGGGCCTAGATATTCCTAATTAAGCCATATGCCCAAAATTTCAGCCCATTTGGACTTAGGGTTTGGGCAGGGCACCCATTTTAGTTTCTGCCCTACTCTAGGACCAGCCCTAGTAAAATAGCTCTATAGGGCAGTACACTTAAGCAAATATTATGTGTAACATGGCAAATTAAAGGTGACTCCAAGACCTACAATGTTCATGTTGATAACAGTTTATGAAAAGGGTTGTAAGGGCCTAAATATGGACATGCAAAATCGGTTTAAAAAGGGGCAGAAAATAACACTGTTCATGTGATTAAAATAATTCCAGATTTAACATTTTGCATGGCACGGATCTTGACGCAATCCGACGGCTACTGCTCATCTTCTCCGATTTGCCTGGATCTCTGCCCGAACTTCACGGGCCTTTTCCCGGCCGCCTCCGGCGGTGCCACCACCGCGATCATCAGCTTACCTCTCAAGGTGGTGGGGGCAAGCTTCTGCCGACGGCTAGGGCGGCCGGAGTGGCGGCGCCACCTCACCCGAGAGCTTCAAACCGCCATTAATGGCTGAAAAAAAGGTGTTGTGCTCGGGCTCATTCGATCCCGAACCCTAACCTAGGTATTCCTAGATCTAAGCATGAGAGAGAGGTGAGGGAGGACCTTCTCGGCGGCCTTGCGACGTGAGGAGCGGTGGGGAACCATGGCGGCGGTGGCGGCGCTTCTCCCTTGGTTTTTCACGGCCAAGCTCGGGTTCAGCTCCAGGCTCGGCCTCCCTATCTCTCTCTGCTACTCTCCTGGTCCTGAGGGTGATGAAGTGAGGGGGAAGAAGTGGGGAGATGAAGTAATAAAAAGGGGGTGATAATTCCTATGTGAGAGGTGGTGGGTTTGCCTTGTTTTTGTCACCAAGCATGCATGGGTGGGTCCCACTCCATTCCAGCTCCTTCTCATGACTCAATGGGTCGGCCAGCCCATGTGGGGGCTGATGGCATGGGTCCAAGTGGCTCATTTCCCTAAACACCCTTAAATATACCCATTTCTCTCTCCTAAATTATTCTTTAATTTTGAGATTATCTCTCTCTCTCTCTCCTAGTCACTAAGTTGGCTGGTAAATCTCATATTGGCAGCCCACATGTTTATTTCATCCACCAAAATATGGTTAGCCCAAGTGAGTTGGGCTTGAGCTTGAGTTAGCCCATTTGGGCTAGCTTGACCCAAACCTAGGCTATGGTTGACTTAGGTCAATTTGGTCTTTGAGGTTGGCCCAAATGGGTCCTTAGTGACTCATTGGCCTCCCTAAGGCCTAGGTAGGATTGTATTGGCCCTTTGGAGGTCACTTGACCCTTAAGTAGGGTACCTTGACTACTTTAGGGCTAGAGTTGACTTTGGTCAACTTAGCCTTTTTGGTTGGCCCCAATGGGTCCTTGGTGACCCGTTGGCCTCTTACTATGGTTATGAAGGTATGTGTGGGGTCCACTTGGCTAAGGGAACTTCAATTGGCCCTTGTGTAGGCCAGTTTGACCCAATGTAGGCTAGGTTGACCCATTTAGGGTTAGAGTTGACTTTGGTCAACTCAGCCTCTTGGGTGGACCCCAATGGGTCCTAGGTGACCCTTTGACCTCACTCTAGGGTTAGGTGGGCTTGGGTGCGGCCCACGTGGCTTGGGGATGGTCAATTGACCCTAAGTAGGTTGGTTTGACCCATTTAGGGTTAGGGTTGACTTGGGTCAACTTAACCCTTTTGACTGCCCTCCATGGGTCCTTATTGATCGAATGGATCTTACCATGGTTTGATGAGAACATGGTGGGGTCTTGAAGTCTTGGTGAAGCCCCATGGTTATCTTAAACAAAGGTTCAGGAATTTACTATTTGCAGACCATAGTGGTCTCACCCACATTCTTAGGTTTCCTTGGTCTTCTTGGGCTTCCTAGGGTTTGATCATGACCTAGTCATGGCCAATAACCACACTTAGGGGTCTAGTTGGAAATGGGATGTTACAAATCCCAATAAACAAAACAAAGATTTCGTCCCCGAAATCCAGGTTAGGGCTACGGGAATTTCTACCAAAGAAAAGAAACTTGTAACATCCCATAAGAAGTGGAATATTACATCTCGACGCCATGTTCGCTAAGTTAGGATTAAAGGAAACCTAAATCTATGACCCTATTCGCCCAATTGGCAAGGACAAGATCCCAATAAACAAAAGATTAGCCTCTATTCTTCTTGGAGCAGCCTTACTAGTTTAAAGCAGGAAAATAAATTGAACATGTTGAGAGGTTGTGAGGTATACCTGACTGAATAACTCCGGATATCTTTCCTGCATTAGGTCCTGTGGCTCCCAAGTATGCTCCTCTCGTCCGTGGTTCCTCCACAGGACCTTGACTAGGGGGATCTTCTTGCGGCGCAAGACTCGTATCCCCTGGTCGTCGATCTGTATCGGCTCCAAGTGTATGGATCGATCCGAAGCTACCGGCCCATCAGTGGCCGAAATCTGCAACTCTGGGCGTAGTAGGGCCCTCCTGAGTGAAGACACGTGAAATACGTCGTGTAAGCCGGCCAGCTCCGGTGACAGCTCCAGCCGGTAAGCTAGGGGACCGATCCGCTCCAGGATCCTGAACGGCCCCATGTACCTCGGGCTAAGCTTCTTCCGCCGACCACGTACTCGTGAAACCCCATGCATCGGCTGAATCTTCAAGAACACCCGATCCCCTACCTGAAACTCCACTAAACGATGACGAGCATCATAATATTTCGCCTGCCTGCTCTGCGCCTCCAGCATTCTATCTCGTATCAACCGTACCTGCACCTCAGTATCCTCGATAAAGTCCGTGCCCACAATCTTTGGACCCTCGTCTTGTATCCAAGACAACGGAGTCCTACATTTCCTCCCATACAACGCCTCATATGTAGCCATCCGTATACTAGACTGGTGACTGTTATTGTACGAAAACTCCACTAGGGGCAACATCCTCTCCCAGGGCTCTCCACGGTCCACAATACACAGTCTCAGCAGGTCCTCCAGTGTCCGGTTTGTACGCTTTGTTTGCCCATCTGTCTGGGGGTGGAAGGCCGTACTGAAAACCAGTCGAGTACCCAAGTATGCCTGTACTGTCCTCCACTCCTTGGACGTGAATCGTCCATCTCGATCTGACACGATTGTCTTGGGCACCCCATGATATCGCACAAACTGCTCTATGAACCTCCGTGCCAATACTCCGACAGCATCCTCCTTCCTGATCGGGATGAACCTAGCCACCTTCGTCAGTCGGTCAACGATTACCCAGATAGAATCGTTTCCCGCCCGTGATCGAGGGAGACCATGGATGAAGTCCATTGCGATATCCTCGAATTTCCACTCCGACACCGGGAGTGGCTGCAATAAACCAGCGGGATGTCTGCATTCTGCTTTCACTAACTGGCACGCCTCGCAGTGCGTCACAAAGTGGGCGATGTCCTTCTTCATGCCCGGCCAGTATAGAGTCTTCTTCAAATCCGCCATCATTTTAGTGATCCCGGGATGTATAGAATATCTGCTATGATGAGCCTCGGCCATTATGTCATCCCGAATCTGGCCTCCATCCGGTATGTAAGTACGGCCCCTGAAACATATCAGATCATCTCGCATCGAATAGTCTCCAGCTGAGCCTGCCTCCAAGGCCCGGAAAATCGGCTCTAGTTTGGCATCCCGCCTCTGCCAGTCTCTGACTCTGTCATGTATATCATAGGTGGTGCTCGTAGCGGCCAGGTACTCCTTGTACCGCTCAGGGTCATCAGATGATACCAGAGTGATATGCATCTCTTCAAAACTCCGTAATATCTCCATGGACATAAGCTGGGGCCCTGCTCCAAAAGTGGAAGCTCTCCGGCTCAGTGCATCGGCCACCACGTTGGCCTTACCCGGATGGTAGTGCATCTCGTACTGATAGTCCGCTAGAAACTCCACCCATCTGCGTTGTCGGATATTCAGTTCCTTCTGCGTATCCACATATTTCAGATTTTTGTGATCTGAAAATATATCGCAGTGGACACCATAGAGGTAGTGCCGCCAGACCTTCAATGCAAATATAACTGCTCCCATCTCCAAATCGTGAACTGGGTAGTTCTTCTCATGTTTTCTTTAACTGGCGGGAGGCATAAGCGATCACGTGTCCCTTTTGCATCAAAACTGCTCCCATGCCCTGGTAGGAGGCATCTACATAAACCTGAAATCCTTCTCTCCCTGAGGGGAGGGCAAGTATTGGAGCCGAAGTGAGTCGACTTTTCAGCTCTTGGAATGCCGACTCGCACTGTGGTGTCCAAACAAATGGTACATCCTTCCTTGTCAGAGAGGTAAGTGGGAGGGCGAGTCTAGAAAAACCCTCTACGAACTTCCGGTAGTAGCCGGCAAGTCCTAGGAAGCTTCGTACGCCTGCAGCTGTCTTCAACTGTGGCCAATCTCGGACTGCCTGAATCTTGGCCGGATCTACTGCCAACCCCGCTCCACTAATAACGTGTCCAAGGAAGGCCACCTCCTTCAGCCAGAACTGGCATTTGCTGAATTTGGCATATAAGTGATGTTCCCGTAGCTTCTCCAACGTCAGCGTTAGATGCCTCGCGTGCTCCTCCTCGGTCCTCGAGTAAATGAGGATATCATCGATGAAAACGATGACAAACACATCCAGATATGTCTCGAAAACCCGGTTCATGAGAGTCATGAATGCTGACGGCGCATTCGTGAGCCCGAAGGGCATCACAGTAAAACTCGTAGAGTCCATACCTGCTGCTAAAAGCAGTCTTCTGTATATCCTCTTCTCGGATCCTCAACTGATAATAGCCCGATCGCAAATCCAACTTCGAGAAGAAGTGGGCTCCCTCCAACTGGTCGAATAGCTCGTCTATCCTTGGCAGAGGATAGGTGTTCCTGACTGTTAGCCTGTTCAACGCCCGGTAGTCAATACACAACCTGAGTGTTTCATCTTTCTTCTTGACAAACAGCACTGGGGCTCCCCATGGCGAAGAGCTCGGCCGGACAAACCCGGCTTCCACCAACTCCTGCAGTTGACTCCGGAACTCTGTCAGCTCCCTTGGGGCCATGCGGTAGGGAGCTCTAGATACCGGCTTAGCCCCTGGCATAAGCACTATCTGGAAATCTTGCTCTCTGTGCGGGGGTAGCCCTGGTAGTTTCTCTGGGAAGACATCCGCAAAATCCCGCACGACAGGAATGTCGGATACAGATCCCTTGACCTCCGCCATCTCGAAGAGAATCTGATAAACTTCGTCGCCCTGCATGTGTGCCTTGACGGCCTGAATAGATGATAAGAATATATGGGAGGCGGGTCTAATACCTTCCATCACAACGAACGAGTCCCCATGTCTCAGGGTAATCCTCTTGGCCAAGCAGTCAATCTGGGCATGGTTCCAATGGAGCCATGTCATACCCAGAATCAGATCAAAATCGGGCAGTAACAGAATCGCCGTTGGAGCTTCGAAGGGTTTTCCGCCTATCCACGCCTCCAGATCGCAGTGGGATGATGTGAACAGTTTCGACCCGTTGGGTAGCCGTATCTGTAATGTCTTGCCTGTGATCCTCTCCACGCCTCCCAACCCTTGGATAAAGGTCTCCGACACAAACGAGTGTGAAGCACCCGTGTCGAAGAGAGTGTGTGCGGGCTTGCCGCAAATGAAGACGATGCCTGAGATGATAAACTTACTTAGAATTTTGTTTCTGGTTTTCCTGCCTAGTCTTAAATAATTCAAGTTCATGAAACTACTTTTCTAGGAAGGAAAGAACTTAAGTAAAAAAAAAAGAAAAGCTTTTTTTTTTGGTCGTACCTGTAATCACTTGCTCCGGGTTCCGGGGTTGAGCCAGGTCCAGTGCATAAATCTGATGTCCTTCCGGCCTACGGTCTCTACCCTGATGTCTGTGTCCTTGGCCACGTCCTCGAACTCCGTAATGTTGGGCCGGTGGGGTAATCTGCGGTGCTGGTGGAGGCATCCCTCTCACGGGACAATTTCTCTTGATGTGTCCCACCTGATGGCAGTGGTAGCATTCCGGCGGAGTGTAAGCCCCACCTCCCTGTCTCTGCACACCTCTCATCTGAATAGGCTGAGGGGCCATCATTACCTGCCCCCTCGGCTCCTGTCTCACCTCATGTCGAGGCTGATCCTCCACCTTTTGTACCTCTGGCGCACGACCTCGCCGCTGATCGTTCCGGGCTCCCCGGCTCTGATCCTCCGTTGGCCGTTTTCGGCCTCTGGTGGTGAGCCAATCTGCCTCTAACCTTTTTGCCATCTCCAGAATACGAGTGATAGGCCCGTCCGAAACGAAAAGAAGTGCATCCCTCATGTCTTCCCGTAAGCCTTTGTAGAACCTCTTGGTGTACGCTGCCTCATCTAGCCGGTAAGAGTCTGCAAAACGGGCCAAATGGTTGAATTCTCGATGGTATTCCACCACCGTCCTGGAACCTTGCTTCAACTGCAAGAAGCGGTCCTCCAGCTCATCTCGGGCCGACTGCGGAACAAAGTGCTCCAACAGCATGGGCCTGAACTCCTCCCACGTCACCTCGGCAGCCTCCCTATCAACAAAGGTAGTCTCCAGAACTGTCTTCCACCACCGCTTGGCATGGGACTCCAAGCAGGAAACAACCAGTGGTACCCTTTCCTCCCAAGGGCTCCGTATCCCTGTCAGCATCTCCTCCATGATGTCTAGCCATTCCTCTGTCCGAACTACCCCCTCTGTCCCCAAGTAGGACGGGGGAGAGAGTCCTCGAAAGATGCTGAGCCAGTTGGCTCCCGGAATAGGTTGCGGAGCCGGGGCCTGTTGGTTCCTGAAGGCTTCCAGGATAGCCGTCAGAGTCTGTCCCATGTCAGACTGTAGGAACTGAGTGGGAACTGGCGGTGGTGCTGCAACTTCCGGAATCTGTGTAGGCAGTACTGGAGGCTGCGTCACAAAATTTATCGTCAGAAATCTTTCAACCTTAACTAAAATGGACAATTATATATGTGATCCCCACATGGGCACACCACTGCTTCCGCTGCTTAGTTTGTCGTCAAACTAAACTCGCGCGGGGGTGACCGAGGGGTTGTGGACTGGTACTTTAGGATCAAGGTTTGTGCTCTGATACCACTTGTAAGACCCCCTTTTTTTTTCTTTTTAAAATCCCGGGGTCTTAGGCCCAGAACCGCCGCCTTGCGGTGACACCTTCGCACCCGGGAAGGTCGTCACTACAAGACGCTGATCCTGCCGGCCAAATCGATCGCAGCTGACACAAACGTAGCAGTACAAGAGAAGACAAGTCCACAGCATATCACATATATATAAAAATCTCCACGAAGGGAGTGTCCACAAAATAATAAAGTTTATAGAAATAAAAGGGCTGAAGCCCGGTACATCCATATCCTCACTACAGATCCCTCATGCGGAAGCAAAAGAAAACAACTACTAGAAGTCGGAACTCACGGTCCCAGCTGGCTGTACTCCTGAGCTAGACTGCCCTATCTCCAACTGCACCGGTCTCCTGGGCTGCTCCTCCATACTCGGCTCCACGATCCCTAATATGATGTGGTTCGAAAACCATTAGTCTAAAAGACTAAGCCCTATCGTCCCCCACCCCTTCCCCCATGCTCCTAGGCACCGAGCGGGAGGAAGAAAGGAAGGACGTGAAAGAGGAGAGAAATCAAAAAAACAGGTGACAGGGGAACCTAGCTAGCAATTTTATAATCAGGTTATAATGAGTAAAGTAAGAAAGGAATATAACCTTCACTTATGTGAATACACATAAGCCAAGGGATCTTCTACAAGGCTCCCATCGTATAAAATGTCTCATACCATTTTATACGTTGGGGTGTCGGTTATCACAAGCAGAATATAAATATTGAAATAACCTTAATTTATAAACTTGCCCACACAAGCTTATAGACCAAGGGGTCGTTTTGCAGGGCCTAATGTATAAGTGTCCCATACCACTTATACTTTAGGTGTCAGGGTTAAATGAATCGTTGATGCTATGACATGCAAGTGGGTATGATAGACATACAAGTGCAACACACACACCCGACTCTGTGCACACAGACCTTTAGTTCCCCCTTTCGGAGCCGTTACCTCCCAGGATACCTCCGTAGTGGCAGACGGAAGCGGTGGGTTGGGCCTCGCCCACCTCAAAACCAGTAAAAGCACTACCGGTCTGACCTATCGTACGCCTCAACGCTTGGTGCACTAAGCGGACTACCGCGTACTCTTGCCGACAAGACCGCCGGACTTAAGTTTGGCGAAGTGTAAAACCACACTTGCCGAGTCATCGTATAGGCGTCGGTGCATCGACTAACCCATACCGAAGACCCACCACCTTAACTTTCTTTCCTTCCATGCACATGCAAATTAATCGTATCCGAACCAAGCTAAAGCTCCCCGGACCATCCCGTCCGTCACAAATATCAACCGAGCCCAAGCTCGCCGGACCGAAACGTCCGTCTCTTATTCCAAACCTCATCCCTTTGAACACCGCGGGATGGCGCCCCTTTGAACACCTCGGGACGACTTAACCATTTCCAATATTGTCCAACTAGTGAGTGCGGTGTGAAAACCTATTTACTATATTACTCTTTCGATTTGTTCTTAAAGGTTTACGTTAACCCAGGACTGCCCCCGGTATTCCCTGTGAAGGGCTCTCAAGGGGCACTAGGAACTGTGTTGGGATTACGCCCAGCGTTCCCTTTCACAAGGTACTTATTATTATTATTGGTTGATTTCCCTTACCCAATACCTTCTTATTTTGTGATAGACTAATCTTAGGGTGGTTTAGACCTTTTACTCTCGCGGGAACGACGATCTTTCGTCGAACTCACGTACCTCTAACACACATCAACTCGATTCCCGCACTCCTTAGAACTTCTCTGGTGACTCATCTACTTTCATTCCAATCCATCCAGCTCGACTAACTCTACACTAATCCAACTCTGATCCTAATACGACTTTTCCCCAATTACTATTTGCAGACCAACCTATACTAAGTGATGTTCGTGATAGGATGTCCTTCAAATTTTCATCCGAATGACCTAGAATTATTACCGGAGTCCTATCACGAACCTAAATAATTTATTTCCAGAATATTATATTTTTCTCAATTAACCTCCTATTTAAATAAATTCTTACAAATGCTAATTATTGCCAAGTTGATCATGAAGTATCTTAAATTATGATCCCACTGACCCAAGGAATTTTTCATAAGTTGTAGAATTGTAAAATAATACTGTCAGCCAAGTTTTATAATTTTCTCTTCAATTTTTCTATTTATCTCCTAAATAATTCAAAATTCACCTATTGGATATTTTTCAAAGGAGGTATAAGGAGTTCATTTCCAAAAATTCTAAGAAATTTCCAGCAAGCTCATAATATTAAAAGAGTGTCATAAACAGAATTTCACTAATTTTCAAGTAACAATGGCTATTAACTTTTATTTCTAAATAATTTACCAAAATGCCATTATGAAGATTTAAAAATTTGTGGTTCATCCAAAATGCTGAGAAAATTAATCAAGGCTATTTATACTCAGATATGTCATCAATAATTTTTTTCATAATTTTCTACTGAGTATTTGCAATAATTCTAAATTAAAATGAAATAAGGGCAAAAATGTAATTTTCACATTCCTCTTATCAATATTCCTCAAACCGAGACAAAAAAATTTTTAGGAGTTAAACATGTCATGATATTATTCTTGACAAAATTTGGGGAAATAACTAAGTGACAAACCTAATTTCAACATTTATTCTTCAAAAGTCCTATTAATTCAATAATTCCAAATAATGGGATTTTTTGATTCCAAAAATCCCATTATTTCAGTGAGGTGTAAAACTCATCCTAATAGGCCACTGAAATTAATTACATGAATTTAGCATGATCCAAATGGGCCTAATACTCAAAATTTCAAAAATTACTATTGGCACCCCAAGCCTAAGCATGTTCCTCATTTGCATGTGGGATTACCCACCCTACATTGATCCAAACTTGATGAAATTTAAAACATATATTTATAATGTCCTGAAGGACAAGCCACCAAAATTTGGGGCATTTTAGAGTTGAATTAACCCAAGAATCACCTAAACAAACCTAGGGGTAATTTGGTAATTTCACCATAATTTTAATTACAATAAATCCCAATTTTTGGGCAGGACCTAAATATGCCCTAAACCAGTTACATACCAAAATTCAAGTCATTTGGGCCTCTGGATGGGCTTGGGCATCCCTTTCAAATTTCTGCATTTGTGCTATTTGCAGCCCAAGACCATTTAATTTTTAGATCTTGCATGTGAGATATCTCACCATGCAGAGGGTTAAATTGTCTAATTTTTCTACCATAGGTATAATATACCCCTAAGGGAAGGCCACCAAAATTTGGGGCATTTTGGAGTTGATATGCTCCAATTATCAACAAAATTTAATTTATCATATTTGGACTAAAACTATAGCATTATTTTCCCCAAAATTTCCACTTTTGGGGAGGGCCTAGATATTCCTAATTAAGCCATATGCCCAAAATTTCAGCCCATTTGGACTTAGGGTTTGGGCAGGGCACCCATTTTAGTTTCTGCCCTACTCTAGGACCAGCCCTAGTAAAATAGCTCTATAGGGCAGTACACTTAACCAAATATTATGTGTAACATGGCAAATTAAAGGTGACTCCAAGACCTACAATTTTCATGTTGATAACATTTTATGAAAAAGGGCTGTAAGGGCCTAAATATGGACATGCAAAAATCGGTTTAAAAAGGGGCAGAAAATAACACTGTTCATGTGATTAAAATAATTCCAGATTTAACATTTTGCATGACACGGATCTTGACGCAATCCGACGGTACTGCTCATCTTCTCCGATTTGCCTGGATCTCTGCCCGAACTTCACGGGCCTTTTCCCGGCCGCCTCCGGCGGTGCCACCACCGGCGATCATCAGCTTACCTCTCAAGGTGGTGGGGGCAAGCTTCTGCCGGCGGCTAGGGCGGCCGGAGGTGGCGGCGCCACCTCACCCGAGAGCTTCAAACCGCCATTAATGGCTGAAAAAAAGGTGTTGTGCTCGGGCTCATTCGATCCCGAACCCTAACCTAGGTATTCCTAAGATCTAAGCATGAAGAGAGAGGTAAGGGAGGACCTTCTCGGCGGCCCTTGCGACGTGAGGAGCGGCGGGGAACCATGGCGGCGGTGGCGGCGCTTCTCCCTTGGTTTTCAAGGCCAAGCTCGGGTTCAGCTCCAGGCTCGGCCTCCCTATCTCTCTCTGCTACTCTCCTGGTCCTGAGGGTGATGAAGTGAGGGGGAAGAAGTGGGGAGATGAAGTAATAAAAAGGGGGTGATAATTCCTATGTGAGAGGTGGTGGGTTTGCCTTGTTTTTGTCACCAAGCATGCATGGGTGGGTCCCACTCCATTCCAGCTCCTTCTCATGACTCAATGGGTCGGCCAGCCCATGTGGGGGCTGATGGCATGGGTCCAAGTGGCTCATTTCCCCTAAACACCCTTAAATATACCCATTTCTCTCTCCTAAATTATTCTTTAATTTTGAGATTCTCTCTCTCTCTCTCTCTCTCTCTCTCTCTCTCTCTCTCTCTCTCTCTCTCTCCTAGTCACTAAGTTGGCTGGTAAATCTCATATTGGCAGCCCACATGTTTATTTCATCCACCAAAATATGGTTAGCCCAAGTGAGTTGGGCTTGAGCTTGAGTTAGCCCATTTGGGCTAGCTTGACCCAAACCTAGGCTATGGTTGACTTAGGTCAATTTGGTCTTTGAGGTTGGCCCAAATGGGTCCTTAGTGACTCATTGGCCTCCCCTAAGGCCTAGGTAGGATTGTATTGGCCCTTTGGAGGTCACTTGACCCTTAAGTAGGGTACCTTGACTACTTTAGCGCTAGAGTTGACTTTGGTCAACTTAGCCTTTTTGGTTGGCCCCAATGGGTCCTTGGTGACCCGTTGGCCTCTCACTATGGTTATGAAGGTATGTGTGGGGTCCACTTGGCTAAGGTAACTTCAATTGGCCCTTGTGTAGGCCAGTTTGACCCAATGTAGGCTTGGTTGACCCATTTAGGGTTAGAGTTGACTTTGGTCAACTCAGCCTCTTGGGTGGACCTCAATGGGTCCTAGGTGACCCTTTGACCTCACTCTAGGGTTAGGTGGGCTTGGGTGCGGCCCACTTGGCTTGGGATGGTCAATTGACCCTAAGTAGGTTGGTTTGACCCATTTAGGGTTAGGGTTTGACTTGGGTCTACTTAACCCTTTTGACTGCCCTCCATGGGTCCTTATTGATCGAATGGATCTTACCATGGTTTGATGAGAACATGGTGGGGTCTTGAAGTCTTGGTGAAGCCCCATGGTTATGTTTTGAATAGGTTTTGACCCAACCCTAACTATACCTTAATAAGGGCATTTTGGTCAAAAAGTGCATTTCTGATTTTCAGTGACCAAATCACCTCAACAGAGGCTGAACTTTGGGTCACTGACTTGTTATGGCACTTAGCACCTCCCCCATGGAATGTGGGGTAGAGTGGAGTTGATTTGCCCTAAGTCCCTAGGCCAACCCTAGGAGGGAGCTTTTGGCCTTGTGAAGGGCATGAGTCCTAAACATCTGGATGAACTCCAAATTTTGCAAGAGGTTCCTAGAATATATAAAACCCTCTGTTATAAATTTTAACTATTTTGAAAAGGGTAGGGTCCCCAAAACCCTAACCCTTGCTTAGGACCTAAAACTTGTAGTGTAGGTTTGGGTTAGCTAAACACCTTGAAACTTAACCAAATTTTGGTAGTGAGGGATTAGGATATTTTGAGCCTCTGATAATTTTACTTGAGGAATTTTGATCAATATTTGTAGCACTTCATTTGTAACCAATAGGATTGCCCTAATTAATAATTTGGCTATTGTGGTCTCACTGCCCATTGAAAGGGCATGAAACATTGGCAGAGGTATTTTAGGCTATTCTAATCATGTATGAATTTTGATAGAATTTTTGGATAACTAGTTAGGGCATCTACTTCACAAGTGCTTTATTTTGGTTACGTACTAAATAATCCTTGCAAGAGCCCATTACTTATTGAAAAATCATGAAACTTGCTACTTAGTGTTTATATCTCAATATTATCATGTGGAAATTTTTGTGGAAATATTTGATGGATAATTAGTGTACTTTGTTCATTAACCCTTAAATTTGAAAGTTCATGAGAAAATCAAGTATAGCCTTATTTTTAAATGATAATTATGAAACTTTTTTTAGGGTATTTGTAGGCCATAACAATCATCCCTGAATTTTCCCTGAATTTTTGGAGCATTATTACTGTAAAAGCTTTTAAATTGACCTTTTATGAGGCAACTTTGAAATTAAATTTAAGGGCTCAAACCTTGCTGGAAAATTTGAAGACTTAGGCCTTAGAGTTGATTATGCATTTTGTAATTACCATAAATTTATTGGAATATTATCTTGTCTGACATTGCTACTTCATGTTCAAACTTGGGCTTTTTGGATACTAGAATAAATAATTAATTATTAGACAAATTAGGAAAATTATGGGTTTCTGGATTTATGCTTCAAATGTCATTTTAGCCCTCTAATAATTATCATATGGATACCACTTGTAAGACCCCCTTTTTTTTTTCTTTTTAAAATCTCGGGGTCTTAGGCCCAGAACCGCCGCCTTGCGGTGACACCTTCGCACCCGGAAAGGTCGTCACTACAAGACGCCGATCCTGCCGGCCAAATCGATCGCAGCTGACACAAACGTAGCAGTACAAGAGAAGACAAGTTCCACAGCATATCACATATATATAAAAATCTCCACGAAGGAGTGTCCACAGAATAATAAAGTTTATAGAAATAAAAGGGCTGAAGCCCGGTACATCCATATCCTCACTACAGATCCCTCATGCGGAAGCAAAAGAAAACAACTACTAGAAGTCAGAACTCACGGTCCCAGCTGGCTGTACTCCTGAGCTAGACTGCCCTATCTCCAACTGCATCGGTCTCCTGGGCTGCTCCTCCATACTCGGCTCCACGATCCCCTAATATGATGTGGTTCGAAAACCATTAGTCTAAAGACTAAGCCCTATCGTCCCCCACCCCTTCCCCCATGCTCCTAGGCACCGAGCGGGGAGGAAGAAAGGAAGGACGTGAAAGAGGAGAGAAATCAAAAAAACAGGTGACAGGGGAACCTAGCTAGCAATTTTATAATCAGGTTATAATGAGTAAAGTAAGAAAGGAATATAACCTTCACTTATGTGAATACACATAAGCCAAGGGATCTTCTACAAGGCTCCCATCGTATAAAATGTCCATACCACTTTTATACGTTGGGGTGTCGGTTATCACAAGCAGAATATAAATATTGAAATAACCTTAATTTATAAACTTGCCCACACAAGCTTATAGACCAAGGGGTCGTTTTGCAGGGCCTAATGTATAAGTGTCCCATACCACTTATACTTTAGGTGTCAGGGTTAAATGAATCGTTGATGCTATGACATGCAAGTGGGTATGATGGACATGCAAGTGCAACACACACACCCGACTCTGTGCACACAGACCTTTAGTTCCCCCTTTCGGAGCCGTTACCTCCCAGGATACCTCCGTAGTGGCAGACGGAAGCGGTGGGTTGGGCCTCGCCCACCTCAAAACCAGTAAAAGCACTACCGGTCTGACCTATCGTACGCCTCAACGCTTGGTGCACTAAGCGGACTACCGCGTACTCTTGCCGACAAGACCGCCGGACTTAAGTTTGGCGAAGTGTAAAACCACACTTGCCGAGTCATCGTATAGGCGTCGGTGCATCGACTAACCCATACCGAAGACCCACCACCTTAACTTTCTTTCCTTCCATGCACATGCAAATTAATCGTATCCGAACCGAGCTAAAGCTCCCCGGACCATCCCGTCCGTCACAAATATCAACCGAGCCCAAGCTCGCCGGACCGAAACGTCTGTCTCTTATTCCAAACCTCATCCCTTTGAACACCGCGGGATGGCGCCCCTTTGAACACCTCGGGACGACTTAACCATTTCCAATATTGTCCAACTAGTGAGTGCGGTGTGAAAACCTATTTACTATATTACTCTTTCGATTTGTTCTTAAAGGTTTACGTTAACCCAGGACTGCCCCCGGTATTCCCTGTGAAGGGCTCTCAAGGGGCACTAGGAACTGTGTTGGGATTACGCCCAGCGTTCCCTTTCGCAAGGTACTTATTATTATTATTGGTTGATTTCCCTTACCCAATACCTTCTTATTTTGCGATAGACTAATCTTAGGGTGGTTTAGACCTTTTACTCTCGCGGGAACGACGATCTTTCGTCGAACTCGCGTACCTCTAACACACATCAACTCGATTCCCGCACTCCTTAGAACTTCTCTGGTGACTCATCTACTTTCATTCCAATCCATCCAGCTCGACTAACTCTACACTAATCCAACTCTGATCCTAATACGACTTTTCCCCAAATTACTATTTGCAGACCAACCTATACTAAGTGATGTTCGTGATAGGATGTCCTTCAAATTTTCATCCGAATGACCTAGAATTATTACCGGAGTCCTATCACGACCTAAATAATTTATTTCCAGAATATTATATTTTTCTCAATTAACCTCCTATTTAAATAAATTCTTACAAATGCCAATTATTGCCAAGTTGATCATGAAGTATCTTAAATTATGATCCCACTGACCCAAGGAATTTTTCATAAGTTGTAGAATTGTAAAATAATACTGTCAGCCAAGTTTTATAATTTTCTCTTCAATTTTTCTATTTATCTCCTAAATAATTCAAAATTCACCTATTGGATATTTTTCAAAGGAGGTATAAGGAGTTCATTTCCAAAAATTCTAAGAAATTTCCAGCAAGCTCATAATATTAAAAGAGTGTCATAAACAGAATTTCACTAATTTTCAAGTAACAATGGCTATTAACTTTTATTTCTAAATAATTTACCAAAATGCCATTATGAAGATTTAAAAATTTGTGGTTCATCCAAAAATGCTGAGAAAATTAATCAAGGCTATTTATACTCAGATATGTCATCAATAATTTTTTTCATAATTTTCTACTGAGTATTTGCAATAATTCTAAATTAAATGAAATAAGGGCAAAAATGTAATTTCCACATTCCTCTTATCAATATTCCTCAAACAGAGACATAAAATTTTTAGGAGTTAAACATGTCATGATATTATTCTTGACAAAATTTGGGGAAATAACTAAGTGACAAACCTAATTTCAACATTTATTCTTCAAAAGTCCTATTAATTCAATAATTCCAAATAATGGGATTTTTTGATTCCAAAAATCCCATTATTTCAGTGAGGTGTAAAACTCATCCTAATAGGCCACTGAAATTAATTACATGAATTTAGCATGATCCAAATGGGCCTAATACTCAAATTTCAAAAATTACTATTGGCACCCCAAGCCTAAGCATGTTCCTCATTTGCATGTGGGATTACCCACCCTACATTGATCCAAACTTGATGAAATTTAAAACATATATTTATAATGTCCTGAAGGACAAGCCACCAAAATTTGGGGCATTTTAGAGTTGAATTAACCCAAGAATCACCTAAACAAACCTAGGGGTAATTTGGTAATTTCACCATAATTTTAATTACAATAAATCCCAATTTTTGGGCAGGACCTAAATATGCCCTAAACCAGTTACATACCAAAATCTCAAGTCATTTGGGCCTCTGGATGGGCTTGGGCATCCCTTTCAAATTTCTGCATTTGTGCTATTTGCAGCCCAAGACCATTTAATTTTTAGATCTTGCATGTGAGATATCTCACCATGCAGAGGGTTAAATTGTCTAATTTTTCTACCATAGGTATAATATACCCCTAAGGGAAGGCCACCAAAATTTGGGGCATTTTGGAGTTGATATGCTCCAATTATCAACAAAATTTAATTTATCATATTTGGACTAAAACTATAGCATTATTTTCCCCAAAATTTCCACTTTTGGGGAGGGCCTAGATATTCCTAATTAAGCCATATGCCCAAAATTTCAGCCCATTTGGACTTAGGGTTTGGGCAGGGCACCCATTTTTGTTTCTGCCCTACTCTAGGACCAGCCCTAGTAAAATAGCTCTATAGGGCAGTACACTTAACCAAATATTATGTGTAACATGGCAAATTAAAGGTGACTCCAAGACCTACAATTTTCATGTTGATAACATTTTATGAAAAGGGCTGTAAGGGCCTAAATATGGACATGCAAAAATCGGTTTAAAAAGGGGCAGAAAATAACACTGTTCATGTGATTAAAATAATTCCAGATTTAACATTTTGCATGACACGGATCTTGACGCAATCCGACGGCTACTGCTCATCTTCTCCGATTTGCCTGGATCTCTGCCCGAACTTCACGGGCCTTTTCCCGGCCGCCTCCGGCGGTGCCACCACCGGCGATCATCAGCTTACCTCTCAAGGTGGTGGGGGCAAGCTTCTGCCGGCGGCTAGGGCGGCCGGAGGTGGCGGCGCCACCTCACCCGAGAGCTTCAAACCGCCATTAATGGCTGAAAAAAAGGTGTTGTGCTCGGGCTCATTCGATCCCGAACCCTAACCTAGGTATTCCTAAGATCTAAGCATGAAGAGAGAGGTGAAGGGGAGGACCTTCTCGGCGGCCTTGCGACGTGAGGAGCGGCGGGGAACCATGGCGGCGGTGGCGGCGCTTCTCCCTTGGTTTTCACGGCCAAGCTCGGGTTCAGCTCCAGGCTCGGCCTCCCTATCTCTCTCTGCTACTCTCCTGGTCCTGAGGGTGATGAAGTGAGGGGGAAGAAGTGGGGAGATGAAGTAATAAAAAGGGGGTGATAATTCCTATGTGAGAGGTGGTGGGTTTGCCTTGTTTTTGTCACCAAGCATGCATGGGTGGGTCCCACTCCATTCCAGCTCCTTCTCATGACTCAATGGGTCGGCCAGCCCATGTGGGGGCTGATGGCATGGGTCCAAGTGGCTCATTTCCCCTAAACACCCTTAAATATACCCATTTCTCTCTCCTAAATTATTCTTTAATTTTGAGATTCTCTCTCTCTCTCTCTCTCTCTCTCTAGTCACTAAGTTGGCTGGTAAAATCTCATATTGGCAGCCCACATGTTTATTTCATCCACCAAAATATGGTTAGCCCAAGTGAGTTGGGCTTGAGCTTGAGTTAGCCCATTTGGGCTAGCTTGACCCAAACCTAGGCTATGGTTGACTTAGGTCAATTTGGTCTTTGAGGTTGGCCCAAATGGGTCCTTAGTGACTCATTGGCCTCCCCTAAGGCCTAGGTAGGATTGTATTGGCCCTTTGGAGGTCACTTGACCCTTAAGTAGGGTACCTTGACTACTTTAGGGCTAGAGTTGACTTTGGTCAACTTAGCCTTTTTGGTTGGCCCCAATGGGTCCTTGGTGACCCGTTGGCCTCTCACTATGGTTATGAAGGTATGTGTGGGGTCCACTTGGCTAAGGTAACTTCAATTGGCCCTTGTGTAGGCCAGTTTGACCCAATGTAGGCTTGGTTGACCCATTTAGGGTTAGAGTTGACTTTGGTCAACTCAGCCTCTTGGGTGGACCTCAATGGGTCCTAGGTGACCCTTTGACCTCACTCTAGGGTTAGGTGGGCTTGGGTGCGGCCCACTTGGCTTGGGGATGGTCAATTGACCCTAAGTAGGTTGGTTTGACCCATTTAGGGTTAGGGTTGACTTGGGTCTACTTAACCCTTTTGACTGCCCTCCATGGGTCCTTATTGATCGAATGGATCTTACCATGGTTTGATGAGAACATGGTGGGGTCTTGAAGTCTTGGTGAAGCCCCATGGTTATCTTAAACAAAGGTTCAGGAATTTACTATTTGCAGACCATAGTGGTCTCACCCACATTCTTAGGTTTCCTTGGTCTTCTTGGGCTTCCTAGGGTTTGGTCATGACCTAGTCTTGGCCAATAACCACACTTAGGGGTCTAGTTGGAAATGGGATGTTACACTGGATGAGTATTTCATGTACTTCCCTTTTTACGGGTCATGTAGCTTAAGTGGTCTGCATATAGCAAAATTGCAGGAAATCATTTTGGATATGAATTAGAGCACGTGTGATGGGTCTTGATGATTTGCTGGAAAGATAAGTAGAGTGGGTTGGACCTATGGAAGATGAGTGAGTAGGGTGTGATTTTGTCTAGGGTTTAGAGGCGTTCGGGTCCGACGAAAGATCGTCCTACCCAAGGAGAGTTGGAGTCAAATCACCCTAGGATTAGCATATCGGAACATGAGAAAATAATGGGTAAGGGAATCAACCAATAACAAAATAAGTACCTTGCGAAAGGGAACGCTGGGCGTAATCCCAACACAGTTCCTAGTGCCCCTTGAGAGCCCTTCACAGGGAATATCGGGGGCAGTCCTGGGTTAACGTAAACTGTTTTAACAAGCTGAAAAGAGTAACTTAGTAATTAGGGTTGCACATTTCACAAACACTGATGGCACCGGATGTTAGCTGGGAGCTTCGGCTCGGATGGTTAAAAGGCAGACTTTGGGTCCGGGGAGCTTCGGCTCGATTGTTTGAGATGGACGTGTTGGTCCGGGGAGCTTCGGCTCGGTTCTTGATTACGCTAATTTGCATTTGCATAACAGGAAAGGAAATTAAGGTGGTGGGTCTTCGGTATTGGAGGGTCGATGTACCGACGCCAATACGTTGACTCGGAAAGTGTGGTTAGCACTTCGCCAACAGAAGTCCGGTGCGCCAGCCGGCAAGAGTACGCAGGAGTCCGCTTCGTGCACCAAGCATTGAGGCGTACGATAGGTCTGACCGGTAGTGCTTTACTGGTTTAGAGGTGGGCGAGGCCCAACCCACCGCTTCCGTCGGCCACTACGGAGGTATCCTGGGAGGTTACGGCTCCAGAAAGGGGGAACTAAAGGTCTGTGTGCACAGAGTCGGGTGTGTGTGTTGCACTTGCATGTCCATCATACCCACTTGCATGTCATAGCATAACTGTTACCTTTAACCTTGACACCTAAAGTATAAGTGGAATGGGACACTTATACTTTAGGACCTGCAAAACGACCCCTTGGTCTATAAGCTTGTGTGGGCAAGTTTATAAATTAAGGTTAATTTTGATATATATAGTTACTGCTGTTTGATAACCGACACCCCAACGTATAAATTGGTATGAGACTTTTTATGCGATGGGAGCCTTGCAGAAGACCCCTTGGCTTATGTGTTTTCACATAAGTAAAGGTTACTTTTCATATTTCAGCTTATTGTCTTTACATGCTATGGAATTTACTAGTATAGGACCGCTGCCATATGCTTTTGATATTCTCCACCTTCAAGTCCTCCCCTTTCTTCCTCTCCGCTCGGTGCCTAGGAGCCGTGGGGGAAGGGGCGGGGGATGATAGGACTTAGTCTTTTAGACTAACGGTTTTCGAACCACATCATTTAGGGGATCGTGGAGACCAGCATGGAGGAGCAGCCCCAGAGACCGGTGCGTTTGGAGGTGGGGCAGTCTAGCTCCGGAGTTCATACAGCCGGGACCGTGAGTCTCGACCTTGAGTAGTTTTTCTGCTTCCGCATGAGTGATCTTTTTGTAGTGAGGATATGATGTACCGGGCATAAGCCTGTTTTTGCTACTCTGATGTATTATTCTGTGGAAACTCCCTTCGTGGAGTTATATTTATTAAGACATGTGATCTTCTGTGGACAGTTAGTTTTCATGACTTCTTTATGCTACTTTTCTGTGATCGAATTGGTCGGCAGAATCGGCGCTTTGTGGTGATGACCCTTCAGGGCGTGAAGGAGTCACCGCAAAACAGCGGTTCTGGGCCTAAGACCCGGGTGTTGTAAGAGAAAAAAAAGGGGGTCCTACACCACCCAACTTGGGTTGGGTAAATGTGGTGCCCTACTTGGGCTAATTGGGCCTATATGTATAGGTTTGACCAAATTATGGTCATGGTTGACTTCAGTCAACTAGGGTCAAAGGGTTGACCTATTGGCATGCCCTAGGGTCCACTTAGATTGTTTTAGGGTTAGGGCAATATGGTGGGGTCATGGTGTGGCTAGGGTTCCTATTTAGGCTAGTTTGACCTAGTTTGACTTTGGCCCCTTAATGGGCCCCACATGGCCACAACCCACTACCTAGGGTCAAACCTAGCTAAATTCCCTATCATCCACCCCATGTCTAACCCAATCTAAGTTGAGGGGGTCTATAAGTAACATGGAATGTTACAGAAATAAACTAAACGAGATTGGCTGGTTCGACCAACTGTCAAACCAACCTAGCTCTGATAGAAACTATCACAACCCGCATTTTTACCGCATTAAATAACTTATTAGAATATGGGAAAATGCGCCTCATGATACCACGTCAGTAGGGGATAACTGTGGATGCTCAGGCAAACACCTATTTAATCATGAAGAAAGATTCTTTAAGTTATTTTAAGGAAAAATCAGTTCAAGTGCAGTAGTTAGTCGTATCTCTCGACTTAGTAGTTCATCTAGTCCACAAAAAAAGTAATTAAACGCTGCGGAAAGTACTTCTTTTATCAGATTAGACACCTTACAAGAGCTTAGAAACTCCCAAAGGACACCTCAAGGCATGCATGTTCTAAATTTAGTAGAAATAAAAGTATATTTGAACGGTCGTTAAATATAGTGATTTTACATTTTAAAATATGTAATGCATAAGGTAATAATAATAATTTTTATACTTGAAATTAACTATCATGCAATCCTAACATAAAACATCCCAGAGAGCAAGTAATCTACATCCACATAAAAAAAACTAAGTAGCTGGCAAGTATCTAAAAATAACAATTTTGTGGGCGTCAGCAAACTCACACAAACCCACATACAGTATAGTATGTCTGAACCAGTAAAACAAAATAAACAACAATTTACCTCGCTAAGACGAGGCAACAACCACGGCCAACACTGTCGCTCAAGCGCTCCAAAAACCAGCACTGAACTCAACTACAGCTCTGAACCTGAGACATTCCAAAGACAGAACACCTCAGCAAGAAAGTACAAGTGGTGGCAGAAAATAAGCCAAAGTAAACAAAGGTCAAAGGGGTACCAACCTAATACCAAAAGCACTGAAGTAAATACAAAAAACAAGGCATTAACAGGAAAAGAACACTTACATGATTCGTCACGTACAATAAGAATACACCAGACGCACGAGGCTATATGGTGACAACATGAATAAATCATAAGTAAGAAATACAAAACCTTTATTAGGCACCTGTGGTCGACTCTACCCAAAAACATGGGCAAGGTGGTCACTCAACTGGACACACTCTCACGAATATAATATATGTCTAACTGAGATGGAGTCTCATACTCTCCACCATACACTACAGATGCCCAAACACCTGGTAGACTTCCATAGGGTACTAATAAAGGAAACAAACATTAATCGAGGTGGTTTTGTCGACTAACTCCCGTAATCAAGAAAACCCACAAAAAATCACCACATATATCTCGAGACTTGGCACATCAGATTCTACTTGATGTTTCTAGATTCAAGACGTGGTTTCTAGATGTGTCCTTATCGGGATGAAAATGGCCAAAAACACCAGTCAGACACGGCCTTGGACACGCACGTCCTAGGCCGTGTACCCCTATAGGGCACCAAAAATCCCCTTTTTTCACGACCGACTCAAATACAATTTTCGGGGCGTTACACCTCCACTCCAGTTGCTATCCAAAGGCTTGCACTTTACTCTCATCACTAAGACAACTCTACCCACCAGGGTCATATTCCAATTGAAGCCTTTAGCTTATTTAGTGATCTATCCCCCGGTGGTCCTCATAACATGACCAACTTACACTTTGTGCAACCCATGACCTAATACCACCCCGAAATGGAACTTCCAATTTCTTGGGCCTCCTGCCCCTAATTATTTATCCTAGGATGGTATGGACTAATTAACTGAGCCTATTAATTTTCATAATTTTCCTAAGTCACTAAGGTCTCTACTTAAATCATTTAATTAATCCCTTAGGTCATATAATACATGAAGTATGACAATTTATAATCCACTGACCTAAGGAATTTTTCCTGAGTTATATCTTGGTAAAATATTATTGTCTACCAAAATTTATAATTTTCCTTTAATTATTTCTATTTATTCCTTAATTTATACAAAATTCACACAATTATCATTTTCCAAACAAAGTATAAGGAATACATCAATAAAAATTCTAGGAAACTTACAGAGCATACATATCATGCGTTTAAGACTAGTGGCAGAGTTTCATCAACTTATATAATGTAATGGCCTACCATATTCAATTATTTACAATTTACCAAAATGCCATTATAAGGTTTTAAAAATTACTGTTCATCCAAAAATGTTGAGAAAATTATACAAGATTATGCATACCCATATGTATCACCCAGAAATTTTCCAAAATTTTCTACTAAGAATTTTCACCAATTTGCTAATTATGTAAAATGAGGGTAAAATGGTAATTTCCACATATCTCCTATCAAAATTCTTCAAACAGAGACATAAAAATTTTCAAGAGTTAAATCTAACATAATATTGACCTTGACAAAAATTGTGGATTTTATCTCAATGATAAGCCTATTTTTACATTTATTTTTCAAAAGTTCTAATATTCCAAAACTTCCAAATAATGGGTTATTTGCTTCCAAAAATCCCATTATTACAACGTGGGGTAGAATTCACCCTAATGGGCTTCTGAAATCAATATCCTGATTTTTGGATGTTCCAAATAGGCTCAATTCATAATATATCAAAATTGGCTAATTGCACCTCAAGCCTATATATAAACAACACATGCAAGTGAGTTTACCCAACATGCAATGGTCCAAATGTGCTGAAATATTTATCATGCACATGAATAGTCTCCACGGACATGCCACCAAAATATGGGGCCATTTGGAGCCATAACACTCCAAATATTTCATTTATTTAATTTTGTGTATTATGAATAAAACTATAGGAAACGTTTTCCCAAAAATTCCCAAGTTTTGGCAGGGGCTAAATATGCCCTAACCATGCATGCATCCAAAATTTGGGGTCATGTTGACTACTGGTTTGGCTTAAGCATCAAATTGAAGTTCTGACCTTGTCTAGGACCAATCCTAGGAAACCTGACCAATAGGGCAGTATACTGCTCCAAATTACATGTTTAAGGTGGCAATGTAAAGATAATAGGTTAAGATACAACTTTCATTTATGGTGAATGTCCTGGAAATGCCTCTAAGAGGCCTAAAATTTTCATGCAATATTACAGAAATAGTGTGACAAATATGTATAATACTATAGTTTTATTTTGATTTAATTTAACTGCTATGCACGAATCTTGAAGTAGGATCGATGGAATCGGTTCATCATCCCCAAACATCCAATGGTCCAGATTGATTCTGGCTGGCCACTTTTGCTGGCTGATTCCGGCTAGCTGAGCCACCAAAGTAGCCGGCGGATGTCGCCACCACATTCACTGAGGTGGCGGCTAGCGGTTTCCGGCGATGAGGCCGCCGGAATTGGCTCCTCCGGCGAACCCGAGCAAGAAATAAAACTCAAAAATTTCTCATTTTCCTCTCATGGTATCGGGCTGAATTGAGCCCGATGTCTCTCCCTAAAGATCTAAAAATCTAGCACGAGTAGAGGGGAGGCGAAACGGACCCGAATGGCGGCACGGCGGCGAGGTTGGCGGCGGTTGGCCATGGATGAGCTGCTCCAACGATCTCCTGCTCAAATCCTTGTTTCTCCACCAAAAGCTTCGCTCCAGGACTCATTCTCCACTCGATTCTACCCTCTGAAGGTGATGGTGTGGTCGGTTTGAGCTGGAAGTGGCTGTATAGGGAGATACAACCAAGGTGAGCTCGGTTTGGGGCTTTGGAGGCTTCACCCTTGGTGCCACGTGGCCCCCATGCTACCAAATTCTCTGAAAATTCTCTAAGGAGGCCATCCAGCACAATTTTGGGCTGATGGAGCCAAGGCCAAGTGGCCTCTTCTTCTTAACTCACCTTCTCTCCTAAAATTCCCACTTTACCCTCATGCATGTGTCCCTCTATTCAAAACCAGAGGGTAGGGGTGGTCATTGACCACTTGGCTGGTTATGGACCAAGTTTGGTGGGCTTGGCCCAAGGGGAGTGGGCTTAGCTCTCATTTTCTCCTTTAGGTTAATTAGGTTGACTTGGGTTGACTTGGGTTGACTTGGGTTGACTTGGTCAACCATGATGAGTGGGCTGACCTCACTTGGTGGTCATGGGTCTAATGGCACTACCCAACTTGGGTTGGGTAAATGTGGTGCCCTACTTGGGCTAATTGGGCCTATAGGTATAGGTTTGACCAAATTATGGTCATGGTTGACTTCGGTCAACTAGGGTCAAAGGGTTGACCTATTGGCATGCCCTAGGGTCCACTTAGATTGTTTTAGGGTTAGGGCAATGTGGTGGGGTCATGGTGTGGCTTGGGTTCCTATTTAGGCTAGTATGACCTAGTTTGACTTTGGCCCCTTAGTGGGCCCCACATGGCCACAACCCACTACCTAGGGTCAAACCTAGCTAAATTCCCTATCACCCACCCCATGCCTAACCCAATCTAAGTTTAGGGGGTCTATAAGTAACATGGAATGTTACAGAAATAAACTAAACGAGATTGGCTGGTTCGACCAACTGTCAAACCAACTTAGCTCTGATACCAACTATCACAACCCGTATTTTTACCGCATTAAATAACTTATTATAGTAAGGGAAAATGCGACTCATGATGCCACGTTAGTAGGGGATAACTGTGGATGCTCAGGCAAACACCTACTTAATCATGAAGAAAGATTCTTTAAGTTATTTTAAGGAAAAATCAGTTCAAGTGCAGTAGTTAGTCGTATCTCTCGACTTAGTAGTTCATCTAGTCCACAAAAAAAAGTAATTAAACGCTGCGGAAAGTACTTCTTTTATCAGATTAGACACCTTACAAGAGCTTAGAAACCCCCAAAGGACACCTCAAGGCATACATGTTCTAAATTTAGTAGAAATAAAAGTATATTTGAACGGTCGTTAAATATAGTGATTTTACATTTTAAAATATGTAATGCATGAGGTAATAATAATAATTTTTATACTTGAAATTAACTATCATGCAATCCTAACATAAAACATCCCAGAGAGCAAGTAATCTACATCCACATAAAAAAAACTAAGTAGCTGGCAAGTATCTAAAAATAACAATTTGGTGGGCATCAGCAAACTCACACGAACCCACATACAGTATAGTATGTCTGAACCAGTAAAACAAAATAAACAACAATTTACCTCGCTAAGACGAGGCAACAACCACGGCCAACACTGTCGCTCAAGCGCTCCAAAAAATAGCACTGAACTCAACTACAGCTCTGAACCTGAGACATTCCAAAGACAGAACACCTCAGCAAGAAAGTACAAGTGGTGGCAGAAAATAAGCCAAAGTAAACAAAGGTCAAAGGGGTATCAACCTAAGACCAAAAGCACTGAAGTAAATACAAAAAACAAGGCATTAACAGGAAAAGAACACTTACACGATTCATCACGTACAATAATAATACACCAGACGCACGAGGCTATATGGTGACAACATGAATAAATCATAAGTAAGAAATTCAAAACCTTTATTAGGCACCTGTGGTCGACTCTACCCAAAAACATGGGTAAGGTGGTCACTCAACTGGACACACTCTCACGAATATAATATCTGTATAATTGAGATGGAGTCTCATACTCTCCACCATACACTACAGATGCCCAAAAACCTGGTAGACTTCCATAGGGTACTAATAAAGGAAACAAACATTTACCGAGGTGGTTTTGTCGACTAACTCCCGTAATCAAGAAAACCCACAAAAACGCACCACATATATCTCGAGACTTGGCACATCAGATTCTACTTGATATTTCTAGATTCAAGACGTGGTTGATCAAGCCTTAGAAACGATTTACAATCCTAGATAAACTCTAATACATTAAGTAATAATAGATAAGGCGTTTAAAGCCATCAATAAGATACTTTAAGAACGATTAAACATAACCTGACAAGATTGAGTTCACCATGATAAAATCTTACAACATCAAGTGATCATCAAGAAAAATTAATCATAACAATAACTTGGAAGACAAAGTGCAGAAAATTTTAAAGAACATAAAAACTTAACTGTTACCATCAAACCAGACAAGGAGAACTGAGGGTAAACCACCACTTGCCTTGATTTTACAGGAAATGTTCTATGAATCAGTCCTCGTCGCAGATCGGGTCAAAAGAAGATGAGAGGAGTCGAAATCTAAATAAAAATGGCCTAAATAGAGGTTAGGGCCGAAACACCCTAACGATAAATCTCAAGAAATGGGGAAAATTTTACCATGATGGCGTAGCTCTCGGCAAGAGCTTTATAGATCTATACTCGGTTGATTTCGAGCAGCAGAGCACCGTCGGCGGCCACCGAAAGATTCACGAATGGGAGGGAGTCTATAACGCCCCTAGCCGATACAACGTGATGATGTCACAGCTCCGCTCTAGGCGACGCTACCGGGCTGCAGCCCAAGCACTCCAACCCCTCTCCCTCCACAGGCGGGTTGTTGGTGGCTACAGCCTCCCTTTGATGAGGTAAACTCGATAGTCAAGCCTACACTACGGGGACGTCCCAGGAGGTCACCCATCCCAGTACTGCTGCAGCCTGAGCACGCTTAACTATGGAGTTCTTTCAACTCTCATCACCAATTGAGCTGCAAGTTGTAACGCCCCAAATTTCGAAAGAAGGACGAGCAGCGTCGAGAGCCAAGTTTGGGCCTTGGTGAGGGTCACACTGCCTAGACACGGGCGTGTCCATGGTCATGTCGTACCGGGTTCGTCGAGATCCTGGGAAGTCGATGATTTTTTGCTCATTTCTTCGACTAGTGGGGGACACGCCCTCCGACACGCCCGGGTCGGAGGTACACGCCTGTGTCGCAGGCGTATTCTCTCGAGTGCCGACACAGAGGTGTCGATACAATGGTGTCGACACAATGGTGTCTACACAGAGGAGGTGTCGACACAGGCAGGGAATACGGCCTAGGACACGGCGTGTCCATAGCCGTGTCTTACTGGGTTCATCGAGAACCTGTGGTGTCGACGTTTTTTCGCTCGACAAAGTGTAGAGGCAGTGAACATGGTTCGGGACACGGGCGTGCCTAGGGCCGTATCGAGCATGTTCGACGAATTTCTGCGAGTTCGACGAAGAGGCAGTCGACGATCGTCGAGACTTCGAACACGGCCTAAGACACGGGTGTGTCCCAGGTCATGCCCTTCTCGGGTTGTGAGCTGGGACTTGTGAGGGGTTGGACATAGCCTGGAGCCTAGGCGTGTTCGTGTTGGATACGGCCGTGTCAAATGTGACACGGGTGTGTCATATACTCGTGTCCTGGTTTGGGTGCGACGGTTTCTGTGTCAATTGGGGAACACGGCCTTGGACACGGGCGTGTCACAAGCCATGTTCAGCCCAGGTGTTTTGATTTTCAGTTCGGATCGTGGCCGTTCTTTCCCTTCTTTTGGGATCTGATGGTACAGGGTTGCCCTTGCTGAGTTAAGTCCGGGAATAGTGTTTAGAAACCCTCATTCTTCTTCAAGCACTCTCTTTCTAAGATCTAGAGAGAAGGGAGAGCAAGGAAGGAGGTCTAGGAGAGATCCGGCTGCCGGAGAAGCTCTGGTGCTCCAAATCGCGAGCCGAGTCCAGATCCGTGGAGGCAAGATCGTTGCGAAGGTTTTCATCCGGCTAAGTTTCCATGGCTAGGAAGAGGGGTCGGAAGGTAACGACACTTCTCCTCTTGGTTTTAGGATGCATGTTTAGCATCTTTTACTTTCTAGTTTTTGGGCACCAAACTCTCAAATGAGAGGGTTTTCGCCAAGGTTCAAGAGGAACCACCGGGTCGATTGAGTCCGTCCCCGGCATGTTTTTGCATTTGAGATCCGCTCCGTTAGTGGATTAGGAATGGTGGGTGAAGTCGTAGTCACGACCGTTAGTCCGACTCAGTGATGTTGCATACGAGCTTTAAGGATTCGTAGAGATCTGTTGCGGCAAGATGTTGTTTGTGATGTTTGTGATGTTTTCCCCCTTTTCTTGAGTGAGTACGTGTAGTCAGAACCGGACAAGGTTAGCTCCTCAATGGCGGTAGATGGTTTCCTTGGTGGACGAGGTTAGCTCCGCATTGGTGGTAGATGGATTCCTTGGTGCGCGGGAACACTGCAGTACGAATGAGGGACTAGGGTGAATTTGTCTTGGATTATGACGTGACAAGGCGTGGTTGTGTCTCCGTGGTCGACTGGCTATCCCGTGACGTGCACGTCATGTGTGGAGAGTGTCTCGGCGAGACTAGTCCCCTAATGTGAGACTAACGAGAATGCCAAGCATGGGGAAAGCCCGGGCAATGAGGTCATGAGCGGGTGGGGTAAAGCTAGGCTTCTTAGAATCGGTCAGTGTGTTTTTTGGAATCCTGACATGAGAAGTCAGAGCTTGCAGGCAAGCCCGGGTCTAAGACCTTGAGCGTGTGGGGCCTTGGCAAGAGTTCCGTGTGGCAGCTTGTATGTCGTTGGGGGAATGTTGGTAACCCCCCTTTGTTTGTGGCTTTATGCCAATGGGGAAATGATGAGTACACATATGATGTGATAATGTGCTAGATGCATACGTGATAGGGTGCCTTGGGTGAAGCTCGGGTTTTGCATACATGCTGCATAAGTAGGCCCTTTCATTATATACTCAATAATAGAGAACATGTATGTTGTTTGAGACATCCAAGCCTATTCTTAGTGCATTACTTGTTTATATATATATATTGTATACGAAGTGCTGACTTGCAGGTTGGATGGGTTCCTCGGGGTCCGTTAGGGGCAGCCAGGAGGAGATGTGTTTGTTACACAGTTTGAGGTCAGCCTTTGCTGACCCACGTTACAATCAAATTTTTACAGGGCAAGGATCGCAAGCAGGAGCTAGCTCGCCGGCCAAAAGGGCCTAAGCCTCATGAAGTGTTACCGTTTTGCTATCGCTCTATGAAAGTGAGGGTTAGGTCTACAATACTATAGAGGGGGGGTGAATAGAGTATATTTAAAATTTGCTAGGTCCCTATAAAGGTGCTGTTATAGCTTTTATTGTAAATTGAAAAGGTGCAATAATTAGGAAACTGGAAAACAGAAAATGGTAAACCTAATCACAGCTACAAAGCAAGAACAAAAAGAAAAAGATAGGCAACCATACGACACAAGAAATTTATAGTTGTTCCCCAAATCTGGGTAGTCCACTCTTCTACCACCCTGGTAGGAATCCACTCAGGTTTTTGATCAGGTGCCTGACACCAATGGGTTTTGATCAGGTCCCCAAAAACTAACTTAAGTCTTTTGGTTAGGAGACTTGCAACCAGGAATCACTTTTGAAGGGAGATGACAACCCTTTATACAGGAGGGGGTGAGAGAGTGATTTTGTCTTCTCTTTCTCAATAAACTAAGAAGACTTAAGTGGATTGATGTTTGGCAAAAGCTCCCCTGAGATATTGAATGGTTCAGGAAGACTTGGAAGCTTTGTGTAGGGTGATATGTCTTCAATCAGAGTTCTTGACTAGTAGTGATGTAGGGACTTCTTGACTGATTTGATATTTGTTCTCCTTGGAAGTCCTGGAGAGAATATGGAAGAAGAAGAAGACTCTTGATATTGTATGATTGTTCTTCTTCTTCTGAATCAAGATCACTGCCTGTCACTTGTATGTCTTGTATGCTTCAGTAATTTTTGGCTGTGTGAAGCTTTTTCTGAATAATGAATCTACTGCTGTTTTCTAAAAAACAAACAGTCTGTCTATCTCTATGTGTCTTTTTTTGTATGACTGAGTATCGATCTTGTATACTTCTCTGTCTTTTCAAAAATTTGAATCCTCTGTAATTAATGCTGACGGCCTGGGAATAATCGGCATTGATTTATTTCCCTAACTGTCTTGTGGAAAATCAGCAAGTAATAATCCTGAGGAAGACCGTGATTAATGCTCCCTCTAACGGATATATTCAGAGAATGTAGAGCATTAATTACTTAGGAATTTCCGCATTAGAATGGGGACAGAAGGCCGGAAATGGCTAAGTCTGGAGTCGTCAAACGAATAACAGAATTCGTCGAGCTGAGTTACTAGTTCGTCGAACTGAGAAGTTTACTTCGTCGACCTGAGAAGTTGACGTCGTCGACCTGAGAAGTTGACTTCGTCGACCTGAGATCTTCTAACAGAACGTTGTTGTGAACTCGAGGTCCAAGTTCATCGAGCTCAGAATCTTGTTCGTTGACCAAAGTCTGAATTTGGACTTAGAATAATCTAGAGTTATCCTGACTTTAGTTTGTTGAAGTATCCCAGTTTTCATCAACCAGAGAATGAAGATCGTCGAGCTCAACTCAGAGAAATATCTCAAGATCGTCGAGCTGAGGACGTCAATCGTCAAGCTAAGTTCGACGAACGTCGAACTCATTTTTTCTTAGTCTTGAAATCTTCTAAGTATTGAGTCTCTGGAAGTCTTGTTGATAGCTGTTCCATCTGATGTTGACTCTAAGGACTTGGCCTAGACTCTAGGACACAACTTTGACCCTGGCTATACATGTTGGGTCACATCATCCTAAGTTAGTGAACCTAGCCCAAATTAACTATGGATCCAGCAATCTCCCCCTATTTGGGTGAGGTTACTAATAGACTCAAAACAAAAAAACATAAGAATAAAAATAATCAAAGCAAGAAAAAGGTATATCTGGCAGAGATTTACTAACACATGCAGCAGATATATATATGTACATGAGCTTTGTTTAATCAGATAATACAGTTTTTAAAGTAAATGCAGAAAAGTTAAAACCATATAAAGGTTACTTCTTCTTCTTCTTATCTATGGACTTGTCTTCTTTAGTCTTTTCACCTGGCTTTGTAAAGATAATTTCTCTTTTTGGATCTAAAGCCTGTGCCTATGTCATTGTCATGTCAGCTGCCCCAATAATCTTCATAGATATAGTTCTAGGGACAACTGCTTCAGGATGTAGCTTCATGTAATCATCAACATTGAACAATTTATTTACTTTATCAAATCTTTTGAGTTCTTCCTTTCTATATTTGGACATAGTTAAATATCCTGATATATCTTTGCCTTCAACTTTTGCTTTATTAATCAAATAAAGACCAATAATTTCCTGGAATCTAGCCATTCTAGCAGTATTTGCTGTTTCAGGATCCTCAAAAGGAAAAGGAGGTGAGTATGGTCTTTCAGGACTATTATCCTTCTGGTCTGTAGAGATACTTTGATGTTGATGCTGATGTTGTTGATGTTGTTGATGTTGCTATTGTTGATTTCCTAAAGAGTGATGTCTTTGCTGACTGCTTCCAGAAGATCTCGCTTGATGTCTCTGATAAGTTTGAATAGGGGCAAATCTCTGAGAACTAGAGCCAGAAGCACCAGCTGCTGGAGGAGGTGGAGGAGGTGGATCTCTTTTGTACTAATGAACTGGTGGAGGAGAATATTTTCTACTTCTCTTCCTCTCCTTTTGTTCATTCCTGGACAGCCACATCCAAGCTGGCATCCCTTTGTATGGTGTTATCTTGTGCAGAATGTAATAGGGAGTGTCATTTGCTGGATTAGGCTTAGGAGCAGGAGGACGAGGAGCTTTCCTTTTCTTTGACAAAAGTTTCTTCTTTTTCTTAGCAGCTTCTTCATCTGAATCTTCTTCATCATCATCACCATCATCTGAATCCTGAGGATTATCATATAAAGCATCTATATCTCTCAAGATGTCCTCAGATACAATAAGTTTTTCAGTTGGAACCTGAACTGAGCTTTCAACTGCTTTTATTTCTTCTGCAATATCAGTCAAGATCAACTCATCTAGATCTGGCATAGGGGAGTCATCCATTTCAAAAGTTGGTGCAGAGATAGCTACTAGAGGGGATGGAATGACTGTCAAGGTTGGTGCAGATACTGGAATTACAAAGTTAACACATAGTTACTTAGCAACTGCTGGACTGATAGGAGAGGTATAAGGAATAATAACCAAATGTGGCTTAGTAAATTTTTCTAGAAGATAATGCATATGTACAGTGTCAAAAGTTTTCAGCAATTCTTCTAAGTTAACTGTGGGATTTAGGATAAAGTCACCAACAGTTTTGAATCCTTCATAAGCTGACTCATCACAATCCATGTCAGTATCAATGAAATCAATTAAATCTTTACTTATACAATCTGTATATTCTGCTGTGAAGACTAGAGTATCTGCTGGTGCTGGAGCTGAAGACTCTGAAGCTGTAGCTGCTGCTTCATCATCAGGCATCTCCCCCTGCCTGGGTTCAGTGGGAACTGAGGCCAGGCCCCTGACTGAGGAGGGGGCAGCAGTGAGAGTAGATATTTGGGCAGATAAAGATGCAATGGTGGTAGCAAGAGGTGTAATGTCCTCTGCTATAAGTGATTTAAGAATGGGAGTGATGATGGTGATGATAGATGAGATGGTAGAGGGGTCAAATGAGAAAGTGGTAGATGGTGTTGCAGTTGGTGTGGAAGAGGTGGCAATTATTGATGGAATAGAGAGTGGAACATCAGGTATGTGAAGGTTAGATGTTGATGGGGATGGAAGGGTGTCATCTTGCATCATGGTGTCTGATGGTAGGATGTAAGATGGTATGGAAGATAGATGTGGGGGAAGTGGAGACTGTGGTGGTGTAGAAATATATGTGTCATGAGGGGATTCAGGAGGTGTGGGTGGTTGATTTTCCTGAAGGGAGGAAGAGGGAATGTCAGTGATGGTGATTGGTAAAGATGGAGTGACTAGGGATTTTGTTGTTGTTGGAAGGGGGGCTGGAAGAGAAGATGTGGAAGGAATGTTCTCTTCAGCAGGGTGGGGAGTGGCTTTGACAGCCCTTGTGCCTTCAGAAGCTGTGGCGGAAGAGGTGGAAGCCTTAGAGGGCTTAGTGATGGTCCTCTCCCATCTGCCAAATAAGACACATATCAGCCTTTTACTGGCATTTATGAATATGGTCTGGGAGACTAGGGATTCAACAACATTTTCCTGTATGAAGATTCCTAGAATTCTTCCAAAACAGACTTACTTCTTAGTGTTCTTCTTCTTTATCAAATCAAACATAAGTTGTGCCCAGTTAATTGGCTTCTTGTTGATTATTGCACATATAACCAGAAACTGGTGTCTAGTGATATAATCATGTGCAGTGTGTTTTCCAAGTAGCACTTTGCCAACCAAGTCTGCTAAAAATTTATAGGGAGTAGACAAGTGTTTCTTCACCAGTATGTTGGGATTGTCTCCACCATAATCCATGAGGCTCAACATCATAGCAGACTCCTCTGCTTCAATTTCGAGGTCCTCTTCTCCATTTCCCAATCCAAAAATCTCAGTTAAGATTGCGGGGGTTAAAAAGATGGAGTTACCCGCGATAGTGTCTGTCATGGTGATCTCTTCTGTGGACGACAGTGTGTATACCCATTCCCTGATTTCTATGCTGTGCAGTTTGATCCTTCTCGTCATCAGGGTTTTTAGTTCCTATTCTTCAAGAAGTTCCAGGATATACAGAAAGATTGGATCGGAATGCTGAAACGAATCGAAATTTACGTCAAATCCTGTATCAAACTTCATTCCTGTGAGATTGCTTGCCAGAGTCGCCATTGAAATCACCTGTAAGAAAGACACAGAAACGGCGATCAAGTGCAAGGGAACAGAAAGCGCGGGATGGAGGTCGAAGAAAACCTAGATATTAGGTATTCCAGAATATGAATCCACAAACTTCGTTCCACGAAAATAAAATTAATTCTTCGAACTGAGGTCGATGAAATAGTTTAGAGTTAAATAATTTGTCGAGCTCATCAAAATAATTGAAGACGGTTCGTCGAACTTAGGTCGACGAATATCTTCTGAAGCAAAGTTCGTCGATCGCTGGTCGACGAAAATTATTTCACTCACAGAGAGTTCGTCGATCTCCGTTCGACGAGTATCTCTCAAACTTTCCCGGGTTCGTCGAACTCCGTTCGACGAACTCTGGAAAATTCGTCGAATGCAGACAGAACTTAAACTAAGTCTTCTACATTGATCATTCCCAGCTGATTTAGAAAGAAAGCATGATTTTTCCCATCCAGAGATTTGGTGAATATATCAGCTTTTTGTAAATCAGTGTAGATGTAGACAAGCTTAATCTTATTTTTGTTTACACACTCCCTAATGAAATGATGTCTTATGTCAGTATATTTTGTCCTACTATGGTGAATTGGATTTTGTGCTATGGCTATAGCACTAGTATTATCACAGAATAGAGTTGAATTATTTAAGTTGAACCCATAATCTAGAAGTTGATTTTGTATCCAAAGCATCTGTGAACAACAGCTGCCTGTTGCAATATATTCTGCTTCAGCAGTTGATGTTGACACTGATGTTTGCTTCTTATAAAACCATGATACTAGTCTCATACCCAAGAACTGACAAGTTCCTGAAGTACTTTTTCTATCTACCTTGCATCTAGCAAAATCAACATCAGAGTATCCAGTTAACTCAAATTTTGATTCAGCATGATGCCATAGGCCTAGATTAGGACAACTTTTTATATATCTTAAAATCCTTTTTAAGAAATTTAGATGGGATTCTTTAGGGTTCACTTGGAACCTAGCACAAAGGCTTGTAGCAAACATAATATCTGGCCTAGTTGTTGTGAGGTATAATAGGGACCCAATAATGCACATATAAAGTTTCTGATCTACAGGTTTTCCTGGTATATCAGAGTCCACAATAGCATTGGTGGTCATGGGAGTTTTCTTAGCTGAGGCATCAGCCATCCCAAACTTCTTTAGAAGTTCCTTAATATATTTTGCTTGAGAGATGAAGATGCCATCAGGGAGCTGTTTCACTTGGAGACTAAGGAAATATGAAAGCTCTCACATGCTACTCATTTCAAATTTAGAATGCATGAGGTCAAAAAACCTCTCGCACAACTTTGAATCTGTAGAGCCAAATATAATGTCATCTACATAGATTTGTACTAATAAGATTTGGTCCTTATGATATCTGGTCAAAAGGGTTTTATCTACAGTTCCTCTTGTAAAATTATGCTCTAATAAAAAACTTGCTAAGGTCTCATACCAAGCTCTTGGAGCTTGCTTTAGACCATAAAGAGCCTTATTTAATTTAAAAACATAAGAGGGATAAGTTGGAGAAACAAAACCTGGAGGTTGTTCTACATAAACCTCTTCTTGTAACACTCCATTTAAGAAAGCACTTTTCACATTAATTTGAAAAACTTTGAACCTTTTGAATGATGTATAGGCAAGGAAGATCCTTATAGCTTCCAACCTTGCAACAGATGCAAAGGTCTGGTCATAGTCAATTCCTTTCTCTTGCCTATATCCTTGAGCAACAAGCCTAGCCTTGTTCCTCACAATGACTCCTTGGGCATCAAGCATATTCCTGAAAACCCATTTAGTTCCAATAACTGGGTAGTTTTGGGGTCTTGGAACCAAATTCCAAACTCTACATCTCTCGAATTGGTTTAGTTCCTCTTGCATTGCAAGGATCCAGTGGGGATCTTGCTCAGCATCATGAATGGTTAGAGATTCAACCTGAGAGAGAAAACGGGCATGCATCAAGTCTTGGTTGAGTTGATGCCTTGTCTGTACACCTGCTGATATGTCTCTAATTACTTGAGATCTGGGGTGATCCCTAAGTGTGACAAAATCAGTGGGTGGAGTTGGTTGTGCAATAGCATTTTGAATAAATTCCTCTTGTGGAATTATATTTGTTGTTGGTTGAGGCTCATGTTCTTCAGCTTCATCTTCTTCACTATCTTCAATGACTTGTGGAGAGGGATGAGTGGGAACCTCTTGGGTGAGGTTTAGTCCATCCAATGTCTCACATAAGTAGGGTACCTGCAAGTTGCTACTGGTAGAAACTTCCTTCTCCTTGCAATATATGTTAGTTTCATCAAAAGAAACATGAATTGACTCTTCTACTTTTAATGTTGATTTATTAAATACCCTATAGGCCTTGATTACTTGGGAGTATCCTAGAAAAACTCCCACTTCAGCCTTAGCTTCAAACTTTCTAATATATTTCTTGTTATTATTATATATATAACATGTACAACCAAAACTTTAAAATTGTTTATTTTAGATTTCTTCCCTTTGAGCAATTCATAGGGAGTCTTGTTATTCAGTTTGTGAATTAAACTCCTATTCAGGACATAGTTTGCAGTGCTTACAGCCTCTGCCCAAAAGTTTAGTGGCATGTATGCATCAGTAAGCAATGTACCTGCAGCTTCAATGAGTGTCCTATTTTTCCTTTCAGCTACTCCATTTTATTGGGGAGTTCTAGGAGCTGAGAAGAAATGCCTGATACCTTCCTTCTCACAGAACTCATGCATAAGAAGAGACTCAAACTCTGTACCATGATCACTTCTGATCAATGCAACATGAGTAGAGAACTCAATCTGTATGGTCCTGAGAAAATCTGTAAGAACCTTGAATGTATTTGACTTTGTTCTCAGAAAGAATACCCAACTGAACCTAGAGAAGTCATCCACTATAACTAAAGTGTAGGATTTATCTCCTAGGCTTTGTACAGCAATGGGTCCAAAAAGATCCAAGTGTAGCAAGTACAAGATCCTAGGTTAATCACTCTTATTAATTGATTTGAAACTAGTTTTAGTTTGCTTGCCTAGTTGACAAGCCCTGTAGAGACCTTCCTTCTTGTAGGGAGCAGAAGGTAGACCTCTAACAAGGTTGTGCTTAGATAGCCTAGCAATGTTTTTCAGGTTTACATGTCCTAGTCTTTTGTGTCATAAGTCATTCTGATTACTAGTTAAATTCAGTAAACGGATATCAGTTGTGGCAGAAAGAAAATTTACTAAGTAAATGTTTCCTTATCTACTTCCAGTTAAAACAGTTTGGTTATTTTTATCAATGATAGAGCAAGTAGATGGGTTAAATTATACCTGATAACCATCATCACATAATTGACTTATGGAGATGAGGTTATGCTTCTGTCCACTTACATATGTCACCTTTCTGAATGTGACAGCTCCTATTCTTACTTCTTTAAATCCTTCTGACTAACCACATTTGTAGTCACCAAAGATAACCTTTGGCCCAAGTTTGGACTTGTAGTTGAATAAGATGTCCTTGCTGCCAGTCATATGTTTGGAGCAGCCACTGTCCAGGTACCAAGTTTCATTTACCCCTGGACAATTTTTCACCTGTAATATAGACAGTTAATGATTTTTGACCCGGGTTACCTTGGGCCATTTGTATGGCTGATAAGAGAAACTAGAAATAACAGAAAATTCTGGCTGGGATTTATATCCTAGGAGGTGATATCTCCTAGGAGGAATGGTCCAGTCAGCCAATGGATTAAATTGTTTCCTAGAAGTATTTAAGTTTCTGTTGAAGTTATAGTTTTGACTAAGTCTTCCTGGGTTCAACGAATTTATGTAAGTTCGTCGATCAGAGTTCGATGAATTAGATTAAGATCGTTGATCTCTGCCCAGAGAATTAACATGTTCATTCTCTGTACCCCACGTTTGTCGAGCTCTGCTCGACGAAGCATACAAAGTTCGTCGATCGTAGTTAGACGAATAATGATAACTATAGTTAGCGTTCAGATTTCGTCGATCTGGGTTCGACGAACTGGACCCTTTTCGTCGATCTGAGGTCGACGAAAATTGTTGAACTTTGTTTTTATTGGGTGTTTTCTGTTTTTCAATTTTGTCCTTAGTTTTAATTTGTTCAATAATTTTATTTACCTTATATACTTGATCAGTATTCTTCTTTCCTTTCTCAGAAATAAAATTTATGGGTTGTGACAGGTGGTTTTTCTGAATAATAGGTGGTTCACTAGATGATGCACCTAATCCTAACTTACTTCCATTAAATCTAGCATTAGATATGTTGGTGATTGCTGCTAGTTGCTTGCTTCTTCCATTTAGTGATTCTTCTAGTTGTTTTGCTTTACTTAGTTCATCTTTCAGAAGAGCAATTTGTTCACTAAACATGTCTATTTCATTTTTTAATTTAGTGTATTCTAAAACTAAGATATCATAGTTAACTTGTTTATCTCTGAGAAGTTTGATTTCCTTCTCAGAGTTGATTACATCTAAACACATGATTTTAAAATCTGATTTAAAAGAATCTGAACTATAATCAAACCATGATAATACCTGATCAGCTTCTGATTCAGAAGCTACCTCATTTTCTAAATCTCCTCCTTCTGAGTTGCTTCTTGAGGCATCAATTACCATGAGGCAAACCTCCTTTGCTCTTTCTTCATCCTCATCTTCACTGGAGCTTGAGGATGTTGACTCTTCTTCAGTCTCACTCCATGTCTCAGCCACAAACCCCTTTTCCTTCCTCTTGTGTTTGCTGGAAGAGGGTTTGCTGGTGTACTGTCTCCTGGAATCATTTTCCTTTTCTCTTCTCTTCTCTTTCTTCAGGTTCTCTGGACACTCAGAGATAAAATGCCCAGCCTTCCTACATCCATAGCACACCACTTCCTTTGTTGGTGTTTTGTCATACTTTAGCCTGTCATATTTTCTTGATGACTTTCTTCTGAAGTCCTTTCTAGCCATCTTGAAAAATCTCTTAGCCAAGAGACTTACAAGTTCTTCATTTGATGTTGAAGATTCTGATTCTACTGAGGCTTTGAAGGCTATGCTCTGTTCACTTCTAGCTACTGGAGGTGTTCTTTATTCAGCAGCCTCCCTTGTCTTTATTAACTGCTCATAAGACTTTAGTTTACCCAATAGAGATTCAGTTGAAATCTCATTTAGGCATCTGGACTCCTTGATGGGCCAAATTCTTGTGTCCCATGAGCTTGGGAAGCACATCAGAATTTTGTCATTCACTTCAGTGAGAGTGATGACCTTGTCCAGAGTTTTTAGCTCATTAATAATTGAGCTTAATCTATTATACATCTCTGAAACTGTCTCAGCTTCCTATTTCTTGAAATTCTCATATTGGGATATGAGATTTGATCTCCTTTCCTTCCTTTCATCAGCTGATCCATCAACCATTTGGTTTAGTGAATCTCAAATGGCTTTTGCTAATTTGCACTCAGCAACCTTTTGAAAAATGTCATCAGATATTGTTTGTGCCAATATGTTCATGGCTTTTGCATCAGCCATCTTGGCTTTCCTGTAAGCATCATTATAATCTGGAGGAGGTACTGCAGTCATATTTGTAGAGTTACTTGGAGGAGCTGCAGGTGGTGGAGGTACTCCTATTAAGATGGAAGCAAATATATCTTCATCAATAGAATTCATATATAGCTTGATTCTTGCCTTCCAGATTCCAAACTTTTGCAAGTTACAAACTTGAGGTCTGGTGCTTGCATAATCTTTATTCTGTGTCATGGCTGTGTTTCTACTTTAAAAGTTAAATATGAATGAGGGTGATGTGTAGATCTAACAAGGGATCTTTTGGTTCAAGATTTAACTTGTGCAACCAAAGGAACCTGCTCTGATACCAATTGAAAGTGAGGGTTAGGTCTACAATACCCTAGAGGGGGGTGAATAGAGTATATTTAAAATTTGTTAGGTCCCTATAAAGGTGTTGTTACAGCTTTTGCTGTAAACTGAAAAGGTGCAGTAATTAGGAAACTGGAAAACAGAAAATAGTAAACCTGATCACAGCCACACAGCAAGAACAAAAAGAAAAAGATAGGCAACCAGATGACACAAGAAATTTATAGTGGTTCCCCAAATCTGGGTAGTCCACTCTTCTACCACCCTGGTAGGAATCCACTCAGGTTTTTGATCAGGTGCCTGACACCAATGGGTTTTGATCATGTCCCCAAAAACCAACTCAAGTCTTTTGGTTAGGAGACTTGCAACCATGAATCACTTTTGAAGGGAGATGACAACCCTTTATACAGGAGGGGGTGAGAGAGTGATTTTGTTTTCTCTTTCTCAATAAACTGAGAAGATTTAAGTGGATTGATGTTTGGCAAAATCTCCCCCTGAGATATTGAATGGTTCAGGAAAATTTGGAAGCTTTGTTGTAGGGTGATAGGTCTTCAATCAGAGTTCTTGACTAGCAGTGATGCAGGGACTTCTTGACTGATTTGATATCTGTTGTCCTTGGAAGTCCTGGAGAGAATATGGAAGAAGAAGACTCTTGATATTGTATGATTGTTCTTCTTCTTCTGAATCAAGATCACTGTCTGTCACTTGTATGTCTTGTATGCTTCAGTAATTTTTTGACTGTGTGAAGCTTTTTCTGAATAATGAATCTACTACTGTTTTCTGAAAAACAAACAGTCTGTCTATCTCTATGTGTCTTTTTTTGTATGACTTAGTATCGATCTTGTATACTTCTCTATCTTTTCAAAAATTTGAATCCTCTGTAATTAATGTTGATGGCCTGAGAATAATCGGCATTGATGTATTTCCCCAACTGTCTTGTGGAAAATCAGCAAGTAATAATCCTGAGGAAGACAGTGATGAATGCTCCCTCTAACGGATACATTCAAAGAATGTAGAGCATTAATTACTTAGGAATTTCAGCATTAGAATGTGGACAGAAGGCCGAAAATGGCTAAGTCTGGATTTGTCGAACGAATAACAGAATTCGTCGAGCTGAGTTACTAGTTCGTCGAACTGATAAGTTGACTTCATCGACCTGATAAGTTGACTTCGTCGACCTGACAAGTTGACTTCGTTGACCTGAGATCTTCTAACAGAAGGTTGTTGTGAACTCGAGGTCCAAGTTCATCGAGCTCAGAATCGTGTTCGTCAACCAAAGTCTGAAGTTGGACTTAGAATAATCTGGAGTTATCCTGACTTTAGTTTATTGAAGTATCTCAGTTTTCGTCGACCAGAGAATGAAGATCATCGAGCTCATCTCAGAGAAATATCTCAAGATCGTCGAGCTGAGGACATCAATCATCGAGCTGAGTTCGACGAACGTCGAACTCATTTTTACTTAGTCTTGAAATCTTCTAAGTCTTGAGTCTCTGGCAGTCTTGTTGATAGCTGGTCCATCTGATGTTGACTCTAAGGACTTGGCCTAGACTCTAGGACACAACTTTGACCCTGACTATACATGTTGGGTCACATCATCCTAAGTTAGTGAACCTAGCCCAAATCAACTAGGGATCCAACACTCTACTTTTATGACATTGTATGTTTGATGCTCTTATTTTTCGGCTTGCATGCCGAGGTAGTCTAGGAGTGCTTATGTACATTTATGATGGGTGTTATTATTTGAGTGTTGGACTCACTTTTGTTGTAAGGCCTTAAGGCCGCTTCGATACTCCTATATGTTGTGGATAACTTCTAGTCTGTTTGCTTTTTCCGCTGTGCTGTGGTTATGAGTTTTGAGATCGGGTAGTTATATCATCTTATAATACTGAAGTTGTGGCGTCTGTATGTTGTGGGGCCCCGACCGGACCCATATTATACGGTCATTACAGGGGAGGTGTTAGAATTTGGTATCAGAGGGAGGTTAGGTTCAAGGTCAGTGCTTATAGAAGCTATCCACATATGAGTAATGTGGGACCATGAGTGTCCTTATGTTTGAGTCTTGTGATTAGAGACTGATTTCTTGTTTTCTTGCTTCCTTAAAGAGTGCAAGCAACGTGGCAGGTACGTCGAGACCAAGAGAAGAGCTTTCGGCAAGCAGCGCCACAGCTCAGGGTCCTTTGGGCATGGGTGTAAACCCGGCCGTCTTCTGTCGCATGCTTGCAGAAGCAATGGTGGCAGCCCAAGCTGCAGCAACAGCTCAGGTAGTAACCCCTGCGACACCGGATATGGCGACGGCTATGCCGGGCGGAGAAGCCAGGAGAGTAGAGCCTTTGGCAGAAAGGGTGGTTGTCGGGCATGGAGACCGGCAGATGAAGTACTTTCTGAGCTTCCATCCCCCGACATTCAAGGGTGTCAGTACTCTGACTGATACGGAGGATTGGTGGGCACGGATTCAAGAGCTTTTGAGGGCGGCAGAGATGCCAGAAGAGAAGAAATCTGAGTTTGTGGCCTTCATGTTGGAGGGAGACGCAACGTTGTGGTGGGTGAGCCATAGCGGCCGCCAGTTTCCTGGACGCACCCCGTCCATGGAAAAATTTGGGGATGCCTTCCTAAAGAAATGCATACCTATTTCGACAAGGTTGGCCCTTCAGGGGCAATTTCTGCACTTGATGTAGCGAGATAAGAAGGTGGACGAGTATGTTCAGGAGTTCACTCATTTGGGTCGTTATGCGGGGACGACCATGGCAGACGATGAAGAGAGGGATAACCTCTTCTATTAGGGGCTGAGGGAGAATCTAAGGCAACCCCTCATCATCATGAAGAGAGCAGGTTTCAATGAGTTGGTTGAGGCGGCCAGGACGTTGGAGAGTGATCTGGAGTGGAGCCAATGTCATAAAGGTTTTGCGCCCAAGCAAGGAGAAGTGAAGCCTTCTCAATCCCAAGGAAAGTCGGAAGGGAATAGATGGAGGAGGAATCCTCACCCGTACAAGTCTGGTGAGAAAAGAAAGTGGATGACCAGAGGGTCTCACTCTAAGGGGCCACCGACGTGCTTCAACTGTGGTAAGGTGGGGCACATTGCTTTTTTTTGTAACCAAGGAGGTGCGGTGCAGGAGGCAAGGCAGGAGCAAACTGTGCGCTCCGGCTCCAGTGTCATAGAGAAAGGGAAGATGGCGGAGTCTAGCGCTTCTCGGTTCCAACCAGTGTAACCAAGGGCCTACAACCTTGGACAGCAGGAAGTGATCCGCCAACCCGATGTGGTGACAGGTATGAGGAAGTTTAAGTTTAACCTTGTGCTTCATGCTTTTAGACCGTTATGATTGATGTCTATGTTTTAGGCTTTGTGTTAGTTTCTGGATACCCTGTTAGGGTATTGTTTGATACGAAAGCGTCACACTCCTTTCTTGCGGAAAGCTTCATCCGGATGATTGGGGTTGAATTGTTTTTGGTGGATGCGGAACTGAAGGTGCGCATGCCCAATGGGTCATTCATGACCACCGGGAAGAAAGGGCGCATTTGTTGGGACCTAAGCGGAGTTGAATTCATGTTGATAGCAGCGGTCCTACCGTTAGTCGAGTTTGATGTGATTTTGGGAATGGACTGGCTAGCGGGGCAGCGTGCCAGTATTGATTGCTTATCCAAGGTGGTGACCCTAAGAAGCGAAGGGCAGATGGAGGTCAAATTTGAGGGCCTTAATGGAGGGGCATGTTCTCTGATTTTGGCCTTGCAGTTGGCGCGGGCATTTAACCAGGGTGGAGTAGCACTTATAGTGTTATTGGAGGTTCGCCTTTCCAGGTTATCACTTGGGGAAGTGCCAGTGGTGACAGAGTTTGAGGATGTATTCCCGGATGAACTTCCTGGAGCGCCTCCTCGACGGGAGATCGATTTCTCGATTGAGTTAGTACCTGAGGCTAGGCCGGTGTCGCGTCCTCTGTTTAAGATGGCACCAAAGGAGTTGGCTGAACTCAAGGTACAGTTGCAGGAACTGTTGGAGCAAGGGTATATCAGACCCAGTTCTTCACAGTGGAGCGCGTCGGTGTTGTTTGTAAATAAGAAAGACGGTAGTATGCCGATGTGCATAGACTACTGAGAGCTGAATAAATTGACCGTCAAGAATAAATATCTGATTCCTCGGATAGACGACCTGTTGGGTATTGTATCCACAATGTACCTGATTTGAAGAAGCCCCTGCACAAGCTAAGGTCAATAAACTATGTATTTGATAAACTTTTTCAAGTTGTACTTGCAGTTTTCTCCACTCTAAGCGCACACTAATGTCAGGGTGTAGTAGGTCAATATACACGGGTCTGCACGACGTAATCCCTCGTTGAGCAGATCAGTGTGTTGGCCTATGTGTACTCTCTCTATTGGAGTGCACTTACTTTCAAGTACAGGGCCGTTCATATGCAAGAAGAGACAAGGAGCATGGAGGATCAAGGAGCAGCTCCTAGGTGGAAGATGAAAAATCGTCCAAGGCAAATTCGACGAGAATCACCAAGTGATTCTCGCCGAATCGACGAGAATCATCAGTGATTCTCGCTGACTTCTTCTGGCCATCTCAAAATGGTACCAAGTAAGATTCGGCGAGAATCACTTGTAATTCCCGCCGAACCAGTGGCCAAGCAGCCCATGTACAAAGTAAAATTCGTTGAGAATCAATAAGTGATTCGACGAGAATCACAAACGATTCTCGACGAATCGTCGAGAATCACTTGGTGATTCTCGCCGATTCGTCGAGAATCATCTGCGATTCTCCCGATTTTTACTTGGCGTTTTCTCAGTTAAATTCCTGAACCGGATTCTGTCTCAGTTAAATTCCTGAACCGGATTCTGCCTCAGTCAATTTCCTGGACCGGGATTTGGGGGATTCTTTTGTGGGTCCCACAAACGGTCATATTGAGAATCCTACAGTATTTATACACAGGTATTTTTGAACGGAAAGAACACAGAAAAAAGCCGAGCACGAAACCCTAATATCGCGATTTCTCTTCTCCGCCGCCGTCGCGCTCGGGCTAGTACGTCGCCGCCGCTGATCGTTCTTCCTTGTGATCTCCGGCGACAGTAGCTTAGTAAGGCTTGGGTCTCACGCGTCTATCCAGAGATCCTTTGTCTCTCGATTTGTTGATCGGAAACACTTCCCATCCGAATCGATCGAGACGACCGATCCTCGTGTGACCGTTGGAAGACCGAGCTTGCTTCGCAACGAAGTTTGGATCTCCAAGTTCAGCAGCTGCTCCTCATCGTAGCCGCCGATCCCGAAGCTAGCCGCCGCTCGTGTGCCGCCGCCGGTTCCGGGGAAATCCTCTCCAAGAGAGACCAAGGTCGTAGACTCTTCATCGACTTCAAGAACACGTCGTCGAACAAAGAGGAACACCGTAGTCTCCAAAAGAAGTTTGTATCACGTGTACATTCTACATTTAATTTCGTTGTAAAGGAACTTTTGTTCCGTGTTGTAAGGGTTGGGTGCAACCCGTTTTGTGGGAGTGTTGACTCTCACGTGTGGAAGGGCTCCTTCCGTTAGTGAAGGGATTGGATTTCAATCCCGTTGGAGAAGTGACCGAGTCATCCCTTGTTGGGGAGATAGGTCGAAGGGGGAAAGTGGATGTACCCAAGTCGGGGAACCACTATAAATTTGCTGTGTATTCTGTGTGCTGTGCTTGTTGTTTTTATTGTGCAGGTACATCCGTAAATTCCGCAAAAGAATCACACGTCACCTATTCCCCCCATAGGTGCACATAGTTGACACTAGGTGGACTTTCAAGTGGTATCAGAGGGAGGTTGCTCATCAAAAGGTTAACACCTTGAGTAGAATCCTGCCTCTAGTGTCAACAAGGAGACTTACATCTACTATGGACGGGCTCAAGTACTCCGGCAAGATCCCAGTGTGCAATAGACTCAACTTTCCTATCTGGAAGGAAAGGATCAGGTTCTACATGGAAGCTGTGGACCCTCGACTATTCATGATCGTGCTGGAGGGACCTTATGTCCCCACTAAGGCCTCCACCATTGATCCCACCAAGAAAGTGCCGAAGACACTCTCTGAAATGGACAAGGATGAGATGGTCCTAGTGGGCCTTGACATGAAGGCAAGAAACATCCTGGTCAGTGCAGTTGATGACTCGATGATGCAGAACTTCAGCAACTGCAGGACAGCTCAGGAGATCTGGCAGTGTCTGATCATTCTTATGGAGGGCACAGATGAAGTGAGGGATGATCGGAGATCCCTCCTGAACCAGAAGTATGAAGCCTTCAGACAAGGGCCGAAGGAAGAGATCGGGGTCACCTACGAGAACTTCCTAAAGATTGTCAACGCCCTCAAGGGGTACGGAAGAGTGTTCACCAATGGTGAACTCAATGACAAATTCCTTAGGTCCCTTACTAAGGAATGGGACACTAAGATCTGCGCCATCAGAGAATTTGGCAGACTGGCAGAAACTGATCCACAAATTCTGTTTGGGAAGTTGATGTCCTATGAGCTTCAGCTGAACACCAGGAAAGCTGAGGAAGAAGCAGAAAAGGCTGCTGTAAAAGAAAAGACTGTGGCTCTAAAAGCCAGTCACTCCAGAAAAGGGAAGAGCACGGTGTCGTACCGTGCCAGGAAAAAGGATGAGGAGGAGGACTCCGATCCATGCTCCTCCAGCTCAGAACTGTCGGAGGAGGATTTCTCCCTCATCACTCGAGAGTTCAAGAAGTTCCTCAAGATGAGGAATCAAAGAAAGAGAGACGGCTCCTCTTCCAGACATCAGAAGAAAAACTACTCTTCTGACAGGTATGCATCTAAACCCAATAAACATCGTTCTTCTGACATTATTTGCTTTGGATGTAATAAGCCAGGGCACGTCGTGGCCGACTGCTATCAAGGCAAGAGGGAAAAAGGAAAAGAAGAGGAGCACAAGTCCTCCAGAGACAAGAAGAAGGAGCGAAGCTACATCGCTAAACAGCCAAAGACACTAAGTGAGTCTGATTCCTCAGACTCCAGTGATGATGAAGAAGCCTACTTCGGGCTGGTGGGTCGATCGGACTCAGAAGGAGAATGCCCCCATTCACTGGGAAGGTAAAAGCTCACACCCCTCTCTCTGACTCCGACTCTGATCCTGAGTCTCAGGATGATGAACCTGAGGATGGCCCTTCGGCCCGTGAAGCTGAGCTCCTCGAAAAGTATGAGCTTCTGCTCAACACTTTCGACGAGTGCCGCAAGAGACTGAAGGCTGAGAAGAAGGAAGTAAAATTCCTTAAGGGTGAGTGTGTATCCCTAAGGGAAGAGGTCACTAGCTTGATCTCTCTCAGACAGGAGCACATTGACCTAACTTCAAAGCACTCAGAGTCTTTGAAGCTCCTTGATCTCAAGCAGGAGGAAGTCAACAAATTGGAAGAACTACTTGCGGCAGAAAGGAAGATCGTACAGAGCTTCTCTATGCCAAAAACAGTGCTTCCAGTCGTTGACACCTTCTCTGCTCAGGCCAAAGGAGCTGGCTTGGGACATATTGGGGCATCTGGTTCTTCATCTAGGAGAAACAAGAACCAGAGGAAGAATAAGGCCGCCAAGAAGGCCTCTGCTGATGAAAATGGTAAGGCTCCTCTCAGTCCTGTTGCGTTCAGAAAGCCTGGCTTTCCTTGCAACCAACATGACTTTGAGTCAACATTTGGGCATCATTTCCGGCCCTCGGTTGCAAAGCCTAAGAGCCGGTATGACGGTTGGAACTTCCCCCGGAACTTTGGTGAGAGTGCCTTCAAGGCACCTTATGAGGAAATCCACATAGGAAATTATGGTCCGTTCTCTAGCGGCCATAATAGAAAGCAGGCACCTAAGGCCAAACCTGTTATACAGAAGGTGACAAAGTCATGTGACTGTTGTCACCATGAGGTCTCCACCTCCAGATCCAAGGCCCCAGCTGCACCCACCGTTCCAAGGGTAAGGCAGGAGCCTAGGAAGAGATACAACAGGTTCGACTGTTGGTGCTGTGGCAAAGTCGGTCACTTTGCCGTGGATTGTTGGTTTAATCCAAGACATTACGAGACTCCCCATGTTAATAATGCGAGGCCGACCACTCGTAGGGTTAACCAACCGAGGGGGAGTGTGCTAACCAGGAATCTAGGACCCAAAGTCGATTGGGTTCCTAAGGCGAATTAATTTTCTTTTGCAGGAATGTCCAAAGGCTACCAAAACGCCAATCTGGTATTTGGACAGTGGATGCTCCCGGCATATGACTGGGACAAGAAGCCTGCTGCGTGATTACACTCCCGTCGAGAATGGACCCAAAGTCATCTTCGGAGGGTCAGATCGAGGAGTCACCAGAGGTTACGGTATGATTTCCAACGGTATAATCTCTATCACCGACGTGGCTTATGTTGAAGGGTTAAACCATAACCTGATCAGCGTAAGTCAGTTATGTGACAAAGGTTATGACGTTAAGTTCTGCAAGGATAAATGTCTGATAATTTCGCGTACCTCTTCTGAGACTGTATTATCAGGCATTAGGAGCAGAAATATCTTCTGCTTAGATTTTCTTAGTATAGATTCATCTACCCCCGTATGCCTTGTGGCAACAGGCAGTGCATCTCTTTGTGAACAATGGCACAAGAGATTGGCACATATTAATTATAAGACAATTAGTATGCTATTATCTAAGAAATTAGTAAGAGATGCTCCCAGTATCAAGTGCATCAAGGATAGCCCCTGTCATGCATGCCAGATGGGCAAACAGACACGGGCTACCTTTAAGAGCATTGCAGACAAAGACTCTTCCCGATGTCTTTACCTGTTACATATGGACTTGTTTGGTCCAATGCAAGTTCATAGCTTGGGAGGCAAATCATATACGCTAGTGATAGTTGATGATCACTCTCGGTTTACATGGGTGTTCTTTTTGAAACGAAAGTCAGATACTTTTGACATCTTCACTAATTTTGTCAAGCAGGTTCAGAATGAATTTAACTGCTCCGTGGTCAAAGTCAGAAGTGACCATGGAACAGAATTCGAATCTGGTGCTATGACAGAATTCTGTGAAGAACACGGTATCTTTCATGAGTTTTCCTCCCCACGCACTCCTCAGCAAAATGGGGTTGTGGAGAGGAGAAATAGAACTCTCATTGAAGCCTGCATGACAATGTTGAAAGACGCCTCTCTCCCGGAATACTTCTGGGCAGAGGCTGTCAATACAGCTTGTCATGCACAAAACCGAGCATTGATCAACAAGCATCATCGTAAGACGCCCTACGAGCTACTGAAAGGCAGGAAACCAACCATGTCCTACTTAAGGATTTTTGGTTGCAGATGCTATGTACTAAATAATGGGAAGTACCTGCGTACTAAATTCGGTGAAAAATGCTTCGAAGGCATATTCATGGGCTATAGTTCCCATAGTCGGGCATATAGGGTCTTCAATAAGAAAACCCTAGTGGTAGAAGAATCAATAAATGTTGTATTTGATGAAGGAAGTTTGCTTCACAGCAACCCTTCCAGTAGTTTTCTTGAAGATGCAGGTGCACGATTGAAACAGTTGAGTCTGGATGAGCCCGCTAAAGATGACACTCCTAAGTACGTCAAAGTGTCCACCTCCACGTCATCAGAAAATGTCGAAGATCAAGATGGATCAAATCTCTTGGAAGAAAGAGAAGCCCAAGAAGTAGTTGAAGCTCCAGACGCCAGACTTCTAGAGCTCCGTCACGTGAGGGATCATCCTAGAGAACAGATCATCGGGGATCCTCGTGTCGGCGTCAGAACTCGAAGAGGTACAACTAACGAAGTATTGCATCTAAGCTTCCTGTCACAGGTAGAACCAAAGAAGTTCGACGAGGCGAACAAGGATGCGGCATGGATTCTGGCCATGCAAGAAGAACTACATCAATTCGAACGATGCAAAGTTTGGACGCTGGTTCCCAGACCATACAAGCAGAATGTGATCGGCACAAAGTGGATCTTCAGAAACAAGCTAGATGAACATGGTGTCATTGTAAAGAACAAAGCCAGGCTGGTGGCTCAAGGTTACCGACAGGAGGAAGGGATTGATTTCGACCAGACCTTTGCACCAGTAGCAAGGCTGGAGGCAATCAGGTTGTTCCTGGCGTATGCTGCAGTCAAAGGATTCACAGTCTATCAAATGGATGTGAAATCGGCATTCCTGAACGGAGACCTGAAAGAGGAAGTATACGTCGCTCAACCCCCAGGTTTTGTCGATCCTACTTTTCCCAACCATGTCTACTTTCTTAATAAAGCATTATATGGGTTGAAACAAGCTCCACGAGCTTGGTATGAGACTTTATCTAGGTTTCTTCTTGAGAACAAGTTCTCTAGAGGTAAAATAGATAAAACATTGTTTCTCAGGGATGTCAAAGGCAAGATTTTGCTGGTGCAAATCTATGTCGATGACATAATATTCGGCTCAACGGACAACAATCTTTGCAAAAAGTTTTCTAAACTTATGCAAGGAAAGTTTGAAATGAGTAGTATGGGAGAGCTCAAGTATTTCTTAGGACTTCAAGTGAAACAGTCTGAGGATGGAATCTTCATCTCTCAGACGAAGTTCACAAGTGAACTCCTTAAGAAATTCGGTATGGAGAGTGCAACCTCTATGAGGACTCCAATGGGATCCACCATGTCTCTGGATAAGGATGAGAAAGGTAAACCTTTCGATGAAACCAAATACAGAAGCATCATTGGATCCCTGCTCTACCTTACTGCCAGTAGACCAAATATTATGTTCTCCACATATGTCTGTGCCAGATATCAGGTGAACACTAAGGAATCTCACCATGTCGCTGCAAAGCGAATTCTAAGATACCTTAAAGGTACTCCTAATCTTGGCTTGTGGTACCCGAGAAACAATGATGTCGAGCTAATAGGCTTTTCAGATGCTGATTTTGCAGGGAGTAGGGATGACAGGAAAAGCACTTCCGGGACGTGTCAATTCCTCAGAAGAAGGCTTATCTCATGGAACAGCAAGAAGCAGAACTGTGTGGCTACCTCCACAGCAGAATCTGAGTACATCTCAGCAGGCAGCTGCTGCGCGCAACTCCTTTGGATCAGAAATCAGTTGGTCGACTACAACCTTCAGTTCAAGGAAGTTCCAATGTACTGCGACTCCTCCAGTGCAATTGCCATTGCCAACAATCCTGTCTCGCACAGCAGAACGAAGCATATTGAAGTGCGCTACCACTTCATTCAGGAGCACGTGGAAAACAAGGACATCTCTCTCTGTTATGTCCCCACGGACAAGCAGATTGCTGATATATTCACAAAGCCCTTAGATGAGGCAAAGTTCAATCTTTTCAAGACTGAATTGGGGATGCTCAATTATGAAGAATGAAGACTACAGAAGCTCCCGACTCGTGCATGATCTGAGGGGGAGCAGGGAACTCCAGCGTGAGTACAGCTGCAAGAACTGAGGGGGAGCTAAGGGCCAAAGGTTACAGACCCCGATTTGCCGAAGCCGAAAAGGGGGAGATTACCCTCTCGGGGTCAAGGCTAAGGTGGCTCCAGCTTGCTCCAAAGCAATCGGTATTGGTAAGGGATGACTCCACTCAATGCTAAGTTTATGGCTTTCATTTGCTTTCCTTTCCATTTGCTTTATTCACCTTAGCTTGTAGGGTTTAGGCTTCTTCAAATAGGGGGAGATTGTTGGGTATTGTATCCACAATGTACCTGATTTGAAGAAGCCCCTGGACAAGCTAAGGTCAATAAACTATGTATTTGATAAACTTTTTCAAGTTGTACTTGCAGTTTTCTCCACGCTAAGCGCACACCAATGTCAGGGTGCAGTAGGTCAATATACACGGGTCTGCACGACGTAATCCCTCGTTGAGCAGATCAGTGTGTTGGCCTATGTGTACTCTCTCTATTGGAGTGCACTTACTTTCAAGTACAGGGCCGTTCATATGCAAGAAGAGACAAGGAGCATGGAGGATCAAGGAGCAGCTCCTAGGTGGAAGATGAAAAATCGTCCAAGGCAAATTCGACGAGAATCACCAAGTGATTCTCGCCGATTCGGCGAGAATCACTAGTGATTCTCGCCGAATCGACGAGAATCATCAGTGATTCTCGCCGACTTCTTCTGGCCATCTCAAAATGGTACCAAGTAAGATTCGGCGAGAATCACTTGTAATTCCCGCCGAACCAGTGGCCAAGCAGCCCATGTACAAAGTAAAATTCGTTGAGAATCAATAAGTGATTCGACGAGAATCACAAACGATTCTCGACGAATCGTCGAGAATCACTTGGTGATTCTCGCCGATTCGTCGAGAATCGTCTGCGATTCTCGCCGATTTTTACTTGGCGTTTTCTCAGTTAAATTCCTGAACCGGATTCTGTCTCAGTTAAATTCCTGAACCGGATTCTGCCTCAGTCAATTTCCTGGACCGGGATTTGGGGGATTCTTTTGTGGGTCCCACAAACGGTCATATTGAGAATCCTACAGTATTTATACACAGGTATTTTTGAACGGAAAGAACACAGAAAGAAGCCGAGCACGAAACCCTAATATCGCGATTTCTCTTCTCCGCCGCCGTCGCGCTCGGGCTAGTACGTCGCCGCCGCTGATCGTTCTTCCTCGTGATCTCCGGCGACAGTAGCTTAGTAAGGCTTGGGTCTTACGCGTCTATCCAGAGATCCTTTGTCTCTTGATTTGTTGATCGGAAACACTTCCCATCCGAATCGATCGAGACGACCGATCCTCGTGTGACCGTTGGAAGACCGAGCTTGCTTCGCAACGAAGTTTGGATCTCCAAGTTCAGCAGCTGCTCCTCATCGTAGCCGCCGATCCCGAAGCTAGCCGCCGCTCGTGTGCCGCCGCCGGTTCCGGGGAAATCCTCTCCAAGAGAGACCAAGGTCGTAGACTCTTCATCGACTTCAAGAACACGTCGTCGAACAAAGAGGAACACCGTAGTCTCCAAAAGAAGTTTGTATCACGTGTACATTCTACATTTAATTTCGTTGTAAAGGAACTTTTGTTCCGTGTTGTAAGGGTTGGGTGCAACCCGTTTTGTGGGAGTGTTGACTCTCACGTGTGGAAGGGCTCCTTCCGTTAGTGAAGGGATTGGATTTCAATCCCGTTGGAGAAGTGACCGAGTCGTCCCTTGTTGGGGAGATAGGTCGAAGGGGGAAAGTGGATGTACCCAAGTCGGGGAACCACTATAAATTTGCTGTGTATTCTGTGTGCTGTGCTTGTTGTTTTTATTGTGCAGGTACATCCGTAAATTCCGCAAAAGAATCACACGTCACCTATTCCCCCCCCCCCCCCCCATAGGTGCACATAGTTGACACTAGGTGGACTTTCACGACCTGTTCGACCAGTTGGTGGGGTCGGTAGTGTATTCAAAGTTGTACTTGAAGTCATGATACTATCAGTTGCGGATTCGGAATGAGGACATACCCAAGACAGCGTTTGGTACGAGGTATGGATACTTCGAGTTCTCGGTGATGTCGTTCGGGCTGACGAACGCACTATCTGTATTCATGGATTTGATGAATCGAGTATTTCGAAAATACTTGGACTCTTTTGTAGTTGTCTTTATTGATGACGTCTTGGTGTATTCCAAATCGGAAGTGGAGCATGAGACTCACTTGAGAATGGTCTTTCAAGTGTTGAGGGAGAACCAGTTGTATGCAAAGTTCTCGAAGTGTGAGTTCTGGTTAGAGAAGGTGGCATATTTGGGCCACGTGATTAGTGGGGATAGGGTGGCGGTAGATCCAACAAAGGTGGAAGCCATCAGAGATTGGCCGATTTTGAGAACCGTGGCGGAAGTCCGAAGTTTTCTTGGACTAGCCGGGTACTATAGGAGATTTGTGGAAAACTTTTTGCGGATAGCTCTACCCCTCACCTCACTCACTCGTAAATACCAGAAGTTTGTGTGGACTCAAGAGTGCAGTTAGGTATTCGAGACGCTGAAGGAAAGACTGATGACGACTCCAATCCTAAGTCTACTGAAAGGGACCGAAGGATTTCAGATCTTCAGTGACGCATCGGGATGCGGTTTGGGTTGCGTTTTGGTGCAACATGGCAGGGTGATAGCTTTTGGGTCTAGGCAGATGAAGCCTCATGAGAGGAATTACCCCGTCCATGACTTGGAGTTGGCGGCGGTAATTTTCACGTTGAAAATATGGTGACACTATGTCTATGGTGAGAATGTGGAGATCTTCACGGATCATAAAAGCCTAAAGTATCTCTTAGATCAGAAGGACTTGAATATGCGGTAGCGCAGGAGGGTCGAGTTCCTTGGAGACTATGATGTGGCGATTCAGTATACGCCAGGCAAGGCCAATGTGGTGGCCGATGCATTGATAAGAAAATACTCTGGGCAAGGGAATTGGTTAGAAGCTCATGATGAGCAGTTGGTGTGGGACTGGGAGTCCCTTGGCACAGAGTGTGTAGCAAGAGGCGAGTCTAGCATGGATCGATTAAACTGGATTGAAATGCAGAATGACTTGTCCGATCGTATACGTGAAGCGACCCATTTGGATGTGGAGTTTCAGCCATTCGTGGTGGAAGCTCAAAAAGGCGAGAGCAGCGCCTAGGAGATGATTGACAACATTCTGAGGAAGGACAGAAGGATTTGTGTACCGTAGTTCGGCAAGCTCCGTGATGAGTTGATGTTTGCGGCTCACTTCACAAAGTACTCCATTCATCCGAGCAGTACAAAGATTTACTTGGATATGAAGAGATCCTTTTGGTGGCCTGGACTGAAGCGGGACGTAGCTTTGTACGTGAATCGATGTCAAACTTGTGCCTTGGTGAAGGCCGAGTGTCAGAATCCGGGCGGGTTCCTTAAGCCACTTCCAATCCCCAAGTGCAAATTTGATGACATCTCCATGGATTTTGTGCATGGGTTACCTAGATCACAGCAGGGTAATGATGCGATTTGGGTGATTGTGGATCGCTTAACCAAAGTGGCTCACTTCATCCCAAACCGGAAGGAGGGCAGCGTGGAGAAGCTGGTGGAGTTGTATGTTTGCAACATTGTGCGACTACATGGGATTCCTAAAAGTATAGTCAGCGATCATGACTGACGTTTCACGTCCAAGGACTAGAGGTTGGTTCAGAAGAGTCTGGGCACGAAGCTAAAGTTCAGTATGGCTTTCCATCCTCAAACTGACGGGCAAACTGAAAGAACGAACCGTACTATGGAGGATATGCTGAGGATGTGTGTTCTTGACTTCAGCAAGAAATGGGAGGATTACCTCTTCATGGTGGAGTTCGCATATAACAATAGTTACCAAGCAAGTATAAATATGGCGCCATACGAAGCTCTGTATGGGAGGTGGTGTCGAACACCGATGTCATGGACAGAGGCGGGAGACACCAAACTATTAGGAAAAGAAGTGGTGGCAGATGCTTGTATGTTGGTATGGACCATTCAAGAGCGCATGAAGGTGCCTCAAGATCGACAAGAAAAAAATTTTAATGTGCGCCACAGGAAGTTGGAGTTCGCGGTAGGCGATTGGGTCTATTTGAAGATCATGTCGTTCAAAGGCGTTTCACGGATTCACCGACTCAAGAAATTGAGTCCAAGGTTTTTGGGACCTTTTGAAGCTGTTGAACGGGTGGGAGAAGCAGCGTACCAGTTGGCGTTGTCCGCAGAGTTGAGTGGATTGCATTACGTCTTCCATGTCTCCGTCTTGAGGAAATCCTTGGTAGAGGCTAGTGTGGTGATCGAATCAGCATCAGTGCCGATAGAGGAAGACTTGAGGATGCGAGTCCGTCCAATTGCTATAGAGGATTCAGAAATTTGGCAGTTGTGGAACAAAGAGGTCAAACTCGTAAAAGTCTAATGGGACAACTGCGGCCGTGAGGAACTATCTTGGGAGCGAGAACAAACCATGCTGGAGGAATATCCAGACTTTTTCTGTTCAGGTATCATTTAAGTTTTGTGTACCGTTTTTTTTTTGCTTTTTGGTAATTTCGGGACGAAATTCTTTTAAGGGGGAGAGAGTTGTAACGCCCCAAATTTCGAAAGAAGGACGAGCAGCATCGAGAGCCAAGTTTGGGCCTTGGTGAGGATCACACGGCCTAGGACACGGGCGTGTCCATGGCCATGTCGTACCGGGTTTGTCGAGGGCCTGGGAAGTCGATGATTTTTCGCTCATTTCGTCGACTAGTGGGGGACACGCCCTCCTACACACCCGGGTCGGAGGTACACACCCGGGTCGGAGGTACACGCCCGTGTCGCAGGCATGTCCATGGTCGACACAATGGTGTCGACACAGGCAGGGAACACGGCCTAGGACATGGGCGTGTCCATGGTCGTGTCTTACCGGGCTCGTCGAGTGCTTGTGGTGTCAACATTTTTTAGCTTGACGAAGTGTCGAGGCAGTGAACATGGTTCGGGACACGGGCGTGTCCAGGGCCGTGTCGAGCGTGTTCGACGAATTTCTGCGAGTTCGACGAAGAGGCAGTCGACGATTGTCGAGACTTCGAATATGGCCTGAGACACAGGCGTGTCCCAAGCCGTGTCCTTCTCGTGTTGTGAGCTGGGACTTATGAGAGGTTGGACACGGCCTGGAGCCCAGGCGTATTCGTTTTGTACACAGTCGTGTCAAATGTGACATGGGCGTGTCATATACCCGTGTCCTGGTTTGGGTGCGATGGTTTCGGCGTCGATTGGGGAACAAGGCCTTGGACACGGGCGTGTCACAAGCTGTGTTCGGCCTAGGTGTTTTGATTTTCAGTTCGGATCGTGGTCGTTCTTTCCCTTCTTTTGGGATCTGATGGTCCAGGGTTGCCCTTTCTGAGTTAAGTCCGGGAATCGGGTTTAGAAACCCTCATTCTTCTTCAAGCGCTCTCTTTCTAAGATCTAGAGAGAAGGGAGAGCAAGGAAGGAGGTCTAGGAGAGATCCGGCTGTCGGGGAAGCTCCGGTGCTCCAAATCGGGAGCCGAGTCCAGATCCATGGAGGCAAGATCGTTGCGAAGGTTTTCATCCGGCTAAGTTTCCATGGCTAGGAAGAGGGGTCGGAAGGTAACGACACTTCTCCTTTTGGTTTCAGGATGCATGTTTAGCATCTTTTACTTGCTAGTTTTTGGGCACCAAACTCTCAAATGATAGGGGTTTGGGTCGCCTAGGTTCAAGAGGAATCTCCGGGTCAATTGAGTCTATCCTCGGCATGTTTTTGCATTAGAGATCCGCTTCGTTAGTGGATTATGCATGGTGGGTGAAGTCGTAGTCGCGACCGTCAGTCCGACCCAGTGATGTTGCATGCGAGCTTTAAGGATTCGTAGAGATCTATTGCGGCAAGATGTCGTTTATGATGTTTGTGATGTTTTCCCCCTTTTCTCGAGTGAGTGCGTGTAGTTGGAACCGGACAACATTAGCTCCTCAATGGTGGTAGATGGTTTCCTTATTGAACGAGGTTAGCTTCGCATTGGTGGTAGATGGTTTCCTTAGTACGCGGGAACGCTGCAGTATGAATGAGAGACTAGGGTGGATTTGTCTTGGATTGTGATGTGCCAAGGCGTGGCTGTGTCTCCGTGGTCGGCTGGCTATCCTGTGACGTGCACGTCATGTGTGGAGAGTGTCCCGGTGAGACTAGTCCCCTTATGTGAGACTGACGAGAATGTCAAGCATGGGGCAAGCCCAGGCAATGAGGTCATGAGCGGGTGGGGTTCAGCAAGGCTTCTTAGAATCATTCAGTGTGTTTGTTGGAATCCTGACATGAGAAGTCAGAGCTTGCAGGCAAGCTCGGGTTTAAGACCTTGAGTGGGTGGGGCCTTAGCAAGAGTTTCGTGTGGCAGCTTGTATGTCGTTGGGGGAATGTTGGTAACCCCCCTTTGTTTGCATCTTTATGCCAATGGGGAAATGATGAGTACCCATATGATGTGATGATGTGTTAGATGCATACGCGATAGGGTGTCTTGGGTGAAGCTCGGGTTTTGCATACATGCTGCATAAGTAGGCTCTTTCATTATATGCTCAACAATAGAGAACGTGTATGTTGTTTGAGACATCCAAGCATGTTCTTAGTGCATTACTTGTTTATATATATATATATATATATATATATATATATATATATATATATATATATATATATATATATATATTGTATACGAAGTGCTGACTTGCAGGTTGGAGGGGTTCCCCGGGGTCCGTTAGGGGCAGCCGGGAGGAGATGTGTTTGTTACACAGTTTGAGGTCAGCCTTTGCTGACCCACGTTAAAATCAAATTTTTACAGGGCAAGGATCACAAACAGGAGCTAGCTCGCCGGCCAAAAGGGCCTAAGCCTCATGAAGTGTTACTGTTTTGTTGTAGCTCTACTTTTATGACATTGTATGTTTGATGCTCTTGTTTTCCGGCTGGCATGTCGAGCTAGTCTAAGAGTGTTTCTGCACATTTATGACTGGTGTTATTATTTGAGCGTTGGACTCACTTTTGTTGTAAGGCCTTAAGGCCGCTTCGATACTCCTATATGTTGTGGATAACTTCTAGTCTGTTTGCTTTTTTTGCTGTGCTATGGTTATGAGTTTTGAGATCGGGTAGTTATATCATCTTATAATACTGAAGTTGTGGCGTCTGTATATTGTGGGGCCCCGACCGGACCCATATTATACGATCATTACAGGAGAGGTGTTACAGAGTCGCCGCTCTGGTTTCGGTTCAGGCTAAAGCGTGAGGAAGAAGATGAAGGAATTTTCTTTCTTAATTATCTAAGTATCAGAATATATATATTTATGTATTTATAAAAAGTTTTGTCTAAAAACAGACTATTTACGAGTGTGTGCGCGGAAAACAAAAATAGAGGTTTAGGATGGCTTCAAATCGAAAAGTGCCCAGCATGAAAGTTGTAGATCTCGTCGGGATGAACAAATTTCATGTTAACCATTTTTGTACGACACCGTTTTGACCCTCAAAAAGGCGCTCGAACGCAAAATGTGATGGACTACTCGGGAAGGGCTGCAGACCACTCAAGAACAAGTTTAGGAGTACTCGAGAAGTAGAAAAAAGGCTACTCGAGTACTAAAATTTAGTACTTGAGAACAAGGAAACATCAATACACGAGTACTAAAGTTTTACTCGAGTACTAAAACAGTTACTCGAGAAGAAGCAAAGGTATTACTCGAGAAGTGCACAGGTATCACTCGAGAAATGCACAGGTATCACTCGAGAAATGCACAGGTTTCACTCGAGAAGTGCACAGTATCACTCGAGAAGAAACATGCAGAATACTCGAGAAGAATGGCTGCCACCCGAGAATCAGACAAATAATTTGCATGAACAGTACTCTATTTGCAAATATATCCAAAAAAATTAAACTATATAAATGAATAGTAAAAGACATTTTTGAATAGTACTATAATATTAAAATAATTATATTTATATATTTTTGAATAAGGAAACACGAGTTCAAAACGGAGACCCAAACGCTCGCCGAATTAAACGAAACTCGCACCGTAGACTAACAGTGATGCTACAAACACAACGGCGAAGTCAAAACCAAAATCCGACACGCCATTCTCGAGATATGAATTTTCAAAGTCTACGGCGAACATAAATTCTACAAAAGTTTGTAAAAATCGTCGAGGCCCGAATATCGCTCAGATTACGACGAAACTTGACGAGCAAGTTCAAAATTACTTAACTTAATTTCCAAATGCAAAAATTTCCGATTACAACATGAATTCACAAATTTGGCTGACTCGACCGAACGGACGCGAAAATGCCTTAATGGCGATGCGCCGTCAACTCGGCGTTAAAAGTAACGTCATGACGTCATAAATATAACGATACCAAATCAAATAAAATCATTGAAAAATCGGGGGTGTTACATCAGCTGCTTGTGTATCAGTATAAATAAACTCTAAAATTATGTCCTCTTTCTCAACATGTTCTCTAATAAAATGGTACCTAATTTCAATGTGCTTTGTTCTACTATATGAAACAGGGTTTCTAGCAATTGATATAGCACTATTAGAATCACAATATAATGGCATTTTACTTATCTTGATGTCATAATCTTCAAGTTGATGTTGTATCTATAGTAACTGAGCACAACAACTTCCAGGTGTAATATATTCTGACTCTGCTGTGGATATATCAACACTTGTCTATTTTTTGTTGTTCCATGACACCAATCTTCCACCTAGGAATTGGCATGTACCTGTGGTAGCTTTTTTGTCTTCCTTGCATCCTGCAAAGTCTGCATCTGAAAAACATGTCAGTAGAAAATCTATATTCCTAGGGTACCATAGACCAAGATCTGGTGTGCCCTTAGATATCTTAAAATTCTCTTGGCAGCAAAATAATGAGACTCTTTAGGGCATGTCTGGTATCTAGCACAGACACATGTAGCATACGTGATGTCAGACCTACTTGTAGTTAAGTATAGTAAAGAGCCAATTATCCCTCTATACAAAGACTCATCAACAGGTTTCCCTACCTCATCTTTGCCTAAAGGCGTACTTGACCCTATTGGAGTTTTCATGGTGGAAGCAGTCTCCAAGCCATATTTTTAAATCAACTCCCTGGTGAACTTAGACTGGGATGTGGACAAGCCATCATCAGTCTGTTTTACTTGAAGTCCCAAAAAGAACTTTAGCTCACTCATGTTGCTCATCTCAAACTTCCCTTGCATAAGTTTGGCAAACTTCCTGCAAAGGTTATTCTCAGCAGATCCAAAGATTATGTCATCAACATATATCTAGACTAGGATAATCTTGCCCTTTGATTCCCTCAGGAATTGGGTCTTGTCTATTTTCCCCCCTGAGAATTTATTCTCAATGAGGAAAGTAGACAATGTCTCATACCATGCTATAGGGGCTTGTTTCAACCCATATAGAGCTTTCTTAAGTCTATAGACATGATCAGGAAAGTGAGGATCTACAAAACCTGATGGCTGGTCCACATCTACTTTCTCTTTTAGATCTTCATTCAGGAATGTTGACTTGACATCCATTTGAATGACCTTGAATTCTTTATAGTCTACATAGGTAAGGAATAGTCTTATTGCTTCCAGCCTTGCTACTGGGGCAAAGGTCTGGTCAAAGTTTATTCCTTCTTCCTGCATGTAGCCTTTTGCTACTAATCTGGCCTTGTTCTTGACAATAATGTAATTTTCATCTAACTTATTCATGTAGATCCAGTTAGTCCCTATCACATTATGTCCCTTAGGTCTGAGAACCAGATTCCAAACTTTGCATCTCTTGAATTGGTTCAGCTCTTCCTGTATAGCACCAATCCAGAATGAATCTTAGATAGCCTCTTCAAACTTCTTTGGTTCCATTTGAGACAGAAAGCTTGAACATAGTGCTGAGTTCAAGCTCTTGCTTCTGGTCATTACACCATAACTTGCATCACCAATGATTTGATGAGCTGGATGATCTCTTAAATGTCTCAAAGTTAGAGGCAATCTTTCTTCAGCTTGTTGATCCTCAATGTCTTCAGCTGATTGTTCTTCATTCTCAGCTTGTAAGTCTTGAGCTCCCCCTTGATAGCATCCATCATCTTCAATCTCTTGGCTTGCTGGTTTATCTTCCCTGATGGTCAGATTGTTCATCTTATCCTTTAAGCCTGCAGGACTAGAAGAAGTGCTTGGCAGCTCACAGTTAATTAACTTAAACTCATCAAAGACTACATGGACAAATTCTTCTACAATTTATGTAGTCAAGTTATAAATCCTATATGCTCTACTATTATTGTTGTACCCAACAAATATCCTTTATTGGGACTTGGCAGCAAACTTAGTCAAATGAGACTTACCATTGTTTAGTACATAACATTTGCTACCAAAAATCTTAAAATAGTATAAGTTTGGTTTTCTGCCTTTCAGAATCTCATAGGGAGTCTTTTTGTGGCTTTTAGTGATAGAAGCTCTATTGAGAACATGATAGGCAGTATTTAATGCTCAGCCTAGAAATATTCTGGGAGAGAAGTGTCATTTAACAAAGTCCTACCTGCCTCAAATAGAGTGCTATTCTTCCTTTCAGCAATTCTACTTTGCTGTGGAGTTCTAGGTGAGGAGAATTCTTGATGAATTCCAAGCCCTTCATAGAACTTTGTCATGCATTCAGACTGAAACTCAGTCCCATGTTCACTTCTGATCTTGACCATTGAACTATTAAATTCATTCTGAATTTGCTTTACAAAAGTCTGGAAGATATCTGGGGTTTCAGATTTTCTCCTTAGGAAGAATACCCAAGCAAACCTAGAAAAGTCATCAACCACCACAAGGGTATAGACTTTCCTACCTAGACTATGAACTGGCATAGGACCAAATAGATCCATATGCAGGAGGTATAAACACCTCACTGAGTCCTTGGTATCAAGACTTTGGAAGGAAGACCTAGTCTGCTTGCCCTTTTGACAAGCTGAGCAAATTCCCTCATTAATGCACTTAACTTCAGGATCATTCCTCACCAATTCTTCACTAAAGAGTCTACCTATGGTCTTGTAGTTCAGGTGAGCTAGCCTCTTGTGTCATTTGACACGATGAGAAACTTTCTCATCTGTAACTAGGCATATAGGAGTGTCCTCACTCTCACACTCAAAATCTAGACAGTAAACATTTCCTCTCCTAGTATCTGTCAAGATAACTCCTTGATCACTTGACCATCTAATTTGACACTCATCTTTGAAGAAAGAAATGTCATAGCACAAATCACATAGTTGACTTATGCTTATAAGGTTATGTTTTAAACCTTCCACATAAGCTACTTGTGTGATAGTTACTATACCATTAGTTATCTTACCCAAACCTTTAGTTACCCCTTTTTGGAGCCCCCAAAGGTAACTTTGGGACCATTCTTAATAGGAGTGTATTCCTTTAGCATGCTCCTTGTTCCAGTCATGTGCCTGGAACATTCACTGTCCAAGTAACATGTAGGGGTATGGCCACTTGGACTTACCTGCAATAAATATATTATCTAACCTTAGGACCCGAAATCTGATTGGGTCATAGGTGCAAGTTAGACTTAAGCTGAACATGCCTACCTGCAGTTCTTTTGACAGGTAAGCCACCATTAATTCTCCGGACCCACTCATTGTGCCACCAATCAATAGCATAGTGACCCACTTTGCCATAGCACCAGCACTCATGCACATTGCACCTTCTTTTAAGGACTGGATTCACATCAATGTTATTTGTAGCTCTTAAACCAGCCGGTACATCAACTCTTTTCTTAAGTCTTTCAGCCACTGCTTGCTTAGGGACTTGTCTGGCAGCAGAAGTACTTGGGATATCTTGAACCCTATCTGCAGCTGCCTTATTTTCAGAAAGCATACTCCTGATAGCTTCAGATATTCCTAAGTCTATTTTGCTAACAGACTTCCTTAGCTTGCAAATGGGCTGGCAGACCTTGTGAGTCAGCTGCTACCTTGTTCTTGAGTATTGGGGCTGGTACACCAAACACAAATGGTCCATTTTGAGCCATTTGGATTTTCTCATGGGCTGCCCAATAGGCACTAGCACCCTTGCCATTTTTGCTGCCTTGCTCACAGTGACCATAAATACTATCATGGTCATACCTGTTAGAAGGTTGAACCACTTTTTTAAAAGAAATTTGAGGCTTGGAAGAAAGTGGCTGAGCTGGATCTTTGCCTTTTCTGTTGGAATTGGCAGCTCTTGTTCTTCCTTTGAAACCGAAACCCTTCTTACCCTTTCGAGAAGAGAAGGAATCTATCAAAGGTAACACAAAACTAGGTTTTGAGAACTTGGCCACTAGTTCCCTCTCCGTTTGGAGTCTACTTTCAAGATTTCTAATGTGATTATTCTTGAAAGTAATGGTATTCATCTGAATAACAGGTATGTTCTTCAATTTAATAATTTCTTTTAACTTCAGATCCAGCACTTTTGATGAGTCTGAGGCAGCCAACTTCAGACTGGCATTCTCCTTTGCCAGTTGTTTGGCTAGGAGCCTACTTTCCTTAAAGTCTTGCACGAGCTCTCCATAATCATCAATCAGTTGGTTGATGTCTCCTTCAGATTCAGATCCATCTTTATCTCTTGATGAAGATGCTTCTGACTCTGGGCTAGTAATATAATCTGACACTGAAGATGAAGATTGTACCTTATTAGGACCAGGCTGCTCCTGGTTGTGTCCATCCTCAGCTATAGCCATCAGCCCTATGCATTGGTTGTATTCTGCTTTATTGATATCATCCAGTAACTGCAAGAATTCTGTTTCTACAGAATCTTCCTCAGTTGAGAACAGCCCAATGTAGGCCTCGGCATCCTCTTCATTTTCTGACTCTGAAGAAGAAGAGTCAGTCCAGCTTTTATGCTTCTTGGCCACAAAGGATTTCTCTTTCTTGCCTTTATGCTGGTGTTTTTTTTCTCACGAGACTCCTTTCTTTTGACATGACAGTCTGCTATAACATGTCCTGGCTTGCTGCAACAATAACAAACAATTTTAGTCGAAGTTTGTATACCAGATTTAGAACCATACCTTCCCTCTTTAGAGGTTTTCTTCTTTCCCTTGTAGTAGTCATCTTTGGAGTAAGAAGAAGAGGAAGGCCTTCTCCTCCAGTTATTTTTCTTTAGGAACCTCTGGAATTGCCTAGAAAAGACAACAAGCTCCTCATCAGAATTATGGTCATCTGTTGTGCTTGTGTCTGAACTTTCTGAATCAGTATCAACAACTTTTCTGGGAGGAGAATGAGTCTTTCTCCTACCCTTCTTTGTAGCTTCAACTTTGAAAGCCATAGACTTATATTTGCCATAAGACCTACTGCACTTTTCCTCTTCCTTTCTGGCGATCAACTGCATTTTATAGGACAACAATTTTCCAAACAAGGTTGATGGAGGAGTATCTGTAAGTCTAGCCACTTCTCTGATGGCACAAACCTTGGTATCTCAATCCTTGGTTAATGATCTGAGAAACTTTTCATTCAGTTCATAAGTCCTGAAGACTCTTCCATAAGTCATCAGCTCATTGACAATTCTGAAGAACTTTTCATAGCATATAGCTATGTTATCTATCTTGGCTTATCTGAAACTCTCATATTCTTGATTGAGCATAGATTTCCTATCCTCTCTTACTTCTTCTATCCCCTCCATATAGACAATCAAAGTGTCCCACATTTCCTTTGAAATTTTGCAGTGGACTAAATTTTAAAATGTAGAATCATCTATGGCACTAACAATTATGTTTTGTGCCCTCTTGTCCAAAGTGGCTAAGATGATCTCATCTTTGGTCATCTCCGAATAACTCTTTGGAGTTTTCAGATTTGCATCTAGAACAGATGTCTTTATAGGGATGAAAGGCCCTTCTTGAACTATGATGTAAATTCTTGGATCAGATGGCTACATGAATAATCTGACCCTCTCTTTCCATATGCCAAAGGTTTCTTTTCTACATATGGGAAGTTTCATGGATCCAAGTTCTTTGTGATTTTCACCTGAACCCATCTTGGCTATCTTATTACTGCATTAGAGATACACTCAGACTGTTAAGTCTAATTTTGAGCAATTTGGCTCTGATACCACTTGAAAGAATTGGTTTCAAGATTATTTTAACACCTAGAGGGGGGTGAATAGGTTCAATTACAATTCTACTTAGTCAGTTAATAACTTGATCACAGTACAATTATAAATTCTACAGCTATCACAATACACAATCATTCAATCACAGCATGCACGCAGATTTATAGTGGTTCTGCAAATGATGGGTACATCCACTTTCCCCCTTTGCCTATCTATCAGTACACTAGATTCGGCCAAACTTCATTCCACCTTCTCAGATCCTCAGATCTTACAACTCAGAACCCAAACTGGTTCCTACAACTCACACTTCAACAAGTGCTACAACTCAGGCTCTTCCCAAGAACCCTACCTCAGAGTGAATCCACACTCCTACCATTCAGGCAATCAAGCCCTACCTCATCCCTTATCACCAGGCCTACAGCTCAGAGAACTTAATCTCCTACCTCAGGCAAACAGCCCTACCTCAGCGCTTATAATTACAGGCTTACAACTCAGAGATTGAAATCTCTTACGCTCAGATCTAAAATAGATCTTACAGAAAATTGTATATAAAATATGTTTCTTCCTTCACCCAGATAGAGATAGGTGAGGGAATCTTGATCAGAACTTGATGGATCCGCTTTCTCCAGATCTTTGCTGCAATGAATCTGATTCAACCTGACTTAGCTTATTCAAAGCTTCTTGAAAGAGAGACTAAGGTTGAATATTCTTGAGAAGTTGGTGTAGATCCAGCTTCTTCCTCCTTGCAGAATTAAATCTGAAAACACTGACATATCTGATGAGATGTTATCCCCTTCTCTGATTTAGAATCAGAATCTCCTTGTTGTATAGAATTCTGTGAATTCTTCTTGGAGTATTCCTCCTTCTTCTTGGTTTTCCCTCTGTATTTTCTCTCTATCTCGCTGTTGTTATTTTTCTCTGATAGCTTGGCACTATTTATAGATCACATCAGAAGAAACCGACTGATCTGATAGTTGACTGACATCTAACAGTTCTGACATGTCTAATAGGTTGTGACAATTTTGGCAACTGTCAAGTCTTCAGTCTTGAGATTTGGCACTTAGATTTATTTAACTCAGCTGAATGTGTTGAGACATAAGGATAGTATGTATCGACACAGATGAAGTATGTGTCGATACAATTACCCAGGTGTCGACACACTTCCTTTGGTGTTGTCGTCAAACTTCAGAAACTGTCGACATAGCTCTTTATTCAGTTCTCGACACTGCCTTTGTAGAATGTGTCGACATACTTCAGAAACTGTCGACACAACTCTTCATTCAGTCTCAACACTGCCTTTGTAGAATGTGTCGATATACTTCAGAAAATAGTCTACACAGCTCTTCATCAAGTTCATGACATAGCCTTTATAGAATGTGTCGACACAAGTCCTGTGTGTCGACACAGCTTCTCCAAAATGTCGACTCAAGTCCTGGATGTCGACATAGTTGCTTCTTTACAATTATCAGTTCAACAAGGTATAAGTGTGTCGACACAAGTTATGAGTGTCGACACAGTTGATGTCAACTTAAACTTTGGGTGTTGACCCAAGTCCTGTGTGTCGACACGGACTTGCTTCTTGTCTTGACACAGCTCCTTCAAAGGTGGCGACATTAAATAAGTGTCTCGACACTTTTGTACTTATAATAATTTCTGCAATCTTTAGCCTGCACAAGTAAACTCAAAATGTCATCAAATACAAACTGACATATATCATTGAGTTATGTGAAACTTCCCCAAATCTGGTACACAATTTACAATGTACCCAACAAACATGTCAATGCGCCAGTTCTATTGGCACCCAATTTGTGCATTGTTTTGCCCTAAAGGTTGCTAATAAGTTATTTGAATTTTTTGAGTAAAGCCTAAAAAATTTAACAGTGTGAATAATTGAATCACTGTTTTTTTATTTGATGTGCTATATTAGATTCATTTTGAGCACAACTAACATAACTTAACAAATGACAAACTTAATCTCTATATAATAGGGAGAGACATACATTGAGGCTTGCTTCCTCTATCTTTTGAGGGTTATTTACTTGACAACCTCAACCTTAATTTGTTATTTTTTCTGGAGCATATTCTAAGAGCAACTATCATGTCTCAATCATTTGCCTGGAACACCCATTGTCCAAATACCAAGTCTTAATTTGACAGGTACTTGGACTATCCTGCAAAACAGAATTCATTTACTCTTAGGCACCCAATGATAATTGGGTCATAGGTTCTTGTTAGCATCATAAAACATCTGCCCCACTTTCTGCCTGGGTTGAGCACCTTTTTGTCCACTAATCACATTCAGGTTATGCCAACAATCAATGGAAAAGTGACCCACTTTTCCACAGCACCAATATTTATGAATGTTGAACCTTCTTTTTAGGACAACACAGAATTGTTGTCCATGAGAGATGTGAGCAACACCAAACTTTACTGGATGAGCATTGCATGATGTTGCCCACTTATTCCTAAGTGAAGGTGCTGAGGAACTAAAACAGCCAGGTCCAGTATGGGCCTGATGTGTTTTTGGAGCCTGCCATCTAGTGGATTCTCTCATTTCCTTAGATAAAGGATATTTGGATCCAAGTCTAAAGAACTTTTCCTGAAGTTTGTGGCTAGAGTGGACAGTATCATTCTTTCTTGGATCATGTGCCTTCACTCCACTGGTGGAGCACACATTTGACTGATCCTTCTAGAGTGGTGCAAACTTGATAGTTTTAGAAGGTGAATTTACCTTTTGAAACACTGTCCTCTTATCAGGGATTTCAGATTTGAAATGATGATTAATGTGGTTAATACTCAGTTTCTCAGGGACTTGGTAAGTTGCAGCTTTTGGCAACTGACCCTGTGACTGAGAAGGTTTAATCACAATCCCCAATTTCTCTGTGAACTTTTGTTCTAGATATCTAATGTGCTTCTTCTTTTCTTCTAGAAGCATGGTCTGTCACAACCCGCATTTTCACCGCATAAAAATAACTTATCAGAGTAAGGGAAAATGTGCGTCATGATGCCACGTCAGCAGGGGATAACTGCGAACGCTCAGGCAAACACCTACTTAATCATGAAGAAAGATTTTTTAAGTTATTTTAAGGAAAAATCAGTTTGAGTGCAGTAGTTGGTCGTATCCCTCGGCTTAGTGGCTCATCTAGTTCACGAATCAAAATATAATTATATACTGCGGAAGATACTTGTTTAGATTGACTCCAACATCCTACATGAGTATAAACATCCCCAAAGAACAACTCATGTTATGCAAGACCCTAAATTTATAATAGTAGTAAATATAGCTTTTACGGTCACTAAATATGACAAGTTAGAGTTTTAAATTATTCAATGCATGAAGTAATAGTAGTAGATTTTATTCTTGAAAATACCTAACATGCATTCCTAGCATAAATCCTCCCAGAGAGCAAGTAGTCCACATTCACATATAGAAAACTAAGCAACTAGCAAGTATCTAAAAGTAACAATTCTGTGGGCGTCAACAAACTGACATGAACCCACAAACAAAAATGTATGTCTGAACCAGTAAAACAAAATAAACAACGAACTACCTCGCTAAGACGAGGCAACAACCACGGCCAACACTGCCGCACAAAAACTCCAAAACCAGCTCTGTTATCTTCTACTGCTCTGAACCTGAGGCATTCCAAAGATAGTACACATCGGCAAGAAGGTACAAATGGTGGCAGAAAAATAATAGACCAAAATAAACAAAGGTCAAAAGGGGTACCAACTCAAGACCAAAAGCACTGAAGTAAAGTACAAAAAAAAACAAGGCATCCACAGGAAAAGAACTCTTTCGTGATTCGTCACGTACAACAAGAGTACACCAGATGCACGAGGCTATAAGGTGACGACATGAATAGATCATAAGGAAAAAAGTACGAAACCTTTGTTAGGCACATGTGGTCGACTCTACCCAAAAACACGGGTGAGGTGGTCACTCAAATGGACACACCATCACAAATATAATATCCGTCTAACTGCGAGGCCGTCTCATACTCTCCACCATACACCGCAGACGACCAAAAACCTGGTATACTTCCACAAGGTACTAATAAAGGCATCAAACATTGCGGAGGTGGTTTCGTCCACTAACTCCCGCAATCAATAAAAACCACAAAGAAACCACCACATTTCTCAAGATTTGGCTCGTCAGATTCTACTTGACACTACTAGATTCAAGACGTTGTTGATCAACCCTTACGGACGATTTACAATCCTAGATAAAATCTAATACGTTCAATAACGATAAATAAGATACTTCAAGAACGATTAAATATATTATGACAAGATCGAGTTCACCATGACGAAATCTTAAAACATCGAGTTATCATCAAAAAGGTTAATCAAAGCAATAAATTGGAAGATAAAGTGCCGAAAATTTTACAGAACACAAAACTTAGCCGTTACCATCAAATCGGACAAGGAGAAACGAGGGAAAACCACCACTTACCTTGGTTTTACCGGAAAAGTTCTCTGAATCAGTCCATGTCGCAGATCGGGGCAAAAGAGGATGGGGGAAGTTGAAATCTAGACAAAAATGGCCGAAATAGAGGTTACGGCCGAAAAACCCTAACGAGAAAACTCAAGAAACCTGGAGAAGTCTTACCACGATGACATAGCTCTGGACGAGAGCTTTCCAGATCTATATTCGGTTGAAGATTTCAAGCACCGGATCACCGTCGGCGGCCACCGGAAGATTCACAATCGGCTTCGTTTCTCTCGCCTACGTCTCTCTCTGGTTCGGTTAAGATTGATGAAGAAGATGGAGCTTTCTATAGTATAAATATGTATATATACACACACACACACACACACACACATATATATATATATATATAGATATATAAATATATATATTTATAAAAAATTCTATCTAAAAACGAGCTATATACGCGCGGGTGCGCGGAAGATGAAACTAAAGGTTTAGCATGGCGTCCAATCGAAAAATGTCCAACATGAAAGTTGTAGATCTCGTCGAGACGAACAAATTTCATGTTAACCATTTTTCCATACGACATTGTTTTAACCCACAAAAAGGCATCCGAACACAAAAAATAATGGTCTACTCGAGAACAAGTTACATGTACTCGAGAGGTAAGAAAAATCACTCAAGTAGGAGAATAATCACTCGAGTAGGAAAATAATCACTCGAGTAGGTCCAGAAAGATTACTCGAGTAGGGGAATAATCACTCGTGTAGGTCCAGAAAGATTACTCGAGTAGGGGAATAATCACTCGTGTAGGTCCAGAAAGATTACTCGAGTAGGGGAATAATCACTCGTGTAGGTCCAGAAAGATTACTCGAGTAGGGGAATAATCACTCGTGTAGGTATAAAAAAATCACTCGAGTATAACAAAAGAATCACTCGAGTAATAACTAACAAATCACTCGAGTATAAACTAACCACTCGAGAGCAGAAAAATGAAATTTGCATAATCAGTAAAATCTTTACAAATATATCCAAAGAAATTAAACTATATAAAGGAATAGTAAAAGATATGTTTGAATAGTACTATATTATAAAAATAATCATATTTATATATTTTTGAATTAGGAAACACGAGTTCAAAACGGAGGTCCAAATGCGCGCCGTATTGAACGCAACTCTTACCGTAGACGAACACTGACGCTACGAACACAACGGCGAAGTCAAAACCAAAATCCGACGAGCCATTCTCGAGATATAAATTTTCAAAGTTTACGACAAACATAAATTCCACATAACTTCGGAAAATCGCCGAGGCCCAAATATCGCTCGGATCGCGACGAAACTAGACGAGCAAGTCCAAAATTACTTAACTTAAATTCCAAATGCAAAATTTTTCCCATTACAACAAGAATTCGGTCGACTCGATCGCACAGACGCGAAAATGCCTTAACGGCAGAGCGCCGTCAACTCGACGTTAAAAGTAACGCCACGACGTCATAAATATGATGATGCCCATCAAATAAAATCATCGAAAAATTGGGGACGTTACAGTCACTCCCCCTAAAAAGAAGTTTCGTCCCGAAACTTAACACAACTCCAAAAACAAACCAAAATAACAAAATCAAACATGACCGAAAACATAAAGACATACCTGAAACTAAGAGAAGAGGTGCGGATGAGATTCCCTTATCGCCGATTCCAATTCCCAGGTCGCGCTCTCGACCTCTTGATTTCTCCAAAGAATCTTGACCATGGAGATGGTCTTTATTCGCAACACACGCTCTTGAGAATCCAGAATACGAACAGGTTCTTCCACATACGTAAGGTTGGGCTGAATCTGGGGCATCGAGTCGAGAACTTGACGATCATTACGAACACACTCCCGCAACTGGCTCACTGGAACAAATCATGGACACCAGGGAAGGTCGCAGGCAAATCCAGCCTATAAGCTGACACTCCGATGCGCTCTAGAATTTGAAAAGGTCCCACGTACCGGGGGTCTAACTTGTGGTTCCTTCCAAACCTTTTAATGCAGACATCGGAGAAACCTTCAGGAAAACCAAGTATCCAATGGCAAACTCCAGATCGACCTTTCGTTGATTAGTATACTTCTCATAGCGCTCCTGAGCCACACAGAGCTTTTCTCGAATATGAGTCACGGCATAATTCATCTCCTTAAGGGCTTCCGGACCTAGTAACGGTCCCTCACCAACTTCAGCCCAAAATAAAGGAGTTCTACAACGCCTCCCATATAGGGCTTCAAACGGGGCCATCTACAGACTCTCTTGATAACTATTATTGTATGCAAACTGCATGAGTCTGAGACGCTCATCCCAAGCACCACCAAGATCCAAAATATAACACCTGATCATGTCTTCTACGATCTGATTTACTCTTTCCGTCTGACCATTCGTTCGTAGATGATAGGCAGTAGAATACCTTAAATCAGTACTCAACCCCTCTTGTAAACTCTTGCAAAAGCGAGACGTAAATCTGGAGTCCCGATCTGATACAATGCTAACAGACACTCCATGTAACCTGATGACCTCTTCAATATATAGCTCAGCTATCTTCTTCATCGAATACCCAATCTTAAAGGGAACAAAGTGAGCACACTTTGTCAATCTATCGACTATCACCCAAACAGAGTCATGCCCACGGGGAGATTTTGGTAGACCGGTGATGAAATTCATTGAAATACTCTCCCATTTCCAACTTGGAATATCAAGCGGTGTCAACTTACCACCAGGCCTTCTATGATCAGCCTTAACATGCATACACGTATAACATTCTGATACAAACTTCGTGATATCATTCTCCATCCCCGACCACAAAATAATTTGCTTTAGATCATTATACATTTTAGTGGAACCAGGGTGGGAGGCTACACTGGAACCATGAGCTTCAGCACAGATCTTAGCCCGAATGTCGCCAAAGGCGGGGTCACAAAATCTACCCTGATACATCAAGGTATCCAAATCATCCAAAGAGAAATCAGGTAGCACTCCCTTCACAGTTCTATTCTAGAGGTGTGACAAATCCGGATCATCCTTCTGATGTGCTCGAGTAAGGGAAATCTAAAAGGATTCTTCTGCTTCTATACTAGCAGGCACAGTATGACTCCCAACATCTATATCCATCAACAAGAATTCTTCTACCAAGAACTGTACCGACAGATTAATAATTTTGGCGATCTTTCTACTCAAAGCATCGGCTACTACATTAGCCTTTCCTGGATGATAAAGAATTTCCACTTCATAATCAGCCACATATTATAACCACCGACGCTGGCGCAGATTTAGTTCCTTCTGAGTGAAGATGTACTTCAAACTCTTATGGTCTGTATAGATCTTGCACAGCGCGCCATACAATAAGTGTCGCCAAAGCTTCGGCGCATAAATTAGAGCAGGAAACTCCAAATCATGCGTATGATAGTTTCTCTCGTGAATCTTTAGTTGCCTCGATTCATACGTGATCACCTTACCATCTTGCATTAAAACACATCCAAGTCCGATGTGTGATGCATCAACATACACAGCATACTCAACTCCTTCAGTAGGTAAGGTTAAAATTGGAGCAGTAAATAATCTCTTCTTCAGTTCTTGAAAAGCCTCTTCATACTTATCACTCCAAATGAATGCAGTATTCTTCTGAGTAAGTCTAGTTAGAGGAGCAGACAACAACGAAAACCCTTCCACGAATCTTCTATAATAGCCATCCAGGCCTAAGAAGCTCCTAATCTCCTTAGGTGTAGAAGGTCTCTCTCATTCTGTCACATCAGAAATCTTGGTTGGGTCTGCAGAAATACCATTCTTGCTTACAATATAACCCAGAAAGGACACCTAAGGTAGCCAGAACTCACATATGCTCAACTTCGCATATAACTTATGCTCCCTCATGGTCGACAAAACCAAACACAAATGCTGAGTATGCTCCTCAACATTGCTGGAATACACCAAGACATCATCTATGAACACAATAACAAATCGGTCTAAGAAATCCTTAAACACACTATTCATCAAATCCATGAAAGCAGAGGGTGTATTGGTTAAACCAAAAGACATCACCAAAAACTCATAATGTCCATGCCGCGAACGGAAAGCGGTTCGGGGAATATCTGCCTCACGAATCCTCAACTGGTGGTAGCCTGAGCGAAGATCGATCTTTGAAAATACTGAGCTACCATGCAATTGATTGAATAGATCATCAATCCTTGGCAGGGGATATCTATTCTTAATGGTTACCTTGTTCAATTCTCTGTAATCGATGCAAAGCCTCATCAATCCATCTTTCTTCTTGACGAACAAAACAGGAGCACCCCACGGAGAAGAATTTGGTCTAATAAAACCACATCTCAGCAACTCATCGAGCTGAGTACACAACTCATCCAACTCACGCGTAGCCATACGGAATGGTGCTTTGACAATAGGTCGAGTACCTGGCTCGAGGTCTATCACAAACTCTATCTCTCTTTCAGGAGGAAGTCCTGGAAGACTATCAGGAAAGATATCTGAAACTCTCGCACCACCAAGACATCCTCAAGACGTGGTGTAGCAAAAGCTATTTCTAGAGCAGAAATAGAAACTAAAAATTCCTCGTAACCAGACTCTATAGCACGACAAGCACGTACCGCAGAAATGATAGGGGAAACCATGTCCTGAAACCTATAGACGCTCATAGGTTGGCCGTCGTCCATCCTGAAATCCAATCGCTTAGCCTTGCACTGGATAACCGCATCATACTTGGACAGTCAGTCCATGCCCAAAATCACATCAAAATCAGCCAGATCTAAAATCATCAGATCCGCAAAGGCCAAAAAATTGCCAAGATAAATAAGGCATCTCAAAACTCCTTGATTAGATATCACCGAATCACCGGAGGGAAGCTTGACATTGAAGGAGTCTCCTAATTTATTCACATCCAGGCGATGTTTATCAACAAACCTTCGGGCCACAAAGGATTGGGTGGCACCCGAATCAAAAAGAACACGCGCCCACCTACTCCGCACCTTAAACTCCCCTAAAACAGTAACATGCATAACTAAACGAATGATAAATAGGGCAATAACGATAAATAATAAAGGTAAATTAAACTGAGGCTAACCTGATATCACTTGCGTAGAGGTTTGAGTTTCCTCACTCGTCATCACGTTCAGCTTTACTTTTCCTTTATCCAGGGTTGGTGGCGGAGGCAGAGCTCGAAGCGGGGCAGGCTGCAGTGGGGACTGAGACTGGGGGCACGAAGATTTTTGGTGTCCCTTCTACCCGCACTGGAAGCAAGTCCTTTCTTTCATCCAGCAACGACTCACATTGTGACCTTTCCTTGCACAGTACGACCACACTAGCTCTCCTTTGGGTGCACCTTGGATGGCATGCACCTGCTGCTGCTTCAGGGTGGCAGTCCTCTTGAAACACCTTTCGTAAGGGTAGCCAGGACGACCACAGAAGCTACACACTTCCTTACCTTTCTTCTTCGAAGAAGGGCCAGATGCCCTGGAGCTACCATCCTCAACACCTTTCCTTTTCTCTTTCCTCGCCGCAGCACCGCGGTTCTTGGCGTTTTCAATCGCCTCCACTTTCAAAGCGACTTCCACTGCTTCAGCATAACTTTCAGCCTGATAAGCGCATGCCCACTGCTGGACATCACTTCTTAATCCTCCTAAGAAACATTTCACTCTACCCTCCTCAGAAGCTACCAAGTCAGGAGCAAACCTACTCAGTTTGGTAAACTCAATCTCGTACTCGCTCACGGTGAGTTGTCTCTGCTTTAGATGCAGGAAGTTATTCATAAGACGATCCTGCTCGTCCGAGGGTAGAAACTTCTTCAGCAACATCTTCTTAAAAGATTCCTAAGAACAACCTTCCTTCAGACTCTCTCTTTCCCGAATCCACCAACTCGTTTTCAGGCCTTTTAACTGATAGGCTGCAATCATCACCTTCTGGGCTTCTAGAATTTCGGAATACAAAAACATCTCCTCGATGGAGATGATCCAATCATCTAAAATCATAAAGTCGGCACTCCCGTCATAGGTGGGAGTTCCCAAACACTGGAAGTGCGATATGAAATTCATTTCTGGTGGTATTGCCATCGGGGGTACCAGAGGTGTTGAAGCCAAATATGACCTCAACTAGAGTTTGAAGAAAAAGGGGTGCAGGCAAAACCTACTTCTCTCAAGTCTCAACCCTAGACTGGATTCAAAGGACCTAAGACTGACCCAATAGCCTCAGCAGGGAGGTCCCACCTCACACCCGGAAGATCTCTGAGAGCTTCCCCTCCAAAGCCAAAGTTGGGCTAGGAGCTCCTCAGAAAGCACTGGAATTTGAGAGATAATGATCGCTTGCCTTCTAAAGAGTCCTTATGGGTATATTTATAGCATCGTGCTGACCTGAAATTACTGAAAAGCCCCTAGTTGGTCTGCCAATAGCCGAATCCCGCTGTTTTTCCGAGGGCACATGGGCTAAATTTACCTGAGGGTGACCTGGTCATTTAACCCTAGGCCTTGGGACCCACTCGGCGAGAGCTGTGCCGAGGGCCTTATTACAGAGCCTGGCGGGAACGCTCTCGCCTGCCTATAGGCGAGAGCCCTTTGAGATTGGATCCTGGCGCAAGCGCAAGCATTCTCGCACAAGCCGCGCTCGATGATCTTGGCATGTTGTTCTTCGTTCGACGATTCGGTTACGCTCGTCGATCTTAGATCGACAATCTGGCGCGATCGCTCCCGCCAACTTTGGCGAGATCTCTCTTTGGGCGGGAACCCCTTTGGCTAGCTCAACTGTTGACCATTGTGCCTCCTGGTCTGACTCAGCGAATATGGGGTTGTACACAATCCCCGCTCTTTTTGAGCCAGCTCTACGCTCGAAAAGACACGTCCGACCCAAAATATTTGCTGAGCATGTGTCAACATCAGGGAATCTTTTGGTGGGCCGTACGGTGTCTATAAATATGTGTGCCAATGGACTGACATAACACTTCCCTCGAGTCGTCATTATCCGTCTGATCTCTCGCCTCCTCTCGCGATGCCTTCCAAGCGCGCCGATAAACCGCTTCTGCAGGATCTGCAAGACCGCATCAACGCGGCACAGGCGCGAGCCAGGGCTAACAGCGCCCTGGTTGCCCCATGGCTAGCGAGACAGTCGTCGGTCGCGGAGCCTTCTCTGCCCAAGAAGAAAAAGAAGAGGGCGAAGGTGGTTCAGCGGGACCTGCCCCATGAGAACAGGAGCCCGCCTACCCCAACCCCTAGCCGCACGGACGGACCCTCGTCGTGGAAGGTATGCTCTATTTGCCAATTATTGAAAACACCAGCTGCTAAGTAGTTGACGTGATATCTCTCGCAGGAGACGGTTCCCGATGCTGCCGCGTCCCCGCGAGAACCCCTGGATCCATCCTCTATCCATCTCGAGGATCAACCGCGAGTTCCAGAGGTGTCTCCTCCACCTGACTCGAATACCGCAGGTAACTGTTCCCCTCTCGCCCTTAACTCAAATCTTTGAATGCTGAACTGTTTTCTCGCAGCGCCAGTTTTCGCACCGCCGGATCTCGCCACCCAGGAGAGCGGGGCGAGAGCTGCGAATCAGCCTGCCCTCGCGGTTGATTCCTCCCAACCGGTGGGAGGAAATACTGCTGAATCCTCCGCGCCCTCGCTAGACGCCAGCCATCCTGCGGGAGAGGAGACCCGCTCCCCCGCTCCCGACCAAGCCGGGATCACCATTCGCAAAGTTTACCCCCCCCCCCCCGGAAAAGGAAAGCCAATTCATTTACTCTTCGGAGTTGAGGGGGGCTGGGCCTTCTCGCCTGCCGTCGACCGGGGGGCCTCGTCATGCTGCAGGTATATGGAAATTTTATCACCGCAATCCTCTAGCTCTCGCTATAATAGGAACTCTTTTGCTAGGGGACATGGGCTCGCGGCTTGGAGCTGAGGTAGAAGAAGAAGAAGAAGAAGAAGAAAAAGAGGGGGAATATATAGAGAGCTCTCCCTTCCCTTCGTCTGACGAGATGGAGGAGATCTTGACTGGTGCCGGGAGCGCTAAAAGACGGGGGAAGAAGGTCGCCGCCGTCCTATCGAAGCTCATCCGGCGAGAATGGGTCCGCGACCTTGCGACAAAAGAGTTTCGCCAGTCAGTGGAGAAGAGGCTAGAGACTCTGGAGCGGGATTATCTCATCGGCGAGATGGACCGGCCGGGGGGAGCTACTGCTGGATCCTCACCCGAGAGGTGCATCGAGCGAATCCGGGATTTGTCTCGCCAGGTTGACCTAGGATGCAGTGTTCTGTCGTCCTACTTCAACCCGCAGGCGCCACCCCGGACCAAGCTGCGGGAGCGAGGAAAATGGCGGTGCGAGCAAGGGAAATGGCGCTGGGAGCCTTATTGAAGCGCGAGACCTCCCCTTCTCTTCCCCAGGCCTTCCCTTTCTCAGATGTACCCTTATTTATTCGCTTAGAACTGTAACTAATAATTCTGCGCTTATCGCTTACTTTTTATCCTGTTCTCGCTCAGCGAGAGCAATAACTCGGCACTTATTACTTTTTATTATTGTATGCGTATATATGTTATTTTCCTGGACCCTTGGCTGGTGAGAGCTACCTTGCTTCCGCCTATCTTGCCTGTCGCATGTCATCTCACAACGTTTGCGCTAGTCATTTAGTCAATCGGTCACTATCAAACTCGGACGGGAAAAACGAAGCGTCACTGACCTAGGACGCGCCGGCTGTACCCCCGCCTCCTTTCTGAAAACAGCCATCATTATCACGGTTTTCTATAAATAGGGAAGCTCACCTACCACATTCATTTCTTCGATTCCAGTCTCTCTCCTCTTCTATTGCTTTCGCGGTCTCTCCAAAGCTCTCGCCTGTCTCCGCCTTCTCCTTCCGTTCTCGTACCGTTCTCGCTCTCGCCTTCTTCTTGAAGCTCTCGCCTTCAAACCCTTCATCGCGATGCCGGGCGGAGGTGAGGGACGATCCAACTACGCGGAAGCTTTTCAGAAGCATCTTTTTCCTTCATGCACTCTCACCGTGGATGAGTTCAACCTGATCAAGACTCAACACGTTCCCGCCAGCTTCACCACGCGGAACCCGGGCAATCATGACAAGGTAAACACCGCAGGGGAGGGGGAGCTCGCCATCCCCATCGAGCACTTCGAGTTGGGCTTCCGCCTCCCGCTGTGGCCCGAGATGTGGTAGGCCCTCCGGTATTACGGGGTGGTTCCCGTGCAGCTGAACCCAAATTCAGTTGCGATTCTCATGGCTTTCATATGTTACATGCGGTCCGAGAGGATCGAGTTCAGCTTGCCGATCTTCCGCAAGCTGTTTACTTTCCGCGCGAAAGGAGGGGTGGTATTCTTCTCTGGACAACTGCTCAAGACAATTGGTCTCGCCAACAAGCACCATCACTGGGGCGAGAGGTTCATCTTCATTTCCGGCGACTTCGGGAACGTACCTCTCGCCCCCATCCAATATGAGGATGCCGCCTACAAGCCCCCCTCCTTGGGCTCGCGCGAGAGCGCCCTCCTTGAGTTCTTCGGAACCAAGGACTTCGACATCCTCTACCTTCAGCGAGACGTCGATTCTCTCCTCCCTGTGCTTCCAGGAGAAGGTAAAGTCTCGCCTTTATCTTGCTTTTCCTTTTCTTCTTCAAGGTTGGAACTTAGTATTATCGTTTTCGCAGGAGAGCGTGAGATCCCCCTACGCCAGCCCTTTGACGAGGCTCGCGCTGGAGGGAGTCAACCTCCAAAAGACCCACTGCCTCTTGCGAAGGCCGCTGCGCAAGCCTGCCGGAAAGAGTCGGCCCCTCCTCCTTCAAGTGGTGTCGTGAAGCGAAAGCCCGGTGCCTCCGCGCCCCAACCAATCAAGAGACCCAAGACAACCGATACCGAGAAGGGCAAGGCCGTCGTGGTGCCGCCCGCCCAACCTCTCCCTGCAGGCCGCTCCTTTGAGGAGGTCTTGCAGGCTGTTAGCGAGATTGCGGCCACCAGGGGCGGCCCTGAGGCCCCTGCCAAGAACCCTTAGGCCCCTGGTGCCGCAGAGAGCGAGGGTGCCGCCGCCGGGACCTCCGGCCATCCCCTGTCTGGAGAGGTGCCGCGGGGCCATGCAACTTCGGTCTCGGCATGAAGTGCCTGGACGCGGAGAACAAGCCGCTGCTTCAGTGGGATCCCGACGCCAACAAGGTCTCGATCTCGTCCCTCTTGCCAAGCTGGGCAGAGCGTGACGAGGTTACCAGCGAGGCTTTCGCCTTGGGTTACTGCCTCTACAGCCGGGAAGATGCCAGTGTCTACGACAGGATGTCGACCCGGCTGCTGGCTTACGACTCCACTCGCGCCCTGATGCGTGGGATGGAGCTTGTGCACATGTGTGCTCGCCGGAGCATCACAATAGACCGCAATTTTCACGATATATTTAAGGTTAGGGATGATGCGGTGACTCAGGCGGCCACTTTGGCCAAGGAGCTGGCTGAGGCCCAGCAGCTGCTATCTTCGCGCCAGGCGGAAGGGGTAAGCGAGATCTTTTGAAATTCTTGCTCTCGCTACTTTAACTCTTCTCTTTTATGTTGACCTCTCGCTATTCAGGATTCCGCCCAAGCCACGCTTCGCGAGGAGCTATCCCAAGCTCGGTACGACAACATTCTCCTGCGGGAGCAGATTGCGCGTGTAGAGGCGAGTGCCCCCCCCCCCTGCTGGACGAGAGACTGAAGAGCCGGTACTACTCGGTTTATGACATCGACAAGCTGCTCCAAGCAAACGCGCAGGCTACAGCAAGGTTGACGCTGGAGACGCTGCGAGACGTCAACTGCTGGGATGGGAGGGGCAAAGACATCACTGCTCAACAGCTCGTTCCCTGGCTTTTCGAGCCCATTCCAAAGCCCCCGGGCGCCCCGGATACCCCACCCTCGGACGTCCCGAAATCTCCTACAGCGGGTGGCGAGACCTCCGGGGAGAGCTCCGGCGAAAGCTCCAGCGGGAGCTCAAGCGGGAGCTCGGAGGGGTACAACTTGTCTCCATGAGGGGGCCCCTTTTCCTTTTCTTTCCGCCTCAATGTAAAGCGCGAGACGCTACCAGTTTGTACTCATATATATTATATTTAATGCAAACGTTTTCATTGTAAATATATCGTCCTGTTATTGTGAATGTGCTCGATGTAATTGTTGTGGTCGAATGTTTCCTGCGTGTGCTTCCGCCGAGGCCCTTGGCCTTCCTAGGATAGTCTTCCTTAGCGACGGATCGGTGGGAACCTGCTGCAAATTACCAGCCGGAAGCGTGGCTCACGAACCCTTAGGACGGAATCGTCCCCTTTAGCCTGCGCGAGTCCCTTCAGGCCCGTCGCATAACGATTCCGCCTGTTTGTTTGAGAACATTAAGAGGAGCCTTCTCGGCGAAAGCCCCCCCTCTGCGAGACCTCTATGACAGGGACTTCCCTGTCGAGATCTATCCCTGCCAAGACCTTCCCTACCTTTTCCATTTTGTGTTCCCAATGCACTTCCTTCCTTGTCCAAACCAAGCCAACCAAACCAAACCAAACCTATCCCCCATAGGCGAGCCTTCAGACCTGCCAGCTAGATGAGAGCCTGCGCAGCGGGTCTACCTGGGGCCAAGCCGAGCTCGGGGTGCCGATGATGTTTCCACAAACCTAACCTAACCTACCCTAACCTATCCTAACCTATCCCCCCCAGGGGAGCCTATGGACCTGCCAGCTAGTAGGAGCCAGGCAGCGGGTCTACCTAGGGTCGAGCCTAGCTCGGGGTGCCGATGAAGATCTCAAACCAACCAAACCTATCCCCCACAGGCGAGCCTTCGGACCTGCTAGCTAGATGAGAGCCTGCGCAGCGGGTCTACCTGGGGCCGAGCCGAGCTCGGGGTGCCGATGAAGATCTCAAACCAACCAAACATATCCCCCACAGGCGAGCCTTCGGACCTGCCAGCTAGATGAGAGTCTGCGCAGCGGGTCTACCTGGGGCCGAGCCGAGCTCGGTGTGCCGATGAAGATCTCAAACCAACCAAACCTATCCCCCACAGGCGAGCCTTCAGACCTGCCAGCTAGATGAGAGCCTGTGCAGCGGGTCAAACTGGGGCCGAGCCGAGCTCTGGGTGCCGATGAAGATCTCAAACCAACCAAACCTATCCCCCACAGGCGAGCCTTCGGACCTGCCAGCTAGATGAGAGCCTGCGCAGCGGGTCTACCTGGGGCCGAGCCGAGCTCGGGGTGTCGATGAAGATCTCAAACCAACCAAACCTATCCCCCACAGGCGAGCCTTCGGACCTATCAGCTAGATGAGAGCCTGCGCAGCGGGTCTACCTGGGGCCGAGCCGAGCTCGGGGTGCCGATGAAGATCTCAAACCAACCAAACCTATCCCCCACAGGCGAGCCTTCGGACCTGCCAGCTAGATGAGAGCCTGCGCAGCGGGTCTACCTGGGGCCGAGCCGTGCTCCGGGTGCGATGAAGATCTCAAACCAACCAAACCTATCCCCCACGGGCGAGCCTTCGGACCTACGAGCTAGATGAGAGCATGCGCAGCGGGTCTACCTGGGGCCGAGCCGAGCTCGGGGTGTCGATGAAGATCTCAAACCAACCAAACCTATCCCCCACAGGCGAGCCTTCGGACCTGCCAGCTAGATGAGAGCCTGCGCAGCGGGTCTACCTAGGGCCAAGCCGAGCTCGGGGTGCCGATGAAGATTTCAAACCAACCAAACCTATCCCCCACACGCGAGCCTTCCGACCTGCCAGCTAGATGAGAGCCTGTGCAGCGGGTCTACCTGGGGCCGAGCCGAGCTCGGGGTGCCGATGAAGATCTCAAACCAACCAAACCTATCCCCCACAGGCGAGCCTTCGGACCTGCCAGCTAGATGAGAGCCTGCGCAGCGGGTCTACCTGGGGCAGAGCCGAGCTCGGGGTGCCGATGAAGATCTCAAACCAACCAAACCTATCCCCCACAGGCGAGCCTTCGGACCTGCCAGCTAGATGAGAGCCTGCGCAGCGGGTCTACCTGGGGCCGAGCCGAGCTCGGGGTGGCGATGAAGATCTCAAACCAACCAAACCTATCCCCCACAGGCGAGCCTTCGGACCTGCCAGCTAGATGAGAGCCTGCGCAGCGGGTCTACCTGGGGCCGAGCCGAGCTCGGGGTGTCGATGAAGATCTCAAACCAACCAAACCTATCCCCCACAGGCGAGCCTTCGGACCTGCCAGCTAGATGAGAGCCTGCGCAGCGGGTCTACCTTTGGCCGAGCCGAGCTCGGGGTATTACAAAACACATGATTACGTTATACTATGAAAAATTTGGCAATAGTTAAGAGAAAGTCAATCGATGTAGTATAATAAATTTATTTTTGAAATACATGGTTACATCCTTCCCCCCTCAGGGGTAGAAGCGTTTTAGGTCATCACCACTCCAAGTGTGGCTTAGGGTCCTCCCCTCCACGTCCTGGAGGTAGTATCCCCCTGTTTCGAGGACTTCCATCACTATATATGGACCTTCCCAGTTCGGGTGGAGCTTACCCACGGGAACCGACCTTCCTGCTGCGTCAACCTTTCTCAGCACCAGATCCCCTTCAGTAAACTACTTGACCCTGACATGCTTATCAAAATGCTCTGCCATCCGTCGCTTGATCTCTTCTTGCCTAATAGCCGCCACGTCTCGCAGTTCCTCCACCATATCTAATGAGAGGCGCTGCCCCTCCTCATTCTCCACCCTCCAAGTCTTGTCTCCTTCGCCCGCCGCTGTGAATTGCGAGTGTTAACCCAGAAATCGGCGATCCTTCCCAAGGTGGCCAGCTGGCTAGTCGCGACCCTTAGGTTCTCCCTTTCGATCGCGACAAGTCCCCGCGTATGCGGACAGTTTTCCCTGTCCGCCTAGGTTTCCTAGCAACCGTGTGCCCTGCGGGACGGCGGGCTGTTCCCATGGCTCATCCTCGCGGGACATGCGGTTAGGTCCGCTAATCATGCAGTGCTTTTCCTTGCGGGAGTTCGCCAACAGCACCACCGGGAGCGACCTCCTAATCAGCCCAAGGAGCGGCAGTCTCCTGCCGCCATCCGTCGGGGTCGCCCACCAGGGGCGACCTCCCTGCTGCCCGAGAGGCGGCGGCCTCCTGCCGCCGTCCGTCGAGGCCGCCCACCCGGGGCGGCCTCTGCCCGCCAGCCGGGCGGACTCCCCCCTAGAGTCCGCCCAGGCCGCCCGCAAGGGGGCGGCCAGGCCCGCCGGGCGGACTCCCCCTGGAGTCCTCCCAAGCCGCCCGCTAGGGGGCGGCCCCGGCGTCCAGCCGGGCGGACTCCCCCTGGAGTCCGCCCAGGCCGCCCGTAAGGGGGCGGCCAGGCCCGCCGGGCGGACTCCCCCTGGAGTCTGCCCAGGCCGCCCGCTAGGGGGCGGCCCCGGCGACCAGCCGGGCGGACTCCCCCTGGAATCCGCCCAGGCCGCCTGCAAGGGGGCGGCCAGGCCCGCCGGGCGGACTCCCCCCAGAGTCCGCCCAGGCCGCCCGCTAGGGGGCGGCCCCGGCGACCAGCCGGGCGGACTCCCCTGGAGTCCGCCCAGGCCGCCCGCAAGGGGGCGGCCAGGCCCGCCGGGCAGACTCCCCCTGGAGTCCGATCAGGCCGCCCGCTAGGGGGCGGCCCCGGCGTCCCGCCGGGCGGACTCCCCCTGGAGTCCGCCCAGGTCGCCGCTAGGGGGCGACCTCCAGTTCTCTGCAGGAGGATCCGCTTGCTTCATCAGTCAGTGGCGGACGCAAAATCTCAGTCCGCGGAGTCCGCACAGGTCGTCATGCTGATGTCACTGGGCCCCGCTTCTTCAAGAGCTTCCCTGGGCCTATAAATACCCCCTGAAGCCTCTCATTCAAGGATCCTGGTGGTGGATACAAGTCTTGCCAGCAGCCCCTGCGGACTCCGTTTTCCAGTCCATCATCACCTCTCCAGCAAGCTCTGCAGACTCAGTTTCCTGTCCGCGCAGTCCTCCACAGCTCTTCAGCAGCTTTCCAGCAGACTCTGCAGACTCAGTTTCTCAGTCCTCCAGCAGCTGGCAGACTCTTTTACTTAGTCTCTGGCAGCTTCTCTTCTCTGCTTTCTGGCAACTTCTTCTCTCTTAGCCTCCAGCTTCTCCTTGTACCCCTTTTATTGATTTGTTGTAAAGGTGTACTTGTAAGCTTGTAACCTCTAGCTTTTAATAAAAGGAAAGCCCGTCGCAGGAGTGGCATTTAGGCCGCGACGGGCGAAGTGTGTTGTTGCCGCTGCTAGCGGCCCCCTCTTCTCTCCTCTGCTCAGCAAGCCTTGCTCCTCTGCTCAGCAAGCCTTGCTCCTCTGCTCAGCAAGCCTTGCTCCTCTGCTCAGCAAGCCTTGCCCTCAGCTCAGCTCAGCTCTCCTCGGCTTCCAACCTGCAAGCGCAACCGTTGCGATTACTGTCTGCTCGACCGTTCCTGGTCTCCCTCTTCCTTCTCCCTTGATCAACCCTCTCTGTTGATCAAGGCTCGCCTCTTCTCTCAAGCCTCTCCCTTACTCCCACAACCTTCTCCTTCCTCCTCACCTAGTTTGTGAGGCCCAGTCACCCCCTCGGTGATAGCTGTCCCCCCGGTGCCGTTTTCGCGCATCAACATTTGGTGCGGTGAGCGTGGACCCGTACAGCTCACGCGCAAACATTCAGATCAGAACAGGCAGTGAAAGCAACAGCTAACCATGTCAGACCACCAATCAGTTGAGAACCATGCTCCAAGTCCCAGTGAAGATCCTCTCTGGGAAGCCTTTGAGCAGTCGCGTCGAGAGAATGCTCAACAGTTCCAAGCTATCAACAAAGTTCTTGCTGCTATAACGCAGCGATTGGACGCTCATCCAGCAGCTGCTCCAGCTGTTCCAATCAACCCAACACCAACAGCAGAGCGTCAGCAAGCTTACTCTCAAGCTTGCCCGTCGTTCTATCCCCCGTACACTCCAACCTTTCCGCAAGGGCCTGCAGCTCCTTTGCGGACTCAAGATGAAGAGTTCGCTGCTCGCCATAACTTCTTCCGGGAAGCAGCCCGGGGAAGTCCAGCTAGAGTTCTCAACTTTCAGGGAAGTCATCCCTACCCTTCAGCTCCTGCCCCTGCTCCTCCTGCAGCAACTTTTTCTTGTTATCCTCATGCTCCTTTTGCAGCTGCAGCTTATGCTCCTTTCTTTCCCTATGCTGTAGGAGAGCAAGAAGAACCTTCACCATTCGCGGAGAGTGTCCGCCATGAGCCAACTCCAGCAAACTTCAGAGAGCCTCGACTACCAACCTACACTGGAGAGACAGATCCAGTAAAGCACCTCCAAGCTTTTAAGTCAGCCGTTGCTCTCAAGACTCTCTCAGATGCAACCAAGTGCAAGCTTCTTGTTACCTCTTTTGATGGGCAAGTGAGGGACTGGTTCTATGGCCTCCGTACTCACTCCATCGCTTCCTTCCTTGATCTTCGAAGGGAGTTTCTTCTCAGATTCTCTACGTCAACTAAGAGAAAGGGCGGTCCTGAAGCCCTCTTTGAGATCAAGCAGCGCGGGAATGAGACTTGGTCTCAGTTTGTGGATCGATTCCAAAGAGAGATTTTGGACATCGAGGTTACTGACCAAGAGATGTACCGAGTGGCTCTTATCAACGGTCTTCGTGAAGGGCCTCTCAAATTTGAAGCCAATGTCCGTGCTCCAAGGACATACCAAGAGCTGATTGCTCTGGCCAACTCATATATCCGAGGCGAAAAGAGTAACCCAGGCTTCGTCTCCAAACTTCTATCCGAGGAGGATCCCTCCAGCAAGCATCCTCCAAGGTCTCCTCGCAATCACGCCCCAACTTACTCAAGGAAGGAGAGAAGGCTTCATCGCCAACGATACTCCTTCCCAAGCCGAGACAATGCTCAAGACTCATTGCTGCCGCTAGCTCATTCTCAAACAGCAACTGTTCAACAAGAGCAAGACGATGACTTGCATGAGTCTGATCTCGACGACGTCGTGCAAGAAGTAGTCCAGATCATGAAAGACAGGGCCAACTACAAGAAGCCCTATCGACCGACCGATCAGAGGTCTAGAAACTCAGAGTCTTATTGTGAATTCCACAAAGAGTCAGGCCATCGAACAGAAGACTGTCGAGCATTCCGCCAGCTTGTGCAAAGGATGCTCCGGCAAGGCAAGATGCATGACTTGCTTCCTAAAGAAGATCGCCCTGATCCATCAAATTCTAAGGGCAAAGAAATTTCAGTTGTTCCCTGCTCCTCAAGGGGAGTGAACCACGTCGCAGAGCCTCCTCTCCTCGTTGTTAACCAAGAAGTCGAATGCTTCGATGCCGACGACGAGGGTGTGCTGGGAAGGCTATTCTAAGCTAGCGATGGACTTCACAGTCCTCCAAAGCGATGGACTTCACAGTCCTCCGGAGCTCCTTGCAACCTTCAGGGGTTATCTCAACCCTTTCTCTCTCTCCCTTTCAATCATTTTCATTACAACACTTCTCAGTGTTCTTTACTTGCTTTCCAGCAAAGCTTTTATTCAGGGATCCCGTACTGACACAGTTCCCTTCTTGTGTTGCTCCTTCCTCTCTTCTCCCTCTCTTAGGATCGTTACGCCAATGAGATTTCGCCGAGTCTGAAACGTTCCCTCCGTAGTTTGTTCTCGCACTACCGCTTCGACCACACATGGCGGGAGTATACCCATGTGTGCAGTGGGAGCAGTTTAATCACGGGAATGGGCTTCAGACTTAGGATCCTAGCCAACATCTGACACAGAGTGTGTGCTAGGGGAGCCCCATGTGTTAGCTCTGTTGTGCGTCTTATAGGATACACTACGGTTAGGATGATCTTCGCTGGACAAGCAATGGCGATCAAGCGTAGCCTTGTCTCTTTGCTCATCCTTCAACTGTGGTGGCCGAAGCACTCTCTGGTATCCTCGATCCGTGCCTTCTCGGGTTCGCAACTCCACTGATCAATACACAGACAAGATAGGCCTCTTGGCGCAACCCGTCTCGTTGATCAGTGATGCTTGTACCCAAGGCGAGAGAGCGGTCCTTCTAGCGGTCCTTCTCAGGACCTTTCCCTTGCTTTCCTCTTTTGTGCCCTCCTTGAGGATGCGCGGCCAGCCCGCTTTGAGTAGGATCATGCTCGGAATGATTTTTCGGGCAAGTGATGCATAAGGCCCACGGGGAACACCTGTGGCAGCATTCAACCCTCCATAGTCATTCTAAATATGGACCTCTTTTTCCTTTTCCCCCCTCCTTGAGGATGCGCGGCCAGCCCGCTTTGAGTAGGACTGTACTCGGGATGATTTTTCGGGCAAGTGATGCATAAGGCCCACGGGGAACACCTGTGGCAGCATTCAACCCTCTTTAGTCATTCCGGGTACAGACCTCCTTTTCTCTCTTCCCTCCTTTCACAGGTGAACAAGTTAATCCAACCTGCCAAAAGGATTTCCAGCCATGTCAACAGCTAGTGCTCGATTCATTAATCTGGACTTCGTGATAATGTTCATCGGGCATTTCTCTTGCTACCTGGTCATATCGACCCTATCTCATCAACCTTCATGGGTTATCTCAAAAAGATTTTCAGCAATCACTTTGCTTATGCTCACCTCATATACTTTGCCTGCTCAAGCTCTATCATATGGAGATTCACAGAGCTACTCATTATTCTTGCCAAAGTCTAATGGCGTCAAACATTAATCGAGTCATATCAACATTTTTGGTATGGTTCTGGTGCGGTTATCCTCACGTCTTATTTGCTTCTAATCTCTCTCCTCACAGAGGTTAGCAAACCCTTGCAAGCCTTCTCCACAGGTGCTTGCAAGCTCCATTCATATGCAAATTGTCTGCTTCTAACTTTTCTCTTTGTAGAGAACAACAGACATCTGCAAACCTCATCCAGGTACTTGCAGTTTAAATCATTATTTTATCTCTGCTGCTTACTCTTCACTTTGTAGTGGTTAGCAGACATCTGCAAGTCATTCAGGTACTTGCAGCTTATCTCTATATACAATATCTGCATCTAACTCTCTTCTTGCAGAAGTCACCAACACTTGCAAGCTCCATTCAGGTACTTGTAAGTTACTTTCATGTACTATGCAGACTCTTAACTCTTCTCTCGCAGAGACCACCAAAGATTTGCAAGTTCCTTCCAGGTACTTGTAACTCATTTTTTCTGTCCTTGTATACTCTTTTCCCTTCTCTTTTTGCAGAGAATGACAGGTGCTTGCAAGCCTCTATCAGGTACTTGCAAGTTATTATGTCTTTTTGTTTTCCCTCACTATTGTTTTGCAGAACTTTACAGGAGAAGCGCCTTCTTCGTTTTGCAAAATCAAACTCAGGTACACACTCGATGTACCACTCATACGTGTTTACCCTTAATTTTCCTCTTGCAGGAAAATAAAACAGGAAACACCAAGCTTGTAAGGAGAGGCTTCAGGTTCTATCTCTCCTTGCCTCCCCCTCTCTTTCCTTTGGGGTGGATCACGATTTTCGTGGGTCTCCAACTTTTTCGAAGTTCCCTTCGGAACTTAAAAAAGTGCGGGGATTATGTTAACCCAGAAATCGGCGATCCTTCCCAAGGTGGCCAGCTGGCTAGTCGCGACCCTTAGGTTCTCCCTTTCGATCGCGACAAGTCCCCGCGTATGCGGACAGTTTTCCCTGTCCGCCTAGGTTTCCTAGCAACCGCGTGCCCTGCGGGACGGCGGGCTGTTCCCATGGCTCACCCTCGCGGGACATGCGGTTAGGTCCGCTAATCGTGCAGTGCTTTTCCTTGTAGGAGTTCGCCAACAGCACCACCGGGAGCGACCTCCTAATCAGCCCAAGGAGCGGCAGTCTCCTGCCGCCATCCGTCGGGGTCGCCCACCAGGGGCGACCTCCCTGCTGCCCGAGAGGCGGCGGCCTCCTGCCGCCGTCCGTCGAGGCCGCCCACCCGAGGCGGCCTCTGCCCGCCAGCCGGGCGGACTCCCCCCTGGAGTCCGCCCAGGCCGCCCGCAAGGGGGCGGCCAGGCCCGCCGGGCGGACTCCCCCTGGAGTCCGGCCAGGCCCGCCGGGCGGACTCCCCCTGGAGTCCGCCCAGGCCGCCCGCTAGGGGGCGGCCCCGGCATCCAGCCGGGCGGACTCCCCCTGGAGTCCGCCCAGGCCGCCCGCAAGGGGGCGGCCAGGCCCTGCCGGGCGGACTCCCCCTGGAGTCCGCCCAGGCCGCCCGCTAGGGGGCGGCCCCGGCACCCAGCCGGGAGGACTCCCCCTGGAGTCCGCCCAGGCCGCCCGCAAGGGGGCGGCCAGGCCCGCCGGGCGGACTCCCCCTGGAGTCCGCCCAGGCCGCCCGCTAGGGGGCGGCCCCGGCGACCAGCCGGGCGGACTCCCCCTGGAGTCCGCCCAGGCCGCCCGCAAGGGGGCGGCCAGGCCCGCCGGGCGGACTCCCCCTGGAGTCCGCCCAGGCCGCCCGCTAGGGGGCGGCCCCGGCGACCAGCCGGGCGGACTCCCCCTGGAGTCCGCCCAGGCCGCCCGCAAGGGGGCGGCCAGGCCCGCCGGGCGTACTCCCCCTGGAGTCTGCCCAGGCCGCCCGCTAGGGGGCGGCCCCGGCGTCCCGCCGGGCGGACTCCCCCTGGAGTCCGCCCCGGTCGCCCGCTAGGGGGCGACCTCCAGTTCTCTGCAGGAGGATCCGCTTGCTTCATCAGTCAGTGGCGGACGCAAAATCTCAGTCCGCGGAGTCCGCACAGGTTGTCATGCTGATGTCACTGGGCCCCGCTTCTTCAAGAGCTTCCCTGGGCCTATAAATACCCCCTGAAGCCTCTCATTCAAGGATCCTGGTGGTGGATACAAGTCTTGCCAGCAGCCCCTGCGGACTCCGTTTTCCAGTCCATCATCACCTCTCCAGCAAGCTCTGCAGACTCAGTTTCCTGTCCGCGCAGTCCTCCACAGCTCTTCAGCAGCTTTCCAGCAGACTCTGCAGACTCAGTTTCTCAGTCCTCCAGCAGCTGGCAGACTCTTTTACTTAGTCTCTGGCAGCTTCTCTTCTCTGCTTTCTGGCAACTTCTTCTCTCTTAGCCGCCAGCTTCTCCTTGTACCCCTTTTATTGATTTGTTGTAAAGGTGTACTTGTAAGCTTGTAACCTCTAGCTTTTAATAAAAGGAAAGCCCGTCGCAGGAGTGGAATTTAGGCCGCGACGGGCGAAGTGTGTTGTTGTCGCTGCTAGCGGCCCCCTCTTCTCTCCTCTGCTCAGCAAGCCTTGCTCCTCTGCTCAGCAAGCCTTGCTCCTCTGCTCAGCAAGCCTTGCTCCTCTGCTCAGCAAGCCTTGCCCTCAGCTCAGCTCAGCTCTCCTCGGCTTCCAACCTGCAAGCGCAACCGTTGCGATTACTGTCTGCTCGATCGTTCCTGGTCTCCCTCTTCCTTCTCCCTTGATCAACCCTCTCTGTTGATCAAGGCTCGCCTCTTCTCTCAAGCCTCTCCCTTACTCCCGCAACCTTCTCCTTCCTCCTCACCTAGTCTGTGAGGCCCAGTCACCCCCTCGGTGATAGCTGTCCCCCCGGTGCCGTTTTCGCGCATCAACAGCGGGGACCGGACCTCGAACTCCACTGGTAGGACGGCCTCACACCCGTGAGAGAGCTTGAAGGGGGTCTCACCGGTGACCGTGTTAGGGGTCGTTTGCAGGGCCCATAGGACCGAGGGGAGCTGTTCCACCCAATTCTCCTTTAGGTTCTCCACCTTTTTCTTTAGTAGGTTCACAATGATTTTGTTTGCTGCTTCTACCTGGCCGTTACTCCGGGGGTGGTGGACGGAGGCAAACCGGAGATCTATCCCTAGTTGGGCGCAGAAGCTGATGAACTCCTCGCTGGCAAACTGGGGGCCGTTATCAGTCACTATTGCTTGGGGCAACCCATGTCTGCAAATGATCTCACCCCAGATGAAGTTCTTTATGACCTGCAAGGTGACCTTGACCAAGTCTTTAACCTCTAGCCACTTCGAGAAATAATCGACCATGACCAAGAAGAATCTCCTCTGGCCACTAGCCGGAGGAAAGGGCCCAACTAAGTCCATTCCCCAGATAGCGAATGTCCACGGTGTCGTGATACTTCGGAGCCTCTGAGCTGCCAAGAGCTGAAGGGGGCATAGAGCTGACATTTTTGACACCTCCTCGCAAACTCCATGGCATCCTTCCTTAGGGTGGGCCAGAAGTACCCCTGCCTGACCACCCTTGCCTCCAGCGTCCTTCCTCCAGAGTGACTGCCTCACTCGCCCGAGTGCACCTCCCTCAATATCTTCGGGATCTATTCTTCGGTCACGCATCTAGATAGGAGCCCTAACAACATCTTACGATGCAGGCCCCCCTCCATCATTAAGTAGTGAGCTGCTTTGCGCTTGAAGCTTCTCCCGACCTTGGTCCCCTCAGTAAGTTCACTGGTGGTTAGGAAGGTCACAAATGGATCCACCCACGAGGGTTGCCGATCCACCACCATCAACTCTCCTTCCTCGATAGCCGGTCAGAATAGCTCCGTCAAGGTCCCTCCCCCCCGAGGTCCGAACTTGGCTAATCGATCAGCGGCTACACTTTCTTCCCTCGGAACATGTTGAATCGAGAATAACCGGAATCCTCCGATGATCGTCCTTACCTTGGAGAGGTATTTGATGAGGGTAGGCTCCCGAGCTTCAAACTCTCCTCATATCTGCGATGCTACTACCTTTGAATTAGTGAAAGCTTCCACATCCCGAATCTCCAGCTCCTTTTCCAAGCGGAGGCCGGCGATCACGGCCTCATACTCCGCTTGATTGTTGGTCACGGGGAAATGTAAAATGACCGCCTGCTCTATGGTTACCCCCTGAGGACTTGTCAATACCACCCCTGCCCCGAGGGAGTGCCTTCCCGAGGCCCCACCAACTTCCATGCTTCTCGAGGTTGCTGCTCTCCCCCCTCTACTTCAACAATGTAGTCTGCTAGGAAATCCGCCACTTCCTGTGCCTTGATGGAGAGCCTTGGGACAAAGGAGATGTCGAACTCGCTTAGCTCAATGGACCACTTAGCCAGTCTCCCCGAGTGCTCCACTCCTTCGAAGATCTTGCGAAGAGGGTGGTAGGTCACCACCCTAATCGAATGTGCTTGAAAGTACGGCCGTAGTTTCCTTGTCGAGATGACCAAGGCGTAAGCGAGCTTTTCCAGGATGGGGTAGCGAAGCTCTGCTTTCCTCAATATCCGGCTGACGTAGAAGATGGGCAGCTGCTTCTTTCCTTCTTCCCTCACTAGGACGGAGCTCACCGCCTCCGCTCCTACTCCGAGGTACAAGGTCAGGTCCTCTCCTTCCTTTGGGCTCTGAAGCAGAGGAGCCTGAGAGAGTTGTCTTTTCAGCCCTTGGAAGGACTCTTCACACTCGGTTGTCCATTCGAACCTTTGATTCCCCCGCAGCACTTTAAAGAATGAAGAGCACTTGTCTCCTGCCCTGGAGAGGAACCTGCTTAGCCCAGCCAGCTTGCCTGTCAAGCGCTGGACCTCCTTGGCGTCGTGAGGTGACTCCAATTCCAGGATGGCCTTGACATTGTCCGGGTTGGGCTCCACCCCCGCCGGAGTCAGAAGATGCCCGAGGAACTTCCCGCGGCTGGCCCCGAAGACACACTTCAAGGGGTTCAGCCTCATCTTGAACCTTCTTAAGGTGGCGAATGTTTCCTCCAGATCTTGTAGGTGCGAAACCATACACTTGCTTTTGATCATTAGGTCGTCGACGTAGACCTCCAAGTTCCTCCCCCTCTGATCCCGGAAGACTCGATCCATCATGCGCTGATAGGTAGCCCCTGCGTTCTTTAACCCAAAGGGCATCATTTTGTAACTGAAACATCCCTCCCTCGTGATGAAGGAAACATCCTTGGTATCAGTAGGGTGCATCCGGATCTGGTGATAACCTGAAAAAGCATCTAAAAAGCTCATGACAGAAAAACCGACGGCTGAATCAACCAGCGCGTCGATCCGAGGCAGGGGGTAGCAATCCTTAGGGCATGATTTATTTAATAAAGAAAAGTCAATACACATTCTCCATTTTCCACCTCCCTTCTTTACCATTACCACATTGGAGATCCAGCCTGGATACTGGATCTCTGAGATGAAGCCCGCCTCCAGGAGCTTCTTGACCTCCTCGCGAATGGGCTCCTCCAGCTTGGTGGCGATGGCTCTCATCTTCTGTCGTATGGGGCAAGTGCGGGGGTCCAAGTTCAGGCGATGGCAGGCCACGTCTGCGTCGATGTCCGGCATGTCCGCCGCGCTCCAGGCGAAGATGTCGATGTTGCCTTGAATGCAAGCCCGCACTTACTCCCGGGCCTCGGGACTCAAGCCCCCGCTGACCCGCACCCTTTGTACTTGTCCTGCGCTGGTGAAGACCTCTATCTCCACCACTTATTCGGCCGGCTCCAGCCGCGACTGCTCCCAGCCGGCCCTTGCCTCTTCCTCCAGCTCCAGCTCTCCCCTTTCTACCTCCTCCTCAATCTCCATCGCTTCTACCAGCTCCTCCTGCTTCCACCCGACTCCCACGCCCCTCGGGGCCTCTCCCTCAACTCCTCCTGCCGCTTGTTCCCCTACTTCTATTGCCCCTTCTGGGCTCTCCTGCTCCTCGTCCCCCCGAACCACCTGCACATCTCCTTGCTGCTTCTTAGTCTCCCCTTCTCACGCTTCCTCTTCAACTATCTCTCTTGCCACCTCTAGGCCCATTCCCTCCTCTTCAACGACCTCCTCAAGTGCCGCCATCTCAATCTCCAACTCCTCTGCCTCTGCCATCCATGACACGGTGTTGACTGCTGTAACGTAGCATTGTCTTGCCACCTTCGGGTCCCCTCTTACCCTACCCTGCACCCCCCCCCCATTGTTGAACTTGAGGCATTGATGGAACGAGGAGGGGACGCAGCGAAAGGCGCTGATAAGGGGGCGCCCAAAGATGGCATTGTAGCTGCTCGGGGCGTCCACGATCACGAACCTACAGTTCCGTGACACGCCCCCCAACCTTACGTGCAGCCCTACTCCTCCTTCTACCTATTTCCTCTCTCCGGAGAACCCGAACAGAGGTCCATCCGAAGCCAAGGCCCTCTTCCCTTCAACCCTCATCTCATCAAAGGCCTTCTTGAAGATGACATTTACCGAGCTCCCATTATCTACCAGTATCCTCGAGACCGTATAACTTTCCACCGTCGTCTGGATCACCAGGGCGTCACAGAATGGATCCTCATAGTCAGGCATGTCTGCCGATGAGAAAGTGATCTTTTCTTCTGGTGGGCGAACCTGGGAGGTAGAGGCCACCCCCCTTCGGTACATGATTTGCAGGCTCCACTTGCGGGTTGCCTCAATCCCCACTCCTCCATGAATCACCCCGATTCCTCCCCGGGTCCCTACATCCACCCGGTCTTCGCACCTATCTTCCACCTCGCCCTGCTGCACCTCTACTATTCTCACTGGTGGATCCTTCCTCCCTGCTCCTCTTGCTTCTCTTAACACTAACAACTCCGAGCAGGTGGCCGTTGCGTGACCTTCCTCCTGGTGGAAGTCACAAAAAAGCAACGCCTCCCCCCCCCTTCTTCTGTCTCCTCTTCCTCTTCTCCCTCCTCCTAGAGCTCCTCTCCCAGCTCCTCTTCCTCTTCCCACTTCCATGGCCTCCTGCGGTGGTGGGGGACGACCCCTCGGCTCCTGCCTCTATGTCGGTCGGTCGAACCTCTGGGGTTCCCGCAGGTTATCTCTCCCCTGGTATCCTTCTCCTGGGCCCTGTGGGCGACCCTCCTGGGGCCTCCAACCTAACCGGTTGTTCGGCTCTCGGGCCCCCCATCCCTGCTGCTGCCCAAACCTTCGAGGCTCTTCCCTTCTCCTTTCCTCCCTTTGCTCCCTCTGCTCCCTCGGCTCCTTCTGTCTTCCTGTTGTTGGTTCCTTCACGTCGTCCTACGCCAGCCTGGCCAACTTCCTGGCGAATGCTGGGTTTGCTCTCTCGAAGTCGATCTCCTTTGCAGCCCTCTCCATGAGCTCTTCAAAGGAGAGGGGAGGGACTCTCTTCAATTCCATGCTAAAGAATCCCGGTCTCAGCCCCAGGGTGAAGGCCAGCATAAGTGCGTACCCTGGGACCTCCTGGACCAGGAGGATCTCTTCCTGAAAACGGTCGACATAGTGACCCAGCGTCTCATCCGGCTTCTGCCTCACCGCAAACAGACACTCTGCTTCCTTCTTCTGCTTCTTCGAGGTTGAGAACCTCAACAGGAAACTTCTACGCAGATCCTCAAAACAGTAGATTGATCTTGCCAGCAACTGGTGGAACCAGTCCCGAGCTTTCTCCTTCAACGTGATGGCAAATAGCCGGCACTTGAAGGCATCCGTCATCTGCCTTATCGATACAACGTCCTCAAACCATTGTACGTGCTGTACAGGGTCATCCTTCCCGGAGTAGTAGGACATGTCGGGCTCCCGGAACCCCTCCGGAACCGGAGCTGAGATGATGAGCTCGCTAAATGGGCTCTCGCCTCCTGTCTTGTGAGAGGGTACGTCCCGCGGCCTCGGCTGACTGGCCCGATCCGCGAGACCGTGCCCCGGGAAGAGCTCTCGCACTGCCGCTTCCTTCTCGCCCAGATCCGTCAGCGCCTCCTTCCCCGGGCGCTGGCTTTGGCCGGGGAAGAGTTCCCGTGCCGCCACATCTCTCTCGCGCGCCTCCCACAGGACCTCCTTTCCTGGGCGCTAACCCGGGGCGTTCTCGCCCAAGAGCGGGACCTCTTCTATCGGGACCTGAGGGGTAGCCCACTTGCCTCTCGCCGAGAAGGCCAAACTGATCGTCTGCAGAACCTCTCGCCTGAACTCATCCAGCATCCTCTTCGTCGCTTCCTCTCCCCGGGTGGGGGAGCCTCCAGAACCTGACCCTTCACCTTCACCTCCAGCCACGGGACAAAACTTAAGGCTTTCTTGTATCAGCTGCCGCCCACGCTCACCGCACCAGAACTGTTGAAGCCAAATATGACCTCAACTAGAGTTTGAAGAAAAAGGGGTGCAGCCAAAACCTACTTCTCTCAAGTCTCAACCCTCGACTGGATTCAAAGGACCTAAGACTGACCCAATAGCCTCAGCAGGGAGGTCCCACCTCATACCCGGAAGATCTCTGAGAGCTTCCCCTCCAAAGCCAAAGCTGGGCTAGGAGATCCTCAAAAAGCACTGGAATTTGAGAGATAATGATCGCTTGCCTTCTAAAGAGTCCTTATGGGTCTATTTATAGCATCGTGCTGACCTGAAATTACTGAAAAGCCCCTAGTTGGTCTGCCAATAGCCGAATCCTGCTGTTTTTCCGAGGGCACATGGGGTAAATTTACCTGAGGGTGACCTGGGCATTTAACCCTAGGCCTTGGGCCCCACTCGGCGAGAGCTGTGCCGAGGGCCTTATTACAGAGCCTGGCGGGAATGCTCTCGCCTGCCTATAGGCGAGAGCCCTTTGAGATTGGAGCCTGGCGCAAGCGCAAGCATTCCCGCGCAGGCCACGCTCGACGATCTTGGCCTGTTGTTCTTCGTTCGACGATTCGGTTACGCTCGTCGATCTTAGATCGACGATCTAGAGTGATCGCTCCCACCAACTTTGGCGAGATCTCTCTTTGGGCGGGAACCCCTTTGGATAGCTCAACTGTTGACCATTGTGCCTCCTGGTCTGACTCAGCGAATATGAGGTTGTACAAGAGGAACAAGGGTATCGGGCACGGCTTGGCCCAAGGCAGGCTCTTGCACTAAAGGTTGTTGCGCGGGAGCAGCAGACAACAAAGACTGAATTTGCGATTGCATCGCAACTAATTGCCTTGACAGAGCCTCATTGCACTGACGCAGACTCTCGATAATCGCATCACTTTGCGCACCTGATGACTCACCCTCCGACTGGGGAGTCGATCTCGTCGCAGGATGCTTTGGCGGCATTTCTAAAAGCAAACAGACAACTCATCAATATCCTAGCTTAGAACAAAGCCACACGACTAGTTCAGACCATACTTAAAAGACGCTTGCTCATGCTACAAGCATCTCATCATGTGTGTACATGTGTCATCATGTAAACCTTAACTTAGCACGCGTGCTTATGTGATGATATATAATGTATGCAGTTCTCCGAGATTTTATAATGATGTTATGTCCTACTTATGATGATATCCTCTCATCCTATTGACTCTTGTGCCTATGACATGAATGCATGGATTATTTGTTCTTATTTAAAATCATGTGTGTACATGTGTCATCATGTAAACCTTAACTTAGCACGTGTGCTTATGCGATGATATGCAATGTATGCAGTGATATGCATTCTAAAAAGGCCCTAATGCATGCTATGAGCGGCGTACACATGAAATGTTATGCATCTCATACTACATAACATTGCATGCAACGAGAAAAGAAAACGTGTTAGTGGGCACCCATGTGATGGTGGTTATGCATCACATACTACATAGCCGTCACATGTTGTCGCCTATGGTGGATCCATATACAAACACATATTATGCATCTCATACTACATAATATGCCTCATATACTTCTTATCATGCTATGAGTGTAGTGACTATGCTTCGGCTAAGATGTACTGATGACACATCGGTGTGTGCATGAAATATCACTAAACAACTAACACTAACAAGAGAAGGTTGCCCGACCAATTATCAAGCAACCTGGCTCTTATACCAACTGTCACAACCCGTATTTTCACCGCATAAAAATAACTTATCAGAGTAAGGGAAAATGCGTGTCATGATGCCACGTCAGCAGGGGATAACTGCGGACGCTCAGGCAAACACCTACTTAATCATGAAGAAAGATTCTTTAAGTTATTTTAAGGAAAAATCAGTCTGAGTGTAGTAGTTGGTCGTATCCCTCAGCTTAGTGGCTCATCTAGTCCACGAATCAAAATATAATTATACGCTGCGGAAGATACTTATTTAGATTGACTTCAACATCCTACATGAGTATAAACGTCCCCAAAGAACAACTCATGCTATGCAAGACCCTAAATTTATAATAGTAGTAAAGATAGCTTTTACGGTCACTAAATATGACAAGTTAGAGTTTTAAATTATGCAATGCATGAAGTAATAGTAGTAGATTTTATTCTTGAAAATACCTAACATGCATTCCTAGCATAAATCCTCCCAGAGAGCAAGTAGTCCACATCCATATATAGAAAACTAAGCAGCTAGCAAGTATCTAAAAGTAACAATTTTATGGCCGTCAACAAACTGGCACGAACCCACAAACAGAAATGTATGTCTGAACCAGTAAAACAAAATAAATAACAAACTACCTCGCTAAGATGAGGCAATAACCACGGCCAACACTGCCGCCCAAAAACTCTAAAACTAGCTCTGCTATCTGCTACAGCTCTGAACCTGAGGCATTCCAAAGACAGGACACCTCAGCAAGAAGTTACAAATGGTGGCAGAAAAATAATAAACAAAGGTCAAAAGGGGTACCATCCCAAGACCAAAAGCACTTAAGTAAAGTACAAAAAGAAATAAGGCATCCACAAGAAAAGAACTCTTACGTGATTCATCACGTACAATAAGAGTACACCAGAAGCACGAGGCTATAAGGTGACGACATGAATAAATCATACGGAAAAAGTACGAAACCGTTATTAGGCACCTATGGTCGACTCTACCCAAAAACACGGGCGAGGTGGTCACTCAACTGGACACACCCTCACGAATATAATATCCGTCTAACTGTGACGGAGTCTCATACTCTCCACCATACATCGCAGATGCCCAAAAACCTGGTAGACTTCTACAAGGTATTAATAAAGGCATCAAATATTGTGGAGGTGGTTTCGTCCACTAATTCTCGCAATCAAGAAAAATCACAAAAAAACCACCACATATCTCGAGATTTGGCTCGTCAGATTCTACTTGACATTACTAGATTCAAGACGCGGTTGATCAACCTTTACGGACGATTTACATTCCTAGATAAACTCTAATACGTTCAATAACGATAAATTAGACACTTCAAAGACGATTAAATATATTATGACAAGATCGAGTTTACCATGACGAAATCTTACAACATCGAGTGATCATCAAAAAGGTTAATCATAGTAATAAATTGGAAGATAAAGTGCAAAAAATTTTACAGAACACAAAACTTAGCCATTACCGTCAAATCGGACAAGGAGAAACGAGGGAAAACCACCACTTGCTTGGTTTTACCGGAAAAGTTCTCTGAATCAGTCCACGTCGCAGATCGAGGCAAAAGAGGATGGGGGAAGCTGAAATCTAGGCAAAAATGGCCGAAATAGAGGTTAGGGCCGAAAAACCCTAACGAGAAAACTCAAAAAACGGGAGAAGTCTTACCACGATGACGTAGCTCTGTACGAGAGCTTTCCAGATCTATATTCGGTTGAAGATTTCGAGCACCGGATCACCGTCGGCGGCCACCGGAAGACTCACGATCGGCTTAGTTTCTCTCGCCTACGTCTCTCTCTGGTTCGGTTCAGATTGATGAAGAAGATGGAGTTTTATATAGTATAAATATGTATGTGTGTGTGTGTGTATATATATATATATAAAGATATAGAAATATATGTATTTATAAAAAATTCTGTCTAAAAACAAACTACATACGTGCGGGTGCGCGAAAGACGAAAATAAAGATTTAGAATTGCTTCAAATCGAAAATTGTTCAACATGAAAGTTGTAGATCTCGTCGAGACAAACAAATTTCATATTAATCATTTTTCCATATGACATCGTTTTGACCCTCAAAAAGGTATCCGAATGCAAAAAGCAACGGTCTACTCGAGAACAAGTTACATGTACTCGAGAGGTAAGAAAAATCACTCGAGTAGGAGAATAATCACTCGAGTAGGAAAATAATCACTCGAGTAGGTCCAGAAAGATTACTCGAGTAGAGGAATAATCACTCGTGTAGGTACAGAAAGATTACTCGAGTAGGGGAATAATCACTCGTGTAGGTCCAGAAAGATTACTCGAGTAGGGGAATAATCACTCGTGTAGGTCCAGAAAAATTACTCGAGTAGGAGAATAATCACTTGTGTTGGTATAAAAAAATCGCTCGAGTAATAAAAAATCACTCGAGTATAACAAAAGAATCACTCAAGTAATAACTAACAAATCACTCGAGTATAAACTAACCACTCGAGAGCAGAAAATGAAATTTGCATAATCGGAAAAATCTTTACAAATATATCCAAAGAAATTAAACTATATAAAAGAATAGTAAAAGACATTTTTGAATAGTATTATATTATTAAAATAATCATATTTATATATTTTTGAATAAGGAAACACGAGTTCAAAACGGAGGCCCAAACGCGCGTCGTATTAAACGAAACTCGCACCATAGACGAACAATGACGCTACGAACACAACGGCGTAGTCAAAACCAAAATCCGACGAGCCATTCCCGAGATATAAATTTTCAAAGTTTACGACAAACATAAATTCCACAAAACTTCGGAAAATCGCCGAGACCCAAATATCGCTCGGATCGCGACGAAACTTGACGAGCAAGTCCAAAATTACTTAACTTAAATTCCAAATGCAAAACTTTTCCCATTACAACAAGAATTCGAACGACTCGACCGCACAGACGCGAAAATGCCTTAACGGCAGAGCGTCGTCAACTCGACGTTAAAAGTAACGCAACGATGTTATAAATATGATGATACTCATACAAATAAAATCATCGAAAAATCGGGGGCGTTACTTGGTCTGACACTCAAGACTTTTCTTGAGTTTAGACACATCATGACTTTCCTCATAAAACTCAATAGATTTATTGTTACTGAGAGTTTTATAAGGCTTTAGGACCTCTATTTCCTTGATTTGCCTTTTGGCAAGTATTCTGCTCTTCTTTAGAGCAATTAGGAGTAGTCCAAATTTGTCAATCAATTGATTGACATCAGTCACAGAATCATAGCAATCTTCAACACAGGATGAAGATGCATCAGTATCTGGACTGGATGCAAAGCAAGAGAAAGATGTATAATTGGTGACAGATTGTACCTTGATTGATTCTAATTCTTCCTGACTTCTTTCTTCTGCAGACATTGCCATCAACCCATGGCATGCACAGTTTTCTTCATCCTCCTTATTGTCACTGTTTGATTGTGACAGAGGGGCTCTGATTCCTATCCTGGCAGCAGGATATTCCTCCTCTTCTCCTGGATCTGCAACAACAGATATCAGCCCTATATAGGCTTCTTCCTCTTTATCTTCAGAATCTGAGGATGAAGAATCTGTCCAGCTTCTCTCCTTCTTAGCCACAAAAGACTTTTCTTCCTTCTTGCCCTTGTGGTGATGGTGATGATTTTTCTTCTTCTCATCTTCTTCCTTTCTTTTGACTGGGCAGTCAGCAATGACATGCACAGCCTTACTGCAATAATAACAGATGACATTAGAAGAAATCTGTTTACTAGTTTTATGGACATACCTGTCATCCTTGGGTGACTTCCTGTGATGGGAGGATGAAGATGGCCTACTCCTCCAGTCCTTCTTCTTTATGAACTTTTGAAATTGCCTGGAGAAGGCATCTAGATCTTTATCATACATGTGGTTGTCTGATGAGCTTGACTCAGAATTTTCTGAGCTAGATTCAGCTTCCTTCCTTGGTGGTGAGGGAGTATTTCTTCTGCTTCTTCTTGGGGCTTCTGCCTTGAATGCCATAGACTTGTCCTTGGACTTAAATTGGCTGCACTTATCCTCTTCTTGTCTAGCAGCTAGCTGCATTTCATAGGACTGTAGCTTTCTGTAAAGTATTGGTGGAGGAGTGTCTGCTAGCTTAGCCATTTCCCTAATGGCACAGATCTTGGTATCCCAATCTCTATTGAGAGATCTAAGGAACTTGTCATTCATCTCATACTTGTTGAAGACCCTATCATAGGTTCTTAGTTCATTGAGTGTCCTAAAGAACCTTCCAAAACAATCAGTAACTTTTTCAGACTTGTTTTGCCTGAAGGCCTCATACTCTTGATTGAGCATGTACTTTCTATCATCTATAGCTTCCTCAGAGCTTTCCATATAGACCTCAAGGGTGTCCCACATTTCCTTGGAGGTCTTGCAGTGTACAAGATTTTGGAAGGTTGAGTCATCAATGACACTAGCTATAATATTTTGTTCCTTTTTGTCCATGGTGGATAGAATCACTTCATCTTTATCCATTTCTGAATATGCTTTAGGCACTCTCATAGTAGGATCTATGGTGGAAGCCTTTGTGGGGATAAAAGGACCTTCCACTACTGTTACATAGATCCTAGGGTCAGATGATTCCATGAACAGTATGACCCTTTACCTCCAAAGGCCAAATCCTTCCTTCTTGTAGATGGGCAACTTCATGGTCCCTAGCACCTTGTAGTTCATTCCAGACCCCATAATCTTATCTTATAGCTAACCTTGGAGGTATACTCAGATTGTTAAATCCTTTTTGAGTAACCTCCCTCCGATACCACTTGAAAGTTATTTAACTAAAGGTTAGCTAATCACCTAGAGAGGGGTGAATAGGTCTTTGAGCTTTAATAAAATCTTTTTGATGTTTTCATGTTGTTCTAGCTAGAGCTTTTCCTTAAATCCTGCAATAACAAAGAAAAGCAAGCGCATAGCAAACACAAGGATTTATAGTGGTTCCCCAATTAGGTACATCCACTTTCCCTCTCACATATCCAACTTATTTGTTGGACTCGGTACAAACTCCTCTACTATGCTCCTCAGAGTTTACATCTCAGGCCCTTGGCCTATTACACAGATTCTTCACAGAATCCAACTCAGAACCACAAGGGTTCCTACCTCAGAGCTCTGCAAAACTCCTATAGCTCAGTGATCCACTGATCACCTACCTCAGCTTTATTTCTAAGGCTTACACTCAGGCTCTTCATCCCTACAGCTTCAGGCAAGCAACCCTACTCTCAGAGTGCTGCAGCACTCCTACACTCATCACCCTTCCAGGTACCTACAGCTCAGCCTCCTCGAAGGCTTACAACTCAGTGGTCAGCAGACCACCTACAGCTCAGTGACTTTTCAATTAAATACCTCAAGCACAAGGCCCTACACTCAGGCTGGGAGGACAGCCCTACCTCAGATCCATACTTGGATCCTACCTCAGAGAGTAACACTCTCCTACCTTAGGAAATTATGCCCTATAGCTCAGATCCACACTTGGATCCTATCTCAATACCCCAACAGGGTACCTACCTCAGTGACAAATTTATCACCTATCTCAGGAACAATGTGCCCTACACTTAGATTCAGATATACTGAATCCTACAGGAAAATACAGAATGATTTAATAAAATAAAACAACTTACTCAGAGAATAATCTCTGAGTCTACCTTGTTTGACTAAGCAGATATCAGTCCAGCTCACTTGATGTTGAAGGAATAAGTCTTCTTCTACAGCACACACTTTTTTGCTACACAGATAAGCAACTACCAACTTGCTGAAGAGATGTATCAGCTATACTGTTCTGATGAGAACAAGCTTGCTGAACTTTGAAGTACTTCAGCTATCTTTCTTTGTCTTCATGCTAACTTGGCTGGACTTTAGCTTTTAAGCTTGATGGGAAGAAAATGTCCAACTGGCTCTTTCAATTTCTCTTTCTATATTTTCTACATTTGATCCTTGTGTATTCGTTAACCCTAATCCTTTTACAGTTTCCTTTTTATATGCATTGATTTGAATCAACAGCACAATAGAATGTGGGCCTACCAAGGATTTGTGAGTGTCATCTCCATCAAAAAGGGACAAAACATCTTTCGGCGCTACAGCAGCTTTCCTGCAACGACTTCCTGCAATTTTGACTTTGATGACATCAGTAGTGGTCATCAACATCTGGACTTAATTCCATCAAGCATTGAGTGATGTTAAGACACTCAACGCCGTCAGTCTTCCCTCTCAGCGTTTTTGGACTTAGAAATTTCTCTGGCTTTATCTCAGCGGTTTTGTCTCAGCGGTCTCAGCGGTTTTCATTATTAGCTGAGAAATGTCTTTGTCTCAGCACTTTCTTCTCTTTAGCTGAGACAAGTTTTTGTCTTAGAGGTATCTTCACAGCTGTCTCAGCGGTTCTTGCTTTTTAACTATCTCAGTACTTCCTTCTTCATTAGAAGCGTTGAGTGAACCTGCTTCACTCAACGCTTCTGGACTTAGAAAAAATCCAGCTAGTTTTGTCTAAGCTGTTTACCTCTTAACTGTCTCAGCGTTTCCTTCTTTATTAGAAGCGTTGAGTGAATCTGCTTCACTCAATGCTTCTAGACTTAGAGAAATCCAGCCAGTTTTGTCTCTGCTATCTCAGCGGTCTCAACGTTATCTTCTCGGTTGTCTTAGTTGTCTCAGCGGTCGCAACACCTTCTTCTCAACGGTCTCAATGATTTTGCCTTAGATAAATTTTCTGGCTTTAGCTGTGTTTGATGATCTGTGGGCTGAGCTCGACGAACTTTAATATTCTCAGCGGTCTCAGTGTTTTTTTCCTTAGTTGATTTTTTTGGCTTTAGCTTAACAAGTGTTGAGCTGAGTTTGACGATTTGTAAGCTGAGCTCGACGAACTTCAAGTTGAGCTCGACGAAATTTGAAATCTGAACTCTTGTGCTTATCCCAAAGAATGTTGACTTAAGCTCGACGACTAGTGAGCTGAGTTCGATGAACAGTGAGCTGAGCTCGACAAACTTTGAATGATGAGCACGTGAGTCTAGGATGGTCTCAGAAGGGTGCGGAAGTGCATGCGATATAAATTAAAATGAAATGCTAACGTCCTAGATACATGTAAAGCATATAAGTAATAAGACTCAAATTGATTGATTAAAATTTAAAAGTGCACCTAAGTAACTTACGGTCATGAGGAGTGAAACCATGTGCTACATGACTTGACCCAAATGCGGAGGATATGGGGGTTAAGTCTAGTGGAACGGGAGCCTTATAAGCAAAAATGATTTCAATGGGCTCCAAATCCGTGGTCTGAATTTTAACTTTAATATACTCACGCTTGGCATAAAGATATGTCAAGGAGAACCACTCATCATAAACAATAGAGTTGGACGCTCCCGAATGTGAAAGGATGTGCGAGCGATACAACTCAAGGGGCCCAACTATAGTCACTAATGTATGAACATGAGGGTCATCAAAAGGCGGTGGGTAAATGCGTGCAATCGGATGTGGTATATAAGTATGTTTAGGAGACACCACATCTAGAGGCACAATAGCCAAGGAATCATAAGCGGTCCTAAGCGAGGTTTTGCCCAACATTGTGTGATCAGATGAACGGTCTATCCCCGAAAAATAGTAGTCAGATCTACGGATGGTGGTGGAAAGACCAAACACGTCAACTAATAATTCACTCACACATAATCGACTAGATAAGTCCAGCGGGAAAGCTAAATAAAAGGGTACCTCAAAATATCTCGGACTAGATGGAACCAGCTCGTGTGCTAATAAGTCATCACCTAAATTACTTTTAGGTAAACTTTCATCACAATGTGACTCTACCAACTCAGCCAAAATTTCATCCAACTCAGGTTCATCAGAAGACTCCATGATAATCAAGGGAGACGGCTCAGAAATATAGTCGAAGGGAAGTGGGAGAATCCTATGGGGTGATACCTTAGAGGAGAAATCCTCATCCAGGTCACTAGGATATCCGAGCTCCTCAACATCACTAAAATTGTCAGTGAAATCGACCTCGCCCTCAGTGGCGGGGCTCAGTCCGAGACACAGCCTCAAACTCATAAGGTGAGTCAATCACTATATCAGGCAGCTCAGGGGGAGACTCAAAAGGGACTACGGGCGTATTCGGAATAGGACACACAATAGAAACAAGATCAGATATGCAACTAGACTCACGTGTCGTAATTGTCTATCTTCCCCTACAGATAGGACTACTCTCACCCTGTGGGCTCATGGAAGTCCTAGCAGTCATTTGTACAGAACTCAGGATAGGGGACCTCACATTTTCCTTTCCTCCATAGGTGGGTGCGGGTATGCTATGGGAAGCTCTACCAACCTGGGGAAATGGTCTATCCTGAGGGAATATCTCACTCCTATAAGCATCTATGGGTCTAGTGCCATAATTATTCGCGCTCATGGTTGTGGTGCTATTAGTAGGAAAGTAGTCGGGATCAAATTGATCCGCGAGTATGCTATGTGAAAGTTGCTTAACTGAAGGTTAGCTATTCACCTAGAGAGGGGGGGGGTTAAGTAGGTCTTTGAAATTTTATGACTTCTTTTGCTGATTTCAAGTTAATATAACTATAGCTTGTCCTTAAGTCCTGCAATAAGAAAGAAAACAAACACACAGCAAGAACACAATGATTTATAGTGGTTCCCCAATTGGGTGCATCTACTTTCCCTCCCACCTATCCAACTGATTAGTTGGACTAGGCACAAACTCCATCAAAATACTCCTCAGAGCTTACACCTCAGGCCCTCAGCCTTTCACACAGGTTCACTTCTGAACCCAAACTCAGAATCACAAGGGTTCCTACCTCAGAGCTCCTATAGCTCAGTGATCCACTGATTACCTACCCCAGCCTTATTTATAAGGCCTACAACTCAGGCTCTTCAGCCCTATAGCTTCGGGCACACAGCCCTACTCTTAGAGTGTTGCAGCACTCCTACACTCAGTACCCTTCCAGGTACCTATAGCTCAGCCTCCTACAAGGCCTACAACTCAGTGGTCAGCAGATAACCTACTGCTCAGTGACTCTTCAGTCACCTACCTCAGGCACAGGGCCCTACACTCAGGCTGGGAGGACAGCGCTACCACAGATCCACACTTGGATCCTACCTCAGAGAGCAACACTCTCCTACCTCAAGCAATTAAGCCCTACAGCTCAGATCCACACTTGGATCCTACCTCAGTACCCTAACAGGGCACCTACCTCAGTGACAAATTTGTCATCTACCGCAGGAACAAGGTGCGCTACACTTAGATTCAGATAAACTGAATCCTACAGGAAAAATACAGTGTTTAAGAAAATAAAAGAACTGACTCAGAGATTAATCTCTGAGTCTACCTTCCTAGACTGAGCAGATATCAGTCTAACAAACTTGCTGTAGAAGGAATTAGTCATCTTATAGAGCTAACACCTTTTCTGTTGCACAAATGAACAACTAACACCTTGTTGAGTGGAAGAATCAGCTTCTCTGCTCTGGAAAAAACTATCTTGTTGAGCTTGAAGAGCTACGGCTAACTTCCTTTGCCTTTAGGGCTACCTCTGTTGTACTTGAGCTTTCAAGCTTGATGGAGATAAAAATATCCAGCCGCCTCTGGTTTCCTTTTTGGATTTTCTGCGTTTGTTCCGCTTGTTCTTCTCGTTGGTTGGTTGCCCTAATCCTTTTACTTTTTCATTTTTATACGTGTTGATTTGAATCAACGACACAAATGTATGTGGGCCCACCCAGGGATTTGTGAGCATTACATGTTAAAATTCAACAAACCCGCAGAGGCCTCCTTGGATACCCTGTTGAAACTCAACAAACCGGAGGAGGATACCTCCACTTATAATGTTGAACGTTTTCCCAGATCTTGGAGAAAGCAGGGGTTATCTCAACAAAGCAGTAACAACCAGCAACACATGCAGCATAAGCATCTTTATTGATCAAGAGCAAACTTCTTTACAAGGTGAGACATACATGGCGAGACATGCTTCACCAACAACCAAAACAGGAGAGCAGAGACAATTCCAAAGACAAGAAACAAAACAAGCCGCGCGGACTCAATCAACAAGCCGCTGGTCTACTGCTGTGGAGTCCGCTCAGTCAGCCAGGTCTCCCGACCACACCCAAGCCGCGCGGACTACCCCTTATTGCAATGCTTAGCTCTTCAACGCCGATCTGCAGGCCGCCTGACCACGAGGTCGCCTAGCCGCTAGACCGCACACACTGCGCTATCGAATGGAACAGTCTGCCTGAAGCAGGCAACTTCTTGAACCCCGAACCAAGTTGCCAAAGAGAAGACCGCCTAGTCGCTGTCCGCAACCTGCTGTTTACCACCTGTTGCTTAACCGCAGAGTTCGCACTGTCCCTGACCGCAATTAGAGCTAAGTCCTGGCTTTCCAGTGCTATCCACACAACATACACAGCACACCCGTCAACTCTATCAAACCGCGCGGACACCAAAGTCCAGTACGCAGCAACTTACGCGAGCTCGAATTACTGTTCACTTACTTCGATTCTAGTCGGTTACTCCTGATGTGACAAGGGTCCTATTTATAGGCACGATGATGAGTGTGGTCACCACCCTAGCCAATAGGATCACTGCCACATCCAGCAGCTAGAACAAGTGTGTTCGCCAGACCGCGGACACACACTCCAGTTCGCCGCTGTTGGGTACATTGGTTTAAATGTACCTGATTTGAAGAAGCCTCACCCAACTCAATGATATACATCAAAATGTATTTGATGTGTTTTGAGTTTACTTGTGCAGGTTAAGTATTTGCAAGAAAGATGAAAAAGTTTCTAAGTCCATGTGTCGACACCCAGAGGGAAAGTGTCGACACTTAAGAAGACTTGTGTCGACACCCAGGCAAGCAGTGTCGACACTTGGAGTCAGTGTGTCGACACCAGACAGAAAGTGTCGACATAAGGAGCTGTGTCGACACTCAATGAAGAAGAGTGCAGTGAAGCAGTGTCGACACATAGCAGTTGTGTCGACACCCAGTGAAACTTTGTCTACATCAGAAAGTGTCGACACTTGGAGGCTGTGTCGACACTCAGCAAAAGTCAGCAGAGTGTAAGTATAAGTGTCGACACCTAGAACAATGTGTCGACACACAGCAGAAGAGTCAACACTTGAAGAAAGTGTCGACACAAGAAAGCATGTGTCGACACTCAGCTGAAGACTCAACACTTGAAGAAAGTGTCGACACAAGAAAACATGTGTCGACACTCAGCTGAAGACTCAACACTTAGCAAAGTTCAAGAATATTCTAAGTACAAGTGTCGACACAAAGGATATGTGTTGACACTCAGCAAAAGTCTCAACAGAAGAAGAATGTGTCGACACAAGGAGCTGTGTCGACACTCAGCAAGTATCAACACTGAAGACATGTGTCGACACCAAGAAAAAGTGTCGACACTTAAACAAGTTCAACACATGAAGATGTGTCGACACAAAGGTGTTGTGTCGACACTTACAAAAATTCAGCAATATACTAAAGTACAAGTACTTGTGTCGACACACATTATCAGTGTCGACACATGAAGAAGAAGCAGTATCGAGATATAAAATCTACAACACAAGGAGTTGTGTCGACACCATGTAGGCTAGTGTCGACACTTAGATAACTTGTGTCGACACTTGGTCTATAAGTGTCGACACTTAAAGACAGACAGTCTCGACACTTTCAGACAGTTACAGAATTTTCAAGAACTGACTGGATGACTTGACAGCTGCCATTCCAACCAGTCTACTGCACCTGTCAGAGTTGTCAGAAATCAGTTATGAATTGGACCAGCCGGTTACCATGAAAAAGGCCTATAAATAGGCTTATACTGTTTATAGAAGAAGGGGATCAACACATCAAGTAATACAAAGAAGATCTAGTTATTCCTTGAAGAATCTAGTGAAGATCTAAGAAGTTGGAGAGAGAGAGCTCCATCCAAGAAGTCAGCCGTTGGAACCAGGCCGAGAAGAAGGGTTCAGATTTATTCTGAATCTTAAGCAGCAGAGATCAAGGATCAACTGCAGAAGAGATCAATCTTATTGTGTTCTACATTCAAGAAGCTTTGAAGAAAGCCAAGTCAGTTTGATCTCAACTGAGTTCTTCCAAGAACTCATCAAGAAACTCACATCTCTTCTCTCTTTTCACTGAGTTATAGAGATTACATTTTTGTATTCATATTTACTTGTAGGATCCTTAGGGATCTGAGTTTGTAAGCCTGTAATTATAAAGGCTGAGTGTAGGGCATGAGTGCCTGAGTGTAGGAGAGTTATATCTCTGAGTGTAGGCTTGTTGTGGCTGAGTGTAGGCCTTGGTGGCTGAGTGTAGGCCTTGGTGGCTGAGTGTAAGCTTTGTGAAGAAGCTGAGTTGTAGGGCCTTGGGCCTGAGTTGTAGGAACCTGATTTGGGGTTTTGAGTGTAAGATCTGAGGATCTGAGATAGTGGAGAAGTTTGGCCGAATCTAGTACACTGCTAGATAGGCGAAGGGGGAAAGTGGATGTACCCAAACCTTGGGGAACCACTATAAAACAGTGTGTCTACTGGTTGCTTGTGTAATTCTGTGATTGCTGCTTGTGTGCTGTGATAAAGTAACTAGAACTCTGTGATATTATCTGAATTCTGCCTAAAAAGTTAAAAAGATTTAAGTCACCTATTCACCCCCCCCCCCCCTCTAGGTGATTAGGTACAATATCTTTCAAGTGGTATCAGAGGGAGGTTGCTCAAAAAAGAGACATAACTGTCTGAGTAGATCTTATTGGCAGATTCAGTCTAAGTAATTTACAGAATCAAGAAAATCAAGAACCATGGGTTCCACTGAGAATCATAAGGAATTGGGATCCATGAAGCTACCCATATGTAGAAAAGAGATCTTTGGTATCTGGAAGGAAAGGGTGAGACTGTTTATGGAAGCCTTAGACCCTAGGATTTATATCACAGTGAAAGAAGGGTCATATGTGCCTATGAAGGTTTCAATCTTAGATGCAAATCAGAGAACACCTAAGGATTTCTCTGAAATGACAAAGGATGAAATAGTTCTAGCCACAATGGACAAGAGGGCTCAGAACATCATTGTGAGTGTTATAGATGATGCTACTTTTCAGAATTTGATACACTGCAAGACATCCAAGGAAATGTGGGATACCTTGATAGTGTATATGGAGGGTTCTGAAGAAGTGAGGCAAGACAGAAAATCCTTGCTAAACCAAGAATATGAAAGCTTTAGGCAAGGTAGGGCTGATAGCATAACTGAATGCTATAAGAAGTTCTATAGGATTGTGAATGAGCTTATGTCCTATGGCAGAGAGATCAGCAATTATGAGCTTAATGATAAGTTCTTAAGGTCCCTTACAAAAGATTGGGACACCAAGATCTGTGCCATTAGGGAAATGGCAAAGTTAGCAGAAATTTCTCCACCAACACTGTTTGGCAAACTGCTGTCCTATGAAATGCAGTTAATGGTGAGGAAAGAAGAGGAGAAATCAACAATAAGTGAACATAAAGAAAGGACAGTGGCCTTCAAAACAGAAGCCCCCAGACAATACAGAAGTAAGTCACCAACTCCACCACTAAAAGTACCTAAAACTGAGTCAGATGAGTCAGCAAGTAGAAAGTCTGAAAGCAGTGAAAGTGATGAGGACCTTGTTGCCTTCACAAGACATTTTCAGAAGTTCTTAAAGAAGAAACAGTGGAGGACAAGGCCATCTACTTCACAGGGTAAAGAAGACTATTATCAGAATAAAAAGTCTTCAAAGAAAGACAGGAAAAAGTCCAAGTCTAGCAAAGCAACACTATCAAAAATTATATGCTATTGCTGTAACAGACAAGGACATGTTGTTGCAGATTGTCCAGAAAAGAGGAAGGAGTCTAATGATAAGAAAAAGACTCAATTCAAAGGCAAGAAGGAAAAGTCTTTTATTGCCAAAAAGGATAAGAGCCTGTCAGACATTTCTTCATCAGAAACTGAGTCAGATGTTGAGGCATATATAGGGCTATTTGCTGAAGAAGCAGAAGAAGAAGAAGAGTTCATCCAGATCATGAACTCTATATATGAACAAGAGGACAGTCAGTGCCAAGGGCTAATGGCATTGACAGAAAGTGACAAAATCCTGGAGCAGCCAGGACCTATTAAGGTACAACATTGTTCTTTAAGTTCAATTTCTTATGCTAGTTCAGAATCAGATTCATCATCATCAAATGATGAGAGTGCATCTGAGTCTGAAGAGGATATTCATCAGTTGATAGATTAATATAAAGTACTGTTGCAAGCATTTAAGAAATGCAAATCCTTGGCCAAGAGTCAAGCCAAGGAGATTGCAAGTCTCAAAATGGCTGCAACTGATTATGAGAAGATGTTTGATCAAAAACTTAATGAGATAGCCAGACTAAAGCACATAACTGTGATTCAGATGGGGACTATAACATATAAAAATGATCAAATCAAGAGTCTGGAGATTAGTCTTCAGAAGGAGAAAGATTTGGTTGCTAGGTTTTCTAAACCTAAGTCAGTTCTACCCTTAATTGATGAATTTGTTCATCACAAAGGTAAAGCTGGACTGGGATTTACTAAACCAGCTAGGACTGTCAAGTCCAAGTTCAAGGGCAAAGCTCCAACTCTCAACAAGTCAGCTGTAGATAAAACAGCTAAGACTGTACCTAAGCAAAGGTACAATAAGTTTGAGTGTTGGTGCTGTGGCAAGGTAGGCCACTTTGCAATGGACTGTTGGCACAATGCTAGTGTCAAAGTGAGTAGCAAACTGCCTGTTGGAAAACCTGCAGGTAGCTTTGTTAGGAAGCAAACTAACCAGTACCAAGGATCCAAGAATTCTTTGGGTTCTAAGGTTCACTAATCTGTTTTGCAGGTAAGTCCAAGTGGCCATGCCCCAATATGGTACTTGGATAGTGGATGTTCCAGACATATGACTGGAACAAGGGGTTTACTAAAGGACTACACACCCATCAAGGATGGTCCAAAAGTCACATTTGGTGGTTCTGAAAAAGGGATCATCAAGGGTTTTGGCAACATATTTAACTCCTATATTACAATTACTCAAGTGGCCTATGTTAAAGGTTTGAAACATAACCTTATTAGTATAAGTCAATTAAGTGATGTGGGATATGATATCTCATTTGTTAAAAATGGTTGTCATATCAGGAGGTCAAATGATCAAGAGATCATTTTGACTGGTTATAGAAAAAGGAATGTCTACTGCCTAGACATTATGGTTGAGAACAATGGTTCTCCAGTGTGTCTTGTAGCTGATGAGACAGTCTCTCATTGTGTCAAATGGCACAAGAGGCTAGCCCATCTAAACTACAAGACAATTGGCAAACTCTTTAGCTAAGAGTTAGTGAGGAATGGTCCTCAAGTTAAGTGTATTAAAGATGGTATTTGCTCAGCTTGTCAAAAGGGCAAGCAGACTAGATCCACCTTTAGAAGCATTGAAAACAAAGATGCTGTGAGGTGTTTATACCTCTTGCATATGGATCTCTTTGGTCCAATGCCAATTCACAGCCTGGGTAGGAAGGTCTATACCTTTGTAGTTGTAGATGACTACTCAAGGTTTTCCTGGGTGTTCTTCCTTAGACAGAAATCTAAAACACCTAGTGTCTTCTATAGCTTTATTAAACAAATTCAGAATGAACTAGATAGTACAGTGGTCAAAATAAGAAGTGACCAAGGTACTGAATTTCAGTCTGATAGTATGGCAAAACTATGTGAAGAATTTGGGATATTTCAAGAGTTTTCTTCACCAAGAACACCTCAGCAAAATGACATTGCTGAGAGGAAGAATAGAACCTTGATTGAGGCTGGTAGGACCCTATTAAGTGATACATCACTACCAGAATATTTCTGGGCTGAGGCAGTTAATACTGCATGCCATGTTATTAATAGGGCTACCATTACTAAAAGCCTCAACAAGACCCCCTATGAGGTTGTGAAAGGCAGAAAACCAAATCTGTCCTACTTCAAGATCTTTGGTTGTAAGTGCTTTATACTTAACAATGGAAAGTCTTACTTGACTAAGTTTGCTGCCAAGTCCCAAGAGGGAATTTTTGTTGGGTACAGCAACAACAGTAAGGCTTATAGAGTCTACAACCTATCTACACAAGTTGTAGAAGAGTCTGTACATGTAGTATTTGATGAAACTAGACTTATTAAAAATGAGCTGTCTAGTAGTATTTGCAGCCCCACAAGTATAACAAAGAAGATGGACAAGCTCACTATAGAAGAAGAACCTACTGCAAGACAGCAAGTAAAAGATAGTGGCTGTTGTCCAGGGGGAGTACTACATGTACCTAATGCAGAAGAAGTACAAGGAGTACAGTAAGATGAAAAAGTTGAAGAAGTTCAACCTGAATCTAGGATGCCTCCAGCCAATAGGCATCTAAGAGATCATCCAGCAGAACAAATTATTGGTGATCCAAGATAAGGGGTACAAACAAGGAGCAGAAACCTGAATGCAGCACTCTACTCCAGTTTTCTATCCCAAGTTGAACCAAAGAAGTTTGAAGAAGCCATCCTAGACCCTCATTAGATTGAGGCCATGCAAGAAGAGCTGAATCAGTTCAAGAGGTGCAAGGTCTGGGAACTTGTTCCTAAACCTAAAGACCACAATATAATTGGGACCAAGTGGATCTATAGGAACAAGATGGATGAACATGGAGTCATCATTAAGAACAAAGCAAGATTGGTTGCTAAAGGATATAGGCAGGAAGAAGGTATTGATTTTGATCAAACCTTTGCTCCAGTAGCCAGACTGGAAGCCATAAGGATGTTCCTGGCCTATGCAACCATTCAAGGATTTAAAGTTTACCAAATGGATGTAAAGTCAGCCTTTCTGAATGGTAATCTAAAAGAGGAAGTCTATGTGGAACAGCCATCAGGTTTTGTTGATTCAACTCAACCTAATCATGTCTATAGACTTAGGAAAGCATTGTATGGGTTAAAGCAAGCCCCTAGGGCTTGGTATGAAACCCTGTCTAGTTTCCTCATTGAGAATAAGTTCACAAGGGGGAAAATAGACAAGACTCTATTCCTTAGGGAGTCCAGAGGCAAAGTAATACTAGTCCAAATATATGTAGATGACATAATATTTGGGTCTACTGAAAGTAGTCTTTGCAAAAAGTTTGCAAAACTTATGCAAGGACAATTTAAGATGAGTAGTATGGGAGAACTTAAGTTCTTCTTGGGTCTCCAAGTAAGACAGACTGAGAATGGATTATCCATATGCCAGTCCAAGTTCACCCTAGAACTCATAAGGAAGTATGGTATGGATTCATCTAGTACCATGAAGACTCCTATGGGGTCAAGTATGTCTCTTAGCAAGGATGATGCAGGGAAACCTGTAGATGAGTCTTTGTATAGAGGGATAGTTGGCTCCCTATTATATTTGACTGCAAGTAGACCAGATATCATGTATGTTACATGTGTCTGTGCAAGGTATCAAGCATGCCCTAAAGAGTCTCATTTGACAGCAGTCAAAAGAATTTTGAGATATCTAAAGGGCACTCCTTATCTAGGCCTCTGGTACCCTAGGAATGGAGATTTTGAACTAACAGGTTATTCAGATGCAGACTTTGCAGGATGCAAAGAAGACAGAAAAAGCACAACTGGAACCTGTCAATTCCTAGGTGGAAGACTGATTTCATGGAGTAGCAAAAAGCAAACAAGTGTGGCTATCTCCACTGTAGAGTCAGAATATATGGCTGCAGGAATTTGCTATGCTCAACTTCTATGGATACAACATCAGCTTGAGGATTATGGATTTCAGGTAAGTAGAACTCCACTATTTTGTGATTCTACTAGTGCTATATCAATTGCACATAATCCTGTTTCCCATAGTAGAACTAAACATATTGAAATAAAATATCATTTTCTTAGGGAACATGTAGAGAAAGAAGATATTTTACTGGAATATGTTAGAACAGATAATCAACTAGCTGATATGTATACTAAGCCCTTAGAAGAAACTAAGTTCAATAGGTTTAAAATTGAACTAGGTATGATAAACTTAGAATAAGTTTATAGAAATGGCTAAGTAAAAAGGTGTCGACACACAGAGATATCTGTGTCGACATAGAAAAGTGGTGTCGACACTTCAGGGAAGAGGTGTCGACACATTTAGGAAGTTGGTGTCGACACTTCAGAAAATTAGTGTCGACACATGACAAGTAGGTGTCAACACATCCAAGGTGGTGTCGACACTTAGTGTTTACTTAGAATTATCTAAGTAAAGACTCGACTATGTGTCGAGTTAATTGGCGTCGACACATAACCAAGTGTCGACACATATATTCTGTTGACTAAACTTGTGTCGACACATAGGTGTCGAGACATTATAAGTCTGTGTCGACAATTCTCAACAGTGTCTACACAATTTCAGTTAGCTGACTCGCCTTTTCATCTGTAACAACCCCATCCGTTCATATGGTATATTCTAGAAGGTCCGGCCGGGGCCCCACAGGATATATCACAAAACAGTCGGTGAAAGTACAGGATGATACCAGAGTCGCGCATCGCACCTATCACAAACCATTCTAGCGGAAGCCTAGACTACAACTGGAACTCCTCATGAATGTCCAAACATAAAACTCCACATTTTATAAACTATAGGAATGTCTTACAACAAGTCAAAAGAGTTGGCCTTATGGCCTTACATGGCTTTCAAACAGTGGCCTAAATAGACTGGCGCGCAGGCCGGCCACAATAAAAGAAACCATACAACATAAGTTATAGCCTTCGAGGGCTAGCAGCAATCGCAGCAACACCAGCAGGAACATTAACCTCTATGTGTCCCGCTCGGCTCTCCAGCACCTGTACAAGGACAATCCACCCAACGGTGGCAAACAAAAGCAACGGTCAGCGTTCAGCTGACCAAATTATAACGACCCTACCCCTTCTCTCGGGGCAGCGGTATTCTTCCCTGCAGGCATATTCGATCACAAGTATGGCAAGATATATCATCAAAATGTGCTTTCACGCACATAAGCCATCACAACCGTTCGCCACCCGGCCCAACGGTCCGTGCACTCAGGGCACATTCTTGGTGTTCTGGCAAAGCTCTTGCCCACCACCGTATCAGGCTCACAACCCAACGGTAAACTCTTGAGCATTTTCTCCATGGCGTGCAGCCGGAGTTAGTCTTCCTACACCGGGATGGCCCGTAGCCCCCCATTGTGTCATGGCGCGCAGGCCGAAGACTCTTGTTATGCGCTCCAACAGACCGCACTTTTTGGTCTCACGTCGGACGGACATAGCGCAGGTCGGATCCTCCACCCCCCGTTGCTCAAATCGCCTTGCCTTCTCCGAGTACAGCGTACTCATGGCTATATCAAAGGCGCAGGTCGGTCTCACCAATCCTATTCTTGGCATTCAAGCCTGGGTATTTCTCTATACCCATTTCTTTAGCACAACAGCGGGTCTTTCCTGGGCCTCCCAGTACTTCCTGTGACTCTCTCCACAGGTGGACACCTCACAAGCACAAATGTCAGGGGTCTTTCCTAGCTATCAAGCCAGTACTTCCTGTTACTCGCTTCACAGGGGGGCACCCTACGACATCAAGCATCACAAAAGGGACTTTCCTGGTCACACTAGTACTTCCTGTGCCTCATTCACAGGTTGGACCCAAAACATCACATGGCTATTTTTCCTGAGCTACCACTCCAGTACTTCCTACTACTCCTTTTCGCAGGTATAACCTGTAGACTCCTTACACTACACGTTATCACGGAGTCTTCTCCGGTTCGTATGCAACATCACCAATCCAGACCAACCTGTCCAGATGGGCTTCACACAGCATGCCTATTCCGTACTCCATTTCCGGATCTATATGCTAACAAAGGGGATTTCAAGCATCCACCCAAAGATTCCCAAAATCAACCACCTCTTGGTGGGGGAAATCACAAAATATGCCAAAAGGAAGCCTTCACATGGCTAGGAAGAAAAGTCGTTACCCTTGACGACCGCTTCGGTGCCATGGACTCAAAGCTAGCTTGCAAGACTCGCAAGATCGTTTCCTCCGCAACGCTGGCTTCGGAACTCTTGTCGGTACACCGCAGCACCACCAACAGCAGCCCCCTTTCCCTCTTCCTCCTCCTTTCTCTCTCTCTCTTTCTCTCTTATGAAGAAAGATAAAGGCTAAGAAAATGAGAATACTTCTCTGATTTCGGCCTTTAAGAAAAAGAGGAAGAAGCTTCAGCCCTTGTATCCAGGCTGAAGGAATGGACGGCCACGATTCTGCCAAAAACACTGACCCGACACGGCCTCTAACATGGCCGTGTGCCAGGCCGTGTGCCTCAAGCGGTGGTCAACCGACTTATCCAAACCAGTGACACGCCCATGGGACACGCCCATGGGACACGCCCGTGACATGGGTCGTGTCACCAACACGCCTTCAGACACGCCCGTGTCTGTGGCCGTGTGCCTGGGTGAAAAAAAAAATCCCAAAACATCCCGAGACTTCACACGGCCTGTGACACGCCCGTGTCCCAGGCCGTGTGCCCAGACACGGCACAAAGACACGCCCTGTCGAAATCCTTAGGCGGGCTGAGTTCGACGACCTGATTTGACACGCCCGTGTCACAGTCCGTGTTCAACCACTCAACCCTCACGTCTCGACACTCGACGATCGTCGTCTACACTCGATGATCGTCGAGTAAAAATCGTCGAGTACACGACACGGCCTTGGACACGCCCGTGTTCTGGGCCGTGTGCCTCCTTTCGACACATCGTCGAGAGAAAAATCGTCGAAACGAAGGCCGATCGTCGACACAACCTCGACACGCCCTGCGACACGCCCGTGTCGCAGGCCGTGTCAGCTGACACGCCCTGGGACACGCCCGTGTCCCAGGCCGTGTCACCCAAAAATTCCTGTTTCCGAAATTTGGATTGTTACAATCCTCCCCTCCTACAAGAAATTTCGTCCTCGAAATTCAGATACAGGAAGGCAACAGAAATCAGCAAGAAAAATGTGACAACATATAAAATTTTATGTTACAACATTCTTGCTACAGATTACAAAAACAGCTTAGGGAACTCTGCTCGCATGGTTTGCTCGCGCTCCCATGTCAGTTCTTCACGGCCACAGTTGTCCCACCGGACTTTAACCATACTGACCGTCTTGTTCTGCAACTGTTTCTCGGCTTGATCTTTGATCTGAATGGGTCTAACTCTCGTTGTTAGCCCATACTCCACCGGCACACGATCATCCGTGATCACTTGCGCTGGATCTTTCACGGCCTTCTGAAGCACCGAGATGTGAAAGACATCATGTAATCCACCCAAGTCCGCCGGCAGAGCTAGCCGATAAGCCGCTTTGCCAATTCGCTCAACCACTTCAAAAGGACCCAAATATCTTGGACTCAACTTTTTCAATCGTCGAATCCTGGAGACACCTTTGAATGTCTTGATCTTCAAGTAAGCCCAATCGCCAACCGCAAATTCTACGCTCCGGTGCTTGGCGTTGTAGTACTTCGCTTGTCGATCTTGAGCAATAAGCAATCTCTCTCGAATAGTCCGGATGGTTGAGTTTGCTTCATCCACCTCATTTGGTTTAAAAACCCAGGCTTCACCCGCTTCTACCCAAGCCAAGGGAGTACGACACTTCCTTCCATATAGAGCTTCATATGGTGTCATCCCAATGCTCGTCTGGTAGCTGTTATTATATGCAAACTCCACCATATAGAGATGATCTTCCCATCTCTTTCCGAAGTCAAGGGCGCACATTCGGAGCATGTCCTCCATTGTTCTGTTGGTGCGCTCAGTTTGGCCATCTGTTTGGGGATGAAAGGTCGTACTAAAAGTCAACTTCATGCCCAACAGTAGGTGAACTAGCCTCCAATCATTTGACGTGAATTGCCCATCTCGATCACTTACGATGCTCCGAGGAACACCGTGAAGCCGCACAATCTGGTCAACATATAACTTTGCCAAACTTTCTACAGAATCATCCCGCCTGTTCGGGAGAAAATGTGCTACTTTCGTTAGCCGGTCAACAATCACCCAAATGGAATCATTTCCTCGCTGCGATCTTGGCAACCCATGCACAAAATCCATGGAAATATCATCAAATTTCCACTCTGGGATCGGCAGTGACTTCAAATAACCGCCCGGCTTTTGGCACTCCGCCTTCACCATCGCACATGTTTGGCATTTAGAGACATAAAGGGCAACATCTTTCTTGAGCCCTGGCCACCAGAAAAGCTTCTTCATATCGTTGAACATCTTTGTGCTCCCGGGGTGAATGGAATATTTTGTATAATGCGCTTCATACAGTAGTTCTTCCCTCAATTTCTCCACATTCGGGACGCACAAACGGCCCTCTTTTCGCAAAAGACCGTCATTCCAGGTGAATTTGCCTTCTGGCCCTTCATTCACATAGCGCAAGAGATCTTCATCCAACTCTGTTGCCCGTCGAACTCGGTCTGCAAGGTCACATTGCACCTCAGTCCAGTTCAAACATGCAATGGCAGTGGAATTCTTGTCAACACAATAGATCTCCAATGCCTCCAGTTCCTGGATAAGACGTTCATCATGCCTTTGTAACCAATTTGCTCTAGCCGGAATCCGCCGACTCAAGGCATCCGCGACAACATTCCCCTTCCCGGGCGTATAGTGAATCTCAAAAGTGTAGTCCCCAAGGAACTCCAACCACCTTCGTTGTCGCATATTCAAGTCTTTCTGCTCCAAAAGATACTTTATGCTCTTATGATCGGTATAGATCTCCACCTTCACGCCATAAAGGTAGTGTCGCCACAACTTGAGTGCAAAAATCACTGCCGCTAATTCCAAATCATGGACGGGATAGTTTCGCTCGTGCACCTTTAGCTGGCATGAGCCATAAGCAATCACCTTTCCATTCTGCAGAAGAACGCAGCCTAAGCCGCTCCCTGAGGCATCACTATAAATCATAAATCCATCGGTTCCACGTGGCAAAACAACACCGGCGCCGTGGTCAACCGAACCTTCAACTCTTCAAAATCTCGTGCGCACTCTGGCGTCCAAACGAACTACTGATCTTTTCGCGTCTGTGTGGTTAGCGGCAAAGCGATCCGCGAGAAGTTTTCCACAAATCTTCGATAGTAGCCCGCAAGTCCAAGAAAACTCCTGACCTCGGCCACGAAAGACAACATTGGCCACTCTTGTATGGCTCTTATCTTCGCTAGATCCACTGCAATGCCCGCTCCACTCACCACATGGCCCAAAAATGCCACTGACGATAGCCAAAACTCGCACTTCGAGAACTTGGCATATAGCTGATTTTGCCTCAATGTGTTCAACACCAACCGCAAGTGAATCTCATGTTCAGCTTCCGACTTTGAGTACACCAGGATATCATCAATGAACACAATCACAAACAAATCCAGGTACTCACGAAAAATACGGTGCATCAGATCCATAAACACCGAGGGAGCATTGCACAATCCAAATGGCATGACTGTGAACTCATAGTGCCCAGAACGCGTTCCAAATGCGGTTTTTGGAATATCACCTTCCCGAATTCTTAACTGGTAGTACCCAGACTTCAGGTCCAACTTCGAATAGACGGTCGATCCCACCAGCTGATCGAACAACTCATCAATCCGGGGTATCGGATACTTATTCTTCTCGGTCAGCTTATTCAGTTCACGATAATCGATACACAACCGCAACCTACCGTCTTTATTCTTTACAAAAAGCACAGGCGCGCTCCAAGGTGACATACTTGGGCGGATATAACCTTGCTCTAGCATTTCTTGTAGTTGAACCTTCAACTCAGCCATCTCTTTAGGTGCAACGCGATATGGCGAGCGGGCCACAGGTTTCGCACCTGGCACCAACTCGATCGTGAAGTCAATCTCCCGCTGGGGTGGTAGCCCAGGGAGATCCGTGGGAAACACATCGGTAAATTCTGCCACAATCGGAACCTCACACAAAGTGGCCTTAGGCTCAACAGCCTGAATCAGTGCAAAGTAACACTCTGCACCTTTCCGAACAGCTTTGACTACCTGGAGTGCAGACATCAACGTCCCGCCTACTCCTCGCATACCCGCGAACTTTGTCTCCGGTTCAGTATTCTGGCCCAACGTGATTTCTTTGGACTGGCAATCAATCATAGCATGCTGCTCCGCAAGCCAATCCATCCCAAAAATCACATCGAATTCCGATATTGGCAAAACAAATGCAGTTAAACAAAAATCCCGACTTCCGAACTGAATCGCCACATCGCAAGCTTGATCCGCAAGCATCCAACAGCCATTCGGCAACACCACTCTGACGCTATCTGTCTTTGCACGACTGGGTATCCCAAGCCGCGTAATAAACTCACTAGACAGAAAAGAATGTGATGCACCTGTATCAAACAGTGCTCGCGCCAGCGTGTCCCGAATCATCACAAAGCCTATGACAACCATGTCACACACACAAACCGCAAACATAGGGGTACTAAGCAAAATATACAAACAATAGCATATGCACAACTAAACTCATACCTGTGACAACGTCACTCTGCTTGATGGCCTCTTGCAGGCCAAGATTGTAGACCCAGGGTTGCGCCTGCGAGGCAGAGGAATCCACCACCACCTTTCCGTTTTCCGCATAAGATGCTCTCGCCTTCTTTTCACTCTTTGGCGGCATCCGACAATCTCGCGCAATATGCCCCATCTGGCCACAATTGAAGCAGATACGAGTGTCTGGCTTAGAGGTAGCCCCTGACGTTGCTCTCGTTGCACCTGATGAAGGAGCTTGTCCACTAGGCTTGGACTTCTTGCCCCATCTCTTCTTATAAAATGGTTTTCTCGATCGGGGCGCCTTCCATTCCGGTTGCGTCACAGCCAAAGCTCTCTTCCCTTGCACCCTTTTCATATCCTTTTCCAACACGGTCGCGGTGTCAACCAACGCTTGGAAACCTTGGTTCACAGAACTTGACACAAGGAACCTCAGCTCGTCCCTCAGTCCTTCATAGAACCGATTAGTCTTCCTCTGTTCATCAGCAAATATAGAACCCGCATACCGCCCCAAGCGAGTAAATTCATGCAAGTATGCGTCAACACTGCCATCACCTTGTGTTAACCTTTGGAATTCATTTTCCATGGCTATCCGTTGAGCCGCAAGAAGGTGCTTCGCTAGGAAGAGCTGGGAGAATTCTTCCATGGATACTTGGGTTAAAGGACGACCCGCCAAGTGATGTAACTCCATCTCATCCCACCACAATCGAGCTTCTCCTTCAAGCAAGAAGGTAACTAAGGTAACTTTTTGATGCTCCGCCATTCCTATCGTCGTCATCACTCGCTTGACGCGCGATAGCCAATCCTCAGCGTGTGTCGGAGTTCTCGCTCCCGAGAACGTAGGCAGATGGAAACTCATAAACCGCGTTAGCTGCTTCTCAGCCGCTCGAGGAGCCACATCCACGACAGGTTTAGGCCTTGCCGCCACCTGTTCTGGCCTCACAGCCGCTTGCTCCTGCCTAAGGGGCTGGACTTGGATCATGGTAAATAAAGCCTCTACAACTAAATGCACATGTTCCGCAGACGGTGGAGGTGTCGGCACCACAGCTGGTGTCGTACTTTCATCAGAACGATGGGGCTCAGACGGCCCAGCTCCACTCCGTGTCACCTAAAGGTGGACAAGACACACACATTAGCGGTCGTACCCAAGCAATCAACACAAAATAAGAACACGCAGGTTCCTCAAACACATCAAGTTTACATTCCTATCATGGACATTCAGGAGTTCACTCGTAGACTTTGGTGTGCACAAACACGTGCTCGCCACCCCACAAAAGAAGGCGGCCACGACTTCGAGAGGGAAAGACCTAGACAACTGATACCAAAAATGTAACAACCCCATCCGTTCATATGGTATATTCTAGAAGGTCCGGCCGGGACCCCATAGGATATATCACAAAACAGTCGGTGAAGGTACAGGATGATACCAGAGTCGCGCATCGCACCTATCACAAACCATTCTAGCGGAAGCCTAGACTACAACTGGAACTCCTCATGAATGTCCAAACATAAAACTCCACATTTTATAAACTATAGGAATGTCTTACAACAAGTCAAAAGAGTTGGCCTTATGGCCTTACATGGCTTTCAAACAGTGGCCTAAATAGACTGGCGCGCAGGCCGGCCACAATAAAAGAAACCATACAACATAAGTTATAGCCTTCGAGGGCTAGCAGCAATCGCAGCAACACCAGCAGGAACATTAACCTCTATGCGTCCCGCTCGGCTCTCCAGCACCTGTACAAGGACAATCCACCCAACGGTGGCAAACAAAAGCAATGGTCAGCGTTCAGCTGACCAAATTATAACGACCCTACCCCTTCTCTCGGGGCAGCGGTATTCTTCCCTGCAGGCATATTCGATCACAAGTATGGCAAGATATATCATCAAAATGTGCTTTCACGCACACAAACCATCACAACCGTTCGCCACCCGGCCCAACGGTCCGTACACTCAGGGCACATTCTTGGTGTTCTGGCAAAGCTCTTGCCCACCACCGTATCAGGGTCATAACCCAACGGTAAATCTCTTGAGCATTTTCTCCATGGCGTGCAGCCGGAGTTAGTCTTCCTACACCGGGATGGCCCGTAGCCCCCCATTGTGTCATGGCGCGCAGGCCGAAGACTCTTGCTATGCGCTCCAACAGACCGCACTTTTTGGTCTCACGTCGGACGGACATAGCGCAGGTCGGATCCTCCACCCCCCGTTGCTCAAATCGCCTTGCCTTCTCCGAGTACAGCGTACTCATGGCTATATCAAAGGCGCGGGTCGGTCTCACCAATCCTGTTCTTGGCATTCAAGCCTGGGTATTTCTCTATACCCATTTCTTTAGCACAACAGCGGGTCTTTCCTGGGCCTCCCGGTACTTCCTGTGACTCTCTCCACAGGTGGACACCGCACAAGCACAAATGTCAGGGGTCTTTCCTAGCTATCAAGCCAGTACTTCCTATTACTCGCTTCACAGGTGGGCACCCTACGACATCAAGCATCACAAAAGGGCCTTTACTGGTCACACCAGTACTTCCTGCGCCTCATTCACAGGTTGGACCCAAAACATCACATGGCTATTTTTCCTGGGCTACCACTCCAGTACTTCCTACTACTCCTTTTCGCAGGTATAACCTGTAGACTCCTTACACTACACGTTATCACGGAGTCTTCTCCGGTTCGTATGCAACATCACAAATCCAGACCAACCTGTCCAGATGGGCTTCACACAGCATGCCTATTCCGTACTCCATTTCCGGATCTATATGCTAACAAAGGGGATTTCAAGCATCCACCCAAAGATTCCCAAAATCAACCACCTCTTGGTGGGGGAAATCACAAAATATGCCAAAAGGAAGCCTTCACATGGCTAGGAAGAAAAGTCGTTACCCTTGACGACCGCTTCGGTGCCATGGACTCAAAGCTAGCTTGCAAGACTCGCAAGATCGTTTCCTCCGCAACGCTGGCTTCGGAACTCTTGTCGGTAACCCACCAGCAGCACCACCAGCAGCAGCCCCCTTTCCCTTTCCTCCTCCTTTCTCTCTCTCTTTCTCTCTTATGAAGAAAGATAAAGGCTAAGAAAATGAGAATACTTCTCTGATTTCGGCCTTTAAGAAAAAGAGGAAGAAGCTTCAGCCCTTGGATCCAGGCTGAAGGAATGGACGGCCACGATTCTGCCAAAAACACTGATTTTGACCCGACACGGCCTCTAACACGGCCGTGTGCCAGGCCGTGTGCCTCAAGTAGTGGTCAACCGACTTATCCAAACCAGTGACACGCCCATGGGACACGCCCGTGACATGGGCCGTGTCACCAACACGCCTTCAGACACGCCCGTGTCTGTGGCCGTGTGCCTGGGTAAAAAAAATCCCAAAACATCCCGAGACTTCACACGGCCTGTGACACGCCCGTGTCCCAGGCCGTGTGCCAAGACACGGCATAAAGACATGCCCTGTCGAAATCCTTCGGCGAGCTGAGTTCGACGACCTGATTTGATACGCCCTGTGACACGCCTGTGTCACAGGCCGTGTTCAACCACTCAACCCTCACGTCTCGACACTCGACGATCGTCGTCGACACTCGACGATCGTCGAGTAAAAATCGTCGAGTACACGACACGGCCTTGGACACGCCCGTGTCCTGGGCCGTGTGCATCCTCTCGACACATCGTCGAGAGAAAAATCGTCGAAACGAAGGTCGATCGTCGACACAACCTCGACACGCCCTGCGACACGCCCGTGTCGCAGGCCGTGTCAGCTGACACGCCCTGGGACATGCCCGTGTCCCAGGCCGTGTCACCCAAAAATTCCTGTTTCCGAAATTTGGACTGTTACATCATCTTCAAACCTAGAAAGGTATAAATAGGATTTTGCCTTAGTCTGTCGACACGCTTTCAAAAGTTTCGAGACCAAACTTGTGTGTCGACACCTCTCTTCTCTCCAGTCAAATTCTTCAAACCCTAATGGCGCCAAAGCTCGAGGAGAACGTCAATGAAGGCTATGAACTGGTGCGCGACGCGTTTGGTGATGCAGACCCGGAGATCAAGACTGTGATAACCCTAGTCACAAACTCAGGGTTAGGAGATCTTATTTTAGAGCCGACTAAAATCTGGAAGAAAGAGGTATTGGAATTCCTAAATGGAGCTAAAGTAGACGACACTGGATTCAAGATCAAGTCCAGGGTTCATGGTGAAAAGGTTAAGGTTTCACCAAAAAGTTTGAGGAAAGTCCTTCAGTTACCAAGAACTAAGGAAGAAGAAGAGGTTACTGCTTCCGGGACCAGAGATGCATTGGCATGGTGTGGTCTGGATTCAAAAATGAAAATAGGATCTGTATTCAATAGAAAGGGAATGAACAGCCAGGGGAAATTCCTCTCTGAAATTGTTGGAAAAGTACTTTTGAGTAAGCCAGGAGGGCATGACAGGGTATCTGCACATATGTTCAATCTCATGACCAGGATAATCTTCAGCCTAAAAACTGATTGGTTTGTAGTAGTCTTTGAAAAGATCAAGGAAAGTCTGAAGAAACCCAACTTGGGTAGGATCTTAAGTTTATACCTAGCTGGTAGTATACCAGAGGTTATGAGTCAAGCTGCAGGCACTAAGATCAACCACATGAGGAAGATGGACTTGAGGATATTCTGCAGATGGGACAGGGTTTTGTCTAAGGAGATGCCAACCCCTGAGAAGATAACCCCTGAGAAAATCACACCAGAGAAAATTACTCCCCAAAAGAAGAAGAAGAAAACTACTCTAGTGGCTCAGGTTTCCACTAGCAGCTCTGGTAGTGAAGAGCAAGTTGTCTTCACACCTGATGAGAATGGAGAAGGGACTGTTGAGAAGTCTCCAGCTCAACAAGATGCTGCTGAAAGGCAGGGGGAGCTACCACCAGCTAGCCCCTTACACCTGGATCAAATCCAGGGGAGCTACTAGTTGTGGAAGAGCCAACTCCTCTTGAGAGTGAGCAAGCAACCAACATCATCCTTGAGGTAATCATTGAGCTTAATGCTTTAGATTTCCTTATAGAGGATACTGTTTTATCTGATCCATTAAGTAATGTTCATCAGCAAACTCAGCTGGATAGCCAACCCCCAGATGTTGTCATGGAAGACACATCTGTTGAAGTTCAAGTTGTATCTGATCTAGTGGTAGATGAGCCAAGAGTCTCTCCAGCCCATTCTCCACAAGAGTTTACTATGGAAGATCTCTTCCTCAATCTAGATCAAGCAGATCTTGACAAGGACACTGCTGCTGCTGAGGGGGAGAATGCTCTAGTTGAGGGGGAGCAAGTGCAAATTCTGGAAGAACCTGAGAAGGCACCAGAAGTGCAGAAGGAGTTACCTCCAAGCCCTAAAGAGGGTAGAAATAGCCAGCACCTCAGCTTTCTGAAGATGAGGAGGCAACAAGGGCTAAGAAAAGGAAGTTTCAAGTTTTCAAAAGAAGAAGTCAGAATTATAAGAAGGCATTGCAAACCATAGCACCACAGCCAGCACTACAGCCAACTCCAACTGTAGATTACAGTGCTCTTATGGTTGCTATGCAGATAAAGCTGGATGAGCACAGGTAAGCCATTGAGAAGTATGTGGATGAAGGGCAAAAATCATTACAGTTTGATTTGGCCCAGGATATTAAGTCTATAAGATTTGAAATGAATCTTAATAAGAAGGAGATGACTGACTGCTTCCACAAGCGAGGGAATGCAGTGGTGTACTTGGCTACACATCAGGAAAAGATAAAAGCTCAAGTGGATGAACTTGAAGTCAAGCAAGGCTATGTACTTGAGAATCAAATTAGAATGAATGATAACTTGACTGCTTCTCACAATATCATAGTAACAGAGATGAAGAATCTAGCTGCAGGGCAGACTCCAGCTAGTGCTACAGCTAAAGAAGACTTTGACAAAGCCTTCCAAGAGGAAATTACTGCTGTTAAGACTGCCATACAAGACTCTCAGAAGATCATAACTAACAATCTCCAAAGGTTGAAACCTTACTTTAAAGATGGAGTCAACTATTTGGATGCCCAAATAAGATTTCAAAAGGATGATCTGAGGGATCACATGGTTAGAGAAGTCATAAAGGGGGAGAGAGTGTTAGTCAAGGCCAGCTCTGATCATGCTAAATGGATTTCTAATTCTATCAGAGCGACTATTGGATATCCTCCTCTTTGTGATGATGATAATGTTACAGAATCTGGAATACATCCTGCATATCTAGGAGGGGAGCAACCTGAAGTGGCTCAAGTCATCTACCCTCCTCCAGATTTTGATATGGTTCAAGCTGATATACACTCAATGTATAGACCACCTGAGGGAAAAGAACATGTCATCATAGAGAAAGTTGTTCAGCCAGTCTCTGAAGCTATGCAAGAAGCTCTGCAGAAAAGAAAAGAGATTGTCTAAGAAGAGGTTCAGGGAGCAAGCTGAACTAAGACCAGACTTTGAGCAGTGGAGCCCCACTTCAAGAAACATTATCTTAACTGCATGGAAAGCTGCAAAAGATAATATTCAAGACAGAAATAAATGGTTTTCTGAATTGGAATGGAGGAAACATGAGACAAGGCAAGAAGCCATAGTTCAATACAGGAGAAAGGCCAAGATGGGAAAGCTACCTCCTACTGCTCAGGAGCCTAGCAAGTACTTTCCCAAGCCTTATCATTATTTTGAAAGGCAAAAGATTAAAGCTGGGGAACTTAAGAAGGAGCTGAAAGGGAAGAAACTTGTTGATACTGAAGCTGCTGAAGCTCCTATGCAAGCCAAGATACAGTCTGGAAAAGGGATAGTGATCAAAGATGCTGATCAAAAATAGCATAGAATTTTCTTAAGTTTACTATGTAATCTTTTGATGTTAAACATTCTGTAAACTTTTGAAAAATGAATATGACAAAGCTGTTAGAACAATGTGCTGTGTGATAAATTTTTTTCATAATTGTTCTGAGATGTTATCTGTGTATATATGTTTTGTTTGATACATGTTTATGTTTGCCCTGTTATATAATCCTGCTTTACATCATGCTATGATTTTATCTTGTATGGTGTATATCATTGACTAAGGGTTATGACTTCTCCAAATAGGGGGAGATTGTTGGGTACATTGGTTTAAATGTACCTGATTTGAAGAAGCCTCACCCAACTCAATGATATACATCAAAATGTATTTGATGTGTTTTGAGTTTACTTGTGCAGGTTAAGTATTTGCAGGAAAGATGAAAAAGTTTCTAAGTCCATGTGTCGACACCCAGAGGGAAAGTGTCGACACTTAAGAAGACTTGTGTCGACACCCAGGCAAGCAGTGTCGACACTTGGAGTCATTGTGTCGACACCAGGGATGCAGAGTCGACACCAGACAGAAAGTGTCGACACAAGGAGCTGTGTCGACACTCAATGAAGAAGAGTGCAGTGAAGCAGTGTCGACACATAGCAGTTGTGTCGACACCCATTGAAACTGTGTCTACATCAGAAAGTGTCGACACTTGGAGGCTGTGTCGACACTCAGCAAAAGTCAGCAGAGTCTAAGTATAAGTGTCGACACCCAGAATAATGTGTCGACACACAGCAGAAGAGTCAACACTTGAAGAAAGTGTCGACACAAGAAAGCATGTGTCGACACTCAGCTGAAGACTCAACACTTGAAGAAAGTGTCGACACAAGAAAACATGTGTCGACACTCAGCTGAAGACTCAACACTTAGCAAAGTTCAAGAATATTCTAAGTACAAGTGTCGACACAAAGGAGATGTGTCGACACTCAGCAAAAGTCTCAACAGAAGAAGAATGTGTCGACACAAGGAGCTGTGTCGACACTCAGCAAGTATCAACACTGAAGACATGTGTCGACACCAAGAAGAAGTGTCGACACTTAAACAAGTTCAACACATGAAGATGTGTCGACCCAAAGGTGTTGTGTCGACACTTACAAAAATTCAGCAATATACTGAAGTACAAGTACTTGTGTCGATACACATTATCAGTGTCGACACATGAAGAAGAAGCAGTGTCGATATATAAAATCTACAACACAAGGAGTTGTGTCGACACCTTGTAGGCTAGTGTCGACACTTAGACAACTTGTGTCGACACTTGGTCTATAAGTGTCGACACTTAAAGACAGACAGTCTCGACACTTTCAGACAGTTACAGAATTTTCAACAACTGACTGGATAACTTGACAGCTGCCATTCCAGCCAGTCTACTGCACCTGTCAGAGTTGTCAGAAATCAGTTATGAACTGGACCAGCCGGTTACCATGAAGAAGGCCTATAAATAGGCTTATACTGTCTATAGAAGAAGGGGATCAACACATCAAGTAATACAAAGAAGATCTAGTTATTCCTTGAAGAATCTAGTGAAGATCTAAGAAGTTGGAGAGAGAGAGCTCCATCCAAGAAGTCAGCCGTTGGAACCAGGCTGAGAAGAAGGGTTCAGATTTATTCTGAATCTTAAGCAGCAGAGATCAAGGATCAACTGCAGAAGAGATCAATCTTATTGTGTTCTACATTCAAGAAGCTTTGAAGAAAGCCAAGTCAGTTTGATCTCAACTGAGTTCTTCCAAGAACTCATCAAGAAACTCACAACTCTTCTCTCTTTTCACTGAGTTGTAGAGATTATATTTTTGTATTCATATTTACTTGTAGGATCCTTAGGGATCTGAGTTTTTAAGCCTGTAATTATAAAGGCTGAGTGTAAGGCTTGAGTGCCTGAGTGTAGGAAAGTTGTATCTCTGAGTGTAGGCCTGTTGTGGCTGAGTTTAGGCCTTGGTGGCTGAGTGTAGGCTTTGGTGGCTGAGTGTAAGCTTTGTGAAGAAGCTGAGTTGTAGGGCCTTGGGCCTGAGTTGTAGGAACCTGATTTGGGGTTCTGAGTGTAAGATCTGAGGATCTGAGATAGTGGAGAAGTTTGGCCGAATCTAGTACACTGCTAGATAGGCGAAGGGGGAAAGTGGATGTACCCAAACCTTGGGGAACCACTATAAAACAGTGTGTCTACTGGTTGCTTGTGTAATTCTGTGATTGCTGCTTGTGTATTGTGATAAAGTAACTAGAACTCTGTGATATTATTTGAATTCTGCCTAAAAAGTTAAAAAGATTTAAGTCACCTATTCACCCCCCCCCCCCTCTAGGTGATTAGGTACAATATCTTTCAGCCGCTCCTGTGCATATAGCCAGTCCGCCCCAGCTTCTCCAAGGACGGAATTCAATCTCCAGTCCGCCTTGTCGCCAAAAGCCAAGCCAGGACCACCACAGCCAGACTCCGCAACAGCTATGTCTGTCAATCCGCGGTCACAGCATCAGCCCGCTACCTTGAGTCCACAGCCCCAAAACCGAGGCTTCTGCCGGACTCAGCGGACATATCATATCAATCCACTGCGGACAGCTCTCGTCCGCTTCCCTGAGTCCATTGCCTAATCACCAAGGCATTGCCGGACTCATCGGACACTAGCTCTAGTCCGCACGCTCTTGCATATGCAGTTCTCCAGTCCGCATATCCCTAAGCTAGCAATCATAGCAACAGCACTTCTAATGAGCTTGGCGGGCGGAGAAAACAGCCCACGCTCCACTGCACGATCTCCCCGGACTGAGCCACCCTGGACTTGGTTCAGAATCCACCAAGTCCAGTCCACTGGCCACAAGGGCCAGTCCGCACTTACTGGCGGACACTGGATCTAGCCCGCCATACTAGGCGACCTCCAGCTTCTGTCCGCACTGATCGGCGGTCTCTGCGACTTCCACTTGCCGCTCTACCAGAGCAAGACCAAGGCAACAGCCAAATCGGTCTACCGAACTCCAGTTTATCAGTCCGCTTCATGTCCGGACTCCGCGGATAGGGTTTCTATCCGCCCAGTTACTTCCTGGGATCCAACTGCATGCTGAGCACAACCCGGCCTGGCTAACCGCAACTGCTGTCCGCGGAGTCCACGCGAACAGACTACCCAGGCCGCTACAGAGCAAACCGTCTGCAACATCCCTGCTGACTTCGCAGTCCGCCAAACCTGTCCGCGTAGTCCGCGTGGATAGGTCCAAGTGCTCCATTTACCCACTTTCACTTCACAAATTTCAACATTACCTCCACTAGAAAAGGACATAGTAGCTTTTTGCGTCACTACAGCTTTCCCACAACGGCTACATGTAAGTTGACTTTAATGACGTCGGCAATGGTCATCACCATCTGGACTTAGAAAAAATTCCAGAACTTCATGAAGAGTTAAGTGATGTTGAGTCACTCAACGCCATCTATCTTGGCTCTCAGGGTTTCTAGACTTGTGTATTTTCTCTGGATTTGTCTCAGCAGTTCTGTCTCAGTGGTCTCAGCGGTTTCTTATTAACAGTTGAGACATGATTTTGTCTCAGCGCTTTGTTCTTATTAGCTGAGACAACTTTCTGTCTCAGCAGTATCTTCCCAACGGTCTCAGCGGTTTTTGCTTCTAACTGTCTCAGCGCTTCCTTCTATATTAGAAGCATTGAGTGAACCTGCTTCACTCAACGCTTCTAGACTTAGAGAAATCCAGCAAGTTTTAGTCTCAGCTGACACATTCTTCTTTAGTTGTCTTAGCTATCTTAGCGGTCTCAACACCCTCTTCTCAGTTGTCTCAGCTGTCTCAGCGCTTTTTGTCTTAGTCAATTTTTCTGGCTTTAGCTACGTTTGACGATCTGTGGGCTGAGCTCGACGAACTCTGATCTTCTCAGCGGTCTCAGCGCTTTTTGCCTTTGATTATTTTTCTGACTTTTAGCTTGATAAGTGTTGAGTTGTAATACCCCCACTCCCGGATCCCGAAACATGGCACGAAAGGGGTCTTATGCCCAGAACGGCCGCCTTGCGGTAGCATTAGCACACGGGCTAACCTGTACCACAAGACGCCTATTCTGCCGGCTACAACCAATATCAATAATTATGCCAACCCAACCAAAATATAATATCAAGAAGTCAATGTAACACCTCCCCTTTAATGACCGTATAATATGGGCTCGGCCGGGTCCCCACAACATACAGACGCCACAGCTTTAGCATTATAAGATGATATAACTACCCAAACTCAAAACTCATAAGCAAAATATAGTGTAAACATCAACCATGACTAGAAGTTATCCACATACACATGAGTCTCGAAACGGCCTTATGGCCTTACAAAAAAGAGAGTCCAAATCTCCAACAATACATATAACATCAAAGTGCATAGGCATCCTAAGCTACCTCGGCATGCAAGTCGGAAGAATAACATCAAACATACAAAATCACAAAAGTAAAGCCATTGCAAGGATGGTAATACTTCATGAAGCCTAGGCATTTCTTCAGGCGAGCTAGCTCCTGCTTGCGATCCTTGCCCTGTAAAATTTGGTTGTAACGTGGGTCAGCAAAGGCTGATCTAAACTGTGTAACAAACACATCTTCGCTCCCGGCCGCCCCTAACGGACCCCGGGGTACCCTCCAACCTGCAAGTCAGCACTTCGTATACAATACATAAACAAGTATAGCACTATTGAACAGGCTTGGATGTCTCAAACAACATGCATGTTCTCTACTGTTGTGCATATAAAAAAAAGGGGGGGCCTACTTATGCGGCATGAATGCAAAACCCGGGCTTCACCCAAGGCACCCTATCGCGTATGCATCTAGCACATCATCACATCATCTGGGTACTTATCATTTCCCATTGGCATTAAGCCGCCAAAAAAGGGGGCACTATAATCCCCCAACGGCATGCAAGCCTCCACACAAACTCTTGCCAAGACCCCACCCGTTGATGGTCTTAGACCCAGGCTTGCCTGCAAGCTCTGACTTCTCATGTCAGGATTCCGTATAACACACTGACCGATTCTAAGAAGCCTTGCTGGACCATCCTCTCATGGCCTCATTGCCCAGGCTTGCCCCATGCTTGGCATTCTCGTCAGTCTCACAGAAGGGGACTAGTCTCGCCAGGACACTATCCACACATGACCTGGACGTCACGGGACAGCTAGCCGACCACGGTGACAAAGCCACGCCTTAGCACATTACAATCCAAATACCATCCCACCTTAATCCCTCATTCATACTGCAACATCCCCATGCACCAAGGAAACCATCTACCCCCAATGCGGAGCTAACCTTGTTCCACCAGGAAACCATCTACGCCATTGAGGAGCTAAACTTGTCCGGTTCCGACTACACGTACTCACTTGAGAAAGAGGGGGAAAACATCACAAACATCACAAACGGCATCTTGTCTGCAACGGATCTCTATGAATCCTTAAAGCTCGTATGCAACATCATAGAGTCGGACTAATGGTCGCAACTACGGCTTCACCCACCATGCCTAATCACTAACGGAGCGGATCCCTAATGCAAAAACATACGAGGATGGACTCAATCGACCCGGAGGTTCCTCTTGAACCTTGGCGACCCAACCCCTCTCATTTGAGAGTTTGATGACCAAAAACCTAGAAAGTAAAAGATGCTAAACATGCATCCTAAAATCAAGAGGAGAAGTGTCGTTACCTTCCGACCTCTCTCTAGCCATGCAACTTAGCCGGATGAAAACCTTCGCAACGGTCTTGCCTCCACGGATCTAGACTCGACTCGCGATTTGGAGCACCGAAGCTTTCCGGCAGCTGGATCTCTTCCTTCACCTTCTTCCTTGCTCTCCCTTCTCTCTAGATCTAAGAAAGAGAGTGTTTGAAGAAGAATGAGGGTTTCTATACCCTATTCCCGGACTTAACTCAGCAAGGGAAACCCTGGACCATCAGATCCCAAAAGAAGGAAACGAACGGCCAATCCGAACTGAAAATCAAAACACCTGGGCCAAACAGGCTTGTGACACGCCTGTGTCCAGGCCATGTTCCCCAATCGACGCTCGAAACTGTCGCATCCAAAGCAGACACGGGCTCTGAACACGCTCCGTGTCATGCCGTACACGCCTGTGTGCATGGGCGTGTTCCTCCATACGAATGCAGGACCAAACATCATACCCAAGAAGGATACGAGTATATAGCTGTGACATTACGACGTCGTGTCACATTTGACATGGTCAGGTCGTGTCCAACACAAACACGACTGGGCTCCAGGCCATGTCAACCCCCTTACACGGCCCGCTTATAACCTGGGAAGGACACGACCTGGGACACGCCCGTGTCTCAGGCCGTGTTCGAAGTCTCGACGATTGTCGACTGCCTCTTCGTCGACTCGCAAAAAATTCGTCAAACACGCGTACGATATGGCGACTTTGACATGCCCGTGTCCCAAGCTTTGTTCACTGTCTCGACATATTATCGAGAGCGTAGTTCGCAGACCACCCGGCTCTCAACGAACCGGCACGATACGGCCAGGGACACGCCGTGTCCTAGGCCGTGTTCCCTGTCTCGACACTTCGTCGAGCGAAAATCGTCGACTCCCGGGCTCTTGACGAACCCGGCACGACACGGCCATGGAGCACACGCCCGTGTCCTAGGCCGTGTGACCCTTACCAAGACCCAAAATTGGCTCTCGATGCTGCTCGTCCTGTTTTTCGCATTTTGGGGCGTTACAACTCTCTCCCCCTTAAAAGAATTTCGTCCCGAAATTACCAAAAAGCAAAACATGAGAGGTACACAAAACATAAATGATACCTGAACGGGCTACATCAGAGTCGCTCAATACTCACATCAGTGACCGACAGTAGCGACGACACTATCACTTCAGGTCCTGTCGTCCTGGCTTGGCTGTCCTGCTGCATAGTCTGCGCTGCTCTACACTTGGGGTGACCTCCTAAAAGGGAGGCATAGAAACTGTTAGTCGAAAAGACGAAGTGGCTTCACATCCGCTCCCCGGCGACTCCTCGACACCGGGCGGAGAAAGGAACAAGGGACAATATATAACAAGTAAGGTAATAGGTACAAGCAGGTGGTAATAGTACAATAATATTAACAACAGTATATACTCTAGCAGTTCTACAAGAGATATAACAATCATCAAGTACAGTAACTACAGCAGGAAAGTATCTTAACTTATAGGATGCTCATACAAGCTTATAAGTTAAGGATCGGTTTTCATAAAGTAACTCATCGTATAGGAGTGCCCATACAAACCTATACGATGAGGATCTTGTTGTGCAATGTAATATGATGATATGTATGTTATGCAATGACTCACTCATGATCGCACACACATGCAACCACTATGACGACAACAGACTAGTAGTTCCCACTTTTCGAGCAGGTAGCTAACCTCTCAGGCATTAACCGTCGTGGCCAGGCGGTGGCAAGTAGAGCGGGCATCTCTACTACTAGGTGGGTATCCACACTACATCACCTAGACCTCCGTATGCCTCAATGCTAAGAACACAACAGCGGATCCAATGCATACTATGGCCCCGCAGGAATCTCGGGTAGATGTGCACTGAGAACCAAGCCCCGAACTGGCCTTGTGTGACCCGGAAGGGGCCTCGGAAGTAAGGACGAGGACCCAACCCAACCGTTCACTTGGCACGGAAGGAGCCCCGGGACGTGAACACCATGGACCAAGCCCAACCGCCCAAAGTCTAACAGTCAACTCCCGTCGGTGTGACGATCGGCGAGCCGTTAGACCTGCCACACTATCCTTAACCCAGGATTACTACACCGCGTGTCGACTCACACCGCATGCAATTCCACATCACCGTGGCAGGGAACGAGCCTCGAGAAAGATCGAGGACCAAGCCCACCCATCCACTCGGTAACGAAAGGAGCCCCGGGAAATGAGCACCGAGGACCAAGCCCAACTCTTCGACTTTGACATATCTCATTTGTCATCCCAACTAGTGACGGTCAACACCGCACTTACATCCCTTCACAATGCTACCTGTAGGGAGACGACACTCTAAGCATTGGACACTAAATTCATTCCGTAAAATAATTATACACATGACCATAAGTTATTATACTACCTTTCATCCCAAATGATTCAACATGTTATTATTATTATGCGCATTTATAATAGTCTACCAATTTCTATCAAATCGTTTCGTTTAAGTATGCTTTGCTTCACAAATCAACAATGTGGAATCCAATTATAAAAACATCATCATTCAATGGACTAAGATGGTTAAACATAAAAGGGTTCACCAAGCCTCAAGTTAATTGCAATATTATCTCTACCGAGTCCAAATTCAATATTATTTCAAACCCAGAATTTAAGTATAGGATAAATCTGGGCAGCAATTTCAACCGGAGATTCCCGAAGCTACAGGAATCCGTGAAGACGTGTAACCACTCGATGGAAATGTCTTTTCATGGATACAACTTTTATGTTCAGACCACAACCCAGATTCAATAGTATCATACTTGAAATCAGCCTTGAAGTCTGCTGCGTATCGAACACAATTTCTGCATGCAGGATTTATCAGACTCATATTCGACCAGACTTTCTCGTGGCTACAGACAACGGCCTTGAAGTCATGCAATGACTCATTGGAAAGGTATTTTCAAAGTCGTGTTTTAGTAAAAGCCCAGATCTAGCCATATCACATCTGAAAATGGCCAAGAAGATCGTTGCGCACAGAACACAGATACTGCACGCTTCTTAAAGGCGGAATGAACGACACGGTACATTTTTTCCTCAAGTCGGTCTTCCAAAATCGCATGCGAAATTCCTCCTCCCTTATACACCCTCATGAGGTCATGACTCTTCACGAAACCATCCCCATCTTCACATAGAAGGTTGGAGAGGTTGAAGACACCCTAACCTTAGAGCAGAAGCCCTAGAACGGCCTCTTCCTAGAGAAATCACCATCTCGCTAGTTAAGACTCTTTTGAGTCGACATCTCACCTAGATATCTACAGATCTAGCACCAAGGGAGAGTGGAGGAAGCTCACCTCATTTCTAGCATTTCCACTATTTCCGGCCATGGATCTTGTGACTCTTCTCGCTGCATCTTCTCTTTCACGGCGGCGACAGATCTTCTCCTATAGGACTTGCTCCAGCAGCTTTCCCTCTCTACAGAAGTTTCTCTCAGGAAATATGGCTGGAATGAGGAGTGTGAAAACAGCTAGGGTTTTCACAACCCTTATATGTGAAATGTGACACGGGTAGGGATACGCCCGTGTCCTTACCCATGTCCTGCACGGGCGAAGCGTCAACGACAGTTTAAAGTGTTCGGTTCAATATTCGATACGAGTATTGACAATGCCCGTGGTCCCCGACCCGTATTGATATGACACCGGTCGAGTTCTCTGGCCGTGACCTACTCTGGACCACGCCTCGACGAACTCAACTCGACACACACACGGTAGGGACACACCCGTGTCTCTACCCGTTGTCCTTCTAAGGTACTCTTCGTCGATCTCAGCTCGACGCACACGGGTAGAGACACGCCCGTGTCTCTACCGTGTCCTCCTCGGGACATACTGTTAAAATTTTCTCAACGTGGTCAGCAAGATAGCCCAAACGCCAAATTAATATCTTCGAACTACCCAGTTCGCACGTTGAACCAGCGGAAACCAAGACTAGAGGAACAAAGGTAAATCACAACAAACAATGGAAGCACAAGCAGGTCTATTATTCATTCACTTCTTTACAATGCGAGACATACATAGCGAGGACATGATTTCGCTAGTATAACAGCTGAAAAAACAGAAGCACCAAAAAACAAGCCGGGCGGACAGAACCCGAGTCCGCCGAGACCGCGAGGTCGCCGAGGTCGCCGAAGCCGCCCGAACTATGCTGCAATCCGCCGAATACCATGGAGTCCGCCGAAGCCGCGAGGCCACACGGACACACCGTTATTCGCCTTCTGCTGAACCCGAACTGAGGAACACCCCTACCCGCCTGAAGCCGGCGGACAGGTTATTGAAGCTGGCAAAGATGAAACAGAACTGACAAGCCGCAGAGCGACCTCCTGCTGAGTCCGCAGAGACCGCACACTTCCAAGCACTTGACCGAAGTCACAGCCACACTCCTGGCTCCTTGAAGTTATCCGCGCGACCTGCACACAGCAAACCGTCAGCCTGAAACAATCCGTGCGGACTGGCAAACACAGACCGCACACTTCGCACACCCCAACTTACTGTTCACTCAAGTTACTGTAGATGTGCCAGGGGGGTCCTATTTATAGGCCGGGTGAGGAGTGTGGTCACCGCCCAAGAGATAGCGACACCACCCCAGCCCGCGCGAATACAAACCACCGTCCGCTGAGTCCGCGAGGACTTAGCCGGTCACCAAGGAAAACCACCAGGAGCAAGGCAACCATTGACGAACCCTCTCCAGTCCGCCTAAGCTAAGCGGACAAGGCATCAGCCCGCAAAGCTCCAACCGCATCAGGATAGCAAACCCCCTTTAATGGCTGTCCGCACCAACCCGAGGCAGTCCGCAAGACACACACCTCAATCCGCCACAAGTCCACGACCAAAGGCAGCTAAAGACAGACCGCCCTGTCACAGCGGACTCGGCGGACACACTGAACTCGGCACCAAGTGTGACCAAGCCCAAAACCATAAGGGGATAATGCAAGCTTGGCGGACGCAAAACTTCAGTCCGCCAAAACACCACAGCGCAGACCGCCACAGTCCGCGAGCTCCTCGCACTCCTGCCCTATCACAGCGATCAATCCCGGACTCCAAAACCAGGCCGCCACAACGATCTCCACAGCAACTCCCTGCTGTGCCACCAGAGCTCGACAAGGCCTCAGCCAAGCTCTAAGCTTAGTCCGCAACAGCCAATACCGCGGACACATAAGTCCGCAAGCTTCCCGCGGACAAGAGCCAACCCGCCTTTCAGCACAAGCTTGCACCCGCGACCACTGAGCAAAGCACCAGTCCGCAAGCCTCTCTATCCGCAGATACCAGGCCGCACCAAACCGCGGACTCCATGCAACAACCCGCTCAGAACACAGCCGGCTTCCACCAGACTTTTCACCAGGCCGCAACCTCAGTCCGCCCAGTTCGCCCAGTCCGCCAAGGCTGTCCGCCACAGGCCGCGCGACCTGTCCCGTCAACCACTTCCACTTCACAAATTTCAACACTCCCCCTTGAAGTGAGAAGTGGTGACCAAGCCCAGCAAGCTGTGCAAACATTCAAAGGGCCCCTTCGATAGTGGCTTCGTGAAGATGTCAGCAAGATTATCCTCACTCTGAACATGCCCGACCAGCAGAGACCCCTCCAACACCTTCTCCCTGATGAAGTGGTGATCAATCTCTATATGCTTGGTCCTGGCGTGGCACACTGGATTGTTAACCAGTTTGAGAGCACTCTCATTGTCACCCCGGAGTAAAGTAGGCCCTTGCACTTCTTCATGAACATCCTCTATAAGCCTCCTCAACCAAACGGCTTCCCGAGCAGCCAAGGCCGAAGCCTTATACTCCGCCTCCGTGGTTGAAACCGACACTGAGTCCTGCTTCTTGCTACACCACGAGATGCTAGCTGATCCGCAAGCGAACACATAACCTGAAGTAGACCTTCGATCATCCGAATCACCACCATAGTCAGCATCCGTGTACCCGAGCAACGCAACCTCCGCATCCCTTCTATAGAGGAGTCCCATGTCAGAAGAAGCCTTGACATACTTCAGAATTCCCTTCGCTGCCACTAGATGAGATTGCCTTGGTTCAGCCATATACCAACTTACTCGGCCAACAGCATAAGCGATATCCGGCCTTATAATCGTCAGGTAAATCAAGCTCCCAACAAGAGCCCTGAACACCAAGGGATCATGAAGAACCCTTCCCTCATCCCGTCGAAGCTTCAGCCCAGATTCCAGTGGAGTAGAGCACTTCTTCCCTTCGCCCATGCCAAACCGCTTCACAATGCGATCAGCATACCCTTTCTGGCTAATGAGAACCCCGCACTCCTTCCTCTCCACTTCCAGACCAAGAAAGTGATGCAACTCTCCCAAGTCTTTCATCTCGAAGCGTATAGCAAGCTCTGCCCTGAGCCTTGCTACTTCCTCCTCCGAGTTCCCTATGATGATCATGTCATCCACATACAGCAGGACCAAGACTCGTAGCTCTCCCTTCTTCTTGACGAACAAGCTTGAATCCGAGTTGGAAGCCAGGTATCCACAGAATTGCAAGTACTCTGCAATCTTCCCATACCACGCTCGAGGAGCTTGCTTCAACCCATAGAGAGTCTTCCTGAGTTTGCAAACATAGTCCGGATGCTTCTCAGAGACAAAACCAAGCGGCTGATCCATGAAGATGTCCTTGTCAATCTCTCCGTAAAGAAAGGCATTCTTCACATCAAGTTGCCACAACCTCCATCCCTTGCTAGCAGCCAAGGCGATCACCACCCTTACAGAAGTCATCTTCGCAACTGGACTGAATGTCTCCTCATAGTCTTCTCCATACTGCTGTGAGAATCCTCTAGCGACCAGGCGAGCCTTGAACCGATCAATGCTCCCATCAGCCTTCTTCTTCAACTTATACACCCACTTGCAAGTAACCGGAGTAACGCCATCAACCTTGGGCACAAGGTCCCAGGTTTCATTCTTCTTCAGAGCATCAATCTCTTCCTTCATGGCATCATCCCACTCCTTCACTCCAGTGGCCTCGTTGAAGTTTGCAGGCTCTCGCTCATCCAGAGGACCTGCAAAGAAGCAGGAGACAAAGCTCACTGCATTCCCATCACAGTACCGAGCCGGTGGCTTAACCACCCTCTTCGATCTCCGAAGACACGGTTCCTTGCTCACGGTTTCCGTTGCTTCTTCGGGCTCCACTCCTACCTGGGGAAAGCATTGAGCAGTGCTCCCCCTGCTTCCTGAGCCAGAAGGCTCAGCCTCGGAATTTGAAGCAACAGGAGCTGCTGGTGAAACAGCAAGCTCCTCTTCCAGGCCTTCAGCAGCCTCCACCGGTGCTTCATCATCCTTGCTACTTCCGGTTAGCTCCACCGAGCCACCTCCATATGACGTCAGCTCGTCGAAGACAACGTCTCTTGACACCACGAACTTCTTCGTCACAGGGTCCATGCACTTCCATCCCTTCTTCCGCTCATCATAGCCAACAAAGACAAGTTTCCTTGCCTTCGCATCCAGCTTTGTCCGTGAAGCATCCGGGACATTCACGTAGCAAGTTGAACCGAACACCCTAAGGTGTTCAACACTCGGCTTCTCCTTCAGCAATAGCTCAATAGGAGTCTTCATGTTGATAGGGCTGAGTGGCATCCGGTTGATAACATAAGCAGCACAAGACATTCCCTCCGCCCAAAAGGACCTTGGGATATCTTTCGCATGCAGCCAGCATTTGCAGGTTTCCGTCAAATGACGGATCTTCCGCTCCGCTACCCCATTTTGTTGTGGAGTGTGAGCACAAGTAAGCTCCCGTTGGATCTCGTGCTTCCTGCAGAAGTTAGAAAACTCGGAAGAGACAAACTCCCCCCCCCCCCCCCCCCGTTATCAGTTCTAAACTTCTTAACCCGCAAGCCAAGCCGGCCTTCTACCAACTCCTTGAACTCCACGAACAAACGGAAGGCTTCCGACTTCTCCTTTAAGAAGTACACCCAAGTATACCTTGAGTAGTCATCAACCAAGACAAGCATGTATTTGCTTCCACTAAGGCTGGCAGTAACCGTCGGTCCCATCAGGTCGCCATGAATACACTCCAATGGTTTCTTGCTCCTTGTTTGTGATTTATCAAACGGAAGGCGATGTGCCTTACCGTATTGACAGCCCGCACAAACATGCCCATCACCAAAGGAGGACAACTTCGGTAACCCCCTCACCAGACTTCTACTCGCCATTGCCTTTAGCTTGTCCATGCCAACATGCCCCAGCCTCTCATGTCAGATAGCCGCACTATCATTGGCCCTCATTCTATCAACATAAGCACTGGTGGAAAGAACATACAAGCTCTTCACCCTTCTCCCAACATGAGCAACATCAGCCTTCACCGCTGATACGTTGCGAAGGAACCTCACGTCTGTTGGCCCAAACAGAACGTGATACCTAGCGTCCACCGCATTGGTCACCGAGAAGAGGTTCTTCTTCATGCCCGGTACGTGATACACACTCCTTAACGTAAGTGGCCCCTGATCACTACCCAATGACACGACCCCCTCTTTCTCTACTGCATAAACAGTATTATCAGCAGTGATAATAGCTTCATTACCTGAGTAAGCCTGCATGGAGGTGAACATCGATTTGTCTCCGGTGAGGTGATGACCACACCCGGAGTCCACGATCCACTCGCCGTTGAAGTCCTCAGCAGACAAGGCCCGGACACAAGTGCCCGTCAAGAAAGCTCCGCCCCATTCTGCTTCTTCACTTCTCGAACAAGCTTCCTCCTTTCCCGCAGCATGCCCAGGCTGCAGTTTGACCTTGCAGTCCCGCTTGAAGTGCCCACGCTGATGACACCGGTAGCACTTCAGATTCTTCTTCCAGTCCTTAGGAGCATTGCTCCTCTCCGGCGGATATGAAGTTGAAGTCTCCTTCTCAACGGCGGCCTGCACCTTCTTCTTCTTCCCTTCCCATCCTTTCTTCTTTCCTGAGAAGAGAGCTTCGTTGCCTTCCTGATTCAGGTTCACTCCAGCCATCTGCCTTGCTAAGCTCTCCTGCGAGGCAAGCAGATTCTCCAGCTCCAGCAACGACGGCTGAGTAGCCCACCCTTGAACAGATGTGACAAAGGCCACATACTCCTTCCGCAAGCCGCGGATAATGTGCCTTTTCATCTTTGCCTCAGAGATAGGCTCATCAGGATCCAGTGCCGACAGCTCAGCACACAAGCTCTTCATCTTTAAGAAGTACTTGGAGATGGAAAGGTCTCCCTGAGTTGCCCTGGCCAACTCATTCTCCAGGAACTGAAGCCGCGCCACATTCTTCCTATTGAACAACTCATCAATGGTTGTCCAAATATCAGCAGCCGACTCACATCCAATGATGTGATCAAACAGTTCCGGAGACACAGCTCTCTTCAGAACGAACTCCGCCTTAGCATTTGTTCTTCTCCAGAGCCTCACCTGCTCAGCAGTACCGAAAGCAGCAGTGACTTCCTGTCTGTCGTCTCCACCAACGACATCCCACAGCTCCTCGCCAAGAAGATAACTCTTCATGCACGACTTCCACTTCTTAAAGTTAGTCGGCGTTAAGAGTTCAATGCCCAGATCTCTTGCTAAGCTCCCTTCCATTGCAACACCTGTTGGCAACCTTTCAGCAGCTCCGAGCAACAACACAGGTTGATCACCACCCAATCACTGAGTAACAACACCGGCTGACTTCCGCTCACGCAACTGAACCTCAGCAACCTGCCTCTGATACCATGTTAAATTTTCTCAACGTGGTCAGCAAGATAGCCCAAACGCCAAATTAATATCTTCGGAACTACCCAGTTCGCACGTTGAACCAGCGGAAACCAAGGACTAGAGGAACAAAGGTAAATCACAACAAATAATGGAAGCACAAGCAGGTCTATTATTCATTCACTTCTTTACAATGCGAGGCATACATAACGAGACATGATTTTGCTAGTATAACAGCTGAAAAAACAGAAGCACCAAAAAACAAGCCGGGCGGACAGAACCCGAGTCCGCCGAGACCGCGAGGTCGCCGAGGTCGCCGAAGCCGCCCGAACTATGCTGCAATCCGCCGAATACCACGGAGTCCGCCGAAGCCGCGAGGCCGCACGGACACACCGTTATTCGCCTTCTGCTGAACCCGAACTGAGGAACACCCCTACCCGCCTGAAGCCGGCGGACAGGTTATTGAAGCTGGCAAAGATGAAACAGAACTGACAAGCCGCAGAGCGACCTCCTGCTGAGTCCGCAGAGACCGCACACTTCCAAGCACTTGACCGAAGTCACAGCCACACTCCTGGCTCCTTGAAGTTATCCGCGCGACCTGCACACAGCAAACCGTCAGCCTGAAACAATCCGTGCGGACTGGCAAACACAGACCGCACACTTCGCACACCCCAACTTACTGTTCACTCAAGTTACTGTAGATGTGCCAGGGGGGTCCTATTTATAGGCCGGGTGAGGAGTGTGGTCACCGCCCAAGAGATAGCGACACCGCCCCAGCCCGCGCGAATACAAACCACCGTCCGCTGAGTCCGCGAGGACTTAGCCGGTCACCAAGGAAAACCGCCAGGAGCAAGGCAACCATTGACGAACCCTCTCCAGTCCGCCTAAGCTAAGCGGACAAGGCATCAGCCCGCAAAGCTCCAACCGCATCAGGACAGCAAACCCCCTTCAATGGCTGTCCGCACCAACCCGAGGCAGTCCGCAAGACACACACCTCAATCCGCCACAAGTCCACGACCAAAGGTAGCTAAAGACAGACTGCCCGGTCACAGCGGACTCGGCGGATACGGCGGACACACTGAACTCGGCACCAAGTGTGACCAAGCCCAAAACCATAAGGGGCTATTGCGAGCTTGGCGGACGCAAAACTTCAGTCCGCCAAAACACCACAGCGCAGACCGCCACAGTCCGCGAGCTCCTCGCACTCCTGCCCTATCACAGCGATCAATCCCGGACTCCAAAACCAGGCCGCCACAACGATCTCCACAGCAACTCCCTGCTGTGCCACCAGAGCTCGACAAGGCCTCAGCCAAGCTCTAAGCTTAGTCCGCAACAGCCAATACCGCGGACACATCAGTCCGCAAGCTTCCCGCGGACAAGAGCCAACCCGGCTTTCAGCACAAGCTTGCACCCGTGACCACTGAGCAAAGCACCAGTCCGCAAGCCTCTCTATCCGCAGATACCAGGCCGCACCAAACCGCGGACTCCATGCAATAACCCGCTCAGAACACAGCCGGCTTCCACCAGAATTTTCACCAGGCCGCAACCTCAGTCCGCCCAGTCCGCCCAGTCCGCCAAGGCTGTCCGCCACAGGCCGCGCGACCTGTCCCGTCACCCACTTCCACTTCACAAATTTCAACACATACCTCGTCGAGCTCTACTCGACACATACGGGTAGGGACACGTCGTATACCTACCGTGTCATCATGCACACGGGTAGTGACACGCCCGTATCACTACTTGTGTCCTTCTCTAGACATACTCGAGTCGTTGACTCGAGAGCAGGGTTCTCCCAAACGGGTAGGGACACCCCCGTGTCTCTACCCATGTCCTATTCTATACCGATTTCTTCTCCCATTTACAAGTGCAGCCCTGCTGCCAGCACTTCTCTTGAACCCAAGTTAACTCTCCTGACTCAAAAACGCGCACGAGGGGCCAAGTGCGAATCGGGATGTTACATGAGCTGAGTTCGACTATCTCTAAACTAAGCTCGACAAATTCCATGCTAAGCTCGACGAACTTTGATCTTCTCAGCGGTCTCAGCGCTTTTTGCCTTAGATTATTTTTCTGGATTTTAGCTTGACAAGTGTTGAGCTGAATTCGATGATCTCTAAACTGAGCTCGACGAATTTCATGCCGAGCTCGATGAACTTTAAATCCTGAGCACTTGAGCTTATTCCAAGGAATGTTGACCCGAGCTCGACGACTAGTGAGCTGAGTTCGACAAACTGCGAGTTGAGCTCGACAAACTTTGAATCCTGAGCACTTGAATTTAGCTCTCGCAGAACGTCGACCTGAGCTCGATGATCTGTGAGCTGAGCTCGATGAATTGCGAGCTGAGCCCGACGAAATCTGAGTTTACTACTTGACTCATTTCTTCACCTGTCCAATCATGTACTACATGTATGCATGAACTAAAGCACACATCAAATACATTATGCTCCTTAGCATGATTGGTGATGCCCCTCCAAATCTTGATGAACATTGTAGGGCACAATTCCTAACATTTTCTCGTGGACTAGATGAGCCACTAAGTCGAGGGATACGGCTAACTGTTTAACTTAAACTGAGCTTGTCTCTAAATAACTTAAAGAACTCCTGTTATGTGGTAAGTAGGAGTTTTGCCTGAGCGTCCGCAGTTATCCCCAGCTGACGTGACATCATGACGCGCATTTTCTCTTACTCTGCTATTTCTTTTAAGGTGGTGAAAATGCAGGTTATGACACTGATGGAACCAATCCCTTGCCTTCTCTTTGAGGGTTATTTCGAAGAGTCGACCCTTGAATCATTCCCTGAGCGTGAGCGAGGTAACCTATGGACAAAGTCCATGGAGATATCCTCGAACTTCCACTTAGGAATGGGCAACGACTATAGCAAACCACCGGGGCTCTTGCATTCCGCCTTCACCCTTTGATAAGCTTCGCAATGTGTAACAAAATATCTGACATCCTTCTTCATTCCCGGCCAACACATGGTCTTCCGTAAGCCAGTGTACATCTTGGCAATACCCGGGTGCATTGAATACTGAGAGCAATGTGCCTCTCTCAAGTTATCCTCCCGGATTTTACCGCCCTTGGGGATATAGAGCCGGCTGCGAAAATAAACGAGGCTGTATTTTAGTCTATACTTGTCAGTAGTCCCATCTTCGATTGACTTGATTGTCAGGGCCAGAGCTGCATCCCTTCCTTGCTCCGCCCGAATTCGGTCCCGGATATCACAAGCTATGCTCATGGATGTCAAGTACTCTGTATACTCTGTCGAAGGAGCCTTATATACCAAAGTGATATCCATCTCTTCAATCATCCGAGCCAACTCCATACTCATTAACCGAGACTCTCGGCTTGAGTCCAGTACTTTTTTGCTCAATGCATCGGCCACTGAGTTCGCCTTTTCGGGATGATAGTTCAAGGTGAACTCATAATCGCACAGAAACTCTAACCATCGTCGTTGCCTCAAGTTCAATTCCTTCTGTGTGTGAGCATACTTTAAGTTTTTATGGTCTGAATAGATCTCGTAGTGGACGTCGTATAGATAATGCCTCCAAACCTTCAAGGCAAACACCACTGCTCCCAATTCCAAATCATGAACTAGATAATTGATCTCATGCTTCTTCAGTTATCTTGAGGCGTAGGCAATTACATGGCCATGCTGCATCAATACCGATCCCATCCCCTGATACGACGCGTCAGCGTAAACTTGAAATTCCTCCTTTCCAGACAGGAGGGCTAGGATGGGGGCGTAGGTAAGTCTACTTTCAGCTCTTGGAACGCCGCTTCACACTTGGGTGTCCACTCAAATGGCACACCTTTCTTTGTCAAGGAAGTAAGAGGGTGGACAATCTTGGAGAATCCTTTTACGAACTTGCGGTAATACCCGGCAAGTCCAAGAAAGCTCCGCACATCGGCCGCCGACTTCAAGGGCGACCACTCCTTCACGGCACGCACCTTGGCCGGATCCACCTCTAAGCCTGCTCCACTGATCACATGCCCCAATAAAGCAACCCCCTTAAGCCAGAACTCACACATGCTAAATTTAGCGAACAAGGCGTGCTCTTTTAATTTCTTCAATACCAAGGTCAGGTGCTAAATATGCTCCTCCTCCGTCTTTGAGTAGACCAGGATGTCGTAGATGAAAAAAATGACGAAGATATCCAAATAAGGTTCAAACACCTTGTTCATCAGGCTCATGAAGGCCGAAGGGGCATTTGTGAGCCCAACCGGCATTACAGTGAACTCGTACAGTCCAAATCTTGAGCTAAAGGCCGTTTTCTGGATGTCCCCTTCTTGTAGCCTCAACTGATAATATCTCGAGCGCAGATCCAACTTCAAAAACCAATGCGCTCCTACCAGTTGATCGAACAGCTCGTCAATCCGGGGTAGCGGATAGGTGTTCCGCACCGTCAGTCGATTGAGCTCCTGGAAGTCTATGCACAAACGCAGGGTTCCATCCTTCTTCTTGACAAACAATACAGGGGATCCCCAGGGTGACGAGCTGGGGCGAACGAACCCTAACTCCACCAGTTCTTGCAGTTGAACTCTAAACTCCGCGAGTTACTTCGGGTCCATTCGGTAAGGGGCCCTGGATATAGGTTTGGCGCCCAGTACTAAATTAATTTGAAAATCAACTTCTCTATGCGGGGGTAATCCTGGCAGTTACTCAGGAAATACCTCGGGGAAGTCCCGAACTACCCGTACATCTTTCATATCCAACGTCATCTCCTTCAACTTGAAACAGATCATGAAGACTTCATCCCCCTTCATATGGGCTTTTACAGCCTGAACTGAAGATAACAACATACGAGGTGCGAAGCTAATATCTTAGAAGATGACGTCGGTGTCTCCATGTCTCAAATAGATTCTCTTCTCCTCGCAGTCGATCCTAGCGAAGTGCCAGTACAACCACGCCATGCCCAGAATGATGTCAAATTCCGGCATTCTCAAGACCGTGGCAGGCGTATCAAAGGCCTTTCCCCCAATGAATATCTCTAGCTCGCACTTAGCGGTTGCGGTCATCTTAGAGCCGTCTAGGATGCGTACTCGTCGAGCTATACCAGTAAAGTATTGTACATCTTCCATGTCTTTAATGAAGTCCTCAGACACAAAAGTGTGTGAGGCACCGGTATCGAACATCGTATAGGCCGTCTTCCCGCCGACTACCACGGTGCCTAAGTACCAATAACCAAAACTCAACGTTAGGTCTCTAGTATGTCGTAAGCAAGTTAAGTTAAACAATGAAAATGTGAAAGCTAGCTGCAATATACCTGCGATCACATTTTGAGGATTCCGTTCTTGCGCCATGTCCAGCGCGTACACTTGATCCCGGGCAGGACCGGGGTTTCCTCCCCGTGGTCCTCGTCCTCGACCACGCATGTGACCCCGTCCTCGAGGAGCTGCCAGAGGGAGAGAAGGAAGTACGTTCCTAAACAACTGTGGGAAGAAACGTCGAATTTCTCCTGGCTGATTGCAATCAAAACACACCAGCCCACGACGCCCCTCAGGTTGCTGAAATTGTTGAGGTTGTGACGGTGGAGGCAACGCGGGCGGCTGCGGGACCGGATGCTCCACTCTAAAATTTCGGTGGGAACGCCCTCCACCTCTTTGATACCCTCTTCCTCCTCTATAGTCCTGCCTCCTTCTATTGCTTGGTCCAGCTTCCATCACGCCCTCCGCAGGTCTCTTACCACTTCCCAAGTGGTCCGCCTCCAATCTCTTCGCCATGTCGATAATCTCCGCCAAGCTAGCATCCACTATAAACAAAAGGGCCTGCCTTAGGGGATCTCGCAGCCCTTTGTAGAAACGCTTGGAGTATCCTCTATCATCCAAATCATATGAATCCGCAAACCTCGCGAGGTACTGGAACTCTCGCTGATATTCCGTAACCGTCTTTGATCCTTGCTTCAGCATAAGAAACCTCTCTTCGAGTTCATCTCGAGCAGATGAGGGAATGAAGTGCTCCAAGAAGACACCCGAGAACTCGCTCCAACTTATCTCTATATAGACTCGCCCTTGGAAGGTGGAGCCCATGAGGGACTTCCACCACCTCTTAGCATGTAGTTCCAATACGGACACCACCAACGTTACAGCCATGTTGGCTGGGCAAAGGATCCCCGCCAATAGCTCATGCACCGTGTCGAGCCATTCTTCAGTGCGCGCAGCCGACTCTGTCCCAAGGTAGGCGGGAGGGGAGAGAGCCCGAAAGGTGCTCAGCTAGTTTGAGTCAGGAGCCTGTTGTCTCATTGGAGGCTGCTGCGCCCTAAAGGCATCCGGGATGGCGGTGAGCATCTGCCCCAACTCGGATTTTTGGAACCGGGTGGGTATGAAAGGGGCAGGAGTGCCCCCCATCGGCTCAACGTGCATTGGAATCTACACGTAGAAGACAAACGTATGGTCAGGTTGGCTAATCCAAAGGTCAAAGTTAGACATACTTAGTGCGAATTACATATGGGCACACCACTGCTTTCGCTAAGTCAGTTTGTCCGCAAACTGACTAATCGAACGGGGGTGGTACCACTGTTGAATGACTTTGTTAGTTGAGGATCGTGGCAAACTATTACCATTTGTAAGACCCCCTCCCGGATCCCGAAACACGGCACGAAGGGGTCTTATGCCCAGAACAGCCGCCTTGCGGTAGCATTAGCACATGGGCTAACCTGTACCACAAGACGCCTATTCTGCCGGCTATAACCAATATTAATAATTATGCCAACCCAACCAAAATATAATATCAAGAAGTCAAATCCATACAAAGTATATAAGTTCAAAGTACATCAAATAAAGAAGCTAAAACATGCTTCTACAATATCACAGTACAACAAATAAACGCCCAACGGGGCTACATCAGAGTCGCTCAATACTCACATCAGTCACCGACAGTAGCGACGTCACCGTCACTTCAGGCCATGTCGTCCTAGCCTGGCTGTCCTGCTGCATAGTCTGCGACTGCTCTACCTGCGGGGCGACCTCCTAAAAAGGGAGACGTAGCAACCGTTAGTCGAAAAGACTAAGTGGCTTCACATCCGCTCCCCCGGCGACTCCTCGGCACCGGGCGGAGAATGGAACAAGGGTACAATATATAACAAGTAAGGTAACAGGTACAAGCATGTGGTAAAGGTACAATAAGATTACTAGCAGTATATTCTAGCAGTTCTACCAGAGATATAACAATCATCAAGTACAAGTAACTACAGCAGGAAAGTAACTTAACTTATAAGGATGCTCATACAAGCTTATAAGTTAAGGATCGGTTTTCATAAAGTAACTCGTCGTATAGGAGTGCCCATACAAACCTATACGATGAGGATCTTGTTGTGCAATATAATGTGATGATATGTATGCTATGCAATGACTCACCCATGATCACACACATGCAACCGCTGTGCCGACACAGACTAGTAGTTCCCACTTTTCGAGCAGGTAGCTAACCTATCAGGCATCAACCGTTGTGGTCAAGCGGTGACAGTAGAGCGGGCATCTCTACTACTAGGCGGGTATCCACACTACTTCACCTAGGCCTCCGTACGCCTCAATGCTAAGAACATAACAGTGGAGCCCATGCGTACTATGGCCCAGTGGGAGTCTCGGGTAGATATGCACTGAGAACCAAGCCCCGAACTGGCCTTGTGTGACCCGGAAGGGGCCTCGGAAGTAAGCACGAGGACCCAGCCCAACCGTTTACTTGGCACGAAAGGAGCCCTGGGACGTGAAAACCGAGGACCAAACCCAACCGCGCAAAGTGTAACTGTCAACTCTCATCGGTGTGACGATCGGCGAGCCCGTATACCTGCCACACTATCCTTAACCCAGGATTACGACACCGCGTGTCGACTCACACCGCATGCAATTCCACATCACCGTGGCATGGAAGGAGCCTCGGATAAAGCATGAGGACCAAGCCCAACCATCCACTTGGCATGGAAGGAGCCCCGGGAAATGAGCACCGAGGACCAAGCCCAACCGTCTGACTTTGACTCATCTCATTGCCATCCCAACTAGTGACGGTCAACACCGCACTTACATCCCTTCACAATGCTACCCGTAGGGAGACGACACTCTAAGCATTGGACACTAAATTCATTCCGTTAAACAATTATACACATGACCATAATTTATCATCCTACCTTTCATCCCAAATGATTCAACATGTTATTATTATGATGTGCATTTATAATAGTCTACCAATTTCTATCAAATCGTTTCGTTTAAGCATGCTTCGCTTCACAAATCAACTATGTGGAATCCAATTAATAAACATCATCATTCATTGAACTAAGATGGTTAACATAAAAGGGTTCACCAAGCCTCAAGTTAATTGCAACATTATCTCTACCGAGTCCAAATTCAATATTATTCCAAACCAAGAATTTAAGTACAGGATAAATCTGGACAACAACTTCAACCGGAGATTCCCGAAGCTACACTAATCTGGTGAAGACGTGTAACCCATCAATGGAAAGATCTTTCCATGGGCTACAACGTTTATGTTCAGACCACAACCCAGAATCAATAGTATCCTACTTGAAATCAGCCTTGAAGTCCGCTACGTACATAACACAATTTTTGCATGCAGGATTTATCGGACGTCATATTCGTCCAACTTTCTCGTGGCTACAGACTTCGCCTGAAGTCGTGCAGCCACTCGTTGGAAAGGTATTTTCAAGGACTTCAACTTTCGTGTTTAGTCGAAAGCCCAGATCTGGCCATATCACATCTAAAAAGGGCCAATAAGATCGTTGCGCACAGAACATAGATTCTGCATGCCTCTTAAAGGCGGAATGAACGGCATCGGTTCATCTTCCTCCACAAGTCGGTCTTCCAAAATCACATTAGAAATTCCTCCTCCCTTATACACCCTCATGAGGCCATGACTCTTCACGAAACGATCCCCCATCTTCACATAGAAGGTTGGAGAGGTTGAAGACACCACTAACCTTAGAGCACAAGCCCTAGAATGGCCTCTTCCTAGAGAAATCACCATCTCGCTAGCCAAGACTCTTTTGAGTCGACATCTCACCTAGATATCTACAGATCTAACACCAAGGGAGAGGGGAGGAAGCTCACCTCATTTCCGTCATTTCCACTATTTCCGGCCATGGATCTTGTGACTCTTCTCGACGGCATCTTCTCTTTCACGGCGGCGGCAGATCTTCTCCTCTAGGACTTGCTCCAGCAGCTTTCCCTCTCTATAGAAGTTTCTCTCAGGAAAAATGGCTGGAATGAGGAGTGAAAATGGCTAGGGTTTTCACAACCCTTATATGTGAAACGTGACATGGGTAGGGACACGCCTATATCCTTACCCGTGTCCTACTCGGGCGAAGCGTCAATGACAGTTTAAGTGTCGGTTCAATACTCGACACGGGTAGGGACACGCCCGTGTCCCGACCCGTGTCCACATAACATGGTCGTGTTCTCTGGCTGTGACCTCTGGACACGCCTCGACGAACTCAACTCGACACACATACGGGTAGGGACACGCCCGTGTCTCTACCCGTGTCCTTCTCGGGTACTCTTCATCGATCTCAACTCGACGCACACGGGTAGAGACACGCCAGTGTCTCTACCCGTGTCCTCCCCGGGACACACCTCGTTGAGCTCTACTCGACACACACGGGTAGGGACACGTTGTGTCCCTACCGTGCCATCATGCACACGGGTAGTGACATGCCTATGTCACTACCCGTGTCCTTCTCTGGACATACTCGAGTCATCAACTCGAGAGCATGGTTCTCCCACACGGGTAGGTACACGCTCGTGTCTCAACTCATGTCATATTCTGTGCCGATTTCTTCTCCTATTTACAAGTGCAGCCCCACTACCAGCACTTCTCTTGAACCCAAGTCAACTCTCCTGACTCAAAAATGCGCACGACGGGCCTAGTGCGAATCGGGACGTTACATGAGCTGAGTTTGACGGTCTCTAAACTAAGCTCGACAAACTTCATGCTGAGCTCGATGAACTTTGATCTTCTCAGTGGTCTGAGCGCTTTTTGCCTTAGATTATTTTTCTAGCTTTTAGCTTGACAAGTGTTGAGCTGAGTTCGACGATCTCTAAATTGAGCTCGATGAATTTCATGTTGAGCTCGACAAACTTTAAATCCTGAGCAATTGAGCTTATTACAAGGAATGTTGACCCGAGCTCGACGACCAGTGAGCTGAGTTCGACGAAATACGAGTTGAGCTCGACGAACTTTGAATCCTGAGCACTTGAATTTAGCTCTCCAAGAACGTCGACCTGAGCTCGACGATCTGTGAGCTGAGCTCGACGAACTGCGAGCTGAGCTCGACGAAATCTGAGTTTTCTACTTAACTCATTTCTTCACCTGTCCAATCATGTACTACTTGCATGCATGAACTAAAGCACACATCAAATACATTTTGCTCCTTAGCATGATTGGTGATGCCCCTTCAAATCTTGATGAACATTGTAGGGCACAATTCCCAACATTTTCTCGTGGACTAGATGAGTCACTAAGCCGAGGGATACGGCTAACTGTTTAACTTAAACTGAGTTTGTCTCTAAATAACTTAAGGAACTCTCTTTATGTGATAAGTAGGAGTTTTGCCTGAGCGTCCGCAGTTATCCCCTGCTGACATGGCATCATGACGCACATTTTCTCTTACTCTGATATTTCTTTTAAGACGGTGAAAATGCGGGTTATGACACTGATGGAACCAATCCCTCGCCTTCTCTTTGAGGGTTATGTCGAAGAGTCGACACTTGAATCATTCCCTGAGCATGAGCGAGGTAACCTATGGACAAAGTCCATGGAGATATCCTCGAACTTCCACTCGGTAATGGGCAATGATTGTAGCAAACCACCGGGGTTGTTGTATTCCGCCTTCACCCTTTGACAAGCTTCGCAATGTGTAACAAAATATCTGACATCCTTCTTCATTCCCGGCCAACACATGGTCTTCCGTAAGCCAGTGTACATCTTGGCAATACCCGGGTGTACTGAATACTGAGAGCAATGTGCCTCTCTCAAGATATCCTCCCGGATTTTACTGCCCTTGGGGATATAGAGCCAGCCGCGAAAATAAACGAGGCCGTCTTTTAGTGTATACTTGTTAGTAGTCCCATCTTCGATTGACTTGATTGCCGGGGCCAGAGTCGTATCCCTTCCTTGCTCCGCCCGGATTCGGTCCCGGATACCAAAAAATATGCTCATGGTTGCCAAGTACTCTGTATACTCTGCCGAAGGAGCCTTATATACCAAAGTGATATCCATCTCTTCAATCATCTGATCAAACTCCATACTCATTAACCGAGACTCTGGGCTTGAGTCAGGTACTTTTCTGCTCAATGCATCGGCCACCGAGTTCGCCTTTCTGGGATGATAGTTCAAGGTGAACTCATAATCGCACAGAAACTCTAACCATCGTTGTTGCCACAAGTTCAATTCCTTCTGTGTGTGAACGTACTTTAAGTTTTTATGGTCTGAATAGATCTCGCAGTGGACGCCATATAGATAATGCCTTCAAACCTTCAAGGCGAACACCACTGCTACCAATTCCAAATCATGAACCGAATAATTGATCTCATGCTTCTTCAGCTTTCTTGAGGCGTAGGCAATTACATGGTCGTGTTGCATCAATACCGCTCCCATCCTCTGATACGACGCGTCAGTGTAAACTTGAAATCCCTCCTTTCCAGACGGGAGGGCTAGGATGGGGGCGGAGGTAAGTCTATCCTTCAGCTCTTGGAACGCCCCTTCACACTTGGGTGTCCACTCAAATGGCATACCTTTCTTTGTCAAGGAAGTAAGAGGGAGGGAAATCTTGGAGAATCCTTTTACGAACTTGCGGTAATACCCGACAAGTCCAAGAAAGCTCCACACATCAGCCGCCGACTTTAAGGGCGACCACTCCTTCACGGCAAGCACCTTGGACGGATCCACCGCTAGTCCTGCTCCACTGATCACATGCCCCAATAAAGCAACCTCCTTAAGCCAGAACTCGCACTTGCTAAATTTAGCGAACAAGGCGTGCTCTTTTAATTTCTTCAATACCAAGGTCAGGTGCTCAATATGCTCCTCCTCCGTCTTTGAGTAGACCAGGGTGTCGTAGATGAAAACAATGACGAAGATATCCAAATAAGGTTCAAACACCTTGTTTATCAGGCTCATGAAGGTCGAAGGGGCATTTGTGAGCCCAAACGACATTACAGTGAACTCGTACAGTCCATATCTTGAGCTAAAGGCCGTTTTCTGGATGTCCCCTTCTTGTATCCTCAAATGATAATATCCCGAGTGCAGATCCAACTTCGAAAACCAATGCGCTCCTGCCAGTTGATCGAACAGCTCGTCGATCAGGGGTAGCGAATAGGTGTTCCGCACCGTCAGTCGATTGAGCTCCTGGTAGTCTATGCACAAACGCAGGGTTCCATCCTTCTTCTTGACAAACAATACAGGGTCTCCCCAGGGTGACGAGCTGGTGCGAACGAACCCTGACTCCACCAGTTCTTGTAGTTGAACTCTAAACTCCGCGAGTTCCTTCGGGGCCATTTGGTAAGGGGCCCTGGATACATGCTTGGCGCCCGATACTAAATTAATTTGAAAATCAACTTCTCTATGCGGGGGTAATCCTGACAGTTACTCAGGAAATACCTCGGGGAAGTCCCGCACTACCCGTACATCTTTCATATCCAACGCAATCTCCTTCAACTCGAAACAAATCATAAAGAGTTCATCCCCCATCATATGAGCTTTTACAGCCTGAACTGAAGATAACAACATACGAGGTGCGAAGCTAATACCTTGGAAGATGACGTCGGTGTCTCCATGTCTCAAATAGATTCGCTTCTCCGCGCAGTCGATCCTAGCGAAGTGCCAGTCCAACCACGCCATGCCTAGAATGATGTCAAATTTCGGCATTCTCAAGACCGTGGCAGGCGTATCAAAGGCCTTTCCCCCCAATGAATATCTCTAGCTCGCACTTAGCGGTTGCGGTCATCTCAGAGCTGTCTGGGAGGCATACTCGTCGAGCTATACCAGTAAAGTATTGTACACCTTCCATGTCTTTAATGAAGTCCTCAGACACAAAAGAGTGTGAGGCACCGGTATCAAACATCGTATAGACCGTCTTCCCACCGACTACCACGGTGCCTAAGTACCAATAACCAAAACTCAACTCTAGGTCTCTAGTATGTCGTAAGCACGTTAAGTTAAACAATGAAAATGTGAAAGCTAGCTGCAATATACCTGCGATCACATCCTGAGGATTTCGTTCTTGCGCTATGTCCAGCGCGTACACTTGATCCCGGGCAGGACCGGGGTTTCCTCCCCATGGTCCTCGTCCTCGACCACGCATGTGACCCTGTCCTCTAGGAGCTGCCGGAGGGATAGCAGGAGGGACGTTCCTAAACAACTGCGGGCAGAAACGTCGAATGTGGCCCGGCTGATTGCATTCAAAACACACCAGCCCACGACGCCCCTCAGGTTGCTGAAATTGTTGAGGCTGTGGAGGTGGAGGCAACTCGGGCTGCTGTGGGACAAAATGCTCCACTCTAAAATTTCGGTGGGAGCGCCCTCCACCCCTTTGATATCCTCTTCCTCCTCTATAGTCCTGCCTCCTTCTATTGCTTGGGCCAGCTTCCATCATGCCCTCCGCGGGTCTCTTACCACTTCCCAAGTGGTCCGCCTCCAATCTCTTTGCCATGTCGATAATCTCCGCCAAGCTAGCGTCCGTTATAAACAAAAGGGCCTGCCTAAGGGGATCTCGCAGCCCTTTGTAGAAATGCTTGGCGTATCCTCTATCATCCAAATCATATGAATCTGCGAACCTCGCGAGGTGCTTGAACTCTCGCTGATATTCCGTAACCGTCTTTGATCCTTACTTCAGCAGAAGAAACCTCTCTTCGAGTTCATCTCAAGTAGATGAGAGAATGAAGTGCTCCAAGAAGACACCCGAGAACTCACTCCAACTTATCTCTGTATAGACTCTCCCTTGGAAGGTGGAGCCCATGAGGGACTTCCACCACCTCTTAGCATGTAGTTCCAATACGGACACCACCAACGTTACAGTCATGTTGGCTGGGCAACGGATCCCCGCCAATAGCTCATGCACCGTGTCGAGCCATTCTTCAATGCGCGCAGCCGACTCTGTCCCAAGGTAGACGGGAGGGGAGAGAGCCCGGAAGGTGCTCAGCCAGTTTGAGCCCGGATCATGTTGTTGCACTGGAGGCTGCTGCGCCCTAAAGGCATCCGGGATGGCGGTGAGCGTCTGCCCCAACTTAGATTGTTAGAACTGGGTGGGTATGAAAGGGGCAGGAGTGCCCCCCATCGGCTCAACGTGCACTAGAATCTACACGTAAAATACAAACGTATGGTCAGGTTGGCTAATCCAATGGTCAAAGTTGGACATACTTAGTGTGAATTATGTATGGGCACACCACTGCTTTCGCTAAGTCAGTTTGTCCGCAAACTGACTAATTGAACGGGGGTGGTACCATTGTTGAATGACTTCGTTAGTTGAGAATCGTGACAAACTGATACCATTTGTAAGAACCCCCTCCCGAATCCCGAAACACGTCACGAAGGGGGTCTTATGCCCAGAATAGCCACCTTGTGGTAGCATTAGCACACGGACTAACCTATACCACAAGACGACTATTCTGCCGGCTACAACCAATATCAATAATTATGCCAACCCAACCAAAATATAATATCAAGAAGTCAAATCCACACAAAGTATATAAGTCCAAAGTACATCAAATAAAGAAGCTAAAACATGCTTTTATAATATCAGAGTACAACAAATAAACGCCCAACGAGGCTACATCAGAGTCGCTCAATACTCACATCAGTAACTGACGGTAGCGACGGCACCGTCACTTCAGGCCCTGTCGTCCTGGACTGGCTGTCCTGCTGCATAGTCTGCGGCTGCTCTACCTTCGGGGTGACCTCCTAAAAAGGGAGACGTAGCAACTGTTAGTTGAAAAGACTAAGTGGCTTCACATCCGCGCTCCCCCGGCGACTCCTCGGCACCGGGCGGAGAAAGGAACAAGGGTACAATATATAACAAGTAAGGTAACAGGTACAAGCAGGTGGTAATAGTACAATAAGATTAACAACAGTATACTCTAGCAGTTATACAAGAGATATAACAATCATCAAGTATAAGTAACTACAGCAGGAAAGTAACTTAACTTATAAGGATGCCCATACAAGCTTATAAGTTAAGTATCGGTTTTCATAAAGTAACTCATCGTATAGGAGTGCCCAGACAAACCTATACGATGAGGATCTTGTTGTGCAATGTAATGTGATGATATGTATGCTATGCAATGACTCACCCATGATCACACACATGGAACCGCTGTGCCAACACAGACTAGTAGTTCCCACTTTTCGAGCAGTTAGCTAACCTATCAGGAATCAACCGTCGTGGCCAAGCGGTGACAGTAGAGCGAGCATCTCTACTACTAGGCGGGTATCCACACTACTTCACCTAGACCTCCGTACGCCTCAACGCTAAGAACACAACAGCGGAGCCCATGTGAACTATGGCCCGGTGGGAGTCTCGGGTAGACGTGCACCGAGAACCAAGCCCCGAACTGGCCTTGTGTGACCCGGAAGGGGCCTCAAAGGTAAACACGAGGACCCAACCCAACCATTCACTTGGCACGGAAGGAGCCCTGGGACGTAAAAACTGAGGACCAAGCCCAACTGCCCAAAGTCTAACTATCAACTCCTGTAGGTGTGACGATCGGCGAGCCCGTAGACCTGCCACACTATCATTAACCCAGGATTACGACACCGCGTGTCGACTCACACCGCATACAATTCCACATCACCGTGGCAGGGAAGGAGCCTCAGAGAAAGCACGAGGACCAAGCCCAACCATCCACTTGGCACGAAAGGAGCCCCGGGAAATGAGCACTGAGGACCAAGCCCAACCGTCCGGCTTTGACTCATCTCATTGCCATCCCAACTAGTGACAGTCAACACCGCACCTACATCCCTTTACAATGCTACCCGTAGGGAGACGACACTCTAAGCATTGGACACTAAATTCATTCTTTTAAACAATTATACACATGACCATATGTTATTATCCTACCTTTCATCCCAAATGATTCAACATGTTATTATTATGATGCGCATTTATAATAATCTACAAATTTCTATCAAATCGTTTCGTTTAAGTGTGCTTCCCTTCACAAATCAACTATGTGGAATCCAATTAATAAACATCATCATTCATTAGACTAAGATGGTTAACATAAAAGGGTTCACCAAGCCTTAAGTTAATTGCAACATTATCTCTACTGAGTCCAAATTCAATATTATTCCAAACCCAGAATTTAAGTATAGGATAAATCTGGACAGCAACTTCAACCAGAGATTCCCGAAGCTACAGGAATCTAGTGAAGACGTATAACCCTTCGATGGAAAGGTCTTTCCATGGGCTACAACTTTTATGTTCAGACGACAACCCAGATTCAATAGTATCATACTTGAAATCAGCCTTGAAGTCTGTTGCGTATAGAACACAATTTCTGCATGCAGGATTTATCGGACGTCATATTCGTCCAAACTTTCCCATGGCTATAGACTTCGCCTGAAGTCTTGCAACCACTCGTTGGAAAGGTATTTTCAAGTACTTCAACTTTCGTGTTTAGTCAAAAGCACAGATCTGGCCATATCACATCTGAAAATGGCCAAGAATATCGCTGCGCACAGAACACGGATTCTGCACGCATCTTAAAGGCGGAATGAACGACATCGGTTCATCTTCCTCCTCAATTCGGTCTTCCAAAATCACATCAGAAATTCCTCCTCCCTTATACACCTTCATGAGGCCATGACTCTTCACGAAACCATCCCTCATCTTCACATAGAAGGTTGGAGAGGTTGAAGACACCACTAACCTTAGAGCACAAGCCCTAGAAAGGCCTCTTCCTAGAGAAATCACCATCTCGCTAGTCAAGACTCTTTTGAGTCGACATCTCACCTAGATATCTACAGATCTAGCACCAAGGCAGAGGGGAGGAAGCTCACCTCATTTCCGACGTTTCCACTATTTCCGGCCATGGATCTTCTGACTCTTCTCGGCGGCATCTTCTCTTTCACGACGGCGGCGGATCTTCTCCTCTAGGACTTGCTCCAACAGCTTTCCCTCTCAACAGAAGTTTCTCTCAGGAAAAATGGCTGGAATGAGGAGGGAAAACGGCTAGGGTTTTCACAACCCTTATATGTGAAACGTGACACGAGTAGTGACACACCCGTGTCCGTACCCGTGTCCTGCTCGGGCGAAGCATCCACGACAGTTTAGGTGTCAGTTCAATACTCGACACGGGTAGGGACACGCCCGTGTCCCGACCCGTGTCCACATGACACGGCCGTGTTCTCTGGCCGTGACCTTCTCTGGACACGCCTCGACGAACTCAACTCGACACACAAACGGGTAGGGACACGTGTCACAACCCGCATTTTCTCAACGGTAAAATCGTATCAGAGTAAGAGAAAACACGTGTCGTGATGCCGCGTCGTGCAGGGGATAACTGCACACGCTCAGGCAAAACTCCATACGTTAGATTTTAAGGAAAATTGTTGATTAAATATAAAAGAAAATCAGTTATGTTGAATGGCCGTATCCCTCGGCCCGGTGGATCAGCTAGTCCACAGTTAAAACTATATTTATACGCAGCAGAAAATACTTTGGTTCAATTAAGTTGACACCCTAAATGAGCATAAGTGTCCCGGGGGACGACTTATGCGTGCATGACTCTAAGGTGAATATAGTAGGTATGAAAAATAGTGTTTTACGTTGAGGAAAAATAGTGTCTTTGATTTAGAAACATGTTATGCATAGGGTACATATAATAATACTTTTAGGTTTTAAAATATCTAACATGCAACCTAGGATAAATCCTTCCCAGAAGCAAGTAACCAACCATAATTAGGCAAAATCAGCAGTTTAAATTCATACCCAGCATCACAAGAAGCCACCAGTGGGCGTCAACAACCTGACACGAACCCACTGGCGAGTATGTATGTCTATACGGAAAAGTAAAGAACTACCTCACAACAAAACGGGGATCAGCTATCTCAGCTACCATAGAGGCCACCAATAAGCCCCTCCAAAAGAACTAGCCGCTGAACTGGCTACAACCTGGACCTGAGGCATTCAAGAAAAGAACACCTCAGCAAGGAAATAATCAAAAGGTAAATAGAGCAATAGATTAATGATCAAATAAGAAGAAGGGTTTACCAACCCGGCAACAAACTGCCATAAGCAAAAGAAAAGGGGTGACAGTAAGAGGAGAGTACTGTCTAAAGCACAACAGAGCACACCAAGTGCGAGCAATAAAACCATTATGCCCTACCAAAAGAGTCTGCAACAACAACAAGACATATACATATATGTCAAAAGAAGGGAAAGCATAAACAGGAAAGGGACTAACGGTCCTAACACGTGGGTAAGTGGCAGTGGTCAAAACATGGATCTGAATACATAACCAAAATCAGACCCAAAAAGGGCTAAGGGGTCAAACAGTGGCAGCTTTAGGGTCCCACACACACCAACCCAAACCGGGGCAAAAGGCGGTGGCCACAGCTCTCCACATAAAACCACCCCTCCAGAGGCCACCAAAACTCCACCACCTGCCACAACCCAAGAGTCGGCATGCAGAAATTAGCCGAACACCCAAAGCCCCACCCTAGGGAAAGGTCACATTAACAATCCTAAGAAACACACAAACCCAAGGCAAAAACGTCGGGTCCAACCGACGCGGCCTTGCACGCCTAAAAGAACCAACCCCGAGTCTTCCTGACCCCAAAACAAGCGCAACACCCAGTGTCGACGCGATGTGTCGACACCACGACAAGTCGGTGTCGACACAAGGTGTCGACACTGCCGCTGCTGGTGTCGACACCAAGTGTCGACACCACTGCGGCCGGTGTCGACACAAGGTGTCGACACCGGCCGCTGCTGGTGTCGACACCAAGTGTCGACACCACTACGGCCGGTGTCGACACAAGGTGTCGACACGGCCGCTGCTGGTGTCCACACCAAGTGTCGACACCATGACTGGCCGGTGTCGACACAACGGTGTCGACACCCCGACTGGCCGGTGTCGACACAGCGGTGTCGACCCCCCGACAGGCCGGTGTCGACACAACGGTGTCGATACCCCGACTGGTCGGTGTCGACACAGCGGTGTCGACACCCCGACTGGCCGGTGTCGACACAGCAGTGTCGACACCCCGACTGGCCGGTGTCGACACAACGGTGTCGACACCCCGACTGGCTACAGGTGCCAGATCCAGCAAACGACCAAAAACGAGAACGAGGTCTCTCTCTAGAGTACAACATCCATCGGCAATAGCAACTACTCGACCTGAACCGAACCAAAACTGTCCCTAATAGACACAATCCCTCAGGAAAACTGAGATTTTACTGGAACTTTCTACACTAACCATGGCATGATCGGGAACGAATCCTAGCGTACACCTAAGATCTAAGCAAGAAAGAGCTAAAATTTAATCAAAAGAAGACAAAGATCAACTATGACAAGGATGAGAGAACATCACTTGCCTCAATACCAGAAAAGCTTGGTCGGCGGCATCCCCCACTCTCGGATCTAGCCGCAGAGCACCAGCTGAGGAGCAGAAAGAATGCAGATCTAGGCGAGGGCAGTCCAGATCCACTCTCGAAATCGAATTTCGACCGCTAAATCTCCAGGAAATCGGCGTCCGAAGGCTAGGGTAGTCCGGCGGTGCTCTTCCTCTCGTACAGGCGGCGGCTTCTTAACAGAGAAAGGAAAGGAAACAAAAGAACCGAGCCCTATTTCTAACCTAAGGCTATATATATACAGCAGTTTAATATTAAGCAATCAACATATTAATTACTTACACGCAAAATCAAAACAACACGAGACCCGAAACATCTCGGAAAAAGACGAAATTCACGTCGCAGCTAAAAACCCACGCTACGAACACAACTGCGAAGTCGAAATTAGCATTCGACGAACAAAACCCGGGATAACACCACCCGAAGCCGAAACACAAGCATTCCCTAAGAGGCCCAGCCGAGTCATCAAACGGTCTCCGACTAGCTGGGGAATCTTGCTAACAGGCTACAAACAGGCTACATAGGGAACCCTAAGAGCTAAGACCACGCTCTACAACGGCAAAAAGCCGGAAATATGTCATCGTAACGCCAGCCAAAGATCAAACTAAACACAGAAAACCGGGGGCGTTACAGCCACTCCCCCTAAAAGAAAGTTTCGTCTCGAAACTTTACTCACAACACTCCTATATAGAAGGAGAGAGATAGAGCTAGGAAAGGGATATATAATAAAACAGAGCATACCAGGCACAAGATCAGGGGAACAGATGAGGGTGAGCCTCCCTCATAGCCGACTCCAACTCCCAAGTCGTGCTTTCCACATCCTGATTCCTCCATAAAACTTTAACCATGGAATAGTCTTCTTCCGCAACGCCCGAACTTGAGAATCCAAAATGCGAACAGGCACCTCCACGTAAGAAAGGTTCGGCTCCAACTGAGGCACAGAATCCAAAACCTGCCTGCCATTTACCACACATTTTCGCAGCTGACTGACGTGAAAGACATCATGCACGCCAGGAAAATTTGCGGGCAAAGTCAGCCTGTAGGCTGATACCCCAATCCGCTCAACAATCGGAAACGGCCCCACGTACCTCGGGTCCAACTTCCTATTCTTGCCAAACAGCTTGACTCCAATCAACGGGGAGACCTTTAAGAACACCGAGTCCCCCACAGCAAATTCCAAGTCCGATCTACGCCGATTGGCGTTCTTCTCATATCTCTCCGGGGCTATCCGAAGCTTTTCCTGAATAAGCTTCACAGCGGTTTCCATCTCCTCAAGCGCTTCTGGACCCAACAAAGGTCCTTCGCCAAGCTCAGCCCAAAACAAGGGAGTCCTGCAGCGCCTCCCATACTGTTGAAGTTGGTGACCGGGCGGTCTGGAGGTTTGTCTTGGCGGGTTGAAGACCGCGCGGTCTGGCGGTTTGTCTCAGTCGGCTTGGAGACCGGGCGGTCTGGCGGTCTACCCTGGCAGTCTCTCTTCCTCTCTGGTGGTAGCCGTGCGGTTAGCCCTGCTGTCTAACCGCGCGGCTTGTGCGGTTTGTTTTGTATAGTCCGCCTGTCCTGTAAATATAGTCTCACATCTCTTATTTGTATTCTCTCATCTCTCCTCCATTCTATATAAAGGAGGGCATACCTTTGTAATAGATATCTTTTTGGATAATAAAATTTCAATTATTCAAAAGTTTATTCGCTTGTTCTCTACTTTTCGCTTCTTGTCTCTACTTCTAACATGGTATCAGAGGACACGGTCATTTCCTCCTAATTCTGTGCGCCCCTCTGTTGTTCGCGACTGTTTTCTGCGTTCTGCGACTTGATTCGCGGCTTGCCCTCTCTTCTATCCGCGCGGCTTGTTTCTATCCGCGCGGCTTGTTTCTGTCCGCCGCCCTGTTCGCGCGGCCTGCTTCTTCTTGGTTCTCTTCTCCTCTACTCTTTGTCGCAGCGACCTGTTTCGTTGTCGCCGCGCTCCTTGTTCTTCCTTGCCTCTCCGACTTCCTAGTCGTTGCGGTCTGTCTCTGTCCGCGTGTCTTGTCTCTATACTCGCGGTTTGCTGCTGTGATCTGCCTGACCGTGCGGGTTGTTCCTTTTTCACCCGCATCTTGGTCGCGGTCACCTGTTCTTCTCTTCTCTTCTGTTCGCTCGGTCTTCTCAGTCCGCGCGACCTCTTCCCCGCTGGACCTTTGCCTGCTTTTTTGCCGCTTACTTCTTGTTGCCTTCTACCCACTCCTGCTTGCTAGTCGCCTCGGCCTCATCTTTGGCCGTGCGACTTGTTCTCCTCTGTTCGCCCGACTTTTTCAGGTCGTGCGACTTCTTTCCCTCTGCTTTGCTCGGCTTCTTGGAAGCGGCCTTCCTAGCCGCCCGACCTATTTTCTGGTCGCCCGGCTTGGTGCTCTATTCTCTTCTCGCGGCTTGTTCTTCTCGTCGCGGTTTGCTACTCTCTTGCTTCCATGGCTTTCCTCTCCTCCAGCCTGTCCGCCTCCGTGGTCACCTCTCTGTGTAGTGCTCATGTTGTGACTCGCGGACAATGGCTCATCGACTCTGGTGCAACAAATCATATGACAGGCAACCCTCAATGTTTCTCTCTTCTTGACACACAGGCTCAGTTGCCCCCGGTCATTGTCGCTGATGGATCTCCCTCCCCGGTCCATGGGACGGGCATGGTTCAAGTCACTCCATCTCTCTACTTGGCTGATACCCTCTATGTTCCCAAGTTTCCGTGCAATTTATTATCGGTTACTTCTTTATGCAAGCAACTACGGTGTTCTGTCACATTCACCCTACCTCTTGTGCTTTTCAGGATCCGGACTCCCAACGGACGATTGCTACCGGGACTGAGAGTGGTGGCCTCTACTTCCTCGACAACGTTTCTACTCTATCCGCCTTCTCCTCCTCCTCTACAGATCTTCTCCAATGGCATCTTCGCCTTGGACATGCTCCTCCCCGCATTCTACGACAGCTCCTGCCGCACCTCCCTCCTCATCATCCTCCTCTAAACTGTGATGCATGTCAACTTGGTAAACATCACCGCTCCTCCTTCCCACCAACGCAAAGTCGGGGCTCTTCCCGTCCATTCGACCTCGTTCACTCTGACATATGGGGTCCCGCTCCTACCCTCACCATCGGTCGGGGCAGTTCCCATTTTGTCACCTTCATTGATGATTTCTCTCGGTCTACATGGGTATATCTTCTTAAAGATCGCTCCGAGTTGTTTTCTGTTTGGACCTCCTTTTATTCGATGGTTAAAACTCAGTTTGCTACATCTATTAAAATCCTTCGTTCTGACAATGCTAAGGAGTATCTTAGCCACGACTTCTCCTCATTTTGCACTCACCATGGTGTTATTCGTCAAACCAGTTGTGTCTACACTTCCCAACAAAAGGGGTGGTGGAACGCAAAAACCGTCACCTCCTTGATGTCGCTCGCACTATGATGACTCAAATGCATGTTCCTCGCTCCTATTGGGGCTATGCTGTCCTTCTCTCCTGCCATCTCATCAATCGCCTTCCCTCCACCGTTCTCCACGGTGCTACCCCATTCTCCATTCTTTATCCAGACAAGGATCCCTTTCCTCTTCCTCTACACATCTTGGGTGCACCGCTTTTGTGCACTCTCCCGCTGCACCCCGTGATAAACTCTCACCCCGTGCCACCAAATGTGTCTTTCTGGGCTACTCTCCCACTCAGAAAGGCTATTGTTGCTTTGACCCTATTACCCGCAAGCAATTTGTCTCTGCGGATGTCACCTTCTTTGCCAATGCATCTTACTTCTCTCCCGCTTCCTCTTCTCCTCCTCCTGCTCCTACTTCTCATACAAACTCACAAACTCATCCCTTCCCTCTGCTCCCACTGAGGTTCGTCCTCTCCACCCACTCCACCGTCTTCCCCATCCTCCTCATCTCCACCCTCTACTCCGCTTTCTCCCTCCACTCCGTTGCCATCTCTCTCTACTCCGGGCCAGCTCTTTCCACCACGGATACTCCGGATACTGAGGCACCTGCTGACCTGGATCTCCCGATTGCTCTTCGCAAAGGGGTTCGGGCTTGTACCCACCATCCTCTTGCTGCGGTTGTTTCCTACGATCGCCTTACCCCTGCTCGCCGAGCCTTTGCCCTAGCTATCTCGGCCACTACCACCCCCCGTTCCTACCAGGAGGCCCTTACTATTCCTCACTGGAAAGTTGCCATGGATGAGGAGATTGCTACTCTCACTGAATGGGTTACCTGGACCCTTGTTCCGCCTCCTTTCGGCACCGATGTTGTTGGTTGTCGATGGGTCTTCGTGGTGAAGTTTCTCCCGGATGGCAGTGTGGATCGTTATAAGGCTCGCCTGGTTGCCAAGGGTTTTACCCAAACTTATGGGGTTGATTACTTTGACACTTTCTCGCCCGTGGCTCGCCTCAGCACTATTCGGGTTCTTCTCTCTGTCGCTGTCAACAGGGATTGGCCCATCTCGCAGCTAGATGTTAAGAATACCTTCCTCTATGGAGATATGCAGGAAGCTGTTTACATGGAGCAACCTCCTGGGTATGTTGCTCAGGGGGAGACACGGGTATGCCGGCTAAAGAAGGCTATCTATGGCCTCAAGCAGAGTCCTCGTGCCTGGTTTGACAAGTTCATTGGCATTGTTGCGGCTATTGGTTTTACACGAAGCTCAGCAGATCACTCCTTGTTTGTTCGGAAAACCGCCTCTGGTCTTGTTGTTCTTGCGGTTTATGTTGATGACATTCTTCTTACTGGCGATGACCAGGATGGGATACTGATGACCAAGAAACACCTTCGTCAACATCTGGTTACAAAGGATATGGGCTCCCCGAAATACTTTTTGGGGATTGAAATCTCTAGAAAGCCCAACTCCATGGTCCTTTCACAACGGAAGTATGCTCTTGATCTTTTAAAGGATGCAGGACTCACTGGTGCTAAACCTGCACGTTGTCCTATGGCTGCTGGAGAAGACAAAACTTGGACAGATGACTCACCTCTTCTCTCTGATCTTACGAGATACCGGCGTCTAGTGGGCAAGCTCATATATCTCACGGTAACCAGACCTGACATCTCCTATGCTGTTGGCAAGGTGAGCCAGTTCATGCAAGCTCCGAGGGAGTGTCATCTACAATCTGCTCTGAGGATATTAGAGTATATTAAAGCTGCTCCAGGGAAAGGACTCCTATTTCAGAAGAATGGTCACCTAAGGGTTGAAGCTTACTCTGATTCAAGCTATGCGGATGACAAAGGGGACCGCAAATCGACTTCTGGTTTCTGCACATTTGTTGGAGGCAATCTTGTGAGTTGGAAGAGCAAGAAACAGTCTGTCGTTTCCAGTTCTAGTGCAGAGGCTGAATATCGTAGCATGGCATCGACTACATGTGAGTTGAAGTGGTTGCGGGCTCTCATGCTTGACTTAGGAGAGGTTTACAACTATCCTCTTCCTATGTTCTGTGACAATAAGGCCGCGATACACATTTCCAAAAATCCGGTCTTTCATGAGAGAACAAAACACATAGAAGTCGACTGTCATTTTATTCGAGAAGAAATATTGAAGAAACAGATTTGCACTCCATTTGTCACATCCGACAACGAGTGGCAGACGTCTTCACCAAGCTAGTGTCCGCTTCCTTTTCCACATCTGTGACAAGCTGGGCATGATCGATATATATGCTCCAGCTTGAGGGGGAGTGTTGAAGTTGGTGACCGGGCGGTCTGGAGGTTTGTCTTGGCGGTTGAAGACCGCCGGGTCTGGCGGTTTGTCTCAGTCGGCTTGGAGACCGGGCGGTCTGGCGGTCTACCCTGGCAGTCTCTCTTCCTCTCTGGTGGTACCGTGCGGTTAGCCCTGCTGTCTAACCGCGCGGCTTGTGCGGTTTGTTTTGTATAGTCCGCCTGTCCTGTAAAATATAGTCCCACATCTCTTATTTGTATTCTCTCATCTCTCCTCCATTCTATAAAAGGAGGGCATACCTTTGTAATAGATATCTTTTTGGATAATAAAATTTCAATTATTCAAAAGTTTATTCGCTTGTTCTCTACTTTTCGCTTCTTGTCTCTACTTTCTAACACATACAAAGCTTCAAAGGGAGCCATTTGCAAGCTTTCTTGATAACTGTTGTTATATGCGAATTCCATAAGCCGCAAGCGCTCGTCCCACGCTCCTCCGTGGTCCAGAATATAGTATCAGATCATATCTTCCACAATCTGATTTACTCGCTCCGTCTGACCATTGGTCTGCGGATGATAAGCCATGGAATATCTCAAATCTGTACCCAACCCTTCTTGAAGGCTCTTCCAAAAACGAGACGTGAACCTGGAGTCTCGATCTGATATGATACTTACGGGTACACCATGCAATCTGACAACCTCTTCCAGATACAGCTCGGCTATCTTCCTCATCGGATAATCGATCTTAAATGGTACGAAATGAGCGCTCTTCGTCAATCTGTCTACGATTACCCAAACTGAATCATGCCCCTTAGGAGATCTCGGTAAGCCTTTAATGAAATCCATCGAGATACTCTCCCACTTCCACATCGGAATCTCCAAGGGAGTCAGCTTGCCACCAGGCCTCCCATGGTCGGCTTTCACACGCCTGCAAGTGAAACACTCTGAAACAAATCTGGCTATGTCCTTCTTCATCCCATACCACCAGGCAATCTGCTTTAAATCATGATACATTTTGGTATACCCTGGATGGTAGGCAACACTAGATCCGTGGGCGTCTCTGCACACCATATCCCGGATATCTCCAACTGCGGGGATGCAAAACCTGCCACGTACTTCAAGGTACCCGCATTATCTATAGAGAAATCTAGTATTTCACCCTTCTCAGCTCGAAGATACAAATGCAGGAGGTCAGGATCGTCTTCTTGATGCAGTCTTGTAAGCGCAATCCACGAAGGGTTCTGCTACTGCTAAGCTACTCTGCGAATCACAGTTCCCACAGAAATGTCCATCAAAAGAAACTCTTCCACTAGACGCTCGGCGGAAAGATTAAAAATCTTACCTGACTTCCGACTCATGGGCATCAGCCAACACATTTGCCTTGCTCGGATGATACTGAATTTAACATCATAGTCGGCCACGTACTTCCAACCACCGCCGCTGGCGCAGATTCAATTCTTTCTGAGTGAAGACATACTTCAAACTTATTATCCGTGAAAATCTTGCACTGCGCGCCATATAGCCAATGCCTCCATAACTTCAACGCATAGATCACAGCTGCAAACTCCAGGTCATGCGTAGGGTTAATTCCTCTCGTGAGTCTTTAGCTGTCTTGACCCGTACGCAATCACCTTCCCGCCCTGCATCAAAACACAGCCCAGTCCGACATGCGACGCATATACATATATATCATACTCACTACCCTCCGTAGGCAAAGACAAAATTGGAGCCGAACATAGCCTTCTTTTTAGTTCCTCAAAAGCCTTCTCACACTTGCCATCCCATATAAAGGCTACATTCTTCTGCGTCAACTTGGTCAACGACGCGGACAAGGTAGCGAAACCTTCTACAAATCTTCTATAATAACCAGTCAAACCCAAGAAGCTTCTGATCTCTTTGGGGGTAACAGGTCTTGCCCATTCCATAACAACAGCGATCTTTTCTGGGTCCACGATATTCCCTCCTTATTAATCACGTGGCCTAGAAAAGAAACTTGAGGCAACCAAAATTCACATTTGCTCAACTTGGCGTAAAGCTTATGGTCTCTCAGAGTCGCCAAAGACAGCGCCGCAAATGTCGATCATGCTCCTTCGCATCCCTAGAATACACCAAAACATCGTCTATCAAGACAATCACGAACTTATCTAGAAAATCCTTGAAAACTCTGTTCATCAAATTCATAAAAGCTGAGGGCGCATTAGTCAAACCGAATGGCATAACCAAAAACTCAAAATGCCCATGTCGAGAGCAGAACGCCGTCCGCGGAACATCTGAATCCCGAATCCTCAACTGGTGATAGCCCGAACGAAGATCTATCTTGGAAAACACGACACTACCACGCAGTTGGTCGAACAAATCGTCGATTCGCGACAAAGGGTACCTGTTCTTAATAGTAACCTTGTTCAGCTCTCTATAGTCAATGCATAACCTCATCAACCCATCCTTCTTTTTAACGAACAGCACTGGCGCACCCCAAGGCGAAGAACTCGGCCTTATAAAGCCTTTTGCCAACAACTCATCCAGCTGAATTTGCAACTCTTTCCAGCTCTCGCGGGCCATCCGATACGGCGCTTTGACAATAGGACGCGTGCCTGGCTCCAAATCTATATCAAACTCGACATCTCGATCGGGTGGAAGACCGGGAAGATCGTCAGGAAACACATCAGAGAAGTCACACACCATAGGAATCTCTTCCAAACGGGGCACACTAACAATCGACCCTACCAGAGAAACCACACAGGCAAAACAGCCAGAAACAAGCAACTTCCGAGCACGCACCGCAGAAATGACTGGAGACTCCTGGAGGGAATATCCATAAACGCTCCCTGGCTGACCGTTGTCTTTGACAAAGTCCAAGCGCTTACCCTTTCACTGGATCACAGCATCGTACCTTGACAACCAGTCCATGCCCAAAATAACGTCGAAGTCCTCCAAGTCAATCACCTTCAAATCTGCCTTGGCTAGAAAATCTCCCAACAAAATTGGACAATCGAGAACACCCAGGTCTGTAACCACAGAGTCACCGGAGGGGAACTTAACGCAGAAGGCACCACCAACACGATCTAGGCCCAAACTGAACCGCTCCACGAAGGCTCTAGCCACAAACGAGTGGTTAGCGCCGGAATCGAAGAGAACGCGCGCCCAGCGGTTCTTTACCTTAAATCGTCCTACGAATTGCACACACATCTAAGGCAACAAGCGCTAAAACGAAAACTACAACCATAAAGGGAACGTAACGAAACGACTGGGGAGGAGTCGAACCTGAGATAACCTGGGTCGAGGTCTGCGCTTCGTCTGCCGAAAGCACATTCAGCTTCCCCTTTCCTTTATCCATTTGCTGAGGCGGTGGCAAAGCCTGGAGGGGAACTGGCTGTAGAATAGGCTGGGTCTGGGGGCACCTTGTCTTGAGATGACCCCTCTGGCCGCACTGAAAACAGACCTTATCTTTTAACCAACAACGGGCAGCCTCATGCCCCTTCCTTCCACACAAGGCACACACCAAGTCTCCCATGGAAACACCCTGAATCGCGTGTACCTGTTCCTTCTTCTGCGCTCCCAACCTTTTGAAACACTTCTCAAAGGGGTGGCCTGGCCGGCCACAAAAGCTACAAATCTCTTTGACCTTATTTCTTGAGACAGCATCAGGTTCCTGAGGGCTCTTCCCTCCACCGAACTTCCGCTTATCCTTCCTTAACTGCTGGCCTCTATTCTTGGCATTCTCAATGGCCTCAACTCTCAAGGCAGCTTCAACCATGCTGGCATAACTGACTGCTCCATATGCATTCGCTAACTGCTGAATGTCGCTTCTTAGTCTACCCAGAAATCGCTTAACTCGGTCTGCCTCAACACTCACCAGACCCGGAGCAAACCGACTCAACTTACTAAACTCAATATCATACTCACTAACCGTGAGTTTCCTCTGCTTTAGATGAAGAAAGTCATTCATTAGCCGGTCCCGCTCGACTGAAGGCAGAAACTTACTTAACAACATCACCTTAAATGACTCCCAAGTGCAACCTGCCACTAAGCTCTCTTTCTCCCTCAGCCACCAATTCTTTGCTAAGCCCTTGAGCTGGTAAGCAGCGAGCATCACTCTCTGATCATCCGTAATACTTGAGTACGAGAACATCTCCTCAATGGTAATCAGCCAATCATCCAAAATCATGAAATCTGCCTTCCCATCATAGGTAGGGGGTCTCAGCCGCTGAAACTGGGATATGAACGTCATCTCCGGGGGCACCACAACCAAAAGCACGGGAGGAGCAGGAGGGGCAGGAACAACTATCCCCTCAGCGGGGTCCTGAGCTCTCGGGGTCTGTCCCGCCACTACTGCTACAAGGGACTGAATTTGAGCCTGCATAGCCACTACCTGCCTCGATAACTCCTCATTACTCTACCGCAGGCTTTCTACCAATGCATTGCTCTGTGCTCCTGACGTCTCACCCTCGGATTGGGGGGTCGATCTCGTCGCAGGACGTCTCGCCATCCTAAAATCGCACAAGCTTTAGACAAAACCTAGCCCATCAGTTAGAACAAAACTACCCAGTACGGACAAACACACTTAAATATGAACTTCAATTGCAAAAACTTGCTCTGGGAATTGTTTTTACCATGATGATGTTATGCTTAACCTAAGATGGTTCACCACCATCATACCAACTCATGTGACTAAACCATGAATGCATGTCTTTGTGTTCTTTTTGACTCAAAACCATGTGTGTACGTATGTCATCTTGCAAATCTTTAGCTTGGCACGTTGTGCTTATGAAATGTTATGCTATGCATGATGTGCTATGCATTCTAAAAAGGCCTTAGTGCATGCCATGGGCGGCGTACACATGAAAATGTTATGCATCCCATACTACATAACATTCCCATGCAACAAAAAAAGAAAACGTGCTAGCCGCATTCATGTGGTGAGGTTATGCATCCCATACTACATAACCCTCACATGTTGCCTCCTATGGTGGATCCATATACAAACACATATTATGCATCCCGTACTACATAATATGGCTTGTATACTTCTTTATGCTCATGAGTGTAGTGTTCGTGCTTCGGCCAAGACGTGCTGATGACATATCGGTGTGTGAATGGTATGATGCTAACTACTAATGCAGACAAGGGAAAGGTTGCCCAACCATTTGTCAAGCAACCTCCCTCTAATACCAACTGTCACAACCCGCATTTCCTCAACGGTAAAATCGTATCAGAGTAAGAGAAAACACGTGCCGTGATGTCGCGTCGTGCAGGGGATAACTGCACACACTCAGGCAAAATTCCAGACGTTAGATTTTAAGGAAAATTGTTGATTAAATATAAAAGAAAATCAGTTATGTTGAATGGCCGTATCCCTCGGCCCGGTGGATCAGCTAGTTCACAGTTAAAACTATATTTATATGCAGCAGAAAATACTTTGCTTTAATTAAGTTGACACCCTAAATGAGCATAAGTGTCCCCGGGGGACGACTTATGCGTGCATGACTCTAAGGTGAATATAGTAGGTATGAAAAATAGTGTTTTACGTTGAGGAAAAATAGTGTCTTTGATTTAGAAACATGTTATGCATGGGGTACATATAATAATACTTTTAAGTTTTAAAATATCTAACATGCAACCTAGCATAAATCCTTCCCAGAAGCAAGTAACCAACCATAAGTAGGCAAAATCAACAGTTTAAATTCATACCCAGCATCACAAGAAGCCACCAGTGGGCGTCAACAACCTGACACGAACCCACTGGCGAGTATGTATGTCTATACGGAAAAGTAAAGAACTACCTCACAATAAAACGGGGATCAGATATCTCAGCTACCCTAGAGGCCACCAACAAGCCCCTCCAAAAGAACTAGCCGCTGAACTGGCTACAACCTGGACCTGAGGCATTCAAGAAAAGAACACCTCAGCAAGGAAATAATCAAAAGATAAATAGAGCAATAGATTAATGAGCAAATAAGAAGAAGGGTTTACCAACTCGGCAACAAACTGCCATAAGCAAAAGAAAAGGGGTGACAGTAAGAGGAGAGTACTGTCTAAAGCACAACAGAGCACACCAAGTGCGAGCAATAAAACCATTATGCCCTACCAAAAGAGTCTGCAACAACAACAAGACATATACATATATGCCAAAAGAAGGGAAATCATAAACAGGAAAGGGACTAACGGTCCTAACACGTGGGTAAGTGGCAGTGGTCAAAACATGAATCTGAATACATAACCAAAATCAGACCCCAAAAGGGCTAAGGGGTCAAACAGTGACAGCTTTAGGGTCCCACACACACCAACCCAAACCGGGGCAAAAGGCGGTGGCCACAGCTCTCCACATAAAACCACCCCTCCAAAGGCCACCAAAACTCCACCACCTGCCACAACCCAAGAGTCGGCATGCAGAAATTAGCCGAACACCCAAAGCCCCCCCTAGGGAAAGGTCACACTAACAATCCTAAGAAACACACGAACCCAAGGCAAAAACGTCGGGTCCAACCGACGCGGCCTTGCACGCCTAAAAGAACCAACCCTGAGTCTTCCTGACCCCAAAACAAGCGCAGCACCCAGTGTCGACACGATGTGTCGACACCACGACAAGACCGGTGTCGACACAAGGTGTCGACACTGCCGCTGCTGGTGTCGACACCAAGTGTCGACACCACTGGTGTCGGCCGCGGCCGGTGTCGACACAGGGTGTCGACACTGCCGCTGCTGGTGTCGACACCAAGTGTCGACACCACTGCGGCCGGTGTCGACACAGGGTGTCGACACTGCCGCTCCTGTGTCGACACTGCGACACGGTGTCGACACTACCGCTGCTGGTGTCGACACCAAGTGTCGACACCATGACTGGCCGGTGTCGACACAACAGTGTCGACACCCCGACTGGCCGATGTCGACACAGCGGTGTCGACACCCCGACAGGCCGGTGTTGACACAACGGTGTCGACACCCCGAACTGGCCGGTGTCGACACAGCGGTGTCGACGCCCCGACTGGCCAGTGTCGAACACAGCGGTGTCGACACCCCGACTGGCTATAGGTGGCAGATCCAGCAAACGACCAAAAACGAGAACGAGGACTCTCTCTAGAGTACGACATCCATCGACAATAACAACTACTCGACCTGAACCGAACCAAAACTGTCCCTAATAGACACAATCCCTCAGGAAAACTGAGATTTTACTGGAACTTTCTACACAAACCATGGCATGATCGGGAACGAATCCTAGCGTACACCTAAGATCTAAGCAAGAAAGAGATAAAAATTTAATCAAAAGAAGACAAAGATCAACTATGGCAAGGATGAGGAAACATCACTTGCCTCAATACCAGAAAAGCTTGGTCGGCGGCATCCCCCACTCTCGGATCTAGCCGCAGAGCACCAGCTGAGGAGCAGAAAGAATGCAGATCTAGGCGAGGGCAGTCCAGATCCACTCTCGAAATCGAATTTCGACCGCTAAATCTCCAGGAAATCGGCGTCCGAAGGCTAGGGTAGTCCGGCGGTGCTCTTCCTCTCGTACAGGCGGCGGCTTCTTAACAGAGAAAGGAAAGGAAACAAAAGAACCGAGCCCTATTTCTAACCTAAGGCTATATATACAACAGTTTAATATTAAGCAATCAACATATTAATTACTTACACGCAAAATCAAAACAACACAAGACCCGAAACATCTCGGAAAAAGATGAAATTCACGTCGCAGCTAAAAACCCACGCTACGAACACAACTGCGAAGTCGAAATTAGCATTCGACGAACAAAACCTGGGATAACACCACCCGAAGCCGAAACACAAGAATTCCCTAAGAGGCCCAGCCGAGTCATCAAACGGTCTCCGACTAGCTGGGGAATCTTGCTAACAGGCTACAAACAGGCTACACAGGGAACCCTAAGAGCTAAGACCACGATCTACAACGGCAAAAAGCCGGAAATACGCCATCGTAACGCCAGCCAAAGATCAAACAAAACACAGAAAAACCGGGGGCGTTACAACACGCCCGTGTCTCTACCCGTGTCCTTCTCGGGTACTCTTCGTCGATCTCAGCTCGACGCACACGGGTAGAGGCACGCCCGTGGCTCTACCCGTTTCCTCCTCGGGACACACCTCGTCGAGCTCTACTCGACACACACAGGTAGGGACACGCCGTGTCCATACCGTGCCATCATGCACACGGGTAGTGACACGCCCGTGTCACTACCCGTGTCCTTCTCTGGACATACTCGAGTCGTTGACTCGAGAGCAGGGTTCTCCCACATAGGTAGGGACACGCCCGTGTCTCTACCCGTTTCCTATTCTGTACCGATTTATTCTCACATTTACAAGTGCAGCCCCGCTGCCAGCACTTCTCTTGAACCCAAGTCAACTCTCCTGGCTCAAAAATGCGCATAAGGAGCCTAGTGCGAATCGGGACGTTACATGAGCTAAGTTCGACGATCTCTAAACTAAGCTCGACAAATTTCATGCTGAGCTCGACGAACTTTGATCTTCTCAGCGATCTCAGTGCTTTTTACCTTAGATTATTTTTCTGGCTTTTAGCTTGACAAGTGTTGAGCTGAGTTCGACGATCTCTAAACTGAGCTCGACGAATTTCCTACTGAGCTCGACAAACTTTAAATCCTGAGCACTTGAGCTTATTCCAAGGAATGTTGACCCGAGCTCGACGACCAGTGAGCTAAGTTCGACGAACTACAAGTTGAGCTCAACGAACTTTGAATCCTGAGCACTTGAATTTAGCTCTCGCAGAACGCCGACCTGAGCTCGACGATCTGTGAGCTGAGCTCGACGAACTGCGAGCTGAGCTCGACGAAATCTGAGTTTACTACTTAACTCATTTCTTCACCTGTCCAATCATGTACTACCTGCATGCATGAACTAAAGCACACATCAAATACATTATGCTCCTTAGCATGGTTGGTGATGCCCCTACAAATCTTGATGAATATTGTAGGGCAAAATTCCCAACATTTTCTCGTGGACTAGATGAGCCACTAAGCCGAGGGATACGACTAATTGTTTAACTTAAACTGAGTTTGTCTATAAATAACTTAAAGAACTCTCTTTATATGGTAAGTAAGAGTTTTGCATGAGCGTCCGCAGTTATCCTCTGCTGACGTGGCATCATGGCGCGCATTTTCTCTTACTCTGATATTTCTTTTAAGGCGGTGAAAATGCGGGTTATGACATTGATGGAACCAATCCCTTGCCTTCTCTTTGAGGGTTATGTCGAAGAGTCGACACTTAAAGGCGTCCGACATCTGCCTGATCGAGACCACATCCTCAAACCACTAGGTGTGCTGGACCGAATCTCCCCTTCCGGTGTAGCAGGGCATCTCCGGCTCGCGGAACCCATCCGAACTGGGGCAGATGCGTCCAGCTCGCTAAAGGGACTCTCGCCAATCGCGAGGCGAGCTGAACGAACTTGCTCCCCAGCCTCGCCGGTCCCGCCCGCACTCGCCGAGCGAGGGAACATGGCTAGCCCCGGGAGATCTCGTTCGCCGCCTTTCACCACAACTTCCTTCCCAGGTCGCCTGATGGGGGCATTCTCGCCCAGGGCAGGGGCAGCGACCATTGGTACATCGGGTGTCGAGAACTTGCCACGAGATCCGAGTGCGAACATGACGAGGTTCTAGATTTCCCGCTTGAAGTCCTCGAACATTCCGAGGGTGGCGAGTGGGGGGGGGGGGGTGGCGAGTTGGACTGGTCAGATCCTTGTCCTTTGTCTCTAGTCTTTAAACTTACTTGAAGATTTTCTGTGCTGGTCACTCTCCACGCTCATCGCACCAAAATGTTGAAACCGGAAACCGGCTTCCGTGGAGTTCGAACCCTTAAAACGGGGTGACCGCACACTTACTTCTCCTAGTAAGTTTGCTTGACCGATAACATAGGACTCGAGATTGACCCAAGGCTCCAGCAAGGAGGTCCCACCACACACTCGGAAGATCTTATAGCGCTTCCCTTCCTTAGCTAGTGCTGAGCTAAGGGTACCTTAGAAAGCGCAAGGAGATCAGAGAATGAGAAAACTTGCCCTCTGAGGTACCCTTTTGGGTCTATTTATAGATTTCTGAAAATGGTATGCCAACAGCTCAACTCCGCTATTCTGAACGGATATACACAACCCAAATCGGTCTGCAAACAACATAACTCCACTGTTTGGAGCGAATACTGGCAGACTAGCGGGGGGGGGGGGGGGGGGATGGTAAAAGTATCATGCACGAGTGGTTCCAGAATTACCACCTGTCTGGGGGTGGCGAGTGCCTGATGAGACTGCAACTCGCCACCTCCATAGGGCCCAGGGCGAGTGCGGACATGATCGTCCCATTCACATGTTATCTACCAAAGGCCAGGGGCGAGTGAGCCCGCTTACTCCACTCGCCCCACATCTGATCTACCCCCAGCCTGGGTGAGTCGGGTTGCTCCAAAACACTCGCCTCCCTATCGACTCGCCTAAGATTTGGACCGCATGATTTTGCTGGTCTGGCCCCTGTCGATCCCACTCGCCGGATACAGAGTTGTACAGCTCCGATGGCAGGAAGGCTGGGAGGAAGCTTAGAGCAAGCTCAAGAAGTGCATAAAAATCAGGCCTTCCTTTCAGTTAAAGCTCGCTGCAGTAGAATGAAAGTCTGGAGGAAACTCAGAAGATGCCAGGGCATTGAGCAAGACAAGAGGAAGCGCAGATGAAACTAGACAGTGCACCAGCTCGGTCGAAAAGGAAGCTAGGAGGATAATTAGGCTCCATTTAGGGGGACTTATTTTCACCGGTCAAGCGATTACGACCGCATGATTCAGACCTTAAAAAGAAAACTAGACCGGTCTTTACCAAAGCAGCCAAAAAATCTGGAAAGAAGAGGAAGGCATGGGCCCCGACAAAATTGCATGTATTTATGCTCGCAACAGGCACCTAAAATTTTTGGTGTTGTTATTGGTACTCCAATAATAGCTATTTGTAACCCATCGATATTTGTACCCAAACAAGATATTTGTACTCATACATGATAATTGTACCCGTTTGTGCATGCGCCCTTGCCGCCTTCCTCTCCTTCCTCCTCAGTTCTCTCTTCCTCTTCCTTCCCAACTCCCTTCTCATCCGCCTTGGCCTTCCCCCCTACTTTCTCGGCCATGCCTCCGTTACCGCCGATGCCTTCTCTCTACGCCGCTCTTGATTCCACTGCCGCAATCACTGCAGCTTGCCTGTTGTACGGTTTGTTCAAAAATAAAGTTCCATCTGCCTCTTGTACTTCGCCTAAATCCAATTCTTTATCTTCCCTCCATCTCTCTCCTAACTAGGGTTTTATCTTTTGCTCTGTTTCTTTTTTGTCTTGTCTTTTTCAGCATAATGACACATGAGAGAAATTATTGACGATTCTTCCAAAGTTGTGTGACCTTCATCACTAAACAGCAGCTGGTTTTTCCACCGTCGAAGGATGAAGAAGCGATCAAGTTCTACAAGGCTGCCATTTAACGTCCGTGCATATCTGAAGATCATCACCTCCTCCTTCCTACTCCGCGACCACACGGATGATCACCCACTACATGGATCTCAGACGACCAAAAGATGGTGATGTTTCATTTGTCGGCGACGCAGGAGCTGGTCACGAAAGCTTTCATGAAGAGCACGAAAGCTTTCATGAAGAGCACGATGAAGTTGACGAACAAAAATACGATGAAGCCTTCTCAACGCGCTGCTCTCGATTTCACCACCACAATCCCTGCAGCGTGCTCCTGTACCCGATTGCTTGAGAGAAATGAGGGCCGATAGGTATAAATATAAAATATTTGTTTTACAAAAAACATCATAAAAATTATTACTAACGGGTGTGAATATCTAAATATGGGTACCAATAACAACAGCCAAAATTTTTTCAAAGCCACAAAGAGTGTAGAATTGCACGGTCAAACTTTTATTAGAAAATCTTGAAAAGGGTCGCATCATGATCCCTAAAAACCTAAGGAGGCTTTGGCGCTCAAGAGAGGTCGTCGAAGCTAGACGCCGGAATGACGGCGGATACCCCGCGATTTTTGAAGCGGAAGAAGCCGGAGGGCCGCCGCTATACTATCAGCAAAAGCAGCAGTAATAAGAAACTCGATGGCAGAAACCCTAACTTCGTTCCTCTTGGCAATAATAAACTCATCGACGATATAAAGGAGAAGGGCAAGGAAGAGAAGAAGAAGAAGATAACCAAGAAGGCCGTAGAAGATTCAAAGGTCGTCGAAACTGTTCTTCTATCCTCGTTCCCTGCCGCACAGCAACTTCGTTTCTTCCTGGATCGCCTTCAGTCTGCGAACAAATTATCCAGTTTAGAGCTGGAGGGGTATACAGGTATCTTTTGTTAGAGCTCCTTGTTTGATTAAGGTGTTGTATCGTCTGTCTATAGGGATGTAGAGAAACGTACGTCTTGGTGCAGTAGAAAAAGTGTGACTTTAAATCTGTGGTAAAACAGTAAATTATCACAACCATTAACTATTCTTATTGGTGAATACGGAGTGCATTTGCTCAACGCAATACTTCTCTGGAAACTATTTGATGTAGAGTAGGCTGTGTAGTGGACCCCTAGAATGCAAACTAGTGACGTGTAGGGGCGGACTCGATCAAACCTAATGCCTATATGTCATGATAGTTTTAAATCAGGCGTAAGAATTAATAAAAGCAACGGAACATGATAATAAATCAGCGCAGTCATTCATAAGGAAGAGAAATAATTTCTTTAGGCGCTTTTTATGTTTTTTGGGCGATGACTTTCCTCCGCACGGAGGGTCAGAATAAGCACGCGGCGAATTAAGTCGTGCTGCAGGTTAAGATATTCACAGACAAATATCCACAAGCTATAATTCTTTTGAAAGCAACGAGTTCCACAAAGTGAACGATGTTTACAACCAACAACAACTAGCACCCCAAATAACAAAGTAATATAAAATCTGGAAATAAACTAGGGCTGCAATAACTTTATGCGGATCTGTATTTTGAAGGCGAGATGGGTTTTCCGGATGGTGCAAGACTAGATCGGGTAAGAGGAGGTGGTTCCACGGAAGGAGCGGGGGTGGTGGCTGTAGGTATGGCTATAGGGGGGCTGGTTTGGAGGCATAGGGCTGGATCTGGACAACCCAGTCCAGATCTGTCCAGATCCGGCCCAGATCTGAAAGTATAGGGTGTCTAAATGGGGCAGGAGGGGCGGATGGGCTGGTGGAAGGCGGGCTGCTGTAGGGGGAAGGGAGGCGGCGGCGTGGGGTGCAGGAAGGGTGGTTGGCGGCGGCTGTAGGGCGGCCGAAGAGGCGGCGGTAGGAGGCTGTAGGGGAGCAGCACCTGGACGGGGTAAAGGGGTGGCGGCGGGAATCAGGGAGGGGTTTTGCGGCGGAAAACAGGGGATAGGAGGGTGGCGGCTTGGATCTAGGAAAGGGAAACAAGAAGAGATAGGAAGCTTACCCAAGGAGTCGGCACCAAGGGCTCCACGACGTCGGCACCGCGGAATGATCACCGGAAATGAGGACGAAGTCTTCTCCAATTTCGGCAATGAATAAAAACTGCAGCCCTAGGTTCTTATTTATAATGAAATAAAACTAGGGCACCCAAGATGGACGGCTATGATTGACCGTCGATCTTGGCGCCAAAACAACACTAAATATTATTCAAAATACAACATGCTATATATGAAAATTCATTAGAACGACGAGCCGAACGCAACCACGGTGGCGGATCGGCGAGCCGGTCACGCCCGCTTGCGCCGAGTCGCGCCGGATGGCCCCCCATCAACTCCCCCGGACTGAAAAGCCATCATCTCCGATGAATGGAGACGCTCGTACTGAAGTCGAAGTCCCGGGGCGAGTTGATCCAACTCTGCAGCAGCAATCCAGGTGTCATCGGTGAAAGGTCGTCCAAGCCAACGAACCAAGTAACGGCACACGAGCCCATCCGTAGAGGGGACGAACTCATGCGCTATGATCTCTGTAATCTGCTCGGTCCTCGACACTCGGGGAAAGCGATCCGGTGGTGGTGGTGCTTCAGGTGAAGCCAATGGTGATGAGCTCCAGTGGGAATCAAGTGGTGGCTGGGTGGCGGGAGAAAGGGGCAGTGGTGTAGGCTCGGAAGGGCCGCCAAGGTAGGGATCGGGGTACTCGTGAGGTGCAAAGTAGGGTGTCAGGTCCTCGACATTGAACACAGGGTGGATACCCATGCTCGCAGAAATGTCCAGCTCGTTGGCATTCAACCCGATTCATCTCAAAACTGAGTAGGGCCCAATTCGCCTGGACCTTAGTTTCTTAGCAGGCCCCTGAGGGGGCCGCTCCGCACGGACTCGTACCATCACCTGTTCGCCAACCAGAAAATATTTTTCCCGTCTATGCTTGTCTGCCTGTTCTTTAGAATGCTCATTGCTTAAATTAATTTTACGCCTGATGGACTCATGCAACTCATGCAAGTGACGTGTGAAGGATTCAACAGACTCACTAGGGCGTGTCTCACTCGGGACGGGTATAAGATCAATAGGCTTCCTAGGGTCATAACCTGATACTACCTGAAACGGGCTCAGACCAGTCGACCTATTGATGGAACTGTTGTATGCAAACTCAGCTATAGGGAGCACCGAGTCCCAACTAGACGCAGCTCACCAACTAAACACCTCAGCAGATTACCTAAACTTCTATTCACCACCTCAGTATGACCGTCCGTCTGAGGGTGGTATGCGGATGAGAATTTAAGAGTAGTCCCGGTTTTACACCATAACGTCTTCCAAAAGTAGCTAACGAACCGCACATCTCGATCGAACATGATGGACTTTGGGAGACCGTGTAATCTAAAGACCTCACTCATAAATAAGGCCGCGATGCGGGGGGCATCGGCGGTCTTACTACACGCGATAAAATGCGCCATCTTAGAGAACCGGTCGACCACAACAAAGATAGAATCATGCTTCCGCTGGGTGCGCGGAAGCCCAAGCACAAAGTCCATACTAATGTCCTCCCAAGGACGATGGGGAACGGGTAAAGGGGTGTATAAGCCCGTGTTCTGTTTCGTTCCCTTGGCCGTTTGGCATACACGACAATGTCGGACGATACGAGCCACATCTTTCTTCAGACTCGGCCAATAGAAACGATCCTCTACCATAACAATCGACTTATCCCACCCAAAATGGCCGGCGGCACCCCCGACGTGTAGTTCCCATACTAAATAATCACGAAACGAGGTGTTGGGCATGCAAAAACGGGAGCCCTTGAATAAGTACCTATCAATGATCTGAAACCCCTCAATAGGATCAGGAGGGTCCCTCGATAGCGCAGTGTATACCTCAGCAAAATCAGGACAAGTGTTGTAGTCCATGATCATCCTCTCGAAACTATCCACCTGGGCCCGCAATGTGTGTAGTAGAGAGACTCGACGACTGAGTGCGTCGGAGGGCTTGTTCTCAACACCAGCGCGATGTTTGAGAACGTAGCGGAAATCCTGTAGGTACTCTACCCACTTCGCGTGGCGGTGACTCAGCTTCCTCTGAGAGTCGAGGTAGCAGAGGGCCTGGTGGTCAGAATATAGTACAAACTCCCTGGGGAGGAGGTAGTGTCTCCAATAACGTAATGACTGGACGATAGCATAAAATTCTCGATCGTAGTTCGAGTATTTTTGCTTGGCTTCGTTCAGTTTCTCACTAAAGTAAGAAATTGGGTGTCCCTCTTGACTCAACACTCCCCCAATACCCACACCCGACGCGTCACAAGCGACCTCGAAAGCTCTGCTAAAATCGGGGAGTCGGAGAACGGGAGCTGACGTCAGTTTGTCCTTAATTTCTTCAAATGCACAAGTGGCCGCGGCGGTCACTGAAAGTCTCACCTTACGCAAACAACTAGTAAACGGGGCCATGATCGAGCTGAACCCCCTAACGAATCTCCTATAAAAGGTCGCAAGTCCATGAAAGCTACGGGCCTCATGAATGGTCGATGGTGTGGGCCACTCGTGGATGGACTGGACCTTTTCAGGGTTAACAGACACGCCTGAGGAGGAGATAATGAATCCCAAAAAGTGGACTGACTCGGATAAGAAGGAGCACTTCTTCATATTGATAAACAATTTCTCCTTTCGGAGAATGTCAAATAGGAGTCTTAAGTGCTCGAGGTGATCCAGCTCGGTATGGCTATAAATCAGAATGTCGTCAAAGTAAACGACTAGGAATTTGCCCATATAGGGCCGCAGGATCTGGGTCATGACTTGCATGAACGTGCTCGGGGCGTTCGAGAGCCCAAATGGCATGACCAGCCACTCGTACAGGCCGTCTTTCGTCTTAAATGCCGTTTTCCACTCGTCTCCTCTCGAACTCTGATCTAGTGGTACCCGCTTCGGAGATCGATCTTCGAGAAGATCTGGGCTCCGGACATCGTGTCTCGAGACGAGGGATCGGGAAACGATACTTCACCGTAATCTTGTTGATAGCTCTACTATCAATACACATACGCCAACTGACGTCCTTCTTGGGGGTAAGAAGGGCGGGGACGGCACATGGACTCAGGCTCTTGCGGATAAACTGTTTCCGGAGAAGCTCATCAACCTGCTTCTTGAGCTCAGCGTGCTCAACAGGATTCATGCGATAGTGTGGTAGATTTGGGAGCGAGGCCCCCGGGACTAAATCTATAGCGTGCTGGATGTCCCGCAGAGGGGGTAACTCGTCAGGGAGCTCCTCTGGCATAATATCCGCAAACTCACCTAATAAGGGTCGAACGACAGGGTGGATCTCAGGTGTAGGGCAATCAGATGCCATAGTGGCTGTCACTATATACATGATACCAGCATCAGTGCTGTCTCTCATAAACTCACCACGCCTCAGGATATGCACGGGTCTCGAGGCAATCGTGCTGGTGGAAGGCTCAATCCGATCCTTAGGTCTCTCTCTGGGCTGGGTAGGAGATAAAGTGATCTTCCTCCCTTTGTCATAAAAGACACACGTGTTCGAACGAGCGAAGCACGTGACGTCGCGATCGAAGAGCCAAGGGCGGCCCAATAGAACGTGGGCGACATCCATGGGGATGACGTCGCACCAGACTCGGTCCTCAAAGGAGGCGATGCTGATCGGTACGAGGCAGCGCTGGGTGACCTGTATCGCTGTCTTGTCTACACAGATGACACGATAGGGGTGTGGGTGAGGCTCCGCCTTCACTTGCATGCGGTCTAGACCCTTCTGGGCCACGATATTCACACAGCTCCTGCTATCGATGGCTAATTTGCAGGGTCCGCCTGCACTCGGGAAATACGTATAGAAAATGGTGGTGCGGCGCCAATCCTCATCGGCACGTGGGGTATGCAAGGAAGCTCCTGACCACTCCCACCTCTAACGAACGCTCACGTCGCTCTCCCAGCCCTCCTCAACGGTGGCAGTAATATCCTCAGTAACCTCATCTCCCTCTAGTCCTTGCTCCTCATCTTCAATCAACAGATTCCGCGTGGGACAGTGTGTCGCCACGTGTCCTCTGCCAGAGCATCTAAAACACTGGATACCCCCAGGCCTCTGGCCCTCAGTAGCGACAGCCTTCCCCTTCATGTCAAGAGTGACTCGTGGGGGTGGGGCGGCTGTAGCAGTCAGGGCTGGAGCGGGCTTCCTAAACGTCGACGACTCCGTCCGGGAGGAGAACTGTTTCGTACTAGATGTACGAAGGTACTGCTCGTACTGTAGGGCGAGCTGGAATATCTGGTCTACAGTCTTCATGCGATGGGGAATCAGCTCTCTCCGGAGCTCCGAACGGAGGCCAGCTTTGAATCGAGAGGCAGTGACAATGGGCTCCTCCGAAATATCGCTCCTAACAACCAGCTCGTCGAATCGAGCCATATACTCGGCTACCGTAAGCGTCCCCTGACGTAAGCTCTGTAGCTGATCTAGTAGCTGGTCACGGTAAGAGGCAGGGAGATACTTATCCTTGAGTCTCTCCTTCATGTCCTCCCAGCGGGTGATGGGGTAGTAGCCGTCTCTCTCAACAGCTATCTCTACACTAATCCAGAAAACCTTGGCCTGCCCGACTAACTTCATTTTAGCAAACCGGACACAACGCTCATCACTCATATCATATCAATCAAAGTAATGATCCATGTCAAGGAGCCAATCACTAAAGGCCTTTGAATCCAGACGACCATCGAATGTCGGGGCGTTAAGGCGAATCCGACGAGTGATGTCAAAGGCGCGGTCATCTCTCCGCGGATCATGATAATCATCAGGATAATCGTCACGGTCGTAATCGTGCCGAGCGGGCGGGGGCCCGCGCTCACGTAGACCCGACGCGTAATACTCATCTCGACGCTGGTCATGGCGACCGTGTGGAGGTACACGGTTCCGAGGGTCAGGCTGACGTGGCAAGCGGTATTCTTCCCGCTGAGGCGGGGGTCGGCCACGTGCTGGCTCTGGGTTTCGCCTTGCTGGCGGAGTGGGGACTCTCACAGGGGTCTCACGACGGTAGCGGTCTGCCGGTGGCGGATCATCGCTGACCCGTTGACCGCAATGAGGAGAGCCATCCGGGTCATCCGCGATCTCATCGTCATGTAGTGAGGGAGTATCCCTAGCGTTCTCTAACTGATCTAGACGACGATTCACCACGGCGATATCGTGACGCACGTTTTCGAACGGGGTACCCATTGCGTCAAAATGTTCTAGAATAAGGCGCTGAAAGTCTGTGGTAGCGGCGCTTGAATTCGAGCCTGCTGTCCGGTCATTGGTGGCTGGTGGATCTACCATGCTTCTAAATGCCCTACCACTACGGAGCATGCAAACGACCCAACCTGGCTCCAATGTTGTAGATGTAGGATGTCGGGGACACGTCGGTTTGGGTTTTCATGTCGGTTTTTTATATATCGGGGGATATATCGGGGATATTTCATATATCGGATTTTAATATTTAATTAATTATATATGTAATTACATGTTTTTTTTTAATTTTTATACATATCACAGTACTACCTATTTTACAACCTATTGAACTTTTAAATATTAAAATCTATATGTAGCATTTAACATACAACACTTTAAATATGAAAACTCAAACATACCTTATTCTTCATCACCTGAAAACTCATCTATAGTTGACAGAGTAGATAGAATATGATCTTCATCCGATGAACCCTCTAGATCTCCCTCGTCCACTTCAGATATTTTTCTCTTTTCCCTTCTTTGATAACTAATTGCCACTTCTTTGCTTGTAGCTAATCTTTGAGGTCTCCTTTCATCATGATCAGCGTCGACTATATTGCCAATTTGCGCCCATGTCAGCCCCTCGCCAGGAAAGACTTCATCATCGTCATCTTCATCTTCATCCTCCTCAGGATCAACATTTACCATCCACTCTTGTACCATTCCAGAATCAACATTCTTAGCTGCCAATGGATCCCGAGATGTCTCTGAATATTTCGACTTTAGCAAAGCATTGAACTTTACAAATACTAAATCGTTCAATCTCTTTCTATCAAGTTTATTTCTCTTTTTAGAATGTATCTGTACATTTTTAAAAAGAGTTAAATAATGCATACAATCATATAATAAGATATAAATGTTTAACTACATAACTAAATTAATGTATACCATCTCGAAGGTGCTCCAGTTCCTCTCACAGCCAGAAGATGAAGTAGTCAGACTTAAAATTTTCATGGCCATAGTTTTAAGGTACAGCGTATCAGCACCGTTAAGCCGCCACCAATGTACTGTGAAAATTAAAATGACAACACAATGTATTAAACTATTAATTATTCATTTATTATACATAAATACATCATTATTGTTAATAAATATATATATTAAAATGTACCTGGATTTAAGTTGGGATTTTGTAGCTGTCTCTTTGCCATCTCTTTACCAAATAACCCTTGTTGGTATTGGTAAACATCAAGCTCAGCGCTGATGTGATCCTGTGTAGAAGGATCTTTCCTATATATCCTTGAGAGACACTCAACAAAACCACTCATAAACCTTCCGTCAGCCTCAATCTCCACTCGATGAGAATAATAAAAATATGGGTTTAAGTAATACCCTGCAAAGTGCATAGGACTGTTCAATCTCCACTCGACAAAAATAATAAAAATTTGGGTTTAAGTAATAACCTGCAAGGTGCAGAGGGCTGCTCATCTTTTTCTCCCATCTGCTATCAATCAACTTTCATATAGGAAGATATTTGTTCTCTTGGTGATCGAGAACTACGACAACCTCTTCCCTAGCTTTTTTGATATCACCATATAACCACCCCATGGATGGTGTATCCCCGTCGACTCTTCTCAAAACTCTCACAAATAGTGTGAATATACCAACAGCCAGCTCGACATTCGCCCAAAATCTAGCGCTCATCACTATCATTGCAGCCTACCATATGCAAAATAAAATATTAAGAAAATACTATAAAAGGGCAACTTTCAAAACATATATTTTAAATGAAATGAATAAAGAAGCAATAGTTTTACCTGCTTTCCCCCAGCACTACTGGCCAACTTTGTTGCAGCCCACTTTGCAGATGTGAATAAACCCCTCAATTGATTCTTCTTCTCTAAGATGCTCTCTAAAGATAGAAATGCTGTAGCGAATCTCGTCACACCTGGTCGAATAAGCTCATGAGAGTCCAAGTCCTTTGTTGACTCTCTAAACATGTCGAGCGAGATGGTGTGACCATAGATGAATATAGAGAGTTGCCGGCCTAAGGAGATATCACTCTTTATTGCCTTCAATTTTCCTATATCTTGTAACAGTAGATTAATAGTGTGAGCCGCACAACAAGTCCAAAAATCGTAGGTCTTTTCAAAGCCATAAGCTTTGCAGCAGCCATATTATTGGACGCCCTATCCGTCACAATCTGCAGGATACCATGCTCTCCTGGGCTCTCAGGGCTATCAATCGCCTCATCCAAGAAGTCAAAGATGAACTTCCCATCGTGTGTGAGGAGGAGACATTCTTCAAAAGCCAGAATGCTACTCCAGAACTACAATGTATCATGATATTCATCACGCTCCTACCCTTCCGATCTGTCCACGCATCGGTCATGATACTGCAACCATTCAATTTGCATGTCTGCGTGAATATGCCCAACATCTCCTTCGTCCTCTCCACCTCCCCTCGCAAAATTTTCTCTCTCAACTCATAAAACGTTGGGATCTTCATCCCAGGTCCGCATAAACCAATGACATGAGCCATCTGCTGAAAGGATGAATTACATATGGCGTTAAACGGGATCCCGTTTTCATATGCCCATCTACCTATGTACACGACAGCATCATCTCTGGCTTTCTTTTTGTACTTACTCTCTATCGTGTTTTGTTGGGAATCTTTTCCCTTGGTAGACTCGGCAACTGAATGAACAAACTGGTCCATTGGACCCTTTGAACCTGTGCTCCTAAGTATGCTAGTGTCCTCTTCTTGATCAACATGCACTTCTCCAACAACCACCTCATTTTAGATTGCTTCAAACTTGACACTTTTAGCCCTCTTACTCTGTAAATTTGAGTTCAGCGCCGAATCCGCTTTAGCCTTAACGTCGGCGGGAACCTGAGGGCATGACTTAACATTACCCTTCCACCCAGCCAAGTGATGCTTGAAACGTGTAATTCCGCCATTCACTGCCTGCTTGCAGTAGTTGCATTTGATTCGGTTTGTGTCGTTTGCAACCAACTTCTCACCAAATGCCCAGAACGGATCTCTACCGGTTGGTACCAGAGATACGGAGTCTCACTAGAACCAGCAGAAGAAGCCATTCTAATAGGACACGAAATGAAAATAATATTAGTTAAATGAAATGAAAAAATATTTAACATAACTATATCACGAGAAAAATTGCTAGTTGAAAAAAAATCAACATCATAAAAGCCCCATAACTTCATTAGATCGTTAGATCTTCAGATATCTTTTATATTATCCATGCAATACTTTATTTATCCAACAAAATTTTACATTCTCAGTAGTATACTAGTATACAAAGTTATAACTATCAGTCAAACTTTTAAAGTATCCAACACTTTATTCAAATTTTCAAAGCATCTCACACTTTATTTATTAAAAGACACAAAGCAGCAGGACAACTAAAAATGTGCTTGGATATACATGCATCATTGATTGCAAAATGAAGTTGGATAAATAACTATTAATAGGGGTATTTCAAATCATTTGTTGATTAATAAATGTGCCAAATAAAAATAAAATAGCAACTAATAAGATAAATAAAACAACAACGCAGCCACTATACTACAACCAGCAAGACAGCCACAAATAAAATATCGGACCGACATGTCCGACAACATGTCTCTGGTTCTTTCTTATAGCCCAGAGAGTTTGCACAGAGCAATCAATGAAAGCTTCCGGCAGCAACTAATAAGACAAATAAAGCAACAAGGCAGCCACCAACAACTAAATGGGTCGGCAGCCACCAGTAACAACCCACAAGGCAGCCACCATGCTACAGCCGACAGCTAGCACAACAACCAACAAAAAAAATGCAGAGCGATAGAATGAGAGGGGGAGGTAGGGAGAAGAATGAACCAGCCGAGAGAGAACCAGCGAGCAGGGAGAAGAGAGAGCACCAGCGAGCTAGAGAGCACCAGATAACTAGAGAACCAGAGCACCAAAGAGCACCAGCGAGTAGGGAGAAGAAAGAACCAGCGAGATAGAGTGCCGACAGCGCGCGAGAGAGGGAGAGCACCAACGAGCTAGAGAGCACCAGAGAACCAGAGAACCAGAGAACCAGAGCACCAGCGAGTAGGGAGAAGAAAAAAGCAGCGAGATAGAGTGACGACAACGCGCGAGAGAGGGAGAGCACCAACGAGCTAGAGAGCACCAGAGAACCAGAGAACCAGAGGGCACCAACGCACCAAAGAGCACCAACGAGTAGGGAGAAGAAAGAACCAGCGAGATAGAGTGCCGACAGCGCGCGAGAGAGGGAGATCACCAACGAGCTAGAGAACACCAGAGAACCAGAGAACCAGAGGGCACCAACGAGCAGGGAGAAGAAAGAACCAGAGAGATAGTGTCGCCGGCGCGCGCGGGAGAGCTAGGGCAGGAGCGACGGGGAGAGCTAGGGCAGAGCGACGGGATGGAATGAAATGAGCGGGGTCGGGGTGTTAAAACAGTAGCCCGACCCTCTCATTTCATTATAAATAATAATAAAATATAAAATTAATAATTTTATAAAAAAATACTTAAAAAAACGCCCGAAATCGGGCGTTTTTTGGGGCCGACATGTCGCTATTTTCAAAACGCCACACCCAGAATTTGTGCCGGTTTTGTGTCGTTTTTGCTCCCAAACCTTCATGTCGGCCGACATGTCCGACATGTCGGCCGATATCCACAATAATGCCTGACTCTGATACCAACTGATGTAGGGTAGGCTGTGTAGTGGACCCCTAGAATGCAAACTAGTGACGTGTAGGGGCGGACTCGATCAAACCTAATGCCTATATGTCATGATAGTTTTAAATCAGTCGTAGGAATTAATAAAAGCAACGGAACTGGAGTACCTTGCTTCTGCAATCTATTATGACATTGACGTTTGACAACCGGTGCTTACCCGGAATCACATAAAATTCTGCAATCTGGAGGAGGGATGCTTCTTTGATAATTTTGCTAATACAAAGGACACTGAAACTCAGTATTTACACCTAATCTGCATAAAGGATCTGTTTGACATCATGACCTCTAATGGTGTTGACTCTGGGAGAATTTCTAAACAGAGTCTAAGCGCACAAGATTCTGCTACGATTGAGTGTGAAACGCTAATGTCAAAGAGAATCTTGGAAGTTACGTTTCAAGTCATAAGTATGCCTATATGCATAAATGCAACATGAATAAAGTAGTGTCACTAAGGAGGAAGATATAAACTATTTATGACAGAAACATATCTGTCGCAACGTCCTCCTTCTCTTTGGCCTTCTGCTGGGCAAGTCCATATGCTCTTGGTTGCACCAGATCTCATCCTGGAACTGGCTTCGGCTCAAGTCCCATTGGTGCCTTTTCTTTGTCAATCCTTCTAGGATCACCAACCTCGAACTTCGACTAAGGAACATGGTCATATACGTAAGTTTAGATGAAATTGATTTATATTTAAACTGATTTCAAAACTTAACATTTGATACATGAGTACCAGAGAACTCCTGGCAAAAGCGAGCTATATGTTCTTATTGTTGGCACTTGTAAGTTGTAACAAACCCCTGCAATCGCTAAACACTCACCCAGATGGTGGCGGTTGAACTTAGAGCAGAGGGGATAATCTTTGATCTAGGCTCTGGGCTGTCCACCTTCCTATCATCAGTCATCGGTTTCTTGCTCCAGTTCCTCCCCTGATTGCTTCTATTTTTGTGTTGTTGCAGTGCATCTTGGGGTCACTTAGTGCAGAAACTATTTTGCCTTTGCACCCTCTATTGATCTGCTTCCATTCTTCTCGCAGTATCAACCAAATTCTTGCAGTCGGCATTGACCGTGGTCATTAGTGGCTATCTCAATGACCCTCGTTGTCCATCTATGAACCAGTTACACTTTTCATCCTTATCTCCTTGCATTATGCCCGCATTGCGAGATATGTAGGTGAGTTCTTGCTCGTAAGCCGTGACGGTCCCATATCTTTGGATTAGTCTGAAAGATTTTCCTGAAGGCTCGATGTTCAAACGGGGGCACGAACTAGCTTCTAAGTGCCCTGGAAAACTCGTTCTAGGTGAACATATCCGCTGAACGACCTGACGCAAGTGAAAGGTTGCACTAACATTACGCTAAAAAAATATTGAATTCTAATGGAAGAAAAATTCAACTTAATTTTTTTTACTAGCTGAGTCGTTCACTAAGTGTCTATTCCACTAAAGATTGGCTTCGCCCTAAAGGAGGAAAGCTGTTGGCGGTATCTTCTTGTTCTCTGGACACTGCATTATGCTGAGCAAATCACATGTATTTATCAACCAATGATCTGTCTCCGTCGGGCTTTTCTCCCCTGAAGTTGGAGGGGCGGAGTTCTATAAAAGTCCTCAGGTAGCGCTCCATCCCGATCTCCCCGACAACTGGTGTCGGGATTGGAGTCGGGACTCTTGCTGGTAGCACATTCCTGAATTCCAAAAGGTCTAATGATACTGCCCTGTCATAAGTTGCCATGTATGTAGGTTCTGGCACTGCTGGTACGACTGGCTCATTAACGCCGTCCATAACGATCTCAGGAGTATTGTTCAGACGCGAAGGTTCGCATGTTTCAGAGCTACGGGGTGCCTATAAGATGTAAAGAGTGAGATTAATGACGATCGTGACATAAATGCATGTCGTGGAATGTCGCTTCACCTGGGGGGGAGGGTGAATAGGTGATGTCCTCTATTTCGAAGATTTTATACGGAATAAAGGAATTAAGAGAGACAACCACAAATCACACAAAAATCACAGCACAGACACAAGCAACTATAGTGGTTTCCCAAGTTGGGTACGTCCAGTTTCCCATTTCGTCTATCTAGCAGGTTGCTAGCCTCGACAAGCTCCTCCAATAGCTCAGATCCACATATCCTACAACTTAGAGACCGTGTCTCCTACCTCAGATCCACAGATCCCACAACTCGGAGATCGTGTGTCCTACCTCAGATCCACCGAGGATCCTACCTCAGAAATCCTACAACTCAAATTTTGCGCAAGTAATCCAACATCAAAAGCACTGATTGGCTTCCTACCTCAGACCGCAATCGAACCTACAACTCAGGTTCACTTCAGAACTCTACAACTCAGATCCTCCGCAAAGAATCTTACAGTTAATAATGTTTACATACAAAGAACAACTTTCTATAAGATCTGTTAAGTATTTTGTTATTGAACAAGAGTCTTCTTGAAGTTTTGATGTTGAACAACTTATTTTTGATCTTCATCCTTAGTAAGTATTTCTCTTCATTGAAGCATCTCAGCGTTGTTGAAGATCCTTCTGCTGCTTTAGAAAGGTGAAACTGGTTGAGTATAAGAAGCAACAAATCATTCTTTTTCTTCTAGATAGTCTGAGATGTGTTCTTCGAATAATATTCTTTGACTTTAAGCCTTTGAAAAGTTTCAGCGTAAAAGCTATACTTATTTTTTTATTTGTTCGATACATATTGTTCTGTTTGTCGTTCTCGTTTTTCGTTCGTTAGGGTTACAGATCTCATCCTTTTCTATTTATTAGATCGTGGTGTAACGATCGTTTCTCGGATTGTAGCTGCCAGAAATTTTTTTTCCATAAAGGATGGATTTGATTGGCCCTTTCCACAGTCACATTAAATACAGTAGGACAAATTTCCGCACAATTCAAATTTCCGTCTTTACTGGAAAATTCGACTTGATTAGGCTTTGTTAAGTCGAATTTCTCTTGTCAAGCCGAATTGAGCATGTTCAGTCGAATTCCTTCTTCAAAACTCCATCTGGCCGAATTCACTTCTTCTCATAATTTAGTCTTCCTTCATCTCGATTCATCTTTACATATCTACATGAGTCCTTTGAACCTTCTCAGACTTTCTTCCTTGAACATCAGCCGGAGTCAACTTGATTATTCAGCACGATCGACATGATCGTTCAATACGATCGAATTGATTTCTGCTCGAGTCTGTACTTAGGCTCTGTTTGGGACAGCTCTGGCGGATTGAAAAGCTGTTGTCCGGATAGAGCTGTTTTAAAATAGATTTCTGGGGAGCAGTTTTGAAAAACTGCAGATTGTTTGGGTATTATGTGCAGAAGTGCGCTCGGAATCGCCCGAGGAAGGACGTCGGGGGCTCGGAATCGCCCGAGGAAGGACGTCGGGGGCTCGGAATCGCCGGAGGAAGGCCGTCGGGGGCTTGGAGCCAGAGGAAGGCCGTCAGGGGCTCGGAAAACCGTCCGACCTGTAACTGTATTAGATTTCCAAAACCTGTGAGAGAGAAAGCTATTTTGTGGGGGGAGGGAGATTTCTGAAAAGCTGCAAAACAGCTCCAGATTTTTGAAAATCTCTTCACAGGGAGCTGTCCCAAACACATATAAAGCAGCTCTGGCGGCTGGAATAGAGATTTTCCAGCCTCCAGAGCTGCGCCAAACAGACCCTTAAGCTGCTTTTGACCTTCACGATACTTCATTATTGTAGAAAGAGCTCAAAAACTTGTATGTATTTTTCATATGTGTAAATGCAAGGAGAGAATACAAATATATATGAGAGAAGAGGAGAGAGAAAATCCTATACAAGATGTGAGACTAATAAGAGAAGAGAGAAAAGAACAAAACAAGGCCCAATAATGGCCCTTTACATGGGCTTTTCTGACACTCCCCCGCAAGCTGGAGAATACAAATCGTATGCGCCAAGCTTGGACAAGCACTGATAGAAGAAGGTACTGAAAAGAGCCTTTGTGAGAACATCCACAACTTGTTCTGTCCCTGGAACATGTTTTAGGTTGAGTTTCTTCATTTGAACCTTTTCCTGGATGAAGTGACAGTCAACTTCAATATGTTTTGTTCTCTCATGGAATACCGGGTTCTTGGCTATATGTATTGCAGCCTGGCTGTCACAGAGGAGGAGAGCTCGAGAAGGGAGCTTTACACCCATATCGGTAAGAAGCCATTCAAGCCAAGTTAGTTCAGAAACCACCAACGCCATTGCCAGGTATTCGGCCTCAGCTGATGATCGAGCAACGACCGCTTGTTTCTTGCTTCTCTAGGAAATCAAATGTCCTCCAAGATATGTGCAAAAGCCACTGGTTGACCGTCGATCATCAAGGGAACCAGCATAATCAGCATCAGAATAAGTCACCAAAGTTGGAGGTGAAGATAAGGTTTTGTAAACCAGACCTTGACTAGGAGCCGTTTTGAGGTATCTGAGAATGCGTTCAACAGCCTGAAGATGAGATCTTCGAGGGATATGCATGTACCGACTGATAATACCAACAACAAAGAAAATATCTGGTCTGGTTACCGTGAGGTAGATCAATTTTCCAATGAGATGACGATAGTATTCTGGATTTTGGAGTAGGAGATCTGAGTCAGATGCCTGTGTAACGCCCCAAAACTCAAAAGAGGGATGGGTAGCGTTTTGAGCTAAGTTTGGAACTTGGTAGGGGTCACACGGTCTGTGACACGGGCGTGTCTCAGGGCCGTGTCGTGCTCGGGTTCGACGGTGGCCGTGTGGTCGACGAAATTGCAGTCGACGATCGTCGAATAACGAACACGGCCTGAGACATGGACGTGTCCCAGGCCGTGTCCTACTCGGGTAGTTGGCCGAGTTGTGTCGGGGGAGAAACACGGCCTGGAGCCCAGGCGTGTTCGGGTTTGACACGGGCGTGTTATATGGGACACGGGCGTGTCAAATACCCGTGTTCTCCTCGGGTTGGTGTTGGTCCTGTGTCGATTGAGGAACACGCCCAGCTACACGGGCGTGTATTGGATGACACGGGCGTGTCAATCCTGACACGGGCGTGTCGAGAGCCCGTGTACTTTTCGGGATGCGACGGTTTCTGCGTCGAATGGGGTACACGGCTTTGGACACGGGCGTGTCACAAGCCGTGTTCGGCCTAGGTTTTGGATTTTAAGCGCGAATCGTTGCCGTCCGTTTCCTTATTTTGGGATCTAATGGCTCAGGGCTGTCCTTGCTGGGATATACCTGGGAATAGGGTTTAGAAACCCTCATTCTATTTGATCTTTCTCTTTCTAAAGTTCTAGAGAGAGGGGAGAACAAGGAAGAAGAAGGAGGAGAGATCCGACCGCCGGTGGAGTTTCGCAGCCCCAAATCGCAAGCCGAGTTCGGATCTACGGAGGCGAGGACGTTACAGTGCTTTTCATCCGCATAGATCTTCATGGCGCCGAAGAGGAATGCTAGGTTAACGATTTTCATTTTGGACATGGGAAGTCCTCTTTTCCCTTGCATAGGAAGCCCGCTCTCGCGAGTATGCGGTGAGTGTGAGATGTTCCTTCGGGTAGACATGAATAGTCCCCGTTGTTTTGCATGTAGAGTCCGTAATCGAGAAACGAACATAGACATGATGTGTGAAGCCTACCCGGACAAGTTGGTCTGGATCGGTGATGTTGCATTGCATGAATGGCCGGAGAAGACTCCGCGCCGATGGTTGTTTTTCGGGTTTTCTACGCGGTAGATTGCAACAGCGAGCCTTGAGGACTAACCTCAAGGTGCACCCGGAAAACTGGGCAGAAGCGTGGTTCTGCCATGTTGGTGGCCTGAGAGCCAACTTGTACATAACTGAGTTATGTAATATTGTGTGTTCGATACTCGAGCTTCAGGGAAGCTTGACCCGCGCCGATGACTTAAATTGCCGTGGCGAGGTGAGCAACGGGTTGAGTGGAACCGTTCCCGCTCTATGCGGTTCTGTTTTAGGGGCCTACCGATGGCATAGAGGACGGGTCTGAGGCTGTCGATGTCTTCAATTGACGTGACTATTGCCGGAAAGACTCAAATGCTCACGAGTTTGCCGTCCTAGTGGCAGTGGTGGACCGAGTTCACCGTATAAGTGCCCTGAGAGCACGAGATGTGTGGCCGTGTGTGCCTACGCCTGTGGTGAAGTGTGCTTAAATTGTACTTTCACTATCTTGCTTGGTTTTACTAATGCACTGCAGGGAAGGAGCATCGCCTCCCCGAGTTTATGGGCGGGGTCGTTATAATTTGGTCAGCTTTAGTTGACCGTTGCTTTTGTTTGCCACTGCTTCGGTGGATTGTTGCTTGCAGATGCTGCGGAGCCTAGTGACAAATAGCGGACAAAGCCCATGTTAATGAGCCGGCCCTCGAAGGCCTAATATTTGAATGTTTACTTTGTTTCTCATGTGTGACCGGCCTGCGTGCCGAGATTTGGAAGACACTTATATTTGAGTAAACTATTGTAAGACCATAAGACCAAGTACTTGCGTATTTGTACGTTCATTCCTGTTGGGTTTTTGTAGTGGGCATTCATGCTGTTGGCTGGGTTCTTTATTTGCAACTTTTAAATTGCTTCCGCTAGAATGTACTCTGTGTAAGACGTTGGTTATTGACCGGATGGTTTCCATTGCGTAACCTTTCGGTCTATCTGTGGTATATGACTTCGGGCACCGGCCGAACCTACTGCTATATGCTATGTGACAGATAGGAGGTGTTACAGCCTGAGCGCACAACTTGTGATTTGCATCCATTGTGGTGTCAATCGGCTTACAACCTGAATAACCAGCATCCCAAAGGAGGTCGACGCAATACTTCCGCTGAGAGAGGACGAGACCGTGTGGCCGTCTGACAACCTCAAGACCCAAGAAGTACCGAAGGGGTCCCAGATCTTTTGTTTGAAAGACTGTGCCCAGGTATAGTTTGACCTCCTGTATTCCTTTTGAGTCGTTTCCTGTAATTATGATATCGTCAACATAAACCAACAGAAGAACCGTTCCAGTTGTTTAGTGTTGTTTAGAAGTCTGCCGAACTGCGAGTAAACCCAACCTCCCGAAGGGCCTTATTGAATTTGTTAAACCACGCCCGTGGGGATTGTTTGAGACCATACAAAGCCTTCATAAGACGACAAACCTGAGACTCCCCCGTGGTCTCAAACCCGGGAGGTTGCTGCATATACACCGTTTCTTGGAGATCGCCATTCAGAAAGACATTTTTAATATCGAGTTGGAGTAAGGGTGTTACCGATCTCCATCCGGAAGAGCCGCCGTGGCGCGTATACACTCGACGAGGGAAGACGGCGGACGAGACTAGCCGTGGCGAAACCTACTCCAACTGCGGGCGAGGGCGAGACAGGAACGGGGGAGTAGCGGCAACGTCGACTTTATGTTATTTCCTTTTGGGTTATTTCCGTTTATGATATTTCCCTTTATGTTATTTCCTTTTTAGATTATCTCCTTTTACGTTATTCCCTCCTTTTATGTTATTCCCTTTTATGTTATTTCCTTTTAAGCCTCTATGGGACCTCTATATATATGAGGGGTATGTAAACTTTATTGCCATCCTAGAATTAATTTGCTTATTGGGGGCTGAACCCTCGTCTCTCCTTAACCCCAATTCTCCTCTCCTCTAATCTCTCCCTCCCTCCCTTCACCTCTTACCGCCGCCGCTTGTCGCCCGACATCGCCGGGCGACCGCTTGCCGCCGCCGCGATACCCCAGCGATATCATTGGTCCGACCTGCCATCTCCGCCCGCCTCACGCCGCCGGAACGTCCTCCCATGGCACCCAACACGAGATCCACCCCCGCCGATTCCGCGGGCACCGCCGACGAGGCCCGCCAACGCCTCGACCGCCACGATGCCCATCTCGCCACCCTCCAATCCTCCATGGAGGCCATCATCGCTGGTCAAGCACTGCTCCTAGGGCGTTTGGACGCTCTCCACCCCCCTGTCACTGCCACGCCGTCGTCGGGCTCTACCGCCCATACCGATGCCGGGTCCCTCCTCGGCATGCCGCCTACTCCGTCCATCTTCCCGCCAACACCCGCCCCGTCGCCGCTACTCAATCGGGCGGCACCGCTCCTCGATATTCCAGACTTCTCTGGAGTCGACCCCTTGGGGTGGATTGCACGAGCAGAACAGTTCTTCGACCTCAACGGAACACCGCCGGCGGACCGCATCAGCACAGCAGTCGTCGGTTTCAGCGGGTCGGCGCTTCACTGGGCACGTTGGCTCCGTCAAGTGCAACCTTCTATCTCGTGGCATGAGTTCAAACAGGAAATGATTACCCGTTATGACTCCCGGTACACCGGGTCAGCCATTGAACGCCTCTGCAGCGCCCGCCAAACGGCCGACGTGGATACGTATATTGATGAATTCGTGGCCTTGGTAACAGAGGTACCCGACCTACCACCTGACCACTACCTCGATTTTTTTCTCCAAGGCCTACTGCCCTCCATCCGTTCCCGGATCCGCACCCACCACCCGCGCACCGTCTCCGACGCCCTCAATTTGGCTCGCGCAGTGGAGGCTGATTTGGGAATCCGCCCGGGGCCGACCCCTCCACCTCATCCATCCCGACCGCCAGCAACGCGGGACCGACCACCTCCGGCTGGCGAAAGTCGCCCGCCGCGGCCGGCTACCACTCATCGCATCTCCAGCCAGGACTACAACGAGCTGCGCCGTAAGGGGCTGTGTTTCCGGTGCCGCCAACCGTACTCACCGCAGCATGTCTGCACCGTGAAGGAATTTCACGCCTTATTCGTCGAGGAAGATCCCGAAGTCACCATGGCCGACTTCGACGCCCTCGCCATCCGGGATGATGACGGACCCCCGGGCGCAGAGGCCACCCTCAACATTTTGGAACTGCCGTTATACTCGGTGGGCGGCATCACCGGCCCTCGCACCATGAAGATGGCCGGCACTATCCGCGGGCGGCCGGTGATCGTCATGATCGACAGCGGTGCAAGCCATAATTTCATTTCTCGCCACGTCGCGCGCGCCTTGGAGCTTCCGGTCTTGCCATCGCCGGCCTTCACGATGTGCTTGGGGGACGGCCGCCGTCGACCTACATTGGGGCAATGCTCGGGCGTTCCGCTCTCCGTGGGCAATTGCGACATCACGGAGGACTTCTATGTGTTTGAATTAGGCGGGCTGGACCTCATTCTGGGAGTGGCTTGGCTCCAGACGTTGGGCGAGGTCCGTGTGAATTGGGCGGCCATGACCATGCGGTTCCACCACCAAGGCCGTGCCTGTCACCTTGCGGGCGACGCAATCCTCCTCCGCTCCCCTATCTCGGCTCGCGCGCTCCACCGGGTGGCGGACGTGGATTTCACCGCGTGGCTTTGGGCGGTCGAGACCATCGACTCCACTGCGTCGTTTCCCACGGATTTCCGACCAATGCTCGATGAATACTCAGACCTCTTTAATACGCCTCGGGGGCTGCCACCACCGCGGGCGACCGACCACTCGATTCTCCTCCAACCGGGCGTCGCCGCCATCTCCGTCCGGCCGTACCGATATGGTCACGCCCAGAAGGACGAAATGGAACGTCTAGTCCGCGAAATGTTATTGGGTGGCCTCATCCGCCCCAGCGCCAGTCCCTTCTCTAGCCCCGTCTTGCTTGTACGGAAGAAGGACGACAGTTGGCATTTTTGCGTCGACTATCGGGAGCTTAACAAGGCGACGGTGCCGGATCGCTATCCGATTCCGGTGATTCAAGAACTGCTGGACGAGCTTCAGGGAGCAACTTACTTCACCAAGCTGGATCTCCGCGCCAGATATCACCAAATCCGGGTGCGGCCGGAGGACATCGAGAAGACGGCCTTCCGGACCCATGACGGCCACTTCGAGTTCCTCGTCATGCCATTCGGGCTCACCAACGCCCCCGCCACATTCCAAGCAACGATGAACGACATCTTTCGACCGGTCCTCCGTAAGCATGTTCTTGTATTCTTTGATGACATTTTGGTGTTTAGTCGTTCGTGACAGGACCACCTCGTTCACGTCAGGAACACCTTCGGCACACTGCGACACCACCAGCTGGTCCTCAACCGAAAGAAATGCTCGTTTGGCGCAACCTCGGTCAGTTACTTGGGCCACACTATCTCGGCCTCGGGCGTGGCAATGGAGGCGGACAAGGTTCAGGCGGTCGTGCAATGGCCGGCCCCCACTTCTATTCGGGAGGTCCGCGGATTCTTGGGCCTCACCGGCTACTACCGGCGCTTCATCAAGAACTATGGCTCCTTGGCGCGGCCACTTACCCAGCTACTCAAACTCTCGGAGGAGGGCCCCTTCACGTGGACTTCCGCGGCATCCGACGCCTTCGCCGCCCTCCAAAAGGCTCTCGTGCACGGACCGGTTCTGGCCATGCCGGACTTCTCCAAACAGTTCATCGTCGAATGTGATGCGTCCGGCACCGGGGTCGGTGCGGTTCTTATGCAAGACGGTCGACCGGTCGCCTACTACAGCCTGGCCTTCTCGGCCGCCGTGCGGAGCCGCTCTGCTTATGAAAACGAGTTCATGGCGTTAGTGCTCACCGTGCAACATTGGCGGCCATACTTGCTCGGCCGGCCGTTCGTGGTTCGGACGGACCACCATAGTCTCCGATACTTGCTTCAATAGAAGATTACCACGCCCACGCAACAAGTTTGGGTCGCTAAACTGTTCGGCTACGAGTTTTCCATTGAGTTCAAGCCGGGGCGGACAAACAGCGCGGCCGATGCCCTTTCGCGCCAACCACAGGCGGTGGAACTTTCGGCCATCTCCAGACCGATTTGGGACGAGGCGGCAAGTATCCAACAAGAGGTGGACCGCGACCCGCGACTTGCGGCGATCCGAGCCGCCCTCGTGGCCGACCCCTGGGCGCACCCGCCCTACACGCTCGAGGGAGGCCGTTTGTTCCACCGGGGCAGATTAGTCCTCTCCGCCTCCTCGGACCGGATTCCGCAATTATTAGCCGAGTTCCACTCCACCCCGACGGGCGGCCACGCGAGGGCTTTCCGCACCTACCGCCGACTGGCGGCATCCTTATATTGGCCCCAAATGTTTCAGCAAGTGAAGGCTTATGTGGCGGCGTGTCTTCCGTGTCAAAAAGGCAAATACGAGGCGATGTTCCCAAGCAGCCTGCTGCAGCCCCTACCCATTCCGGATCACATATGAGAGGACATTGCGATGGACTTCATCATGCGCCTCCCTCGCTCCCGCGGATTCGATTGCATCCTAGTCGTGGTGGACCGACTCTCCAAATACGCGCACTTCGTACCGCTGCGTCATCCTTACACGGCTTCCACGATGGCCGAGGCCTTCATCACAGAGGTGGTACGACTGCATGGGTTTCCCCGGTCCATCGTCAGCGACCGCGACCCGCTATTTTTGAGCAATTTCTGGACGCCTCTATTTCGCCTCCAAGGCACCCGCTTGCGCATGAGTACAGCTTACCATCCGCAATCCGACGGTCAATCCGAAGTGCTGAACCGGTGCCTTGAGACGTACCTACGTTGCTTCATCGGCCCGACGGTCAATCCGAAGTGCTGAACCGATGCCTTGAGACGTACCTACGTTGCTTCATCGGCGAGCGACCGGGCACTTGGACCAAGTGGTTGTGTTGGGCGGAGTACTCCTACAACACGGCCTATCATCATGCAGCCAACACATCCCCGTTCGAGATAGTCTACGGCCGACCCCCGCCGTCCATCGTTCGCCATCTACCCGGGGAATGCCCCGTGGCGAGTCTAGCAGAGCACCTTCAAGATCGAGATATCATTCTTGATAGTCTCAAACACCACTTACGAAGAGCACAAGCCAAGATGTCGGCTTTTGCTAACAGGAAGCGCCGGGACCTCTCATTCCAAGTGGGCGATCGGGTGTTCATCAAGCTGCAACCATATCAGCAACTTTCGGCCGCTCGCCGGACCTGCCCGAAATTGGCACCGCGTTTTTACGGGTCCTACGAGATCATGAGCCGCATTGGGGCGGTGGCATACCGCCTTCGTCTACCAGAGGGCACCAAGATCCACCCGGTTTTCCATGTTTCCCAACTCCGCCGCGTCGTCGGCGACCACCCCACGATGGACCATATACCGGCGAAGTGTGCACAGCCCGACGACGACTCTCTGTACCCCGACGCCATCATCGGCCACCGACACCACCGCTCCAACGCCGCCGGCCCGGAGGAAGTCCGCGTCGCTTGGAAGAATCGCCCAGTGGAGGAGGCAACGTGGTTATTACGCGACGACTTCCGACGACAGTTTCCAGATTTTTGTCTTGAGGACAAGACAAATTTCCCAGACGGCGGTATTGTTACCGATCTCCATCCGGAAGAGCCGCCGTGGCGCGTATACACTCGGCGAGGGAAGACGGCGGACGGGACTAGCCGTGGCGAACCTACTCCAACCGCGGGCGAGAGCGAGACAGGAACGGGGGAGTAGCGGCAACAACGAACTTTATGTTATTTCCTTTTGGGTTATTTCCGTTTATGATATTTCCCTTTATGTTATTTCCTTTTTAGATTATCTCCTTTTAGGTTATTCCCTCCTTTTATGTTATTCCCTTTTATGTTATTTCCTTTTAAGCCTCTATGAGACCTCTATATATATGAGGGATATGTAAACTTTATTGCCATCCTGGAATTAATTTGCTTATTGGGGGCTGAACCCTCGTCTCTCCTTAACTCCAATTCTCCTCTCCTCTAATCTCTCCCTCCCTCCCTTCACCTCTTACCGCCGCCGCTTGTCGCCCGACATCACCGGGCGACCGCTTGCCGCCGCCGCGATACCCCAGCGGTATCAAAGGCCACTGGCGATGGACAACCACGGAGATGAGGTCTCGAACGGTGTTGAGTTTAGCAATCAGAGAAAAAGTTTCTTCATAGTCGAGCCCCTGTTGTTGGGTGAAGCCACGAGCCACCAGACGAACTTTTAGGCGGTCAATCGTTCCGTCAGCAACATGTTTGATAACATAGACCCATTTACACCCCACTGGTGTCTGACCAGGAGGAAGAGGTACAATAGTCCATGTCTGATTGGCCCAGAGAGCAGCCATTTCCTCTTCCATAGCGCCCCGCCAACCAGGATGTTGCAGCGCCTCCTACACAGAGTTAGGAACCGAAATCGAGGAAAGAGAAGTAGCAAATGTGTAGAGGTGAGGGGAGAGGCGATGCAATGAGATACAGTTTGCCAGAGGATGAGCAGTGAGGCAAGTACCTGATCATCAGGGCGCAGAGTAGCCGAGGTCGAGGCCGACTGCAGAGGGGCAACAGAGTCAGAACGGGCGGCGAGAGTAGACACGGATAATAGGTGGCCTGGAGGGGGCAGGAGTCGGAGCAGGTGGTACCAGTGACAGAGATGTAGTAACGTGGATAACTTGGTCTCGAGATAAGTGGTGGTAGAGGTTGCGGCGGGAAAGAAGTGGGTAAAGGAGCAGAGAAGAACGGTTGATCTTCATCGAAGATAACATCGGCAGAAACGGAGACCTTGCGAGTAGCGGAAGAGTAACATACATAGCCTTTCTGCGTACGGGAATAACCGAAGAAGACATGTTTAGACGCCCGGGGGTCCAACTTGTCCAAGGACGGACCCGGGCGGTGGACGTAGCAGGTGGAGCCAAAAGCCCGAGGCAAGAGAGGGAAAGCCGGAGTTGAAGGAAATAGTAGGCTAAATAGAGTAGCATATTAGGAGGACAGAGGAAGGAAACGGTTGATCAGGAAGCACGCAGTAGAGACCGCAAAGTTCCAGTAACTTTTGGGAGCATTCACTTGAATCATGAGAGCGGACAACATCAAGCAAGTGCCGGTTCTTCCGTTTGACAACACTGTTTTGTTGGGGTGTGTAAGCACAAGATGTTTGATGACGAATCCCGAATTCAGAGCACAAAGCCGCAAAGTCGTGGCTAGTGTATTCGCAAGCATTATCAGTGTGTAATGTTTTGAGGGTGGTGTGGAATTGCGTACGGGTTTCATGGACAAAAGCCCGAAAAACACGAAGAAAGCTCTGTACGATCACGAAGTAAAGCCACGTTGTGCGAGAGTAATCATCAATAAACGTGATAAAATAACGATAAACAGAAATACTAGTAACTTTATAAGATCCTCAAATGTCTGAATGCACTAAATCAAAGGGTGCAATGCTCCGGGTAAAATTTGCAGGAAAAGAAGAACGCGGCTGTTTGCCGAGGATACAAGACTCACACTGAAAAGGATGAAGGGATACATCAGGAAGAGCCCGCTGGAGTACCGGGAGAGGAGCGTGGCCAAGACGTCGATGCCACTCACTGGAGGAGATAGAAGAGAGGACAGTGGGATAGTCATCGAGAAGGTAGAGCCCGCTTTGTAGTGTGACTTTACCAATGGTAGTCCGCGTCCGCTGATCCTGTATGAGAAAGGAAGACGGGGTGAATAAGACAGAGTAATTTAGATCATTAGTAAGGAGACCAACAACAAGTAAATTGAACGGGGAGCTCGAAACATGAAGAGCCGAGCGAAGTGAGATCGATGGGTTGAGTAAAAGGTCAGCCGAGCCGGAGACTGTAACCATATCCCCATTTGCCACGGTGATACACTTCGGTTGAGGAGAATCCGTGTACGTGGGTGGCCGTTGCGATGTAATATGATGAGTGGCCACCTGAGTCCATGATCCATCGCGGACTGGTGGATAAACAAGCTCTACCTGCGTTGGAGGCGGTGGCGATGGAGGCAGAGGGCGGGTTGAGCAGCCCTTGGAGTTGCTGGAGCTGAAGACGAACAACCTCAAGGTCAGAAGGAGCAGCAGAGGATGTGTCCGCAGCAACCGAGGCTGTCGGAGGAGGAGGATAACCAATCTTCTTGTAGCAGGTCGCCGCATAGTGGCCGTCCTTTCCACTGTAGAAACAAATCGGCCGACCCCGACCACCGCGCCCGCGGCCTCGAGATCCCGAACGTCCACCACGAACGAAGTTAGGTGGGGGCAGTAAGGGAGGACTGGTCTGCTGTAGAAGGGCCGAGGGCGGAGGCGCAGTAGTGTCCGGAGGAGGTGAAACACGAAGGAGCATGGAGCATACATCAGATAAGGAGGGTACAGTTGAGAAAGCCAGAATCTGGGCGCGAATATTCTGAAGGTGAGGCGGGAGACGAGCCATCATGAAGGAAATGGACGGCCTCCTTTTGAGCACGCTGAGTACCATGGTCATTGGTAGATGGTTGATGTTGTACCCAGGCCTCAACGAGAGTCTTTGCACGAGCGACAAAAGAGGTCATGTCCGGCGTCCCCTCCCCGTGTCGAGAGCTAGAAGATCGGTGAGGATGTCATAGAGATGTTGGAGACTATCTTTACCCGAGTACAGGGTATGCATTTCATCCCACATAGCTTTGGCCGTATCGTGATACATGGCCATCTGATAAGGTTCGCCATCGCGGGAATTGAGGAGCCATGTCTGAACACAACCATCATTGCGGAGCCAGTCGTCGGTAGCCGGAGAAGGAGGAGTCTGAGTGAGGTGAGGTAAAAGGCCCTTGGCCTGAAGAACCCGGCGAACAGAATGAACCCAAGGGATAAAATTCTTCTTCCCGGAGAGGGAAATTGTGGTAATCCGCAGCTCATCACAGATTTCAGGAACAGGTGCCAGGCGGTCTGTAGAGGTGCTAGCCGCAGTTGAGTCACTGGAAGCCATTGCGGGGAGAGGAAGCAGAACAGGCGACCAGCAGCAGCGAACAGAAGCAGGAGCCTGCTTGGACGAGGGCGAGCAAGAACCCCGAAGGGAAGGCCGCGACGACTAGAGTAAAAAAACCGAGGAGCAGGGCGCAGCGAACTGGAGCAATCCGCATCGATGAGAAAGGGCAGGCCGCGGCGGACTTGAGAGTCCGCAAGAGGGACTAGGTCTGGCAGCGGCGGACTGGAGCAGGCCGCGGCGGACTGGAGCAGGCCGCGGCGGACTGGAGCAGGCCGCGGAGGACTGGAGCAGTCCGCAAGAAGGGAAATCGCAGGGCAGGCCGCAAGGCGCGATTGGAAATAGTCCACATGAGGGACTAGAGTAGGCCGCGACGGACTGGAGCAGTCCGCAAGAAAGGAAAGCGCAGCCCGCGAGAAGAGATCCCGCAAGAAGAGAGCCCGCGAGAAGAGAGGAAAGCGCAGCCCGCGAGAAGAGAGCCCGCGAGAAGAGAGACCGCGAGCGAGGAGAGCTCTGTCTGGACTGGGGTAGAAGCTCGCAAGGTAGGAGAGAAGCACGACAGGGGAAGGTCAGGCCGCAGCGGACTGGAGGAACATGCAACAGACTGAAGTAGAACAGCAGGGAGAAGTGGAGTCCACGAGATAGAGAGAGGAGGCTATAAGAAGCCCGAGGAGGAGGGTGGAACCACGAAGATGAATAGGAAGCAGATGCAAGAATAGAGGTCGCAGAAGACTGCAGACCGCAGATAGCTAAGCGGCTAGCGGAAAGAGAGGCCGCAGGTAGCTAGTCGGAGAAGAGCGGATAGACTAAGCAGGCCGCATGAGAGCCGAGAAAGACAGATAGAGTATAAAGTCCGCAGGTAGTTAGGCGGATAGAAGTTGGAGTCCGTAGGAGGCAACGAGTCCCTCTGATACCATGTAGAAATAGCTCGAAAATTTGTATGTATTTCATATATGTGTAAATACAAGGAGAGAATACAAATATATAGGAGAGAAGAGGAGAGAGGAAACCCTATATAAGATGTGAGACTAATAAGAGAAGAGGGAAAAGAATAAAACAAGACCCAATAATGGGCCATTTACATGGGCTTTTCTAACAATTATAAATCAACTTCAACTCTTTGGAATGAAGACTTGATTTTCAAGTTGATTCTACACTTAGCCAATTCACTGAGATTTTCTCATAAGACTTTTAACCTGTGTTCATTCGGTTTGACCGTCTAGTCGAATCAATGTTTGATAGGAATTCTAATGCGTCGATGATGAGCACGATTCGACTTGATTGAATTAATCATTCGACTTGATCGTCTGACTGATCGACTTGATATCAAGTCGAATTTTCATCTTTTGAAATTGGTTTCTTTGCTAAACCTGATACTTCTTGAACCCGATCAACTGATTTTTTTCAGAGTAAGTAACAGGTCAAACGTAGTCTAGAACTTAGGTCGACATGGTGTCTTGCACAATGAGAGATTACATTGGTAAGACTATGTCTGATGACACTAAGTCTAGTCCTATGTTGAGCTTATACTATTATTTGTGTTTGCATCACAACACGAATACACATCCATCAAATACAAGTGTAATCATCTATATTGTGAGGACTTATTGGAACATTGTAGGCACTGTTCCCAACCATAAATGGCGAACTTATTATAAAAGATATTTCCAAACGTAAACATAACTAAAAGCTAGATAAAATTTGATGACTCTAACGTCAAATGAGCGATTCGACTGAAATCCTAAGACTGAATTTTTTGGGTCATGGGTTGTTAAACCTACTTTTAATACCAATTGTTACACCCACATCTAGTCTAATAACAAATCAGCAGTCCGACCGGAACCCGTGATAAGAAGTAAACTAAGCAACAATATCTGAACAAGAGTGCCCCGTTAAACTCTGTTGTGGGGTTTCAAGAGGGCTTCTGAAATTTCATGAATATGAGAAACTACCCTAAATATCTGAACAAGATTAAGAGATGGAGGAAACTTGAATAAGTAAGAAATGTCTTGCTGGAAGGAAAACTGATAGTTACCTGGCAAGGAGAAGTTGAAACACTGTCAGAAGGGTTCAGTCGACCTCCTAAAGCACGGGAGGAGGAGCCATGATGTGATCCTGTAGCCGGCATTCTAGTGCAGTCTCATTTTTATTTGCTTATTTACTATCGCAGATATGCTGTTTTGTGTTGTCGTTTATTTATTTACTGTCATGAACATGTATGTTTTAAATTTCTTGTGTGGTTGCCCGACGTGTGAGACTGACCACCTCGCGTGACCCTGAGTGGATTGGTCCGGTTTGGAATGGGCGGGCGAGTCGTCGTCGTTATTTTATTTTTTTTGAACACCCTTGCTAAAATTGTAAATTCATAATAATTTTCATTTTGTTTAAAGGAGGGGAAGGGGCTTATAAATAGCCATGTGTGGATGCCCTAGGGTAGCGATGGAGAATACCGAGATTGAGTTATCACTCTCTCAGTGAAATCCCGCCGCAAAGCTTTGTCCAACTCTTCGTCGACCCCGCGCCACACTTCGCCGCCGCCAGCCTCAACAGCTTCTCGTCCTCCACCTGCCTCCCTACCTCGTTCCTCACTCGAACCCTAGCCTCGCCACTGAATCCCGCATCCGCCTACCATGCAACCCAGCAACCCCTGCGACGTTTCCTCAACCGCCATCCCCTCTCACTCCGGCCACCTACCTCACCTCCAACAAAGCCTCTCCAGCCGCCCGAGACCCGCCCCCTCCACCATCTCCACTGCAGTTTACCGCCGGAACACCACTCCCCACTTCCACCGTCCTCCAGCCACCCCGTCGCAACTTCCTCCTCCCACTTCTCCGCCTACCTACTATGACCGTGCCGTGGAGGATCGAAAGCTACTGCGGGAGCCCCTTGGTGAGATCTCTCCTTTCCCCTCCCCTTAATCTTCTGTGCTAGATCTAGCGACCTCGCGTTATTATTGGCCCCGCATGAGGCAGAATGTTATCAGCCACGTTCGTACCTGCCACACGTGCCAGTTGTTTAAGGGACAGTCCCAGAACACTGGGTTGTACACTCCTCTACCTATTCCTGAGCGGCCTTGGGATGAGGTCTCCATGGACTTTGTTAGCGGTTTCCTTACTGCGGCGCGAGGAATTGACTCCGGGTTCGTAGTTGTTGATAGATTCTCCAAAATGGCTCACTTTATACCTTGCCGGAAAACCTCCGATGCCGCACACATACCCCATCTTTTCTTTCGAGATGTGGTTTGACTTCATGGGGTTCCACGCACTTTCACTTCCGATAGGGACACTCGATTCATGGGCTATTTTTGGAAAACTTTATGGCGAAAACTGGGTATGAAATTAAATTTTTGTAGCGCGTACCACCCTCAAACTGATGGACAAACTGAAGTGGTCAACCGAAGTTTGGGTAATTTATTGAGGTGTTTAGCCGGAGAGCAACCCAAGCAGTGGGATTTAGCGTTAGCTCAAGCCGAATTTGCATACAACAGTACCATAAATCGCTCTACCGAAAAGTCTCCTTTCGAGATTGTTTATGGCTTCCCAGTTCTCCATTACCTTGATCGCCATTCTTTACCTTCCTACGAGCGCATTTCTTTTGATGCTACTACTTGGGTTGAAAGCTTAAATTCTTTGCATGAATTTATTCATAATTAGCTGCAGGTGACATCCTAAAAATACAAGGTTAGCGTCGATAGCCATCGACGCGAATATTCTTTTTTGGAAGGAGATTGGGTGCTGGTACACTTTAGAAAGGAAAGATTTCCCAGTGGGACTTACCACAAGCTTCGACATCGTCATTTCGGTCCTTTTCAGGTAAGGAAGCGGTTGGGAGAGAATGCCTACCTTGTTGATCTGCCCTTGGAATTCGGTACATCACCGATCTTCAATGTGGTGGACCTGTGCCCTTTCCATGGATCCCCACCTACCGCGCCTGTGCCACCACCTATCTTGGAGCCCGGGGCGATCGCGGGATTCAGCCGGCCTTCACGCCTACCACGGAGGAGATTGATCAGGTGCTTGATGTTCGTGAGTTCCAGACTCGTGCAGGTGCTTACCAGCGTTACTTGGTTACTTGGCGGGGAAGGGACATCTTGGACAGCAGTTGGATCAGTGCCAGAGAGCTCCAGCGTCGACGTCCAGATCTCTCCGTTGCGGCCATCAGCTCAGTCTCGCTGGAGTCGAGTTCTCTCAACCCCGGGGGAACTGATGTGATCCTGTCGCCGACACTCTAGGCCCGGTGTGTCAGACTGACCACCTCGCGTGACCCTGAGTGGTTTGGTCCGGTTTGGAATGGGCGGGCGGTTCGTCGTTGTTATTTTGTTTTTTTGAACACCCTTGCTGAAATTGTAAATTCATAATAATTTTCATTTTTTTTAAAGGAGGGGAAGGGGCTTATAAATAGCCATGTGTGGATGCCCTAGGGTAGCGTTGGAGAATATCGAGATTGAGTTATCACTCTCTCGGTGAAATCCCGCCTCAAAGCTTCGTCCAGCTCTTCGTCAACCCCGCGCCACACTTCGCCGCCGCCGGCCTTCCTCAACAGCTTACCGTCCTCCGCCTGCTTCCCTACCTCGTTCCTCACTCGAACCCCAGCCTCACCGCTGAATCCCGCATCCGCCTACCCTGCAACCCAGCAACCCCTGCGACGTTTCCTCCACCGCCATCCCCTCTCACTCCGGCCGCCTACCTCACCTCCAGCAAAGCCTCTCCAGCTGCCCGAGACCTCCCTCTTCCACCCTCTCCACTGCAGCTCACCACTGGAACAACTCTCCCCTCTTCCACCGTCCTCCAGCCACCACGTCGCAACTTCCTCCTCCCACTTCTCCGCCTACCTACTGTGACCGTGCCGTGGAGGATCAAAAGCTACTGCGGGAGCCCCTTGGTGAGATCTCTCCTTTCCCCTCCCCTTAATCTTCCGTGATAGCGTTTATTATGATTAATTTCAGCAAGGTTGTTTCATCCTCGCGTAGCACGCGCTCGCCCTAACCATTTCTCGCCGTTTGTTCACCATTTTGTGTTAGGAAGGCTCGTTTGGAATATTTAATTTTTGTGCTCAGCTATTTTTACTTAGACTTGGGAATTTTGAAGTATAATTTGCATCAAGCCACCTACGACATGCTGCTGCGATTTCTACCAGGGATGCCCGCTACTGCTCGATCATAGGAGAAGATGACATTAACGATTGTGAGAAATGGTAAGGTGGGCAATGTACGCAGTTTGCAAGAAGATGCGGCAATTTCGAACCCGAAACGTTCGACTTGGGAGGAAAATGTGTGACAGGGAGGGGATTTAAAGTGGAGCCCATGGATTAAGACATCTGTTAAGAAATGAACCCGACGAGGGGAGCTGTGGTGGGGGTGGGGGTGGGGGGGTTATTTAGTGTAAGACCCCCCTCCCAAACCTTTTCCCGAACCGGGTCGGAGGGGATCTTACTTCCCAAGTCGTCCACCCAGTGCTACCCAAGTGCCAACAACTCACTCCACTAAACACTAGTTGACCGCTTTGCTTGACTTGAATCACAACATTCACATCACATCACAGAGTATGCACAAACATCAATAGGAAACCACAAAAAATATATAACAATATATATTTAAAAGGAGTAAACTAGCTACTGTTTAATACAAAACTACTACTACTATTAACTTCTCACACTCTCAAGCCTGCTCGCTAGTACCCACGTCTTGAAATTCCGAAGACGACAGGAGTGCCTCTGCTCGGGTAGTCCTACCAACTGACGTATCGTCCTGCGGCAACTGAACATCATGGTGCTGTCTCCTGTGAATGATTATTAAAATAACCGTTAGTCACAGAGGTAAGTGGAAACACATCTCCTCCCCGGATCTATATTCTGGGGACGAGCTCACGTACCCAACAAAAGAAAATAATCGAAACACGAGAGGGTCAGTACAACATTTCATATATAAGCTAGGAGCATCTATCAGAAAGTAGGTACATCATAATATAACTAGAATAATAGCAGCTTTTTACGTGAGTTATAATAAAAGCTCCACAACATATCCTACTGACCCCGCGAGTCACCACTGATGATTCTTGTTTGAGGCACAACACTTTTGTTCCATTATCATAGACATCGAGAGCATGAAAAATTGTCTTTTAGCGCATGGTTGAGAAGTTAAATCTCAAAACCCAGAGGCTTAAGTGAGCTTATGATTTATCCTTAGTGGTTATCGGCACCACGATAATTATCTTACAGCGATGCTTCGTACAATTCGCTATTGGGTCTTCCTATTTTGACTCGGTGTGGTGCGACGTCTCTCCCCTAGTTGTGTGTCATGTTTTGTTAGGGCGTCCGCGACAATATGACAGATGCACTACTCATGATGGGCGTAGGAACTTATATTCCTTCGATCATCACGGTCGCAAGAGAGTCCTTCCCCAGAAGAACTGTCTTGCGTTCCAAAGGTTAGCATCTTCTGTTTCTGACTCTACTGAGCCTTCTATCTCCACTTCTACGCTCACCTTTATGTCACATTTGTCTGTCAATATGCTTTTGACGGAGCGTCATTTTTGTTGAGAGATGAAAGAGTGCTATCACAGACAAACTAGTTGGCATTATTCTATGGCATTCATCCACTTGACCTGTCTAGATTTCATGGATTAGCATTATTCTATCAATGTTTCATCCGCAATTTTAACACCCACATCGCATCACTAATTGCCTCTGGAAAGGCCAATTCACCTGGATTGTGGAGGCTGAGCAGGCATTCCTCCTCATGCAGGAGAAAATGTCCAGCGCTTCTGTTTTAACACTACCCAATTTTGAGAAGATTTTTGAGGTAGATTGCGATGCATCTCACGTACGTATTCTGCTGTGTTGAGCCAAGAGGGTTGACCAACTGCATTTTACAGTGAGAAACTGAACGATGCGAAGACTAGGTATTTGACTTATGATATTGAGTTTTCTCTACGTTCAGGCCTTGAGTTACCAACAGAGTTGTTGACGCCCTTAGCCGTTGAACACATCTGTCAGTGACTCTATAGCCTTGACTGACTGACTTAGATTTTCAAAAGATTCTATATGCGATTGACCCCGATTTCAGTGAGGTGTGGGCGGAGTGTAGAATACATGGAGCGGATGCGACATGACATTTCTATGTGAGGGGGTGCTACCTATTTAGGGGCACTAGGTTGTGCATTTTCCAGGGACCGTTACGAGAGACCTTGCTCACTGAGCTGCACTCGTCTGGGTTAGGGGGACACGTCGGACAACTACACACTATTTTTGGCCTCGCATGAGGCAGGACATTGTTAGACTCGTTCGCACCTGTCACACTTGTCAGTTATACAAGGGATAGTCCCAGAACACTGGATTATATACTCTATTGCCCATCCCTGAGAGACCGTGGGATGGTCTCCATGAACTTTTGATGTAAGCACGATTCCAGGCTTCTAAAATAATTAACTTTTAAGCAAGATGATATTTTATTTTGTCATAAAAAGAACAAAGGATCTGAAAATAAATAATTAATTTAAATTTTACGAGGGCCCAAACAGACCAAACAAGATGTTCGCGCGTAAAACTCTCTTACCGGCAAACTTCACAAATCCGTTATTTGTTATTTAGGAAATCTCGTCGGCTCTAACAGGTCGAATCGTAGCGGTATTTGTACGTTCACATGCACAATCCACAAACAAAAAATTATGAAATAAACGGTAATGAAGGCGATAGAACGTTCGGGGCAAGCTCTTAATTATTTAAATGTCGCATAAATTTAAATGTAACTAACTCGAGCAAGGAATGAGTGTCGTTACCACATGAGATCCAATCGAGGCAAAACCATAGGAGAAATCAAACCAGGATCCAGCCGGCCTGAACTGGCGATGCCGAGCGTATCTTTTGCCGGGAGAAGGCTTGGAACCCGTCGGCCGAACCCTTTGCGGCTGCAGTTGAAGGAGCCGACACAACAGGTGCTCGCCGGAAGTGAAAGCTTGGGTCGACGACAAGTCCCTGGCGTTGATGGTAGAAGGTGTAGAGGCTTAAACGGCCCGCCGGAGAAGGATGTCGCAGTCGACGGCGGGCTGAAGGTTGCTCTTCTAACAAGGATGAAGTCGATCTGCGGTTGGGAGCAAACAGTCAGCCGTCGGAGAAGCTTGAGCGGTGGTAGGAACTGAAGTTTTCTGGACTCCTGTCTCGCGGCAGATGGTGGTGGCGTGGTTGCTGTCGAGACGAGAGGGGCGGCGGGAGTAAAGCCTGTACGGGGTAGGAGACACACCGATAATGCAAAAATTAAATTAAGTTTTAATTCTTGCTGTCCGGCCTGCTGTTCAAAAGGGCTGACTCTCCTTTTAATACACCAAGGATAATATTTACCCTTTATTATATTCCAACAGGAGCCGACCAAATAAAGATGATTGTTATTCAATTTTTATTATGCTTTGCAAACAGGAGCCACCCAAAATAAGAATGAATTTCATTCACCTTTTTAATTGGTTCTCCAAGCAAGGAGCCGCCCAAATTTTAAGTTTCCAAAAAATCTTATTCCAAATGATCACTATCTTTTGAATTTTAAATGGATGCATTTTAAATAATTTTAAGCTTACCCGTTACGTCCTAACTATCCGAGTTACCGGACCTATTTATTCAAGGTCTCATCGGACGGCCAACCCGAAGAGCCAAACAACAAAGCAAATGTGCGACCTCCACAAATAAAAACAAACTAAAAATCAGTTTGTAAATAAAATGCAATAAAAATTAATAAATAAATAACGCGACGCCAAGTGATGTCATACAGTAACTGATGCGACGGAGGTTGCGTCAATTCCCCCAAGATTGAAAGCGCTCGACCCCGGCGAGAACTCACAAATACTGGTACTGGAGAGAGCTGAAGTCGTCGTTGGTGCTAAATCAGGTGGTATGTCTGGGGCCTTGACAGGTGGCTTGATAAACTTCTAAATTTGACAAAGACAAGAACTCCTGCAATAATCAAACTCTCAATCCTCCCGTGGAAAGTACAACTCATGACGATAACGACCGATCATGGATTTGTAACTTCCACAGGTGGCTCGCATTTTGTTAGCAATAAATTTACGCAGTTTCGTTAAATAATTAATATGAGCTTGCGCGTCGAATGAAATACGTTCGTGGAATGAGATGTGATGACAGTCGGGTGGATGGAATGACACATGGATAATCTCAGAAGGAGATAAATAGCGGAAGCAATATTTAGAATTATTGAATGTGAATTGTGCCTGTGGGGGTACAATGCTCCATTGCTTTAAATTCTCACCGGTTAATTGTCTAAGAAAATTCTCCAAACTTCTACTAACGGCTTTGATCTGCTCATCGGTCCGAGAGTAATAAACGTTACTAATTTCGAGGCTGGCTTGTTTATGCTCACTTAATGCGTTCCCTAAATATGAATAAAAATTATGTTGGTATAATTCCATAGATTCGCCTCATTCCAGATGATAATGAGGTGAACTGAAAAATATAATCTTTAAACAAGTAATCAACAGGGCAAGGCGCGTCGAGTGAACGTTCATCATACGTAGTATAGGTGAACTGGAAAATGTCAGGTGGTATGCCAAGACTCGATAAATGTGGAGTTAGTGACACCTCTGGGCCTCGAGTTGCCTCATAGGATGGGGGTTCACGCGGGATGACAATGAGTAGTAATGTGGTGGCGTTGGTGAGAAGTGCACTATAAGTCATAGAGGTCCTCTCCCGTGTCCTCGAAATAAGGAAGTTCTTTTGGGGTAGAAGAGTAATCTTGTGCCCGTGATGCTTGAAGGAGTGAGAGTTCTTCGTGTTGTCGTGTATGACGTGTCAATCGTACTGCCAAGCTCGCCCTAATAGGATGTGACATACATCCATGGTAGCAACATGACATAAAACTCTATCTGAATACGTGCTCCCTATAGAGAATTCTACTAGACAGGAATGAGTGACGGACATAGTCAAATGACTATTGACTTCAGACAAGCTGTAGGATTGTTCTAATGGGTGCACCTCAAGCCCTAATGTGTCGACCATGCACTGAGACACAAAATTTTCCATACTACCACTATCGATGATAATAGAGCAGAACTGTCCCTTGATGCATGCAGTAGTGCGAAAAATATCGTGTCTCCTATATTCATCCTCAGTAGACTCACTAGGGGTGATCAAGCTATATCGTAAGAGCAGACTAAGTGTTCGGCGTGTTCGCCTTCCACTTCTATGACATCCTCAGTCTCGTGTTCAAGCTTAGATTCAGGGTGAGACTCATTCACGTAAACTCCATACTCAGGCTCACGCCCATCAGTAGAGTCGATGATGGAGACCAAGTGGCGTCGCGGGCACTCAGATGATTTGTGCCCGGGCTCCATACACTTGAAGCATCAGAATACTCCAGTGTTAGACTTAGCCCCAATAATCTCCTCACTCTTGGAAGGGATAGTGGCTGGGGTCGGACTCCCAGTGGTGATAGGAGTGTGAGGAGAATCTGAGATCCTGGCCGTAGTGGTCGTGGTAATACTCGTTGTGGACTTATCCGTAGATCTGATTCCGGATGTGCGCTTCTGTAGTGACTCCACTCTACGGGCTCTACTAGTGACTTCCCCTAAATCGCGATGGTCGTGCAACTTTTGCTGATCCCGTATGGAATAGCGTAACCTATTAAAATAACAGGATACAGTCATGTCATCATCCTCACGAAGATCTAGCCTCGACTGTAGGACAAAGAACTCATCAGTGTACTCATCTGCCGTTGACTTTTCTTGTCGTTGATTATGGAATCTACGATATAAAGTCTGGAGATAATCATGGGGTACGTAGCTCTTCCTAAGTTGGACCTTAAATTCATTCCAGGTGGTGATGGGAGGTAACCCTAAGTTGAATCTAGCGCGCTCTAGTTGTCCCCACCAGACTAAGGCGGACCCCTTTAGCCTAAGGACAACGTACTCTACTTGCCTAGCTAGTGGCAATTGCTTCCAAACTAAGTAACGATCCATCCTATCACATCAATCCAGGAAACTCTCAGTATCTATCCGTCCCTCAAAATCCCCGTCATCTAATCTTATTCCTAAATCCCAACGAAGCGGTTCTCTTATATTGTGGGCTACTGGCTCGAGATGTCGTGGATTTTCTTGTTCTAAATTCCTACGATTTGGATAGTGCTCAACCGAGGGTGGTGGAATTAGTCCTAAGTGTTGGTTGGCCTCTAACGCATTCACGCTCGCACGTAACCCAACGATCGCTTGACCTACACTCCTTTGGTTCTCGTTTACACTTGTGGTTAGCGCTTCAATAAATTTCGCGAGGTTTTGAATTTGTGTACTCAGGGTAATGACGTTATCCTCGATTTTTCCTACACGATTTTCCATTTAAAATAGTTTGATTTATTACTTATTTTTATTTTAGAAGAGCTTGATTATAATAATTTTAAAACGAGGGAAATTTTTTTGATGTTAATTATTTTTTATTTTTTATAAAAAAAGAGCGTTCCCGAGTGGGAGAACAATGATATATATATATTTTTATGAAGGGAAAACAAATTTTTTTTGTTTTTTTGTTTTAAATATTTAAGGAAAAAGACAAATTAAAAGTTTAGAGGAATTTTTTTTTTTAAAATACGGATCGTTCGATTCGCGGTAGGAGCGAACCAAATTTTCCCTCTGATACCAAACTGATATAAGCTCGATTCCAGGCTTCTAAAATAATTAACTTTTAAGCAAGATGATATTTTATTTTGTCATAAAAAGAACAAAGGATCTGAAAATAATTAATTAATTTAAATTTTACGAGGGCCCAAGTGGACCAAACGAGTTGTTCGCGCTAAAACTCTCTTACCGACAAACTTCACAAATATGTTATTTGTTATTTAGGAAATCTTGTCGGCGCTAACAGGTCGAATCGTAGCGGTACTTGTACGTTCACAGGCGCAATCCACAAACAACAATTGATGAAATAAACGGTATTGAAGGCGATAGAACGTTCGGGGCAAGCTCTTAATTATTTAAATGTCTCATAAATTTAAATCTAACTAACTCGAGGAAGGAATGAGTGTCGTTACCACACGAGATCCAATCGAGGCAAAACCATAGGCAAAATCAAACCAGGATCCAACCGGCCTGAACTAGCGATGCCGAGTGTATCTTTTGCCGGGAGAAGGCTTGGAACCCGTCGGCCGAACCCTTTGCGGCTGCTGTTGAAGGAGCCGGCACAACAGGTGCTCGCCGGAAGTGAAAGCTTGGGTCGACGACGAGTCCCTGGCGTTGATGGCAGAAGGCGTAGAGGCGTAAATGGCCCGCTGGAGAAGGATGTCGCAGTTGACGGCGGGCTGAAGGTGCTCCTCTTACAGGGATGGAGTCGATCAGCGGTTGGGAGCAAACAGTCAGCCGTCGGAGAAGCTTGAGCGGTGGTAGGAACTGAAGTTTTCCGGACTCCTGTCTTGTGGCAGATGGTGGCGGCATGGTTGCTGTCGAGACGAGATGGGCGGCGGGAGTAAAGCCTGTACGAGGTAGGAGACACACCGACAATGCAAAAATTAAATTAAGTTTTAATTCTTGCTGTCCGGCCCGCTGTTCAAAAGGGCTGGCTCTCCTTTTAATACACCAAGGATAATATTTACCCTTTATTATATTCCAACAGGAGCCGACCAAATAAGGAGGATTGTTATTCAATTTTTATTATGCTTTGCAAACAGGAGCCGTCCAAAATAAGAATGAATTTCATTCACCTTTTTAATTCATTCTCCAAGCAAGGAGCCGCCCAAATTTTAAGTTTCCAAAAAATCTTATTCCAAATGATCACTATCTTTTGAATTTTAAATGAATGCATTTTAAATAATTTTAAGGTTGCCCGTTACATCCTAACTACCCGAATTACCGGACCTATTTATTCAGAATCTCATCGGACGGCCAACCCGAAGAGCCAAACAACAAAGCAAATGTGCGACCTCCACAAATAAAAACAAACTTAAAATCGGTTTGTAAATAAAATGCAATAAAAATAAATAAATAAATAACGCGACGCCGAGTGACATCATGTAGTAACTGATGCGACGGAGGTTGCGTCAACTTTGTTAGTGGGCTCCCTTGTATGGTGCGTAGGGTTTACTTCATTTTTGTAGTGGTCGATAGGTTTTTTAAGATGACCCACTTTATACCCTATCGGAAAACCTATGATGCCACACAAATAACATATCTTTTCTTTAGGGGGGGGGGGTTAGACTTCACGGGGTTCCACACATTCACTTCTGATAGGGACACTCGTTTTATGAGTTATTTTTGGAAAACTCAATGGGGGTAAACTTAGCACAAAATTAAAATTCAGCAGCGCATTACACCCCCAGATTGATGGGCAACGTGAAGTAGTCAACCGAAGCTTGTGCAATTTACTGAGATATTTGGCAGGTGAGCATCTTAGGGAGTGGGAAGCTTGTGCAATTTACTGAGATATTTGGCAGGTGTGTATCGTAGGGAGTGGGATTTGGTACAGCCCAAGCTAAGTTTGCATACAACAGTACATTAAATTACTCCATCCAAAAGCCACCTTTTGAGATTGTCTATGGATTTTTTTATTGCTCATTTCCTTGACCGCCAGTCATTATCTTCTCATGAGCGCATTCCCTTTGATGCTACTATTTAAAATCATTACATGAAACTATTAGCAATAAGCTACATGTAACATCTGAATAATACAAGGTCATCACCGATGTACATTGGCGCGAAGTATATTTTTCAGAAGAAAATTGAGTGTTGGTTTATTTTAGAAAGGAAAGATTTCCCATTAGGACATATCACAAGCTCCGACAACATTGTTTGTCCTTTTCAGGTGACGAAACGGTTGAGCAAAAATGCCTACCTTTTAGATCTGCCTTTGGAATTTGACACATCACCGATTTTCAATGTGGCAGATCTCTGCTCTTTCCATGGCTCCCCACCCACCGTTCTTATACCACCACCTACCTTAGAGCCAAGGGTAACGATAGGTTTTCAACCGACCTGCACACTCACCGCAGAGGAGATTGATCAGGTGCTTGATGTTCAGAAGTTCCAGACTCGTACAAGGGCCTATCAGCGATACTTGGTCTCCTGGCGAGGAAGGGTCGTTATGGATAATAGTTGGTTCAGTGTCAAGGAGTTACAACGACGACGTCCAGATCTCTCAATTGCATCCATTCACACTGTCTTACCTGAGTCGAGTTCTCTCAACCCCGGGGGAACTAATTTGATCTTGCCTTGAGCACTCTGGTTCTTATTTTGTTATTTTCTTTTTTGTCTTTACGTTAATGTATTTTTATTTTTCGAATGATTATGATCATTTGTTGCGAATTCTTTTTCAGTGGTTTGACATGTGAATTGACCACCTCACAAGACCCTGAATGAAATGGTCTGACATGGAATGAGCGGAGCGGGACCGTGCGTTTCATTTATTTAGGAACTTGCTGAAATTATGGAATAACATTAATAGCATTATTATTGGAGAAAGGGGAAAAGGAGACTTTAAATATTCCCCCACCCTTGTTGCCCTAGCAGGTTGGAAGATTGAGAAAAGGTTTTAAGCTCCTTTCGGTATTCCCAGCCGCACGAGTTCTTTTACACGCCAACCCTCCTTTTCACGTGGCACTCCCGAGCGCTCCTATCGCCGATCAATCTCCTTCACCTGTTCGTTAACACTGAAGCATGCCACTCCTACACTCCTTCAGTTCCTCTATTCCCAGTCAATCATTCTCCCTGCACAACTCTCGTTGCTTGCTTGTCGCCGATCCTCCCAGTTCAACAACCGCTGACCGTCGGTTTCTCCCTGTACCCAACTGCAGAACCACATGCCTCCTTGCCATTGTTTTGCCTCTCCAGCCTTCTCGGTACCTCCTCCAGCCCTCATCCCCTGTCCTCGACCTTGCCTGTTCCTTCTTGCACACCACCAACTATTCACCATTTCCGAATCACTACCCAGCCACCATTGATTCCTCCCGCACCATTGTCATCCATTATAGTCTTGTTTCCACTGCTCGTCCTGCCTTGGCTGCACCGTGAAAATTATTACTACTTTGTTGGGGCATCCCGGTGATATCTTTCCTTTCTTCTTCCTCTCAATTTTTTCAAGTGGCTTATTACTCTAGTTTCAGCACGTATTGTCATTTTTAAGTATAGCGCACACCCGTTCTTATTATTCCTTATCGTTATCTTTCATTGTGTTTTTTAGCATTGCTGAGATTGTGGATCTGTTGCATTTAACTGAATTTTCTGATCGCTTTGTGAGATGAAAAGGTTTGTTTTCTGTTAAGTGGTGGCGTAGCCAGCTTAATAGTAATTTTAATCGTGTGTCAGGTTACTCTCCAATTAAATTTAAAGTTTCGCGAAACGCTGTTTTCATCATTGTTGAAATGGAACTTCCACGTTCTTAGGAAAGAGCAAACAATTTAACTATTCTTTAGATCGAGGGGTAACTACTCCATATGTTTCCCGTCTTCAAATCTTTAGATTGTTTATCTTCTGAATTTTCTATCGAATCGGTTATTTGCAGTCTTGTAAATGAGCACCTACAATGATTTTTTACCTATATCCGAATAACAGAATTGCTAATTCAAATTCCCGTGATTGAATTTGACTATAGCCAAACATCAGAATTGGAATTCTGTCAAGTCCAATTCCAACACCCATCTCTCAATTCATTCCAAATGAACCGAGGCTTAGAGCAATCATCTTGAATGACTTAGGTCACACATTCATGATGGTTGTCTGATCTTCAAGATAAAAATACAAAAATAAAACTTAAATACATAAAAATATGTAAACGGCGCTCTGAATGAGACTGTGAACTCGGATCATCAATCGTGTGATGTCAAATATGACGGATAACAAATCAGTTCAGAACGGGCCCAAAAGTTTTTCCAAAGTCTCACTGATTCCAATCAAAAATGCATGAAAGAAATGACACAACCCCATCAGGAGGGAGTGGAGAATGGTAATAGGGATACCTTCCGGTGCTGGGAGTTGCGTAAGGACACATGTTTCTTATTATTTTGAGATTAAATCAAACTGTAGCGGGGAATGAAATGGAGGTAGAAATTCAATTCTGGGGAAAGATGTAGAAAGGACCAAACATCTCCCAGTGATTTTGCCTTATTCTGGGAGGAGGGGCTGCAAAGTGCGTTATATTAATTTGCTTGCTCAACCAAAAATGTGCATGCTAATTCATGCCTTCAGTTAAGTACTTCTAATGTCATTTTCACCGTCATAAGTGTAAACAGGGACTGAGTAGTCAGTAGTTTGTTTATATAAATTATAATCTTTTCATGAATATAGCAAACATTTGAGGGTGGATTTTAAATATGTAGATACAAGCTTGATGGAACTCTCTAAGGGTATCAATCAGGATGTGGACAATTTAAGCAAACATATTAAGGATGCTTTTGGACCGTCATGGAGAGAAGTTCTTTGTGATGGAAAGCTTTCAGAAGTAGCAATTGAACCTGGAAGTCCGGCACTTCTAATTATAAGTGTCTCTGCACTGAAGTCATTGGAACTTCTCAGGTGACAAAATCCCACCCTTCTGCATTAGATGGTAATATTTTTTCCCCACTAATGTTGAAAATACATGTTTGGTTTCAGTATGCACTATGCAACATATTGAACTTTTATTAAACTTTGTTAAGCCACAAACTCAAATGGAGAGATTAATGTTCAGTTTGGTGCGGATGTAGTGCTCGTGAAGTCTGGTTTGTCAACGCCCGACCTTGTCCTTGCAACCATGTTGGCATTTATGTTCAAATAAGAATTTTTTGCAGTGACAGTTGCAACCGTTTTCATTCCAAATGTGTGTAAATCGTGGTGGCATTTTTGTTCGGCACGGAACAAAAACATTGCGCCAAATGAACCCCGCACCGTTCTTGATTTGATTTTATCCTAGGAAGCACCGGTACGGGTACGGGTACCGGATACGATACGTACCCGATACGGCGGTGCGCTAAAATTTAAAAAACAAGGATACGAGTACGTCATGATACGTTATAACAAATATAATATATATTTATATATCGCAAGTGTAATAAATAATTATCAAAATATCGAAACATCAAAGATAAATCATAATTTGAAGTACAAGTTCACAAATCAATGCAACATAACATGAAATTTTCAAACATTAAGCATTCACAATATTACAAAATTTAACATCTTATATGCTTAATCAAAAGATATAAAATTAAACTTAAGTCTACTTAACTTTCTATTTTTTTTTCTTTTTTTTATTGTTGGAGATCAATATCTTCAATCTCCGGTTAGTGTAGAGATAAGTTAGCCGTTTTGTTAATAATTTGCGTTGAATCAACACGTTCAATACACGTACTTGTAACAGAAATGTACCGATACCAGAAACATACTCGGTGCAGATACACAACTTAATTGGACGTACCAACGCTTCTTAGCATAAAGTCAACTTTTGTTTACTGTAGAAAAACAGACTCCTATCACAATATGAAGAATGATGTGCAAAGTCCAAGTGTGTCCACATAGGTGTATCCGTCGATTATCGGGTATGTACCGGTACCGGATACGTATCCGGTACGGGTATGCTACCTTCGGGGAAGGATCTGTGCTTCATAGATTTTATCACATCGCCCACTTTCTTGATTTAATTTGTATATGGTAATACGGTGATAGCCGACCACACTATAGTGGGATAAAAGCTTGAGTGTTGTAATGGTAATACGGTGATCATACTTCTATTCCTTCAGATATTACAACAATTGTTCCAATGTCTTATTCTGTCTAATTCCAGTAATTGGACCATCTGTACTATTGGAATATCGCAGGATCTTCAGAAATCAGTACAACCGGCTGATGTATCTCTGTTACCATTCTTGTATAATGCCATATTTTAAGCTAGCATATAACATATTAAGATATTTATTTAGGCTTCATTTGTGTCGGCGGTGGCGGGTCGATCCGGCGGGTGGAAACGAAGTGTTCAAAACGGAGGGGGGAGGTGGCTGCTCCAAACGGAGCTTTTTGGGGCGTTTCTCAAGGCGGGCGGGTTGAAACGGAGCAAACGCCGCCGGATGTTCATTTGTTTACCCTCCTTCCTGCGGCGTTTGCCCAAAACGGAGTAGCGAAACGCCCAAACAAATAGAGCCTTAGTCTTGTATTTTGTGCATTTTACTGCCCAGCTATTGAATTTTCATATTCTCAATGAATGCTTCAAAATTGAACCGGTGATTGGTATAATGTTATTGCATGTGTTTACCCTTGTAGTTGCCTGCTATGAATTAGCAAATTTCAGCACATATGATCATTTAAACCAGTAGACATACTAATATTTCTCCTGTGTTCCCATGTATTTCTTGGCGTTTAATTAGAATATATTTCCAGTTAGCACATATTTCTGTTTATTCACTTGTTTTTGTTACTTTTAGAGGCTTGAGAGTGTTTACAAAAGAATGCCTCCCTGCGAAACTTTTTGCGAAGCACATGAAAGTAGTCGAACAGGTTTGTCCTTCACACTGTCGGTTTTTTATTTTTTCCGTTACTATGTAACATACCTAATCAATGTAAGATTGATTTGGTTGGCTTGTTAGGCCTGATAAAATATGCACCTATGGACCAAACTCCTAATTCTTGGAGTTGGATATGATTATCACATACATTACATGAATCGGACATTAGTATACATATGGGGTAACAAAACTATAGTAATGTGTGGAACTCACTTTGTATAAAATTATCATATAAAAAGGTCAACACGGTGCACAAAGCATCCCTGCACAGCGAGGGTCTGGGGAAGGGTTCCACCACAAGGGTGAAATGTCGTCAAACCTTTCCCTGCATTTTTGCAAGAGGTATGTATTATAATTATTACACTTGTCAATGGCGTAAAATGGTGCATGGCATGGAAATACGCACCTCATGCATTATTACAAATGGCACCGACTTGTGATGATGAGTTTGTATTTGGTGATGAATATCTAACTTTGTGATTGTGGCTAGGGCTAGTAAATAGTAATATTCAAAGAGTTATGACTTGAAAATTTTCAAATGAAAATAAAAGAGAGATGGAACGTGCGCCTACTTATGTTAAGCGTATTACTCTACTTGATGGGAAGATGAGGTTGATTTTTGATTATCCTGTAGGGATGAAAATGGTTTTGATGAAGTTCATGTTGTTTTTTAAGTTGATGATGAGGGTTGATGCCTAAATATCTACTTTGGCTTATGAATTTATAAATTTGAAACTTAAATTTTTCTATTTTGGATTAAATACATTTATTGTGTTGTTTTTAAAATTGTTCATTAATTATGTTTGTCATTTACTTCTACTGTCTTTTTTGTTTATGATATTTAGATTTGAATTGTTTATATTAAATTTTTTAATATACTGTAGAAGAACACTTAGACGGAAAAATGAAACCTTGTATATCCTTCTTGTGTATATAAATACAAGTATGAGTACAAATATATAGAGAGAGAAGAGAGAAGAATCTCAAATCGAAGATGTGAGACTAAAACAATAGGAAGAAAATACATAAATGGGCCAAAAACATGGGTCTTTACATTCTTTTCTAACACTCCCCTGCAAGCTAGAGCGTACAAGTCGTAGGAACACAGCTTGGACAAGAACTTATAAAATAGAGCACTTGATAGGGCCTTAGTGAAAATGTCAGCCACTTGGTCCGTAGCCGGAACATGTCTCAATTCCAGCTTCTTCATTTGTACTTTTTCCCAAACAAAATGACAGTAGACTTCAATGTGTTTCGTTCTTTCATGAAAGTCCGAGTTCTTAGTTATGTGTATAACAGTTTGACTGCCACAGAGTAAGATGGCTGATGAAGAAAGTTTTACTCTCATATCACTTAAGAGACTTTCAAGCCATGAATGCTTGGATACAACAGATGTCATTGAATGGTTTTCAGCTTCAACTGAAGATCGAGCAACCACAGCTTGTTTTTTATTGCGCCAGGTAACATGGTGACCTCCAAAGTAGGTACATAATCCGCATGTAGAACGACAATCATCCAGGAAACCATCATAATCTGCATCTGAATACACAACCAATGTTGGATTAGAAGAAGTGTTTTTGTATGTCAGCCCTTGACCAAGAGCAGTTTTTAGATATCTCAGGATGTGTTTGATGACCTGAAGATGAGACCTCCGAGGAGAATGCATAAACCGACTGACCACCCCAAGATCAAAGGATATGTCCGGTCTCGTGACCGTTAGGTAAATCAATTTCCCAACGAGACGTCGATAGTATTCCAGATTTGTAAGAAGAAGATCTGCATCAGAAGCATGTGCACACAACTTGTGATTGACATCCATATGAGTGTTAATCGGCTTGCATCCAGAATAGCCAGCATCCTGAAGAAGGTCGAGACAGTACTTCTGTTGAGATAGAACGGGGCCATTGGGACGTTTTGCTATCTCAAGGCCAAAAAAGTATCGAAGGTTCCTAGATCTTTTGTTTGAAACACGGAACTAAGGTGTTGTTTGACCACTTGTATTCCCTTTAAATCATCTCCGGTGATTAGGATGTCATCAACATACACTAAAAGAAGAACCGTTCCTGTTATTCAATGTCGAGTAAACAGAGAGAAGTCTGCCGAGCTCCGAGTAAAGCCAACCTCCCGAACAACCTTACTGAACTTATCGAACCATGCTCGAGGTGATTGTTTGAGATCATAAATTGACTTCTTAAGATGACAAACTCGGGACTCCCCCGCGGTCTCAAACCTGGGAGACTGTTGCATGTAGACCGTCTCTTGAAGATCGCTATTTAAAAAAGGCATTTTTGATATCCAATTGATGTAAGGGCCACTGACGATGCAGAACCACAGAGAGAAAAACACGAACTGTGTTAGCTTGACTACCAGGGAGAAGGTTTCTTCATAATCTAGAACTTGTTGTTGAGTGAAGCCGCGAGCCACCAGACGGGCTTTAAGAATGTTAATTGTCCAATCAGGAGAATGCTTGATGACAAAGACCCATTTACTGCTGACAGTAGTCTTTCCAGGAGGGAGAGAAACAAGATCCGATGTCTGGTTAGCCCAGAGGGCATTTATTTCTTCATCCATGGCTGCCCACCAACCCGAATGTTTGAGAGCCTCCTGCACAAAATTAGGGACAGAAATAGAGGATAATGAAGTAGCAAAGGTGCGGTGTCGGGGACGGGCGATGTAAAAAAACATAATTTGCCATTGGGTGAGCTGTAGAAGGCGCCGCCAGATCATTGGAACACAGACTGTCATTAGTAGAAGGTAACATGCTTGGGGAAGCAGAAGAGAAAGGACGGAGAGTGTACATATGGATTGTACAACCCCGCATTCGCAGAGTAGGGTTCCCTCGGCAGGCGCATGACTAACTTTGTATTTTTAAGCTTTTGGAGTGGTTTTGCACTCTTGGTGGCCAATTTTGGCTGGACCTGCGTAATATACTAGTAGGGGGAGGAAATATTTGTCCCCCCTCCGATGCACGTTTTTAAGCTTTTTGTGAGTTTTGCACTCCGCAGAGGCCAATTTTGGCTTCAATACTTTTGGTGCGTGGAGAGTGAGCAGCACAGAAGATCTCGGGAGATTGTCATGACTGGAGGTCAATGAGCTAGTGATGATCTCGGCGAGCTCCCCAGCCCAGGACCCTTTGTAGGGAGGCAAGAGTTCATGACCTCCATCCAATGCATCATGGAGATGCTGCGAAACATTGCTCCTCAGGGTGGCAGCTCCACCCCGACCCCCCAGGAGCTAGCTCCCCCCCTCTCGACGAGATGACCCCAGCAGGGGGAGAAGGAAGTGCACCAGGAAGAAGGCCCGGGAAGGAGAGGATGAGAGATGGGGTCGAGCGTGACCTCACCGGCCGGGAGTTGTTCTCCAGCCCGGCGAGTGCCAGCCTTCCAGGCGAGCAGGTCGCGCGAGTGGAGGTTGCGAGACCACCCCTCAGGAGGTCACCCTTCAGTGAGTTGATCATCTCAGCTCCCGTTCCCGAGGGGTTCCGAGAGCCTGACATGGCTTACTATACCGGGAAGGATGACCCCGTCCAGCATCTGCAGTGGTTTGAGGATGCTGTCTCCATCAGGCCGATGACAGATGCCTTCAAGTGTCGCCTCTTTGCGATCACGTTGAAGGAGAAGGCAAGGGACTGGTTCCACCAGCTCCCACCGAGGTCGATCTATGTGTTCGAGGACTTGAGCCGGAGCTTTCAGCTTCGCTTCTCCACCTCCAAGAAGAGGAAGAAGACTCCTGAGTCTATCTTCCTGATAAGACAGGGGGTCGAGGAGTCGCTGACCCATTACGTTGACAGGTTCCAGGAGGAGATGCAAGAGGTCCAAGAGATGTCAGGGTATGACCTCCAGATGACATTCACGGTGAGGTTGCGCGAGGGGTTCTTCAAGATGAGCCTGACTCGAAAGACCCCCCTTTTCTTTGATTAGCTGATGAAAAGGGCGGCTGAGGAGATAGCCATGGAGGCGGCCAACCCGACATTTGTCAAGAAGTTGGCAGAGCTAACAGAGACGGAGTCAAAGGAGCAAGGTGGCTCAAGACATCATGACAGAGCTAACAGAGACGGAGTCAAAGGAGAAAGGTGGCTCAAGACATTAAGAAGGAAGAAGGAGAGAGGAGCAGAGAGCTCAGGGGTTCCAGGGACAGGAGGGTCCGGAACCAGGCTGGAGGCAACGGGGAGGAGCCCCAAGACAGCTCTTACCCCCGCCGCAGCAAGCCTTGGTGATAGAAGGGGGAAGAGGTAACATGAGAGAACGCCCAGCCCGCCGAAGAAGGGGAGGAACACTACCGTACTGTGACTGCCACCAGGTAGAGGGTCATGCCACAGCTACCTGCCCCGAGTTCCTGGAAGTGAGGGGGGCGAGAGGCCCTGCCCAGCTGAAAGAATTAGTGCCTAACCACCTAGAGGGGGGGGGGGTGAATAGGTGTAATTCCTGTTTTGCTTTTAAGGCAGAAAAGCTGTTCTGTTCTTAACTAGAAATTGCAAAGTCTACTGCTAACACAACACAGCAATCACAGAAACAAACATTCACAGAGTGCACACAATGTTTATAGTGGTTCCCCAAGGTCTGGGTACATCCACTTTCCCCCTTCGCCTATCTAGTAGTGTACTAGATTCATCCTAACTTCTGCACTTCTCCTCAGATCTTACAGCTCAGAACCCCAAACCAGGTTCCTACAACTCAGAGTGTCCCAACTCCTACAACTCAGGAAAACTGCCCTACCTCAGCATTCAACAAGGCCTACACTCAGAGAACACAGTCTCCTACAACTCAGGCACAAAGCCCTACCTCAGTCTTCAGCAAGACCTACACTCAGAGATCTAAATCTCTTACACTCAGCCTTTATAAAATAGGCTTACAATCTCAGATCTATACAGATCCTACAGAAAATTGTGTTTAAAAGATTATACACCACCACCCAGATAGAGAGAGAAGGGTTGGCTGGCTTCTTGATGAGTTCTTGGAAGAACTTGGCAGAGATCAAACTCTCTTACCTTTCTTCAAAACTTCTTGAATCTGAACTCAGTAGGGTTGAATCTTCTGTGAAGTTGATCTTCAATCAGCTTCTGACTTTAGATTCAGATTTCAATCTGAATCTTACTTTGCAGCCTGGTTCAACAACTACTCTTCTTAGATGAAGCTCTCTCTCTCCAACTTCTTCTAGATCTTCTGTCGAAAATCTTCTGTATAATTACTTCTATCTGTATTGCACAGAATCTGTATTCTTCAATGAATCATTCATTTCTGTTGAAGGAAAAAACCTTTATATAGTTTTCCTCCATGGTAACCGGCTGATCCGATTTCTAACGAACTTCTGACAGCTCTGACAGTTGCAGTAGACCGACTGAGATGACAGCTGTCATGTCATCCAGTCACTTCTTGAAAATACTGTCTCTGTCTGAAAGTGTCGAGACTGATCTTCATTATGTGTCGACACAAATAGACCAAGTGTCGACACAAGTGGACTAAGTGTCGACACATGCCTTGGTGGTGTCGACACAACTCCTTCTGTTGTTGTAACAACTTCTCGACACTACTTCTGTTGAATGTGTCGACACTAATTGAGTGTGTCGACACAAGTACTTCTTCTTTAAAACTTAATTGAATTATGCTGTGTGTCGACACATCTCCTTTGTGTCGACACAAGTACTTCTTCTTTAAAACTTAGTTGAATTCTGCTGAGTGTCGACACATCTCCTTTGTGTCGACATAAGTACTTCATCTTTAACACTGTGTTGAAACTTGCTATGTGTCGACACAAGTCCTGTGTGTCGACACAGTTGATGTCGACAAAGCCTTCAGTGTGTCGACACAACCTCCTGGTGTCGACACATTTGATGTCGACAATTCTTCACAGTGTGTCGACACTGCCTGTATGTGTCGACACATTTCTTCTGGTGTCGACACTATCTTTTCTGGTGTCGACACAATTTACTTCAAGTGTCGACTCTGCTTCTCTAGGTGTCGACACAAGCATTCACAAGTGTCGACACTGGTTCTCTAGGTGTCGACACATGGACTTAGAAATTTTCTGCATTTACTGCAATTACTTAACCTGCACATATAAACTCAAAACACATCAAATACACCTTGATGAATATCATTGAGTAGGGTGAGGCTTCTTCAAATCTGGTACATATTTTCCAATGTACCCAACAATCTCCCCCTATTTGGAGAAGTCATAACCCTTAGTCAATGATATACACCATATATAACAAAAACACAATATGATGTATAACTGCATTATATGACAGGATAAATACTAAACAAAACATGTATAAACAATATTCACAGAATAACAATGTAACAGATTGAATACTAAACATTGTTTTGTTACAACTTCCAATAGTTTCATGAACAAAAATTTACATAGATGTTTTAATACTAAAGATTACAAAATGTAAACTCAAGTAAATCTAATCTAATGCTGCTCTGGCTCCTTGATGACAATGCACTTGCCAGATTGAATCTTGGCTTTCACAGGAACATCAGAGTCATCAGCAGGCTTCTTTCCCTTTAGATCTTTCTTTTTCAGCTCTTCAGCCCTTATCTTTTGTCTTTCAAAATAATGATAAGTCTTAGAGAAATACTTGCTAGGCTTCTGTGCATTAGGAGATAGCTTCCCAAGTTTTGCCTTCCTTCTATACTGCACAATAGCCTCTTGCCTGGGTTCATGCTTTCTCCACTCTTGTTCAGAGTACTACTTGCCGCTCTCTAGGATATTGTCCTTAGCAGCTTTCCAAGCAGTTTGTATAATATTTCTAGAAGTTGGGCTCCACTGCTCAAAATCTGGCTTTAACTCAGCCTGTTCTCTAAATCTCTTCTTGGACAAAAGAGTTTCTTGTTCTTTCAAAAATGCCTCTGACACAGGCTTGTCAACTTTCTCTATGATCACATTTTGAGCACCTTCTGGAGGGCTATACATAGACTGTACTTCCTGATGTATCATCTCAAAATCTGCTGGAGGGTAGATGACTTGTGCAACTTCAGCTTGCTCTCCTCCAAAAACAGCAGGATTTAGATCAGATTCAGCCACATTGTCATCATCACACAAGGGAGGATATCCAAGGGTAGCTCTGATGCTGTTGGAAATCCATTTAGCATGGTCAGAGTCTGCTTTGACTAGTACCCTCTCCCCCTTTATGACTTCTCTAGCCATATGATCTCTAAGATCATCCTTCTGAAATCTGACTTGCTTAGCCATATAATGGACACCATCTTCATAGAAGGCCTTTAATTTCAGTAGCTGGCCAGAAATTATCTTTTGAGAATCTGTAATAGCAGTTTTAACAGCAGCTATTCCTTCTTGTAATTCCTTATTAAATTCTGCCTTGGCCTTAGTCAAGGCTTCAGTATGGGCAGTAGCAAGATTCTTTATCTCAGTGACAATCACATTATGTGATTCTGTGAGGTTATCATTCATTCTCAGTTAATTTCTAAGACATATCCTTATTTGAGAGTTATGTCATCAACCTGAGTCTTAATCTTTTCTTGATGGGTAGCTAGGTAAACAACTGCATTACCCCTTTTGTGGAAACAATCAGTCATTTCTTTCTTATTCAGATTAACCTCAAATCTTATGGACTTTATATCTTGAGCCAAGGAAAATTGTAACTCCTTATGATGCTCATCCATATATGTTTCCATAGCTTTTCTTTGCTCATCCAATTTTATTTGCAAAGCCACCAACAAAGAACTATAATCAATTGTTGGGGCAGGCTGTGGAGCAACTGTTTGCAGTGCCTTCTTGTAGCTCTGACTTCTTCTTTTGAAGACCATGAGTTTTCTTTTCTTGGCTCTAGCAACTTCTTCATCCTCAGAAGTAGAAGTACTGACAATGTCTACCCTTTCCTTAGGACTAGCAGGCAATTCCTTCTCAGTCCTTGGTAGCTCCCCTTGTGTCCTTTGCTCTTCATTCTCATTTTTAATTTGCTCCTCCTCAAGATCTACCTTCTCCCCCTCAGAAGCTGCTTTCTCTCCCTCAAAAACAGTTTGTACCAATTCAGGGAAGAGCTCTTCTAGGGTAAACTCCTGTTGAGCAGGGACTGGAGATTCTCTTGTCTCAGGAACATTATCAGCAACTGATGTATCTTACATGACATCATCCTGTGGTTGACTATTTAACTGAGTTTGCTGATCAACATCAATTATAGACTCAGTTAATACTTCATTCTCAATATGAAAAATTGATTGATTAACTTCATGTATTACCTCAAGGATTGTTTGTGTTGCCATTTTATTGTCTAAGTGAGTTGGCTCTTCCACATGTTGAGTCTCCCCCTGGAGTGGATCCAGGTGGACAGGGCTAGCAGATGGTTGCTCCCCCTGCCTCAGTGCATCTTCATCCCTTACTGGTGATCTTCTAGTATTATCAGCTTCTTCCTCATTTGAACTGAAAACTACTTGCTCCTCTGAGCTACTGGAGAATTCAGGAGCCATTATGACTTTCTTCTTCTTCTGTGGAGGAACTTTCTTCTCTGGAGTAGACATGTCCTTGGTTAACACCATATCCCACACTGAGATAATCCTAACATCCATTCACCTCATATGATTTATCTTAGAACCTGCAGCTTGGTTCATCACTTCTGGAATAGTTCCAGCTAAGTACAAAGTTATAATCCTACACAAATTGGGCTTCTTCAGACTTTCCTTAATCTTCTCAAACATCAATGCTGACCAATCAGTTTTTAATTTGAAAATAATCCTTGTCATTAAACTGAACATGTGAGCTGATATCCTATCATGCCCACCTGGCTTGCACAGAATCACCTTTCCTACTACTTCAGACAAGAACTTGCCTTGCATGTTCATGCCTTTCCTATTAAAAACTGATCCAATCTCCATGTTTGAATCAAGTCCACACCATTGCAGTGCCTCCATTGTCTTAGATGTAGGTACATCTTCTTCCTCTTTAGTTTTTGGTAGATGTAGAACTTTTCTTAGACTCTTCTGGGTGAGTTTTAGTTTTACTCCATGAACTGCAGACTTGATTTTGAGTCCAGTATCATCAAGGGTAGCTGCACCAAAAAATTCGAGTACTTCCTTCTTCCAAATCTTGGTTGGCTCAGAAACTAAATACTCCAACCCGTTCTCAGTAATTAGGGTTACACCATCCTTAATTTCTTGTTTCGCATGGTCAAATGCATTCCGCACTAACTCATATCCTTCATTGACGTTCTCCTCGAGCTTTGGCGCCATTAGGGTTTTGAGAAATCTTGAATTTAGAAGAGAGAGATGTCGACACACAACTTTGGTCTCGAAACAACGGATAGCGTGTCGACAAACAATGTTGAGAACCTATTTATACCTTTCTAAAAACGAAGATGAAAAGGCGCGTCAAAATACTCTAAATGTGTCGACACTGTTGAAAAGTGTCGACACATACTTCTAAAGTCTCGACAATAGTGTTGACTTATATGTGTCGACACTAATTATGATGTGTCGACACTTATACATCTGCGTTCGACGAATAGTCAAAACTTCACTCGACGAAATCTATATTGAACCAAAGTGTCGACACAACTTCTGGATGTGTCGACACCGATTTAGTCGACAGAACTTATGTGTCGACACTTATTCCCAGTGTCGACACAGCTATCCTAGATGTGTCGACAGAACTTTCTGAAGTGTCGACACTACTTATCTAGATGTGTCGACACCATTTCTCTGAAATGTCGACACCACTTCTATGTGTCGACACAGACAACTCCTTGTGTCAACACTATTTTACTTAGCCAATTTTTATCAAACTATTGTAAGTTCAACATTCCTAATTTAATTTTAAACTTATTGAATTTAGTTTCATGAAGAGGCTTAGTAAATATATCAGCAATCTGATTATCTGTTTTAACATATTCTATGGAAATGTCCTCTTTTTCTACATGTTCTCTAAGAAAATGGTATCTAATTTATATGTGTTTAGTCCTACTATGTGAGACAAGATTATTTGTAATAGAAATAGCACTTGTAGAATCACAAAGCAAAGATGTTCTATTTACTTGAATACCATAGTCTACTAGCTGATGTTGCATCCACAATAGTTGTGCACAACAGCTTCCTGCAGCAACATATTCTGACTCAGCTGTGGAGATTGCCACACTGATCTGCTTCTTACTGCTCCAAGACACTAGTCTTCCACCTAGAAATTGACAGATTCCTGTAGTACTCTTTCTATCTTCCTTACAATCTGTAAAATTTGCATCTGAATATCCTGTTAGTAGAAAATCTCTATTCCTAGGGTACCAAAGGCCTAGATGAGGTGTGCCCTTTAGATATCTCAAAATCCTTTTTACTGCAGTCAGATGAGATTCTTTAGGGCAAGCTTGGTACCTAGCACAGACACATGTATCATACATGATATCTGGTCTACTAGCAGTAAGATATAAAAGGGAGCCAACTATCCCTCTATACAAAGCTTCATCTACATGTTTCCCTGCATCATCTTTGCTTAGAGACACACTTGTCCCCATAGGAGTTCTCATGATAGTGGATGATTCCATACCATACTTCTTTATTAACTCTAGGGTGAACTTAGACTGGCATATGGACAATCCATCATCAGTCTGTCTAACTTGGAGACCCAAGAAGAACTTAAGTTCCCCCATACTGCTCATTTCAAATTTTCCTTGCATAAGTTTTGCAAATTTCCTGCAAACATTACTTTCAGTAGACCCAAATATTATGTCATCAACATATATTTGGACTAGTATAATCTTTCCTTTAGATTCTCTAAGGAATAAAGTCTTGTCTATTTTCCCCCTTGAGAATTTGTTCTCAATGAGAAAACTAGACAGGGTTTCATACCAAGCCCTTGGGGCTTGTTTCAACCCATACAATGCTTTCCTAAGTCTATAAACATAATCAGGTTTGAGAGGATCAACAAAACCTGAAGGCTGCTCTACATACACTTCTACCTTTAGATTTCCATTTAGGAAAGCTGACTTTACATCCATTTGAAATACCTTGAACCCTTGATATGTTGCATAAGCAAAGAACATTCTGATAGCTTCCAGTCTTGCTACTGGAGCAAAGGTTTGATCAAAGTCAATACCTTATTCCTGTCTATATCCTTTTGCAACAAGTCTTGCTTTATTCTTCACAATGATTCCATTCTCATCCATTTTGTTTCTAAAGATACACTTTGTTCCAATAATGTTGTGGTCCTTTGGTTTATGAACAAGCTTCCAGACCTTGCATCTTTTGAACTGATTCAGCTCCTCTTGCATGACATCAATCCAATGTGGGTCTAGAACTGCTTCTTCAAATTTCTTTGGTTCTACTTGTGATAGGAAGCTGGAGTAAAGAACTGTACTCAGATTCCTGCTTCTTGTTTGCACTACTTGTCTTGGATCACCAATTATCTTATTTGCTGGATGATCCTTTAAGTGTCTATTAGCTGGAGGTAGTTTATCTTCATGTTGAACACCTCCAGCCTCTTCATTTAGCTCCACCTCTTGGTCTTCTTCAGCATCTAGAGAGTCTTGTACTCCCCCTGGACAGCAGCCACCATTTTCCACTTGCTGAGTTGCAGTAGAACCTTCTGTAATGGTAAGCTTGTCCATCCTCTCATCTATAGCTGTAGAACTGCAAACACTACTTGACAATTTACTGTTAATGAGTCTTGTTTCATCAAAGACTATATGTACAGACTCTTCTACAACTTGAGTGAACAAGTTGTAGACCCTATAAACCTTACTATTGTTGCTGTACCCAACAAATATCCCCTCTTGGGATTTGACAGCAAACTTGATTAGATAAGACTTTCCATTGTTAAGTATATAACACTTGCAACCAAAAATCCTGAAATAGGATAAATTTGGTTTTCTGCCCTTCACAATCTCATAGAGAGTCCTTTTGTGGCTTTTGGTGATAGTAGCCTATTGATCACATGACAAGCAATATTTACTGCCTCAGCCCAGAAATATTCTGGGAGAGAAGTGTCACTCAATAGAGTTCTACCAGCCTCTATCAATGTCCTATTCTTCCTTTCAGCAATACCATTTTGCTGTGGTGTTTTTGATGAGGAAAATTCCTGAAAAATCTCAAATTCTTCACACAGTTTTGTCATACTTTCAGACTGAAATTCAGTGACATGGTCACTTCTGATTTTGACCACTGTAATGTTCAACTTATTCTGAATTTGTTTAACAAAACTATATAAGACAGTTGGGGTCTCAGATTTTTGTCATAGAAAGAACACCAGGAATATCTAGAATAGTCATCTACCACCACAAATGTGTAGAACTTCCTTCCTATACTATGAACTGGCATAGGAACAAAAAGATCCATATGGAAGAGGTATAGACACCTCACAGAATCCTTGTTTTCAAGAATATGAAAGTTGGATTTGGTCTGCTTGCCTTTTTGACAAGCTGAGCATATCCCATCCTTAATACACTTAACTTGAGAACCATTCATCACAAACTCTTTGCTAAAGAGTTGACCAATAGTCTTGTAATTAAGATGGGCTAGCCTCTTATGCCATTTGACACAATGAGAGACTCTCTCATCAGCTACAAGACAAATAGGAGAAACATTGTTCTCACACACAAAGTCAAGACAGTAAACATTCCTTTTTCTATAACCTGTCAAAATGATCTTTTGATCACTTGACCTTTTGATATGACAACCATTCTTGACAAATGAGATGTCATATCTTAAATCACTCAGCTGACTTATGCTAATGAGATTATGTTTCAAACCCTTCACATATGCCACTTGAGTGATAGTAATCTGATTACTAGAAATGTTACCAAATCCCTTGATGATTCCTTTTTCTGAACCACCAAAGATTACTTTAGAACCATCCATGATAGGTGTGTAGTCCTTCAGCAACTCACTTGTTCCAGTCATGTGCCTGGAACATCCACTGTCCAAGTACCATATAGGGGCATGACCACTTGAACTCACCTGCAAAACAGATTAATTAACCTTAGAACCCAAATAACTTTTGGGTCCTTGGTGCAAGTTAGTCTGACCTTTAACAAAACTACCGTAGCTCTTCTAGCAGACAATTTGCTACTCTCCTTGACACTAAAATTGTGCCAATAATATGTGGCAAAGTGGCCTACCTTGCCACAACACCAGCACTCAAACTTGTTGTACCTTTGTTTAGGTACAACCCTGGCTGAATTATCTACAACAGACTTTTTGTTTTGTGGTAGGGCTTGGCCTTTAGATTTGGATCTTGCAGTTCAGGCAGGTTTTTTAAACCCTAATCCAGCCTTACCTTTTTGAGGTACAAACTCGTCAATCAATGGTAAAACAGATTTAGGTTTAGAAAAGCTAGTCACAATTTCTTTCTCTTTCTGAAGTCTAACCTGCAGACTTCTAATCTGATCATTCTTGAATGTTATAGTACCCATCTGAATAACAGTAATGTTTTTCAGTCTGGCTATCTCATTCAACTTCTGATCTAGCAACTTCTCTGAATCTACTGCAGGCAACTTAAGATCTGCAATTTCCTTAACCTGAGATTTGGCCAAGTTTTTGCTCTTCTTAAATGCCTGCAGCAAGTCTCTATATTCATCAATTAACTGATGAATATCTCCTTCAGATTCAGAGCCACTCACATCACTTGATGCAGATGTATCTGACTCTGACTCAGTACTATAAATTGAACTAGAAGAACAACTTTGTACCTTACTTGGTGCAGACTGATCCTGGCTCTTGTCTCCTTCAGATATATCCATCAGTCCCTTGCACTGATGGTCTTCATGCTCATAAATTGAGTTCATTAGCTGCATGAACTCATCTTCTTCCACTTCAGCAAATAATCCAATGTATGCTTCAGCTTTTGATTCTGTTTCTGAAGATGACTGGTCTGTCAGACTCTTGTCTTTCTTAGCAACAAAAGATTTTTCCTTTTTGCTCTTACTCTGAGTCTTCTTTTTGTCAGCTGACTCCTTTCCTCTTTTCAGGACAGTCAGCCACTACATGTCCCTGTCTATTGCAGCAATAGCACACAATCTTTGAAGATGTAGCTTTGCTTGGCTTGGACCTGCTTCTGTCATTCTTGGATGACTTTTTCTTCTGATAGTAGTCATCTTTTGGCTGAAAAGTGGAAGGCTTAGACCTCCACCGCCTCTTCTTTAGAAATCTTTGAAAATGCCTAGTAAAAGCAGCAAAGTCTTCATCACTTTCACTGCTATCAGAACTCTTGCTATCTGAATTATCTGTGACAGCCTCACCAATTATTTTAGGTGGAGATGGAGACTTGCTTCTATACTTCTTAGTGACTTCAGTCTTGAATGCCACAGACTTTTCCTTGTGCTCCACTCTAGTATTCTTCTCTTCCTTCTTTCTAGCCATTAACTGCATCTCATAAGATAGCAGTTTTCCAAACAAAGTTGGAGGAGGTATATCAGCAAGTTTGGCCACTTCCCTAATGACACAAATCTTGGTGTCCCAGTCCTTAGTCAGAGATCTTAAGAACTTGTCATTCAGCTCATAGTTGCTGAAGTCTCTTCCATAGGACATCAACTCATTAACTATCATATAGAAATTCTTTTAACATTCTGTAATGCTATCAGACTTTCCTTGTCTGAAGCATTCATATTCCTGATTTAACATTGACTTCCTATCTTGTCTTACTTCCTCTGATCCCTCTATGTAGACTATTAATGTGTCCCACATCTTTTTAGAAGTTTTACAATGAATTAAGTTCTGAAATGTTGAATCATCAATGACACTAACAATTATATTCTGGGCTCTCTTGTCCATAGTGGCCATGATGATTTCATCTTTAGTCATTTCAGAAAAGTCCTTGGGAGTTCTCTGATTTGCATCCAGAATAGATATCTTCATTGACACATATGAGCCTTCTTTGACTGTAATATATATTCTTGGGTCAGAAGCTTCCATAAAGAGTGATCCTCTCTTTCCATATGCCAAATATCTCTTTTCGACATATTGACAATTTCATTGACCCCAGCTCCTTGTGATTTTCACCTGAACCCATTTTATTGAGTCTTTCTTGATCTTAAATCTGCCTTAAGGATCTTACTCTGACTGTTAAGTTCTTTCTTGAGCAACCTCCCTCTGATACCACTTGAAAGAATTAGTGCCTAACCACCTAGAGAGGGGGTGAATATGTGTAATTCCTGTTTTGCTTCTAAGACAGAAAAGCTGTTCTGTTTTTAACTAGAAATTGCAAAGTCTACTGCTAACACAACACAACATTCACAGAAACAAACATTCACAGAGTGCACACAGTGTTTATAGTGGTTCCCCAAGGTCTGGGTACATCCACTTTCCCCCTTCGCCTATCTAGTAGTGTACTAGATTCGGCCTAACTTCTGCACTTCTCCTCAGATCTTACAGCTCAGAACCCCAAACCAGGTTCCTACAACTCAGAGTGTCCCCACTCCTACAACTCAGGAAAACTGCCCCGCCTCAGCCTTCAACAAGGCCTACACTCAGAGAACACAGTCTTTTACAACTCAGGCACAAAGCCCTACCTCAGTCTTCAGCAAGACCTACACTCAGAGATCTAAATCTCTTACACTCAGCCTTTATAAAATAGGCTTACAATCTCAGATCTATACAGATCCTACAGAAAATTGTGTTTAAAAGATTATACACCACCACCCAGATAGAGAGAGAAGGGTTGGCTGGCTTCTTGATGAGTTCTTGGAAGAACTTGACAGAGATCAACCTCTCTTAGCTTTCTTCAAAGCTTCTTGAATCTGAACTCAGTAGGGTTGAATCTTCTGTGAAGTTGATCTTCAATCAGCTTCTGACTTTAGATTCAGATTTCAATCTGAATCTTACTTTGCAGCCTGGTTCAGCAACTGCTATTCTTAGATGGAGCTCTCTCTCTCCAACTTCTTCTAGATCTTCTGTCGAAAATCTTCTGTATAATTACTTCTATCTGTATTGCACAGAATCTGTATTCTTCAATGAATCATTCCTTTCTGTTGAAGGAAAAAGCTTTTATATAGTCTTCCTCCATGGTAACCGGCTGATCCGGTTTCTAACGAACTTCTGACAGCTCTGACAGTTGCAGTAGACCGGCTGAGATGACAGCTGTCAAGTCATCCAGTCACTTCTTGAAAATACTGTCTCTGTCTGAAAGTGTCGAGACTGATCTTCATTATGTGTCGACACAAATAGACCAAGTGTCGACACAAGTGGAGTAAGTGTCGACACATGCCTTGGTGGTGTCGACACAACTCCTGTTGTTGTAACAGCTTCTCGACACTGCTTCTGTTGAATGTGTCGACACTGATTGAGTGTGTCGACACAAGTACTTCTTCTTTAAAACTTAATTGAATTATGCTGTGTGTCGACACATCTCCTTTGTGTCGACACAAGTACTTCTTCTTTAAAACTTAGTTGAATTCTGCTGAGTGTCGACACATCTCCTTTGTGTCGACATAAGTACTTCATCTTTAACACTGTGTTGAAACTTGTTATGTGTCGACACAAGTCCTGTGTGTCGACACAGTTGATGTCGACAAAGCCTTCAGTGTGTCGACACAGCCTCCTGGTGTCGACACATTTGATGTCGACAATTCTTCACAGTGTGTCGACACTGCCTGTATGTGTCGACACATTTCTTCTGGTGTCGACACTGCTTTCCTGGTGTCGACACAATTTACTTCAAGTGTCGACTCTGCTTCTCTAGGTGTCGACACAAGCATTCACAAGTGTCGACACTGCTTCTCTAGGTGTCGACACATGGACTTAGAAATTTTCTGCATTTCCTGCAATTACTTAACCTGCACATATAAACTCAAAACACATCAAATACACCTTGATGCATATCATTGAGTAGGGTGAGGCTTCTTCAAATCTGGTACATATTTTCCAATGTACCCAACAATGTCCCCCTATTTGGAGAAGTCATAACCCTTAGTCAATGATATACACCATATATAACAAAAACACAATATAATGTATAACTGCATTATATGACATGATAAATACTAAACAAAACATGTATAAACAATCTTCACAGAATAACAATGTAACAGATTGAACATTAAACATTGTTTTGTTACAACTTCCAATAGTTTCATGAACACAAATTTACATAGATGTTTTAATACTAAAGATTACAAAATGTAAACTCAAGTAAATCTAATCTAATGCTGCTCTGGCTCCTTGATGACAATGCCCTTGTCAGATTGAATCTTGACTTTCACAGGAACATCAGAGTCATCAGCAGACTTCTTTCCCTTTAGATCTTTCTTTTTCAGCTCTTCAGCCCTTATTTTTTGTCTTTCAAAATAATGATAAGGCTTAGGGAAATACTTGCTAGGCTCCTGTGCATTAGGAGATAGCTTCCCAAGTTTTGCCTTCCTTCTATACTGCACAATAGCCTCTTGCCTGGCTTCATGCTTTCTCCACTCTTGTTCAGAGTACCACTTACCGCTCTCTAGGATATTGTCCTTAGCAGCTTTCCAAGCAGTTTGTATAATATTTCTAGAAGTTGGGCTCCACTGCTCAAAATCTGGCTTTAACTCAGCCTGTTCTCTAAATCTCTTCTTGGACAAAAGAGTTTCTTGTTCTTTCAAAAATGCCTCTGACACATGCTTGTCAACTTTCTCTATGATCACATTTTGAGCACCTTCTGGAGGGCTATACATAGACTGTACTTCCTGATGTATCATCTCAAAATCTGCTGGAGGGTAGATGACTTGTGCAACTTCAGCTTGCTCTCCTCCAAAAACAGCAGGATTTAGACCAGATTCAGCCACATTGTCATCATCACACAAGGGAGGATATCCAAGGGTAGCTCTGATGCTGTTGGAAATCCATTTAGCATGGTCAGAGCCTGCTTTGACTAATACCCTCTCCCCCTTTATGACTTCTCTAGCCATATGATCTCTAAGATCATCCTTCTGAAATCTGACTTGCTTAGCCATATAATGGACACCATCTTCATAGAAGGCCTTTAATTTTAGGAGCTGGCCAGAAATTATCTTTTGAGAATCTGTAATAGCAGTTTTGACAGCAGCTATTCCTTCTTGTAATTCCTTATCAAATTCTGCCTTGGCCTTAGTCAAGGCTTCAGTATGGGCAGTAGCAAGATTCTTTATCTCAGTAACAATCACATTATGTGATTCTGTGAGGTTATCATTCATTCTCAGTTAATTTCTAAGACATATCCTTGTTTGAGAGCTATGTCATCAACCTGAGTCTTAATCTTTTCTTGATGGGTAGCTAGGTAAACCACTGCATTACCCCCTTTGTGGAAACAATCAGTCATTTCTTTCTTATTCAGATTAACCTCAAATCTTATGGACTTTATATCTTGAGCCAAGGAAAATTGTAACTCCTTATGATGCTCATCCATATATGTTTCCATAGCTTTTCTTTGCTCATCCAATTTTATTTGCAAAGCCACCAACAAAGAACTATAATCAATTGTTGGGGCAGGCTGTGGAGCAACTGTTTGCAGTGCCTTCTTGTAGCTTTGGCTTCTTCTTTTGAAGACCATGAGTTTCCTTTTCTTGTCTCTAGCAACTTCTTCATCCTCAGAAGTAGAAGTACTGGCAATGTCTACCCTTTCCTTAGGACTAGGAGGCAATTCCTTCTCAGTCCTTGGTAGCTCCCCCTGTGTCCTTTGCTCTTCATTCTCATTTCTAATATGCTCCTCCTCAAGATCTACCTTCTCCCCCTCAGAAGCTGCTTTCTCTCCCTCAAAAACAGTTGTACCAATTCAGGGAAGAGCTCTTCTAGGGTAAACTCCTGTTGAGCAGGGACTGAAGATTCTCTTGTCTCAGGAACATTATCAGCAACTGATGTATCTTCCATGACAACATTCTGTGGTTGACTATTTAACTGAGTTTGCTGATCAACATCAATTATAGACTCAGTTAATACTTCATTCTCAATATGAAAAATTGATTGATTAACTTCATGTATTACCTCAAGGATTGTTTGTGTTGCCATTTCACTGTCTAAGTGAGTTGACTCTTCCACATGTTGAGGCTCCCCCTGAAGTGGATCCAGGTGGACAGGGCTAGCAGATGGTTTCTCCCCCTACCTCAGTGCATCTTCATCCCTTACTGGTGACCTTCCAGTATTATCAGCTTCTTCCTCATTTGAACTGAAAACTACTTGCTCCTCTGAGCTACTGGAGAATTCAGGAGCCATTATGACTTTCTTCTTCTTCTGTGGAGGAACTTCTTTCTCTGGAGTAGACATGTCCTTGGTTAACACCATATCCCACATTGAGATAATCCTAACATCCATTCTCCTCATATGATTTATCTTAGAACCTGCAGCTTGGTTCATGAATAGTTCCAGCTAAGCACAAACTTATAATCCTACACAGATTGAACTTCTTCAGATTTTCCTTAATCTTCTCAAACATCACTGCTGACCAATCAGTTTTAAATTTGAAAATGATCCTTGTCATTAAACTGAACATGTGAGCTGATATCCTATCATGCCCACCTGGTTGCACAGAATCACCTTTCCTACTACTTCAGACAAGAACTTGCCTTGCATGTTCATGCCTTTCCTATTAAAAACTGATCCAATCTTCATGTTTGAATCAAGTTCACACCATTGCAGTGCCTCCCTTGTCTTAGATGTAGGTACATCTTCTTCCTCTTTAGTTCTTGGTAGATGTAGAACTTTTCTTAGACTCTTCTCGGTGAGTTTTAGTTTTACTCCATGAACTGCAGACTTGATTTTGAGTCCAGTATCATCAAGGGTAGCTGCACCAAAGAATTCGAGTACTTCCTTCTTCCAAATCTTGGTTGGCTCAGAAACTAAATACTCCAACCCGTTCTCAGTAATTAGGGTTACACCATCCTTAATTTCTTGTTCCGCATGGTCAAATGCATTCCGCACTAACTCATATCCTTCATTGACGTTCTCCTCGAGCTTTGACGCCATTAGAGTTTTGAGAAATCTTGAATTTAGAAGAGAGAGATGTCGACACACAACTTTGGTCTCGAAACAACGGATAGCGTGTCGACAAACAATGTTGAGAACCTATTTATACATTTCTAAAAACGAAGATGAAAAGACGCGTCAAAATACTCTAAATGTGTCGACACTGTTGAAAAGTGTCGACACATACTTCTAAAGTCTCGACAATAGTGTTGACTTATATGTGTCGACACTAATTATGATGTGTCGACACTTATACATATGCGTTCGACGAATAGTCGAAACTTCACTCGACGAATTCTGTATTGAACCAAAGTGTCGACACAACTTCTGGATGTGTCGACACCGATTTAGTCGACAGAACTTATGTGTCGACACTTATTCCCAGTGTCGACACAGCTATCCTAGATGTGTCGACAGAACTTTCTGAAGTGTCGACACTACTTATCTAGATGTGTCGACACCATTTCTCTGAAATGTCGACACCACTTCTATGTGTCGACACAAACAACTCCTTGTGTCAACACTCTTTTACTTAGCCAATTTTTATCAAAGTATTCTAAGTTCAACATTTCTAATTCAATTTTAAACTTATTGAATTTAGTTTCATCAATAGGCTTAGTAAACATATCAGCAATCTGATTATCTGTTTTAACATATTTTATGGAAATGTCCTCTTTTCTACATGTTCTCTAAGAAAATGGTATCTAATTTATATGTGCTTAGTCCTACTATGTGAAACAGGATTATTTGCAATAGAAATAGCACTTGTAGAATCACAAATCAAAGATGTTCTACTTACTTGAATACCATAGTCTACTAGCTGATGTTGCATCCACAATAGTTGTGCACAACAACTTCCTGCAACAACATATTCTGACTCAGCTGTGGAGATTGCCACACTGATATGCTTCTTACTGCTCCAAGACACTAGTCTTTCACCTAGAAATTGACAGGTTCCTGTAGTACTCTTTCTATCTTCCTTACAACCTGTAACATTCTGTAATGCTATCAGACTTTCCTTGTCTGAAGCATTCATATTCCTGATTTAACATTGACTTCCTATCTTGTCTTACTTGCTCTGATTCCTCCATATAGACTATTAATGTGTCCCACATCTCTTTAGAGGTTTTACAATGAATTAAGTTCTGAAATGTTGAATCATCAATGACACTAACAATTATATTCTGGGCTCTCTTGTCCATAGTGGCCAGGATGATTTCATCTTTAGTCATTTCAGAAAAGTCCTTGTTAGTTCTCTGATTTGCATCCAGAATAGATATCTTCATTGACACATATGAGCCTTCTTTGACTGTAATATATATTCTTGGGTCAGAAGCTTCCATAAAGAGTCGGACCCTCTCTTTCCATATGCCAAATATCTCTTTTCGACATATTGACAATTTCATTGACCCCAGCTACTTGTGATTTTCACCTGAACCCATTTTCTTGAGTCTTTCTTGATCTTAAATCTGCCTTAAGGATCTTACTCTGACTGTTAAGTTCTTTCTTGAGCAACCTCCCTCTGATACCACTTGAAAGAATTAATGCCTAACTGCCTAGAGGGGGGGTGAATATGTGTAATTCCTGTTTTGCTTCTAAGGCAGAAAAGCTGTTCTGTTCTTAACTAGAAATTGCAAAGTCTACTGCTAACACAACACAGCAATCACAGAAACAAACATTCACAGAGTGCACACAGTGTTTATAGTGGTTCCCCAAGGTCTGGATACATCCACTTTCCCCCTTCGCCTATCTAGTAGTGTACTAGATTCGGCCTAACTTCTGCACTTCTCCTCAGATCTTACAGCTCAGAACCCCAAACCAGGTTCCTACAACTCAGAGTGTCCCCACTCCTACAACTCAGGAAAACTGCCCTACCTCAGCCTTCAACAAGACCTACACTCAGAGAACACAGTCTCCTACAACTCAGGCACAAAGCCCTACCTCAGTTTTCAGCAAGACCTACACTCAGAGATCTAAATCTCTTACACTCAGCCTTTATAAAATAGGCTTACAATCTCAGATCTATACAGATCCTACAGAAAATTGTGTTTAAAAGATTATACACCACCACCCAGATAGAGAGAGAAGGGTTGGCTGACTTCTTGATGAGTTCTTGGAAGAACTTGGCAGAGATCAACCTCTCTTAGCTTTCTTCAAAGCTTCTTGAATCTGAACTCAGTAGTGTTGAATCTTCTGTGAAGTTGATCTTCAATCAGCTTCTGACTTTAGATTCAGATTTCAATCTGAATCTTATTTTGCAGCCTGGTTCAGCAACTGCTATTCTTAGATAGAGCTCTCTCTCTCCCACTTCTTCTAGATCTTCTGTCGAAAATCTTCTGTATAATTACTTCTATCTGTATTGCACAGAATCTGTATTCTTCAATGAATCATTCCTTTCTGTTGAAGGAAAAAGCCTTTATATAGTCTTCCTCCATGGTAACCGGCTGATCCGATTTCTAACGAACTTCTGACAGCTCTGACAGTTGCAGTAGACTGGCTGAGATGACAGCTGTCAAGTCATCCAGTCACTTCTTGAAAATACTGTCTCTGTCTGAAAGTGTTGAGACTGATCTTCATTATTTGTCGACACAAATAGACTAAGTGTCGACACAAGTGGAGTAAGTGTCGACACATGCCTTGGTGGTGTCGACACAACTCCTTCTGTTGTTGTAACAGCTTCTCGACACTACTTCTGTTGAATGTGTCGACACTGATTGAGTGTGTCGACACAAGTACTTCTTCTTTAAAACTTAATTGAATTATGCTGTGTGTCGACACATCTCCTTTGTGTCGACACAAGTACTTCTTCTTTAAAATTTAGTTGAATTCTGCTGAGTGTCGACACATCTCCTTTGTGTCGACATAAGTACTTCATCTTTAACACTGTGTTGAAACTTGCTATGTGTCGACACAAGTCCTGTGTGTCGACACAGTTGATGTCGACAAAGCCTTCAGTGTGTCGACACAGCCTCCTGGTGTCGACACATTTGATGTCGACAATTCTTCACAGTGTGTCGACACTGCCTGTATGTGTCGACACATTTCTTCTGGTGTCGACACTATCTTTACTGGTGTCGACACAATTTACTTCAAGTGTCGACTCTGCTTCTCTAGGTGTCGACACAAACATTCACAAGTGTCGACACTGCTTCTCTAGGTGTCGACACATGGACTTAGAAATTTTCTGCATTTCCTGCAATTACTTAACCTGCACATATAAACTCAAAACACATCAAATACACCTTGATGCATATCATTGAGTAGGGTGAAGCTTCTTCAAATCTGGTACATATTTTCCAATGTACCCAACACCAGCCGCAGCCGCCGGTGCGGGTAGAAGAGGTTCTACCCAGAGAATGAGGGATGACGTGTGTGAGGACCGGGTCGACGTGGGAACCCGAGGAGGTATAGGAGTGATCCACGATGGAGTTGGGGTTGAAGCCACTCGGAAGGCAAGCCTCCATGTGATGTACCGACGGAGCGTCGCCTCAACATCCCAGACCCCGCCCCAGGAGGAGAAGATCACTTCTCGGTGAAGGACATGTCGGATCATGAGGATCCGTTCTGCGATGCGCTGGTCATCCAGACGACCATCGAGGGCTACACCGTCTCCCGGATCTTGGTTGACAACGGGAGCTCCGTCAACGTCGTTTTCAAGAAGGCGTTTGACGAGGTGAAGGTGGAGCCAAGGAGGGTGTTGGACTCAGACGGACCCCTGTTCAGATTTTCAGGAGAGAGTAAGGAGGTCGAAGGTGGAGTAGGACTCCAAGTAAAATTGGGAGGAACCTCAAGGAACTGCCTGTTCGTCATTGTTGACGCTCCAAGCAGCTACAACGCCATCTTTGGAAGGCCCCTTATCAATGCCTTCCGTTGCGTGCCGTCATCGATCCACCAGTGCCTCAAGTTCAGCTCAGGGGGGCTCCAGGTCAGAGTCAAGGGAGACTCCAGGATGGCATGTCAGTGTTATGTCACGGCCGTCAACACCATCTCTTGGATGGCCAGGGCGGAGGAGATGGAGAAGATCATTGAGAGCCTGAGCAGGATGGAAGTGTCCGACGAGAAGGAAGCGGATGACGGCCATCATGCCCAGGCCCTCTGAAGAAGCCTCGCCTTGGGGGAGTCCTTTTTTTTCTTATCTTGTAACAAGCTCTACCCCCGACCGGCTGGGGGTAGGGGATCATGTAACCTGAATTTTTCCCCGTTTGAGGATGTTGGATTTGGTAGAATTCATGTAACACACCTGGTTTCCCACTCCCGGGAGGATCTCCTCATCCTGGCTCCCTCTAGCTGGTTGGGTCGAATGTGCCTCGGGGAGAGCAAGTCCCACCCCCCGAGAGGATCTCCTCATCCAGGCTCCCACTACCTGGATGGGTCGAATGTGTCTCGGGGAGAGCAAGTCCCACCCGCGAGAGGATCTCCTCATCCTGGCTCCCACTAGCTGGATGGGTCGAATGTGCCTCGGGATAGAGCAAGTCCCACCCCCGAGAGGATCTCCTCATCCAGGCTCCCACTAGCGGTATGGGTCGAATGTGCCTCGGGAGAAAGCAAGTCCCACCCCCGAGAGGATCTCCTCATCCAGGCTCCCACTAGCTGTATGGGTCGAATGTGCCTCGGGGAGAGAAGGTCCCACTCCCGAGAGGATCTCCTCATCCAGGCTCCCACTAGCTGGATGGGTCGAATGCGCCTCGGGGAGAGCAAGTCCTACCCCCGAGAGGATCTCCTCATCCAGGCTCCCACTAGCTGGATGGGTCGAATGTGCCTCGGGAGAGAGCAGGTCCCACCCCCGAGAGGATCTCCTCATCCAGGCTCCCACTAGCTGGATGGGTCGAATGTGCCTCGGGAGAGAGCAAGTCCCACCTCCGAGAGGATCTCCTCACCCAGGCTCCCACTAGCTGGATGGGTCGAATGTGCCTCGGGAGAGAGCAAGTCCCACCCCAAGAGGATCTCCTCATCCAGGCTCCCACTAGCTGGATGGGTCGAATGTGCCTCGGGAGAGAGCAAGTCCCACTCCCGAGAGGATCTCCTCACCCAGGCTCCCACTAGCTGGATGGGTCAAATGTGCCTCGGGAGAGAGCAAGTCCCACCCCCGAGAGGATCTCCTCATCCAGGCTCCCACTAGCTGGATGGGTCGAATGTGCCTCGGGAGAGAGCAAGTCCCACCCCCGAGAGGATCTCCTCATCCAGGCTCCCACTAGCTGGATGGGTCGAATGTGCCTCGGGAGAGAGCAAGTCCCACCTCTGAGAGGATCTCCTCATCTAGGCTCCCACTAGCTGGATGGGTCGAATGTGCCTCGGGGAGAGCAAGTCCTACCCCCGAGAGAATCTCCTCATCCAGGCTCCCACTAGCTGGTTGGGTCGAATGTGCCTCGGGAGAGAGCAAGTCCCACCCCCGAGAGGATCTCCTCATCCAGGCTCCCACTAGCTGGATGTGTCGAATGTGCCTCGAGGAGAGCAAGTCCCACCCCCGAGAGGATCTCCTCATCCAGGCTCCCACTAGCTGGATGGGTCGAATGTGCCTCGGGGAGAGTAAGTTCCTTTTTGCTCCGAGACGGTCCCGCTGTCCAGGCTCTCACTAGCTGGGCAGGGCCGGTGGTACCTCTCGTGGATGCCCAGTTCTCTTTGCTCCGAGACGGTCCCGCTGTCTAGGCTCTCACTAGCTGGGAAGGGCCGGTGGTACCTCTCGTGGATGCCCGTGTTTCTTTTTGCTCCGAGGCGGTCCCGCTGTCCAGGCTCTCACTAGCTGGGCAGGGCCGAATGATACCTCTCGTGGATGCCCCTGTTCTCTTTGCTCCGAGACGGTCCCACTGCCAGGCTCTCACTAGCTGGAAGGGCCGGTGGTATCTCTCGTGTATGCCCAGTACTCTTTGCTCCGAGACGGTCCCGCTGCCATGCTCTCACTAGCTGGCAGGGCCGGTGGTACCTCTCGTGGATGCCCCTGTTTCTCTTTGCTCCGAGATGGTCCCGCTGCCAGGCTCTCACTAGCTGGCAGGGCCGGTGGTACCTATCGTGGACCCTAAGTCTTTTTTACCCCGAGGCCGTCTCGTCACCCAGGCTCCCGCTAGCTGGCATGACAGGTTGACCCCTCGGGGAGACCGAGTCTTTCCGGCTCTAAGAAGGTCACTCAACGAATACGTTGGGTTGGATGTTTCTTTCCGAGCTTGTGCCAAGCTCGAAAAGAGCGGGGATCGTGTACAACCCGGTATTCACAGAGTGGTGTCCCCTCGGCAGGCGCGAGACCATCTTTGTATTTTTAAGCTTGTGGAGTGGTCACTCTTGGTGGTCGATTTAGGCCTAGCCCATGTAATATACAAGTAGGGGGAGGAAAAATCTGCCACCCCCCAGTGACCCCTTTTTGGGGGGGGGGGGGTGCGACAAGTTGGCTGACACCCTCCCCCGGCCTGTTAGGTGCGAGGTGGGAGCAGCGGGACCGGCCGGAGGCCTGGGTCTCGCCCCTGCCCCGCGGCCTGGCGGAGCGAGACCGGCCGAGGCCGGGGTCTCGCCCCTGCCCCGCGGCCTGGCGGGGCGAGACTGGCCGAGGCCAGGGTCTCGCCCCTGCCCCGCGGCCTGGCGGGGCGAGACCGACCGAGGCCCGGGTCTCCGGGTCTCGCCCCTGCCCCGCGGCCTGGCGGGGCGAGACCGGCCGTGGACGGGGTCTCGCCACTGCCCCGCGGCCTGGCGGGGCGAGACCGGCCGAGGCCCGGGTCTCGCCCCTGCCCCGCGGCCTGGCGGGGCGAGACCGGCCGAGGCCCGGGGTCTCGCCCCTGCCCCGCGGCCTGGCGGGGCGAGACCGGCCGAGGCCCGGGGTCTTGCCCCTGCCCCCTGCTCCCCAGTTCTTCGGGATTCGCCTCTGCGCTCGGCCCCTAGGTGGAGGAGGAGTGTGGTGGTTTAACCCCCACTCCCCTCAGGCGTTCGGGGAAGGTAAGGGAGATGGTTTAGCCTCCTTTTCCCCCGGACCCCTTTTGGCCGTGTTTTTACCGTTTTACCCTCGGGGTGGAATTACCTCTTTGCCCCCCGGTGTGAGTGTTTTCTATTGGCCCAAGGCCTATTTGGCGTAAGGGTATTTCTGACATTTTGGTCCATGAGATTGGAAAAACTTTAAATAGACCCTTGAGGGTGCCTTGGAGAGCATTGCATCTTAGCCACAAGAAACCCCTTTGCTTTCTTTCTCCAAGACACCTAACTCAGCATTGGCTAGGGAGGGGGAGACTTCAAAGGTCTTCCGGGTGTGAGGTGGGACCTCCACGCTAGAGCCGAGGGTCTGTTTCTAGTTTTTTGAGCCTTTGGTCCATGACATCCCCCTGAGTGTAGTAAGTGTGAGGTCACCCCTTTCAAGGGACCCCGAACTCCACGGGAGACCAAGTTTTTGGTTTCAACATTTTGGTGCGGTGAGCGTGGAGAGTGACCAACACAGAAGATCTCGGGAGAGTGTCATGGCTGGAGGTCAAGGAGGTAGTGATGATCTCGGCGAGCTCCCCAACCCCAGGACACTTTGTGGGAAGTGAAGACCTCACCTCTAGATGGATTCCGCTGCCAGGCTCTCACTAGCTGGCAGGGCAGGTTGACCTCTCATGGAGGCCAAGTACTTTTTGCTCCGAGATAGTTCCAACCCCCGAGAGGATCTCCTCATCCAGGCTCTCACTAGTTGGTTGAGTCGAATGTGCCTCGGGGAGAGCAAGTCCCACGCCCGAGAGGATCTCCACATCCAGACTCTCACTAGCTGGTTGGGTCGAATGTGCCTCGGGGAGAGCAAGCCCCACCCCTCGAGAGGATCTCCTCATACAGGCTCACTAGCTGGTTGGGTCGAATGTGCCTCGGGGAGAGCAAGTCCCACCCCCAAGAGGATCTCCTCATCCAGGTTCTCACTAGCTGGTTGGGTCGAATGTGCCTCGGGGAGAGCAAGTCCCACCCCCGAGAGGATCTCCTCATCCAGGCTCTCACTAGCTGGTTGGGTCGAATGTGCCTCGGGGAGAGCAAGTCCCACCCCTCGAGAGGATCTCCTCATCCAGGCTCTCACTAACTGGTTGGGTCGAATGTGCCTCGGGGAGAGCAAGCCCCACCCCCGAGAGGATCTCCTCATCCAGGCTCTCACTAGCTGGTTGGGTCGAATGTGCCTCGGGGAGAGCAAGCCCCACCCCCCGAGAGGATCTCCTCATCCAGGCTCTTACTAGCTGGTTGGGTCGAATGTGCCTCGGGAAGAGCAAGCCCCACCCCCCGAGAGGATCTCCTCATCCAGGCTCTCACTAGCTGGTTAGGTCGAATGTGCCTCGGGGAGAGCAAGTCCCACCCTCGAGAGGATCTCCTCATCCAGACTCTCACTAGCTGGTTGAGTCGAATGTGCCTCAGGGAGAGCAAGTCCCACCCCCGAGAGGATCTCCTCATCCAGGCTCTCACTAGCTGGTTGGGTCGAATGTGTCTCGGGGAGAGTAAGTTCTTTTTTGCTCCGAGACGGTCCCGCTGCCCGACTCTCACTAGCTGGAAGGGCCGGTGGCACCTCTCGTGGATGCCCAGTTCTCTCTGCTGCGAGACGGTCCCGCTGTCCAGGCTCTCACTAGCTGGGCAGGGCCGGTGGTACCTCTCGAGGATGCCCAACTCTCTCTGCTCCGAGACGGTCCCGCTGTCCAGGCTCTCACTAGCTGGGCAGGGCCGGTGGAACCTCTCGTGGAGGCCAAGTCCCTTTTGCTTCGAGACGGTCCCGCTGCCCAGACTCTCACTAGCTGGGCAGGGCCGGTGGTACCTCTCGTGGATGCCCAGCTCTCTCTGCTCCGAGACGGTCCCGCTGTCTGGGCTCTCACTAGCTGGGCAGGGCCGGTGGTACCTCTCGTGGATGCCCAGTTCTCTTTGCTCCGAGACGGTCCCGCTGCCCAGACTCTCACTAGCTGGGCAGGGCCGGTGGTACCTCTCGTGGAGGCCAAGTCTTTTTTTACCCCGAGGCCGTCTCATCACCCAGGCTCCCATTAGCAGGCATGACAGGTTGACCCCTCGGGGAGGCCAAGTGTTTTTTACCCCGAGGCCGTCTCGTCACCCAGACTCCCATTAGCTGGCATGACAGGTTGACCCCACGGGGAGGCCAAGTGTTTTTTACCCCGAGGCCGTCTCGTCACCCAGGCTCCCATTAGCTGACATGACAGGTTGACCCCTCGGGGAGGCCAAGTGTTTTTTACCCCGAGCCCGTCTCGTCACCCAGACTCCCATTAGCTGGCATGACAGGTTGACCCCTCCGGGAGGCCAAGTGTTTTTTTTTACCCCGAAGCCGTCTCTTCACCCAGGCTCCCATTAGCTGGCATGATAGGTTGACCCCTCGGGGAGGCCAAGTGTTTTTACCCCGAGGCCGTCTCGTCACCCGGGCTCCCATTAGCTGGCTTGACAGGTTGACTCCCTTGGGAGGGGGCAAGTATTTTCGGCTCAAAGAAGCCCACTCAGCGAATACGTTGGGTTGGACGTTTCTTTCCGAGCTTGTGCCAACCTCGAAAAGAGCGGGGATTGTGTACAACCCCGTATTCGCAGAGTAGGGTTCCCTCGACAGGCGCATGACCAACTTTGTATTTTTAAGCTTTTGGAGTGGTTTTGCATTCTTGGTGGCCAATTTTGGGTGGACCTGCGTAATATACTAATAGAGGGAGAAAATATTTGTCCCCCCCGGTGCATGTTTTTAAGATTTTTGGGAGTTTTGCACTCCTGGAGGCCAATTTTGGCTGGACCTGCGTAATATACTAGTAGGGGGAGGAAATATTTGTCTCCCCCCGGCCCCTTTGAGGAGTGATCGTTTCACTGTACTCGAGTGAACGTTTCACTGTACTCGAGTGAACGTTTCACTGTACTCGAGTGAACGTTTCACTGTACTCGAGTGAACGTTTCACTGTACTCGAGTGAACGTTTCACTGTACTCGATTGAACGTTTCACTGTACTCGAGTGAACGTTTCACTGTACTCGAGTGAACGTTTCACTGTTCTCGAGTGAACGTTTCACTGTACTCGAGTGAACGTTTCACTGTTCTCGAGTGAACGTTTCACTGTTCTCGAGTGAACGTTTCATTGTACTCGGGTGATCGTTTCACCAACCACCAGACCGCCGTCTCGCCAAGCAGGCTGCCGCTCGCCAGACCGTCGTCTCGCCAAGCAGGCTGCCGCTCGCCAGACCGTCGTCTCGCCAAGCAGGCTGCCGCTCGCCAGACCGTCGTCTCGCCAAGCAGGCTACCGCTCGCCAGACCGCCGTCTCGCTAGGTCGCCATCTTGCCAAGCAGGCTGCCGCTCGCTAGACCGTCGTCTCGCTAAGCAGGCTGCCGCTCGCCAGACCGTCGTCTCGCCAAGCAGGTTGCCGCTCGCCAGACCGCCGTCTCGCCAAGCAGGTTGTCGCTTGCCAGACCGCCGTCTCGCCAAGCAGGCTGCCGCTCTCCAGACTGCCGTCTCGCTAGGCCGCCGTCTCGCCAAGCAGGGCGCCGCTCGCCAGGCCGCAGCTCGCCCAGCCGACCGTCTCGCCTAGCCCCAGCTCGCAGGCCCCCAGCTCGCCCGGCCACAGCTCACCTAACTGCCGACTCGCCCGATTTGAGGGACTACCCCTGGTGGACTGCAATTAGCCGCTTAGAACAGCGGGATTTGGCTGTTGGCAGGCCAATCTGGGGGCATTTCGGTAATTTTCAGAGCAGTGAAGGTTGGTTATTTGCAGGCCATTCCCAGAAAACTATAAATAGGCCCTTAGGGGTGTCTTGGAGAGCATCACTTCTTCACTCTCTCTTCATCCTCCAAGACACCCTAGCTCAGCATTGGTTAGGGAAGGGGAGATCTCCAAGGTCTTCCGGGTGTGAGGTGGGACCTCCACGCTAGAGCCGAGGGTCTGTTTCTAGTTTCCTGAACCTTTGTCCTGTGACGTTCTTCTGAGTGTAGTAGGTGTGAGGTCACCCCTCTTTTGGGACCCCGAACTCCACAGAGACCAATTTTGACTTCAACATGGATTACAGGCGGCTTAGGTGGTTGGGATGGGAGTGGCGTGTGGATGATAGGTGGTAGTAGCGAAGTAATGGGAATAACTGGCCGCAAAGGAGGGGACAGTAATGACAGTGGAGGGTCAAGGGGTTGAGAATGATAGGGCTGGTGCTCAAGAAAGGTGACGTCGGACGATGTAACAGTCTTTCGATCAGTGGGAGAGTAGCAGACATAACCTTTCTGAGTGGAAGAGTACCCAATAAACATATATTTTGTTGCACGTGGGGCAAACTTGTTAGTAGAGGGGACAAGGTTGTGAACATAGCAGACACAGCCGAAAACACAAGTGTTGCAAATAGGGTGTGGAGGGAAAAAGACGGGAAACAAGAGTTTGAAAATGAAGAATAAAGGAGGGCAAGCGGTTAATGAGGTGGCAGACCGTAGAGATTGTGAAATTCCAGTATATGGTGGGAACATTCTGTTGAGTCATAAGGGTGCGAACGACCTCCATAAGGTGGTGATTCTTGCGTTCGGCGACACCATTTTGTTGAGGAGTATCGATGCTGGAGGTTTGATGGATAACGCAGAACTCATTGCACAAGTTGGCATGAGCAAACCGCACGACAAGCAACCTCGTACGAATAAGGAAAAAGTCGGAGCGGCGTAAAGTCGCACGAGAGGCACGTCGCGGGGAAACCAGAGGATCCAGAAGAGAGACCGCAATGACTAGAGGAGTAGGCCGCGCGGTAAGAGAGGTGGGACCCACATAGCAGACCTGAGAGAGTTATAAAAGGAGAAGAGGAGAAGGAGGGGGGAGGGTGGTTTCACGAGAAGTAGCAGAGAAACTGACGGTTAGAAAAAGTAAACCACGCGAGAAACTAGCGGTTAGAAGTAAACCGCGCGAGAAGAAGCAGCAGAGAAACGACGGTTAGAAGAAGTAAACCGCGAGAGGTGCGGACACTAAACCGCAAGGAGGATTGCGGTTAGAAACTTGGAGACCGCCCGGGATAACCTGCCTCTGATACCATGTAGAAAAACATTTGAAGAAAGGAGGAAAAATGAAACCTTGTATATCCTTCTTGTGTATGTAAATACATGTATGAGTACAAATATATAGGGAGAGGAGATGGAAGAATCTCAAATTTAAGATGTGGGAGTAAAACAAATAGGAAAAAAATACACAAATGCGCCAAAACATGGGCCTTTACATTGTCTTTTCTAACATATATTATTGACACTTTCTCTTTGAAGTATCTTTTCAATCCCGTAATACTATTCTTGTATTGTGAATATATTAGTATCTTTTTAAGTATTCAAGTTTGATAAATATTTTCTGATTCATTATTGGCTTTTATCCATGTATTTTTTATAGTATATCTCACACATTTGTTCAACTGTCCTTTTTAGGTTGAATTGCTAAAGAGCCGAGTGAACATCGCAAGTGGTACACCAAGCAGGTACTGCATGCTATTCAGTATTCTCTTTTTTGACTTATGCACAGTTTCTTTTCCTTTGCTCTTTCTAGTGACTTCACAATTCCACGGGTAGTTGGTGGAAATATTAACCTCAATACTCATATATAGTGATAATCATCATTTAGGTGGGGTCCTATCTTGATTTTCCGTTACTTATGTTTTCAGTGGTCATAAAATGTGTTGAGGCCTGTTTTGCAGATGCCCACAAATTCTCCCATTGAATGTTAGTAGTTATAGTATATAAAATAAGACACGTTCCTCTTTGTTCTTAAAAATAATAATTGTTCCCTTCTCTTCCTTTTTCAAATTCTTTTTATTCTGTTTTATTTATATAAAATAAAGGAATAGGAAGAAATAGTAATCTTTTCCTTTACAAAATATATCAAACGCATTGTGTCCGAACTAGTATTTTCCAAATAATTAAGTGATTTATCCTAGTATTGTATTCATACTGTTGTATTGAATGGGCCCGGTCAATTACTGATTGCTTTCTCTCCATATAATTAATGTTAAAACTTTAAAGTACTATTACATTTCCTGGGTCAAGTTACAATTTTTTTGGCAGTTGAATTGATTGCTTTCTCTCCATAAATGGCTTTATGGTGAAGTTGAAAAAGTGAGTTGAGTTGATCCGAGTCACAATCTTAGGGAAATTTGGTTAATTGTGGTTGTTTAACAGTTTGATCAAAAGATGGAGAATGCTAGTGGCATTGATTCTCATATCACAATTTTGAGTTTGCAGCAAGATTTTGAGTAAAGCCAAGTCATTTTTTTCGGCCGCACCCATTGGAACTTTGGTTTTTATTTTATTTTAGAATAAGTTGTCAATAGCCCTCCTATAGTTATTCACCATTGTTAACCAAGTTTTGAGTAAAGCCACGTCAATAACCCCCCTAAGTTTTAAAAATAGTCAATAACCCCCTAAGTTTTTAAAATAGGTCAATAACCCCCCCTCTTCACAGTTAACTTTCCAAAATAACTTTGTTAACCTTTTTTGTCCTAGCTGCCTGTGACTCTCCCCCTCCTTGTTCTCGCGGTCGACGATTGATGGGGGGTTATGTATAATGGTGAGTAATTGAAGGGGGTTATTGTCAATTTATTCTTTATGTTATTCATATTTGACTTGCGAAGGGGAGCCTTGGCGCACCGGGTAAGGTCTTTCTGTGTGACCTTGAGGTCACGGGTTGGAATCTTGGAAGCAGCTTCTTGCAAAAATGCAGGGTAAGGTTTGCCTGCATTTCACCTTTGTGGTGGGACCGTTCCCCGTACCCTCACTGCGTGGGGTTGCCTTGTGCACTGGGCTGTCCTTGTTAATATTTTACTTGGTTTTATCTTTATTTTATTGTTATGGATTTGTCCTTTAAACCCTAAATGCGAACTATCTTTCATTGATATATAGACTTAGGTATCATACACCTTTACTTGGTGATTCAAAATGAAACCCACAACCTGTAGACCTCCAAAGAGGGGGAGAAGAAAAGCTATTGAGGACCCTCTTTCAATGAGAACAAAAAGGGGAAGAAGTTTGGAACAAAAAAAATACTTCAAAGGAGGAGATCTCTTAAAGAAAATCATTCAGAAATTGCAGCATCTACTACAAGGATCTAGTACATGCCTTTGCTTCAGGAGAAGGAATCTACCTTAGGTGGAGCTTAATAGAAGTAATCAAGAAGTTGATCTGGAAGTATTATCGATTTTCTTGTGGGTTTTCTCCTCATCAAATGTAGGATTGTTTATAAAAATTCATGTGGATTTGATGATACATAACCTAGATAAGACTACTTACAGAAGGAAGAAGCTCAGTTGAAGAATGATCTCCAATACAAGCTTAGCGCTCAATGTTCATTGACCGCCGATCGAAACTATCACAATTCATTGATCTAGAGAAATGGTCAACGATCACCAATCGTTGACCGTTGACCACCGACCGCTAACCGGCGACTAAGACGCTCACAGATTAAAGACTCGAAGAGCTAGCTCAACGATCACCGATCGTTGACCACTATTTGTTGACCTTCGTTGACCGGCGTTTGTCTACCTCGCTCAGCGATCGCTGACCACTGACTTAAGATTATTGGAAAGTCCTTCTCAAGATTAAGAAGATTGATCGCATATTGCTGATTGAGAATTTGTAACCACTGCCCTCTTAGCCAAGATCTCCACCCAGTGATCGTTGACCAAAATGCTTACCGGTATTTGATCGAGTTCAAAATATTCTCGAATTCAAATATAGCCGTTTCCATTTCTCAGAAGGAAGGCACCTGTTTTTTTTTCCACCCTTTTATAGGACTTGGTCTGGCTTGGAAAGGGGGATTATATATATTTTCTTACAAAAGGAAGAAAACCCTCTCTAGCTCTCGCAATCTCAAGAAGCCCTAGCAGACTCTTTTCCTCTCCTATTTGTAGCTTCTCTAAGGAAGCTGTGTTTATTATGTAGTCCGAAAATCTCGATTGGATTTTAAATTAATAATTTTTGGGATCTTTTCAAATATGCATAGCAAGCGAGATGTTCTCGAATAATATCAAGTGACAATTGATCTAGAGTTCGCAGTAGTGCGTATTAGTCAACATTTACCCATAAAATAACTATGAATCAACAATTCACAAGTAGTAAATAAAACAAGAGAAACTACAGATTTTATAATTAACGACAAACAAGTTGTATGTTAATTAGGAAAGCTTTGAAATTCAAGATCAATTAATTTAAAACATAATATTAGACTTATTGCGGGTTGCCCGGTTTATCCCCGGTCCGGAGAATCGGACCGCCTTAGCTCGGAATTGGACTGGGCGCCCCCAAAAAAGGCGAAAAATCATGCGGTCGGATTTGTGTCGGGCAAAATCCATTAGCTCGTTTGAGTTTAGAAGAGTTGATAGATTTCCTCGAAGGGTGACAGGGCACCTCTCCGTTACAAGTTCAAGATATGAAAACAATTGAAAAATAAACTATGTCGTTGGAGCCTGGGTGGATGCGCTCTAGCGGGAAAAATTTCTAAGTCCTCAGAGGCTCGATGAAAGTAATCCTGCTAAGTCAGAGTCTTGATGAGAGCGCTCCCGTGGAGAAGGATGTCACGTCCTTGAAGCCTTGAGATGTCTTCACACTAGAGAAAGAGCGGAGCGAATTTCGAGTGGAGGAACGATCTAAGTCCCGCGTCCTCGCCAGAAAATGTCAGAGCTCTCTCTAATCTCTGGAATTGTTTGTCTTCAAATGAAATCTAGTGAGCCTATTTATAGTTTTCTGGAGAGATATGATGATAATTGTGTCGGGCCGGAATTTGTGATGACGAATGACATCGCGCCGTTTTGGTCACTTGGATCGCCAATTTTTGCGAAATCATCAAAGTACCCCCCCTCCCCCGGGCGGTCTGGGCAGCCCGAGCAAGGTGCACGACGGCTGCGGCGGAGGCCAGTGATGGTCAGCGGCGGTCGCCGACGCATACACGCTCATGGGGCGCGCACCATTCCTGCTTCGGCGTGCTGCGCTTGTGCTCGGGCAGGCTTAGCTTGCATATGCTCCTCCTCACAGGGTGGATTGGTCCCCTTGGCCTGACTCAGAGATACTTAAGGGGAATCCCATCAAACGCCCACAAATTTTCACGAGTCATGATCCACGTAGCGATGAATGCGGAATTTTATGACTTTAGCTCGAGGCGTCTCGAAACTTTACGATTATCAACTTTGACCGCAAATAATCGTTTGTCGAAATCAGAATGAAAAAATAATTCGATATTTCTTGTCATATCGTGGAAAATATTTTCTGTTATTTCTGTGAGATATTTGATTAGGATATCCTTTACTCCATTGCCCCTTTTGAGACAGGAAAATTTGGTAGGAGATATTCTGGTATTAACGAAGCCTTCCATTATAAGCCCTCCTGCGAGGTTTATAAATTATAGAGAGTCTTTGCTCTTTTCTTACTCTGTTGCAGAGTTCTTGAAGTCCTTGCCTAGGGTTCATGCGGTTTTGCCGTCATCATGTATCTCTCGAAAAAGGTCAGTGTTTTTCAGGAAATTATTCGAAGTCTCGGTGAGGGGGAGTGAGCGAGCGGAAATGGGTGCGTGCAGAGAATCCCGTATGAGGCGGCGACGACATCGGGGAGCGCGGAGGAGGCGCGCTGCGTGACGGACCCCAACATGGGCGCAGGTGGAGGTGCCTGCGGGGGGACGACACCTGTTTCGGCGCTCGGGCAACCACGCTCGGGGGACACCCGGGCGGGGGCGCGCGTGCGGGGTCACGACACGGGCGCGTGCTGGGAAGCCTGCATGATTTCGTGCCCGAGCGTGCGCTTGTGGGGTTACTCGCCCTGGCGAGCGCGGGGAGGCCCGCACGGGTGACCGCGGGGAGGCCCTCCTGAGCGAGGTCACCAGCGCGGGGAGGCCCGCCCGAACGGGGTCACCCGCGCGGGCGCACGCGGAGAGGCCCATACAGGCGGGCTAGGTTGCCCTTGCAGGTATGCCTGCGGGGGTGCGTGCAGACGATCCTGACAACACGCGACTAGGCGCTCGTGGCTGCATGCGGTAACATTTCTTCCCGGGGTCCTGCGGGTGTGCGCGGGACGCTTCTTGTGGGCCCACGACACGCGATTCCACAAGGATTTTTCCTGGTTGCTTCTTTTGTGCTAACATCCATCTTCTTTGCAGCTCCTGAAGGGTGGTGCTCTGTGGCGGGTGATGTGCCTTCCTTCGACTCTGAGCCTCGCCCGAGTGAACGGTTCGAGGAAACACTTTGGGATTTTGGCGGACGTGGAGGTCGTGATCCCTTCCCCGTTGGAACGCGTTCAAAATCCTCCTACGGGTCACTTTGCGATCACAGAGGGATGACTAAAGGCGGGCTTTCGGATCCCTCATGCTGAGTAAGCCATTGGGGTTTTCCAGTTCTGTGCCGTTCTGATTACGCAACTCTCTTTAGTGGTATTGACGGGGATCATGGGCCTGCTGTGCTTCTTTCGAGAGTTTGGCTCCCGTATGTCGGTTCAACTTTTCCGCGAATGGTGCAAAATTTGCCTCGGTCCTGGTGACCGAATGATGGTACAGAGCAACAAGAGGTGACTGTCGTTTGAAGACAAGACCGACTACCGTCATGGGGGAACGTCGTTTGGCTTTGTCAAGAACCCGTGGAAGTTGCCTGAGATTTGACGAGAGATTCCAGATTGCTGTCGTCGTCTGACAGGGCAGGAGTATGACTTTTCTCCTCTGGTGGGCTTCGAGGATTCATGCGAGCTGGGCACCGCTCTTTATAAGATCAACACGTTTGTCGTCGAGAAAAGATTGATTCTTGCGGGTCTCTCGACGGACACGGAGCGAACTTGTGTCGTACCGCTGGAGCGTAAAAAGAAGAGGAAGATAAAGTTCTCACAGAAGAGGGGGGAAGGTGGGTCGTCCTCCGCTTCCCCTATGGTTATTATTGAAGTTATTGATGATTGTCCGGATGACCCGATCGTTGTTCCGCCACCTGCTGAGACCGAGGAATCCCCGGAGCTGCCTGCAGACGAAGCCAGTTTCTCGTGAGGACCCCAAGCTGTCGCTGGTGACGGAGAAGGGCAAGGGGCAGGAATGCTCTGCTTGTGGAGCACTTCTCCCGATGGTACGTTTGTTTCCCCCATTGTTTTCCCCCTTTGGTTCATTTCTGCTCAGTGAAATAATTTATTTCTTGCATTTACAGTTGGACGAGATGCGCGAGATCGTGCTTTCCTGGGATAACTCCTACGTAACTATGAAAGACTAGTTTTTCTCTTTGCGGACGAAGCTGGCTGCGTCCGAGGATTCTTCGTCGGCTGCTCAGAAGGAGAAGATTCTTTCGTTGCTGGTTAATGCGGAGTCCGAGTTGTCTTATTCCAAGGTTGAGATTGAGACTCTCGAGTGAAGCTTAGCGCGAATGACGTATAAGTCGAGGCTCTTCACAGGAGGCTGGGTGTAGTCGAAGCGACCCTTACGGAGTCGATTCATTGTACTGAGGCAGCAGACGCTACGATGTTATAGCAGGAGGCGGAGGTGGAGCAGCTGAAGAAGGAGAAGGATCAATTGACCGCGGAGCTGAAGGACGTCGAGTTGGTGCGGGCGTTCACGGTGTTTGAGTACAAAGAGTCTCATGACTTCGAGGTGGAGCGATCCCATATCGTGGAGGAGACCCGCTCTGAGATGATGGCGACCGAGATCAATTCACCTGTGGAGGACGAGCGTGATGTCGCATACCGCTTTGGCTTTGACAAGGGATTCCGGGCTTCTCGGAGGTTACTAGAGCGCGATAATCTAAGTGTGGAGGATGCCTCAGATGACAATGCTTACGTAGATATTGAGGGATGATCCCATCGTACCATCTTTTTATTTGTCTGTTCGCTTGACTTCTGCTTCCTTTTGTAGGTGCGTCTTTGTACCGTCACCTGTTTTTTATTTTTCATGATCTTGTGCCCCGCGGGGCAGTTTTTGTTGGAATGAATACCCTCTTTGTTTTCAAATCTTTTGTGTTCTTGTTGTGTTTTGGTGCGCGTATACTTTTGGCGGAGGAGCGCTTAGCTCGAGTGTTGGTATTTTGAACAGCTCGCTATTTGGAGACATTCATCTGTTTGCGTTTTAGGATGACTGGAGACCGCCTAAGAGTTGGTAGCAAGGAACCCTTGTTTATTCGTGCCTTAGGATGACTGAAGTACGTTCATGTGGAGGTGGCGAGAACCTTTGTTCGTTCGCGCCTCAAGAGGACCTGAGTCCGTCCAGTTGGAGGTGGCGAAGAATCTTTGTTCGTTCGCGTCTCAGGAGGACCAGGGTTCGTCCAGGTGGTAGTGACAAAAAACCTTTGTTCGTTCGCGGCTCAGGAGGACCGGGGTCCGTCTAGGTGGAGGTGACGAAGAATCTTTGTTCATTCGTGGCTTAGGAGGACCGAGGTCCGTCCAGGTGGAGGTGGCGAAGAACCTTTGTTCATTTGTGCCTTAGGAGGACCGAAGTCCCTCTAGGTGGAGGTGACGAAGAACCTTTGTTCGTTCGCGCCTTAGGAGGACTGAGGTTCGTCTAGGTGGAGGTGGCGAAGAATCTTTGCTCGTTCGCTCCTCAGGAGGACCGGGGTCCGTCCAGGTGGAGGTGGTGAAGAATCTTTGTTCGTTTACGCCTTAGGAGGATTGAGGTTCGTCTAGCTGGAGGTGGCGAAGAACCTTTGTTTGTTCACGACTCGGGAGCACCGCGGTCCGTTTAAATGGATGTGTAAAATGAACTTTGTCCATCTCGCCTAGGAGGTGCATAAAGACTTTCGTTTGTCTCGCCTTGACTGTTCATGCTCTAGCGGTGTTATTGCAGTTGACAAAATTAAAATTAATTAGATCGTTGCTGAATGAAAGTACAATGGTGCGCAGGCACGACTGTGAGGCTTTTATTCTGATGATGAAAGAAGATAGACTACAGACGGTGGCGTAGTTCCCTCGGTGTGCTCCGTGCGTCAAGTCCTGGAGGAGTCCCCAAGAGATACGTCCTGCGAGTGAATGTCCAACGCGATGCCTGGAGCTAGTGCTTCAGCGCGGAGCGCCCTCAGTAGTGGCCCTCGGAGGATGCCATTGCATGTTGAGGCCGCTTGTACGATGATAAACTGGACGTCATATGTGGACACCAGGGGAACTCCCAGAGTCAATGGTAAGATGATTCTTCCCAAGATGGGGATCGTTGGGTGTCCTGCGACGTGCGCGCCTCTCGAGCCAAACTGGACATCTCTCCCCGAGATTTCTAGCTGGAGTAGAGTTGACAAGAACAATATGTTGGCAAATAGGTCGTCATCGCTCAATATGCTGTTCACCGTGACCGCTGGGCTTCCGAGTGTTGCCCGAATGTGTTGTGGATTCAGCGAGGGTCCTGGTGTGTTGGGGACTGTCATCCTGACCAGCTCTTACTATTTCCCGGGTGGTGCTTCGTCGTGGTGTTGCCCTCCGGCGGGTTCGGCAGGGGCCGGTGACGCTGCTACCCTTTTTCCTTGAAACTCCTTGAGAAAATCTTGAGGAAATCGTGACGTGCAAGCCACTCGACTTCCTCCTTCAGGCGTATAAATTCCTCTGTCGTGTCTGTGCCCCAGGTGAAATTGGCAGTATTGGGACTGGTCCCCCCCTGCCCGGGGGGACCTCCTTGGGCCTCCGAAGTTGAGAGTGATTTCTAAGGGCGTGTAGGATCTCTGTATGAGAGACACTGAGTTGGGCGATGAGTTGCTGCCCCCCAGCCCGTGAGGTTCCGCGTTTTTCGGACGTCGGGCTTAGATTCCTTTCCTTCCTCCTTCCCTGGCCGCCGTACTTTTGTTGGTGGGGTGCCTTGCCGGGAGTGATGCCTCCTTTGGCCGGTGCCCCCCGATCCCATGCCGCATGGCATGAACCACTCCACTGAGCGATCAGTGGCCTGAGGGAAATGATGTATTGCCTCCTATGTTGTTAAAGGCGCGCCTAAGGCTCTAGTCTCAACATGATTAGAGGCTTGTGCCTTCATGAGCCTTTTTTGCGCCTTTGGAACATTAAAGGCGCATCTGGGTGCGATTTATGTTGCAATTTTTCCCAAAATAAAGAAAGAAATATTGTAAGAACTCAATAGCTTTTGCATGATTTAGTGTTTGCGAAACATAATTCAGTGTTAAAACTTAGATATGATGCAAGTGATCACATTAATTCTATTTTTTAAGAGATATAAATGATAGTAATGAATACTAACGAGTAGAATAAATAAAAAATCTTATCAGTAACATGAACTGATGTTTGACGCTTATTTTTAAAAATGAATGTGGTTGCGTCTTGCCATCACCAGGCGCGCGCATGCGCCTTGTGCCTAGGCTCCAAGACCCTTTTGCCCCTTGATGCGTCTTGCGCCTTTAATAGCTAAGCTGACCGCCTTCTAGGGGGTATGCCCCCGAGATCTGGGAGGCCCCTAAGTCTCTTAGCAGAATGAGCGCTTGAGTCTGGCGCTCCTGCATCTGACACATTCTCTCTTCTTCCAAAGACGTTAGCCCGTCGATTACCTCCTCGAGGCGCGCCGTGTGGCCGATGAGTGAGTCATTGGATACTTGATCACTAGTGTCCTTGTAAGCAGGTTGGCCGACGGCGTGCACGCTTCCTTTCGTCATTGCAACTCGTTGGGGATGCTTGTGCGTGGTTATCTTAAAATTCGCTGGAGCTTTTGTGAACATTTTTCCACAGACGACACCAAACTGTTACAGGTCGGCTGGTTTTTCCTCGGTCCGGAGAGTTGGACCGCCGTAGCTCGGAATTGAATCAGACGCACAAACATTCAATAAGAAACAACAACAAATGACAAAAGGCTTTTTTTGACGTGGAAAACCTGTAAAGGTTGAAAAATCACGTGGTCGGATCTGTGTTGAGTCAAAATCCACTAGTTTTTTTGAGTTTACAAAAGTTGAAAGATTTCCTCGGAGGGTGACAAACCACCTCTTCGTTACAAGTTTAAAATATGAAAACAACAGAAAAATAAACCAAGTATTTGGAGCCTGTGTGGAAGCGCTTCAGTAGGGAAAATCGCTAAGTCCTCGGAGACTCGATGAAAGAGCTTCTGCTAAGCCAGAGCCTTGATGTGAGCACTCCCGTGGAGAAGGATTTCACGCCCTTGAAGCCTTGAGATGCTTTCACACTAGCGAAGGAGCAGAACGAATTCCGAGCGAAGGAACGATCTAAGTATCACGTAGTCACCGGAAAACGTCAGAGCTTTCTCTAGTGTCTGGAGTTGCTTGGCTTTAAATGAAGGTCTGAGAAGCTATTTATAATTTTCTGGAGGGATACGATGGTAATTGCCCCAGAGCGGAATTTGTGTTGACGAATGCCGTCGCTCCGTTTTGGTCACCTATATCACCAATTTTAGCGAAATGACAAAAATGCCCCTCGGGCCGTCCGGACAAGGTGCCCGACGGTGGCAGCGACCGGCGATGGCAGAAGGCGCCGACGCGAGTGCGCTTCCACGGGGGGGGGGGGGGGGGGGGTCCTGCTTTGGCATACTGCACTTGTGATCGGACCGGCTGCTTGCGTACGCTTCTCCTCGCGCGGTCCCTTGGCCTGACTCGTAGATACTTAAGGGGAATCGCATCAAGACTCCTAATAATCGAGCAAGGTTTTAGCTATGCCAGCAGGGTTATTAAGTGCAACAACTATTCCAACCTGAATGGGTTGACTAGAATGAAAACTTGTGGAGATCAGATGGAGGCGAAGGAAGAGGAGCCCTGAACAACCAGGAGGTCGACAAGCTCGTGGAAGATTAGAGACTGGTTGTGAGCTGCCCTGGAGGGCGGCCGGAGGCATGGAGGGATCAGACAGATTCATAGGTGGCTTTGATGGAAGCAGGAAGGCAGTCGACGTCGAGACAGTCGAGCAGTACCTGGCCTGAAGGAGCCCAACAATGGAGATGTTCTCGACGGAAGAAGGGGCGAGGTCGTCGGATCGTTAGGTGGCGACGGCTGGCGTTACGAGCTCTGGAGGAGTCGCCGACTTTAGTGGAGTGTGAAGAATAGGGGCCTTCTGAAAACAACAGAGATGCAAGTCGTTGCCACCTAGAGACCCAACCTTTTGAAAAGAATAGAGAACGTCTATTTTTTTCGTCTTTTGCCAAGCTGTCCGACTGGAGAGAGAGGGGCAACTTTTAATATGAATATGTTTTAGGTATTTTAAAGTGGGAGATTTCAAAGGACACCAAAGATAAATTTTAAAGGATTTTCCCACTTAATAATTGTTACCATAATTTAATTCTGAAAATAGAATATTTTTAATTTTTATTTCAATATTTAGCCAATTTTGAATATGCTTCTATTATTTTTTTCTTGCCTAATTAATATATTCCTATTTGACAGATCTTTTTATTTAGGGACTTATTGGATGTTCATACAAATAAGCCGTGATAACGAGCACTTGTGTGCGATACAAAATAAACGAGTACATGCGTGATAAAAATAGATGTTCGTAAGAGGCTAGATGAGTGAGCGAGAATGCTAAACATATAGATAGTTCGGGTTTTAAATTATGGTATAATAACAACATTCAAGCCTTTATCCCACTATAGTGGGGTCGGCTATATGGATCATTTGTCGCCAGTGTGCCATATCTTTTGTCATAATCTCATTAATGCCTAAGTACATCATGTCTTTCCTTACAGTTTCATTCCAACTCTTTATTGGTCTACCCTTCCCTCGTTTAACATGCCTAGTGACTAGACTCTCACAACGCCTAACAGGTGCCTCTAATGGTCTCCTTTGTACGTGTCCAAACCATCTTAGAAGAGCTTCTCGCATCTTCTCTGAAATTTGGTGCTACGCCTGTCTTATCCCTGATACTTTCATTCCTAATTTTATCTAATCACGTGTGTCCACACATCCACCTAAGCATTCTCATCTCCGCAACTCCCATTTTTTGCTCATGTACACAATTCACTTCCCAACACTCAGAACCATAGAGTATTGCGGGTCTAATTGCAGTACTGTAAAACTTTCCCTTAAGTTTTAGTGGTACTTACAATCACATAAGATCCCTGACGCGCCTCTCCACTTCAACCAACTTGCTTGGATTCTGTGTCACATCTTTATCAATACCTCCGTCCTTTTTGAACTATCGATCCAAGATATTTAAAACATTCACTACGAGAGATATCTTGATCACCCAACTTAATAACGAAGTCATTCGTCCTTTTTGTATTGCTAAATTTAAGTTATATACTCCGGCTTTGCCCGGCTCAACCTAAAGCCCTTCTTTTCTAAAGTATCTCGCTAAAATTCAAGTTTTTTGTTTACACCCTCACGCGTCTCATCAACCAAAACGATATCATCCGCAAACAATAAACACTAAGGTATTGTTTGTTGGATATGTCTAGTGAGCTCATCTAAGATAAGGGTAAAGAGATAAGGGGTTAAAGCTGAACCTTGATGTAAACCAACAATGATATGGAATTCCTGTGTTAATCCTCCAGATGTCCTCACCCTTATCACTGAATTTGTATACATATCTTTGATTATGTCAATATATGAAACATTTACACATTTCTTTTCTATGACTCTCCGTAAGATCTCTCTTGGAACTATCATAAGCCTTCTCAAGATCAATAAACAGCATATGCAAATCTTGTTTTCTTTCTCAATAGTTGTCAATGAGTCTTCTCAAGAGATGTATAGCTTCTATGGTCAACCTCCCTGACATGAATCCAAATTGATTCTCCGAGATGTTATTCTTCTGTATTAACTCTTCTTTTTATTACCCGTTCCCACAGTTTCATGATATGACTCATCAATTTAATTTCTTTGTAATTAATACAATTTTGTATATTTCCTTTATTCTTATACAACGGTACCAAGATACTTTCTCTCAATTGTTCTGACATCCTCTTTTACTTCAATATCTTATTGAAAAAATATGTAATTTACAAAATTACTTCATTTTCTAAACATTTTCATATTTTGATGATATATCGTTTGACCCAATCGTCTTTCCATTTTTCATCTTATTTAGAACATCTTTTACCTCTGATACTTGCATTTTATGATAAAACGTTATGTTGTTATACTTCTCTGATTTAATTAACTCTTTCAAGTTCAATTTATTGTCCATTTGTTTTATCATAGAGTTGATAAAATTATCTTTTTCATCGCTCTTTAATATCCACATCATCTGTCAAATTTATATTTGTCTCATCCTTTATACATTTCACTTGACTTAAATATCTTTTTTTTCTTGCTCGAGTAATTTTATATATGTCACACTCTCCATCTTTGATATTATTCATAAGTTTGACTTATTGATTTATTTATTGACCGATTAGCTTTTTTTGGCGATTTTATATCTGACTAAGTTTTCATCATTTCTACAAGCGTATAATGATTTATAGTTAGCACTCTTTGCCCTCATTTTGTCTTGCACTTACACTTTCCACCACCAAGATTCTTTATTTGCTGGTGCACGACCTTTTTATACTCAAAGTACGTTCTTTTCACTTATTCTTAAATGTGAAGACATAACTTTACATGAGACATTAAGATCAATATAAGGTTCATCAACTAGTTGCTTCATTACTACCGTCTTGAAAACAACCTGTTTTTTCATATTCAAGTTCCACTATCAATTTATTTGCAATATTTTTGTTCTTGTCTTAAATTTATTATATTTAATTTGTACATCTAATACCACTAATCTATATTGTGTTATCAAACTTTCTCGTGTTATGAATTTGCAATCCTTACAAATCATTTTATTCATTTTGCGAGTCATAAAGTAATCAATTTGTGATTTATTTGGTTCACTTTTAAACGTAATTAATTGTTCTTCCCCTTTTATAAAAAGCGTATTTGAAACAATTAGCTCATGTGCTACGACAAAGTTTAAAATGGTTCAACCTTCTTCATTACTTTCTCCATATTCATATCCTCCGTGAACGGCTGTGTAATCTACATTTTCCTTCCCTATATGTCTATTTAAGTCTCCTCTCATGAAAATATTCTCTCTTTGTGAGATTTCTCTTACTAAATCATCTATGTCTTCCCAAAATTGCATTTTAATAAGCTTCACTTAATCCTACTTGTGGCGCGTAATCACTGATTACATTAATAGTTTCATTTTCTTTGATAAATTTAAGAGTTAAGATTCTATCTCCTTTTTTACTTATGCCAACAACTTCATTCTTTCAAGTAGTATCCATAATAATACCTACCCCGCTGCTTTTTTTATTTTTTCATGTGTGGCATAATTTAAAACCTGAATTATCAAAAAATTTAGCTTACCCACTCATCTAGTCTCTTGCATGTATAAAATATTTATCCTTCTCCTAATCATCGTATCCACTACGATGCTTAGGAGAAGGATAAATATTTTATCCTTCTCCAAATCCGTTTACTATCTTGTATAAAAATGTCTGATCAGCGCGCACAAGGGCTATGTTATGACTGCGATGAACAATATACTCACGAGGCAAAAGACAGTTTATTTACACATGGAGGACTATGATGATGAATGGGTTGGATGAATTGGGCACCGTCGTCGATCTCCCGATGTTATGGGCTTCGTACCCGGCTAATATCTTTATGGTTTTATTATGTCACCTTTCATTAGGTGTCATTGTTGATTTTCGTTATTTTGTATTTTTAAGTAAATCCATGTGTATGGACTTATTTACATTTATATGTCATTTAAGTCTATTTAAAGGACCGCTTGGGTCTTGTAATGGCAAGGAAAATTTGTCTCTTTGTCTTGTCCTTATTTATGAGATTTTGATAGTTTCTCCTTTTGAGCACACCCCACCCACGCAGCCGCGATTGCAGCTCCACCGTATCCTCCACCTCCCGAGCACACTCCGCCTAAGCAGTCGCGGTTCCGGCTTCGCCATATCCTCCGCTTCCAGTCATACTCCGGTAAGCCATAACAACAACACGCTTGGTTCTTCACCAAATCACACATCACATTGCAGAAGATGACTCTAATGCCATGTTAGAATTCAAGCTTTCAACCTAAAACCAATTGGTTGGAGGTAGACATGCTAGAGATCTATATTAAACTCACAGGGCAATGTTAGTTTCAGAACAGTCCCTCCATATTAATTTTACCAAATCAATGCTATTTAATTGTCTATATTTTACAGCCTTTGTTACCTCAGCAATATCAACTTAGCACAAAAAAATAAATACCAGTTTATACACAATGCAGTCTGCTGGATCTGCAGTGCTGCACCTTCTTTGTAAACACAATTCGCTGCCCAACATTCAGAACTATAGAGCATCGCGGGTGTAATTGCAGTACGGTAAAACTTGCCCTTAAGTTTTAGTGGTACTTTACGATCATATAAGATCTCTAACGTGTCTCTCCACTTCAGCCAACCCGCTTGAATTCTGTGTGCCACATCTTTATCAATACCTCCGTCTTTTTGAACTATCGATCCAAGAAATTTAAAACACTCACTACGAGAAATATCTTGATCACCCAACTTAGTAACGAAGTCATCTGGCCGTCTTGTACTACTAAATATAAGCTCTATATACTCTGTTTTTCCCTTCTCAATCTCAAACCTTTTTTTTCTAAAGTATCTCGCAAAGATTCAAGTTTTGCATTTACACCCTCGCGCATCTCATCAACAAAAATGATAGCATCCGCAAACAATAAACACCAAGGTATTGCTTGCTGAATATGTCTGGTGAGCTCATCTAAGATAAGGGTAAAGAGATACAGACTTAAAGCTGAATCTTGATGCAAGCCACCAGTGATAGGGAATTCCTTTGTTAATCCTTCAGATGTCCTCACCCTTGTCCCTGAATTTGTATACATATCTTTGATTTTGTCAATATAGATATATTTACACCTTTCTTTTCTAATACTCTCCATAAGATCTCCCTTGGAACTCTATCATAAGCCTTCTCAAGATCAATAAACAACATATGCAGATCTTGTTTTCTTTCTCGATAGTTGTCAATGAGTCTCCTCAAGAGATGTATAGTTTCCATGGTCGACCTCCCTGACATGAATCCAAATTGATTCACCGAGATGTTAGTTTCTTGTCTTAATCTTCTTTCTTTTACTCATTCATATAGTTTCATGGTATGACTCATCAATTTAATTCCTCTGTAATTAACACAAATATTGTATATCTCATTTATTCTTATACAAAGGTATCAAGATATTTTTTCTTCATTGGTTCGACATCCTCTTTGATTTCATTATCTTATTGAAAAAACATGTAAGACACAATATTTCTTCATTTTCTAAACATTTCTATACTTCGATGGGTATATCGTCTGACACAACCGTCTTTCCATTTTTCATTTTATTTAAAACATATTTTACCTCTGATTCTTGAATTTTATGATAAAACGTTGTGTTCTTATACTTCTTTGATTTATTTAACTTTTTCAAGTTCAATTCATTGTCCTTTATTTCATTATAGAGTTGATAAATGTATTTTTTCCATTGCTCTTTAATATTCACATCAACCGTCAAAATTGTATCTGTCTCATCCTTTATACATTTTACTTGACTTAGATCTCTTATCTTTTTTCTCTAGCTCGAGCAATTTTATGTATGCCACACTCTCCATCTTTTTTATCTTGTCGCTTATAAAATTTTTCATAAGCTTGATTTCTTGCTTTACTTACTGTCTGTTTAGCTTCTTGTTTGACGACTTTATACCTGACTAAGTTTTCATCATTTGTACAAGCGTTGAGTGATTTATAACTGATCTTTTTTGCCTTCACTTTGTCTTGCACTTCCTCTTTGCACCAATAAGATTCTTTATTTGGGGACACAAGAATTTTTGATACTTCAAGTACGTTCTTTTCACTTATCCTTAAATATGAAAACATAACTTCTCATGAAATATTAAGATCAACATAAGGGTCATCAACTAGTTGTTTCATAATTGTCTTCTTGAAAACAATCTGTTTTTCCATCATCAAATTTCACCACCGATTTTTTGCAATATTTTTGTTCGTCTTAAATTTATTATATTTCATTTGACTTCTAACACCACTAACTTATGTTGTGTTGTCAAATTTTTTCTTGTATGATTTTGCAATCCTTGCAAATCATTTTATCCATTTTGCGAGTCATAAAATAAACAATTTGTGATTTATTTGGTTCGCTTTTAAACGTAATTAAATGTTCTTCACTCTTTATGAAAAACGTATTTGATACAATTAGCTCATGTGCTACGACAAAGTCTAAAATACTTCGTCATTTTTTATTACTTTCTTCATATTCATATCCTCCATGAACGGCTGTGTAATATACATTTTTCTTCCCTACATGTCCATTTAAGTCTCATTCTAGGAAAATCTTCTCTCTTTGTAGGATTTCTCTTACTAAATCATGTAAGTCTTCTCAAAATTATACTTTAAAAGTTTCGTTTAATCCTACTTGTGGCGCATGTGCACTGATCACATTAATAGTTTTCATTCCTATGACCAATTTAAGAGATACGATTCTATCATCTTTTTACTTACCCTAACAACTTCATCCTTTCAAGTAGTATCCACAGTAATACCCACTCCACCGTTTGTTTTATTTTTTCCTATTTACCATAATTTAAAACCTAAATTATCTAAAAATTTTGTTTTCTCACCCACCCATCTAGTCTCTTGCAGACATAAAATATTTATCATTCTTCTAATCATTGTATTCACTACTTCCGTCGCTTTCCCGGTTAGCGTACCTATATTCCAACTTCCAAACCTAAGTCGATCATAAGTTTTGCGACATACTACCCTAGGACGTCTTATATGTGAGGACTTTTGCCTATTTAACACTACACCCAATTCCTCTTGGAGGTGCAGCGGTCCCTGCCAAGACGCTGTATTCGGACCATATGACGAGAATTCTTGCAAATTTAACACTACAACCAAGTCTCTGAGATGCTGCGGTTCTTGCCAAGATCCCGCATTCGGACCATGTGACACATTCCATAAGGGGAACAACCAGCTTTTGCACAATTTCTCAAATGATCCATATTCATAAATTTTACGCGGGCAATCTACCTAACACAACCCTAAATTATGGTACACATGAAAAAAAATTAAACAAACAATAAATTATGCATTATTGTGGATACTACTTAAAGGGATGAAGTCGGGGTTAGTAAAAAAATTGATAGAATTATAGCTCTTAAATTGGTCATAGGAAAAAATTATTAATGTAATCAGTGATAATGCACTTCAAGTAGGATTAAATAAAGTTATGAAAGCGTAATTTTGGGAAGACTTACATGATTTAGTAAGAAAAATCTCATGAAGAGAAGATTTTTATAGGAAAAAAACTTAAATGGACTTATAGAGAAGAAAATATAAATTATACAGTTGTTTATGGAGAATTTGGGTAGAAGAAAGAATAAAAAAACAATTTTAAATTTTATCATAACAGAAGAGCTAATTGATATAAATACACTATTCATGAATAGGAAAGAACATTTAATTATGTTTAGAAGCGGATCAATTAAGTCACAAATTGATTATTTTATGACTCACAAAATAAATAAAATGATAAAGATTGCACAATCATATCATGATTACATAGTCATATCAGGAGAAAGTTTAATAACACAACATATGCTAGTTGTGTTAGATGTGCAAATTAAATATGATAAATTTAAGGCAATGACATAAGGGTTATAAAAAATTTGATGGTGGAACTTGAAGAATAAAAATAGGTTGCTTTTGAAACAACATTTATGGAACAACTAATTGATGATCCCTATATTGATTCTAGTGTCTTATGAGAAGTTATGTCTTCATATTTAAGAATAAGTGAAAAGAACGTACTTGGAGAGTCCAAAAGTCGTGCGCCGTCAAATAAAGAATCATTGTGGTGGAAAGAAAAAGTGCAAGACAAAGTAAAGGCAAAGAGGCTCAACTATAACACACTTTACGCTTGCAGAAATGATGAAAACTTGACAAGTTATAAAGTCGGCAGAAAATGAGCTAAACTTGCAGTAAGTGAAACAAGAAATCAATTTTATGAAAAAATTTATCAGCGACTGGATACCAAAGATGGAGATCATGATATATATAAAATTGCTCGAGTTAGAGAGAGCAAGACAAGGAATTTAAGCGAAGTTAAATGCATAAAAGATGAAACGGATTTGACTTTGACGGATGTTGTGATTATTATAGAGCGATGAAAAATATACTTTTATTAACTCTACAATAAAATAAAATACAATAAACTTAGTTTGGAAGAGTTAAGTAAAACAAAAAAGTATATGAGCATAATGTTTTATCATAAAATTCAAGCATCGTAGGTAAATGATGTTATAAAAAAGATGAAAAATAGAATGACAGTTGATCAAACAATATACTCATCAAAGTATGAAAACGCATAGGAAAAGTAAGAATTTTGTGACTTATGTGTTTCTTCAATAAGATACTGAAGACAAAGAGAATGACAGAACAATTGAGAGAAAGTATCTTTGTACCTTTGTATGAGAACAAAGAAGATATAAAAAATTGTGTCAATTACAGAGTAATTAAATTAATGAGTCATACCATGAATCTATGAGATTGAGTAATAAAAAGTAGAGTAAGACGAGAGATTAGTATCTTGGAGAATCAATTTGGATTCTTCTTGGGGGCGATCGATTATGGATGTTATACATCTCTTGAGGAGACTTACTGACAACTATCGGGAAAGAAAACAAGATTTACATATGCTTCTTATCGACCTTAAGAAGACTTATGATAAGGTTCCAAGAGAGGTCTTTTGGAGTCTTAGAAAATAAATGTGTAAATGTTTCATATGTTAATTAAATATATGTATACAGATTCAGTGACAAGGGTGAGGACATCTGGAAGATTAACACAAAAATTCTCTATCTTTGTTGGCTTATATTAAGGGTCAGCTTTAAGTCTTAATCTTATGGCTTATATTAACATAATCAAAGATATGTATACAAATTCAGTGACAAGGGTCAGCACGTTCCAACAAACAATAACTTGGTGTGTATTGTTTGTGGGCGATATTGTTTTGGTTTATTAGACGCGTGAGGGTGTAAACGCGAAACATGAATCTTGGCGAGATACTTTAGAAAAGAAGGGTTTTAGGTTGAGCATGGCAAAGACGGACTATATGGAGCTTAAATTTAGCGGTGCAAGGACTGATGACTCTGTTATTAAATTGGGTGATCAAAATATTTCACGCAGTTAGTGTTTTAAATATCTGGGGTCGATAGTTCAAAAAGATGGAGGTGTTGATAAAGATGTGATACATAGAGTTCAAGCAGGTTGGTTGAAGTGGAGAGTTGTGTCAGGGTTCTTATGCGATCATTATAACTTAAAGGCAAGTTTTACCGTACTACAAGTAGACCAGCGATGCTCTAAAGTTATGTGTGTTGGCAGTGAATTGTGTACATCACTAAAAAATGGGAGTTGCGGAGATGAGATTGTTTTGGTGGATGTGTAGGCACACGAGGCTGGATAAAATTATGAATGAATGTACCAGAGATAAGACTGGAGTGACACAAATTTTAGAGAAGATGTGAGAAGCTCGATGGTTTGGACACATATAAAGGAGACCATTAGATGCACCTGTTAGGCGTTGTGAGAGTTTAGTCACTAGGCTTGTTAAATGGGGCAGGGGTAGACAAATAAAGACTTGGGTTGAAATTATAAGGAAAGACATGTTGTACTTGGGCATTTGTGAGATTATGATTAAAGATATGGCATAATGGAGACAAAGAATTCATATAGCCGACCCCATTATAATGGGATAAAAGCTTGAGTGTTGTTATTCCGCACTTTCATAAAAGACTGGATAGATAACAAAGAAGGCTGGGGATAGAAAAGATGGATGGGGTTAATAAAATGCTTCCAATGCGGAGGAGGGTAAAATGGGAAGGCGAACTGTTTGAAATTACCTTTTAATTTGAACCCTTGAATAATCTGGATCTTCAGATGGACATTATCCATTTCACCTCAAATGGAGAGGAGCTCCATCAAACGAGGGGGAGGAGACAACATTAGTGAGTGAGAGAAGAGAAGCAAGAGTTTGCTTTAATATTACATGGTCGATATAATGGCTTAAACAACCCATGATAGGATCTGTTTGGTGCGGTTTTTTTTTGCTCTGGTTAGTTTTGAAAAAAATGTCATTGCCATAGAATGTATGTTTGGCATGACAACGACTATCATCGCCATCAAAAAGGAAAACTAGTTTTGAACATAAAAGTTGATGTTCTTTAGGTGAGGCCGGGCGTTCACGAACGATGGTTCATTCATGACCGCCATCGTCGCGCCAAATGAAGCCTTAATATATGTCATTGTTGTGAAATGAAAAGTCTTGATATCTCATGAGAAGATCTTAGCATATATATATATATATCTCAAATAGGGAAAATGCAATATTGTCTATACATGATATTTACAGAACACATAACATAAAACGACGATAATCCCAATACTCCCCCTCAAGTTGGTGCAAAAATGTCAATCATGCCCAGCTTGGAAATAGTCAATCTGAACGAGTAGGACCAACAACTTTAGTGAAGGCGTCAACAAGCTATTTGACCGAGGAGACGAAAGCTCGAAGAATAGTCCCTGTACGGACATGGTCATGCAGAAAATGAACATCCATCGCGATGTGCTTCGTGCCCTCATGTAGTACCGAGCCCTGAGTAAGTACGGGAGATGACTTATTATCACAGTAGAGAGTCGAGCCAGTAGCAAGAGATAGGCCGAGTTCAGTCAGCAGTGATCGAAACCAAACCAACTCGGTGACACCATGTGTCATGGCGCGGTACTCTGACTCAGCAGAAGAGCGGGATACGATAAGTTGTTTCTTGCTCCGCCACGAAACAAGGTGATCACCATGGAATACGCAAATACCTATTGTAGACCGTCGATCAGTCAAAGAGCTAACAAAATCTGCATCAGTGAAGCATGAGAGACTGGAGGCACTATCAGCCCGATAGAATAGCCCAAGACCAGGGGCACACTTAAGATATCGAATAACACGTCGAGCAGCTTCTACGGGAGATGTCCTGGGAGAATTCATGAACCGACTCAAAACGCCCACTGAGAAGCTGATGTCGGGCCTAGTATTGGTCAAGTATATCAAGTGGCCAACCAGACGCTGGTACTGAGAGGGGTCTGGTAGAGGATCACCAGATTCAGCATGAAGGCGATGGTTGGTATCCATAGGAGTACTCGCTGGACGACACCCAAGTAGGCCCGTGTCCCGAAGAAGGTCTAAGGTGTATTTGCGCTGCGATATCGAGATGCCCTGCCGTGAGCGAGCTACTTCAATCCTGAGAAAATAATGGAGAGGTCTAAGGTTTTTCACCTCGAAGGCTGAGCGAAGTGTAGCTTTCACCTCAGAGATGCCAGAAGGGTCATCCCCCGTGAGAATAATATCTTCTACGTAGACCAAGACAATTGCCCGACGGCCCTCAGGAGTAGCACGAATGAAGCAAGTGTGGTTCGCACGGCACTAAGTGAAACATGACTGAAGAATAACCGAGCTGAACCGTTCAAACTAGGTCTGCGAGGATTTCTTTAAGCCGTACAGAGACTTGAGGAGGCGACAAACTCTCCCCAAATACTCCCCCTGAAGAGCAAACCCGGGGGAGGAGCCATATAAACTTCTTCCTGTAAATCACCATGCAGGAACACATTTTTGACGTCGAGCTGGTAGAGCGACCACACACGAGAGGCCGCAAGCGAGAGCAAAAGACGGACAATGGTCAACTTAGCCACAGGAGCAAATGTGACACCAAACTCGTCCGTAGTCTGAGTAAAGCCCTTGGCCACCAAACGAGCCTTATACCGATCAATGGTACCATCAACAGAATACTTCACTGTATAAACCCATTTTCACCCAACTGTGAGTTTCTCGGGAGGAAGAGGAACCAAAGAACATGTCCCAGTACGACAAAGAGCAGACATCTTCTCCTCCATGACCCGAATCCACCGCGGGTCACAGAGAGCCTCAGCGGTCGAAGCAGACAGGCGAACAAAATTAGTAATAACCACAAAAGCCTGGTAAGAGGGTGAGAAACGCTGATTGGAAACAACACCAGACAGTGTTTGCTCAGTAATAGAGGAACGAGCACAAGTGCGTTTACCGGGTCGCTGGTGTACCCGCCGAGACCGTGCGGCTATCTTCTCTGCCGACTTCTCCCTCACTTCAGCCGCCTTCTACTAGTCGCATTCTGGTCGCGATCTCCAGGTCGCTGGTGTGCCCGCCGAGACCGTGCGACTACCTATTCTAACCGCCCGGTCTCTTCTGCTGGCCGCGCATGGCTTCCAATACTTCCGCTGCTACTTCTGCTCCACCAGCCCGTGCGGCTGCCGCGGCTTCCGAACTCCGTGACGAGTTACGGATTACTACTATCTCTCTAACTGGAAAAAGGAATTTCGTTGAGTGGGTTCACTCGGTTCTCCGGGTTCTGCAGACGAAGGGTCTTCTTCACCACTTTATCCGCGCTACTCCGACTGCTCCCTCCAATGACTGGCTTCGCGATGATGGTCGGGTCCAGTCCTGGCTTCTCAACTCTATGGACACCGAGCCCTACAAGATGACCATGTATCATGACACGGCTAAGATCATGTGGGAGGAGCTTCACTCTTTTTACTCTGGCCATGACAGCCTACAACACCTATATGATATCATTTCCGATCTTCAGAATCTTGCCCCGGGTGCTCCTAGCGATATGCTCTCCTTCGTGGCTAAAGCCAAGAGGTTGGCAGAGGCTTGGATTCAACATCAGCCTCCTACTACCGATCTAGCCACTCAACGGAACCAGAAAGATGCTGTCGCCATCGCCATGATGATGTCCCGAGTTTCTCCCCACCTGCATAGTGTTCGGGCCCAGATTCTATCATCCGCCACAACTCCTTCACTGTCTGATGTCTGCTCCATGCTGCTAAAAGTCACGCCTCCCTCCGAGGCTCCTCCTTGTTTTGCCCCGGCTCTTCTTCAGCAGCCTCTCCTTTTGACCCCTCCTACTCGTGGATCTTCCACTCAGGTGGGCCGACCCCCATCTCGGGGACGAGGACGTGGTGGTCGCTCTTCTATGAAATGCACCTACTGTGGCCGGGATAATCATCGTGAGGCTACCTGTTACCGCAAGCATGGTTTACCTCCTCACTTAACTGCTACTACCTCTGCTGCTCCGGCTCCCACTGGGTCTTCTGCCTCTGATCCGGCCCCCACTACCCTCCAAGACATTGATGAGCTCCGCACCCAACTCCAACAGCTTCAGGGTGCCCTCAGCCGCTCCTCCAGCTCCGTTGCATCCTTTTCTGCGGAAGGTATAACCTGTCTTTCTCGTAGTCCTTGCTGGATCGTTGATTCCGGCGCTACACACCATATTACCTCCCAGAAGCCCACAGAGTACCTACAGACGCCTCATCCTCTTTGCATCACTGTGGCCAACGGTGGCACCCTACCAGTCTCTGGCGCCGCTGCTCTTCAGCTTACGCCGAACCTTTCTCTTTCCTCGGTTCTTCATGTTCCGGGGTCTCCTTTCAATTTATTGTCTATTAGTCGTCTCACACACGACCTTGATTGTTGCATTACCTTTTCACCTTCTTCTTTTCTTATGCAGGATCGCCGCACCCGGAGTACCATTGGTAAGGGGCAGCTGTTGAATGTGCTGTACATCTTGGATATCCCACCCACTCTTCTCTCCGCCGTCTCCACTGTTGATTGGTATCGCCGCCTTGGACATGCTCCCCTTCCGATTCTCAAGCGGGCTCTTCTTGATGTTTCTCTGCTCGAGTTCTCTTGTGAATCTTGTATCTACGACAAATAACATCGTTCTTCCTTCCCCCCTGTCTGTACCAGGAGTAGTACTCCTTTATCTTTAGTTCATTCTGATGTATGAGGTCCTTATAGAGTCCCCAGTATTTTTGTCTTTCGCTATTTTGTCACGTTTATTGACGATTACTCGTGTATCACGTGGCTCTATTTACTACATGATCGAACTGAACTTACCTCTGTGTTTCGCGCCTTTTTAATTGAGATGCGTACGCAGTTCACCACCCCCCCTCAAATTCATTCGCATTGATAATGCTCGCGAGTATACGGGTCGCACCTTCTCCAATCTCTGCACCGAGTTTGGCGTCATCCATCAAACTTCATGTGCGTATACCCCTCAGCAAAACGGGGTGGCGGAACGGAAAAATCGACATCTTCTCGATGTTGCGTGCTCCCTTATGTTCCAAATGCACGTTCCAATCGAATATTGGAATTTCGCTGTCTCCACAGCATGTCATCTCATCAACCGCCTTCCCTCGTCTGTGCTTAATTTTGCCTCACCAATCCAACTCCTCTATCCCTCCACCAACCTCACTTCTCTCGCACCGCGGATCTTCAGGTGTGTTTGCTATGTCCATCTTCTTGGCCCTCCTTCCGACAAACTTGCTTCTCGGGCCGCCAAGTATATGTTTGTTGGCTACTCCCGGACTCAAAAGGGGTATATCTGCTACTCTCCTTCTGACAGCAAGCTGGTCGTTTCTGCGGATGTCACCTTCTACGAAACCAGCCCGGACTCAAAAGGAGTATATCTGCTGCTCTCTATCTTTGTTGGCTTATATTAAGGGTCAGCTTTAAGCCTTAATCTTATGGCTTATATTAACATAATCAAAGATATGTATACAAATTTAGTGACACCACATTACAACAAACAATAACTTGGTGTGTATTGTTTGTGGACGATTTTGTTTTGGTTTATTAGACGCGTGAGGGTGTAAACGCGAAACATGAATCTTGGCGAGATATTTTAAAAAAGAAGGGTTTTAGGTTGAGCAGGGCAAAGACGGAATATATGGAGCTTAAATTTAGCAGTGCAAGGACTGAAGACTGTTACTAAATTGGGTGATCAAAATATTTCACGCAGTTAGTGTTTTAAATATCTGGGGTCGATAGTTCAAAAAGATGTAGGTGTTGATAAAGATGTGATACGTAGAGTTCAAGCAGGCTGGTTGAAGTGGAGAGTTGTGTCAGGGTTCTTATGCGATCATTATAACTTAAAGGCAAGTTTTACCGTACTACAAGTAGACCAACGATGCTCTAAAGTTATGAGTGTTGGCAGTGAATTGTGTACATCAGTAAAAAATGGGAGTTGCGGAGATGAGATTGTTTTGGTGGATGTGTAGGCACACGAGGCTGGATAAAATTATGAATGAATGTACCAGAGATAAGACTGGAGTGACACAAATTGTAGAGAAGATGTGAGAAGCTCGATGGTTTGGACACATATAAAGGAGACCATTAGATGCACCTCTTAGGCGTTGTGAGAGTTTAGTCACTAGGCTTGTTAAACGGGGCAGGGGTAGACCAATGAAGACTTGGGATGAAATTATAAGGAAAGTCATGTTGTACTTGGGCATTAGTGAGATTATGACTAAAGATATGGTATAATGGAGACAAAGAATTCATATAGCCGACCCCATTATAATGGGATAAAGGCTTGAGTGTTGTTATTCCGTACTTTCATAAAAGACTGGCTAGATAGCAAAGAAGGCTGGGGATAGAAAAGATGGATGGGGTTAATAAAATGCTTCCAATGCAGAGGAGGGTAAAATGGGAAGGTGAACTGTTTGAAATTACCTCCTTTTAATTTGGACCCTTGAATAATCTGGATCTTCAGATGGACATTATCCATTTCACCTCAAATGGAGAGGAGCTCCATCAAACGAGGACACAACATTAGTGAGTGAGAGAAGAGAAGCAAGAGTTTACTTTAATATTACATGGTGGATATAATGGCTTAAACAACCCATGATAGGCTCCGTTTGGTGCGATTTTTTTGCTCTGGTGAGTTTGGAAAAATGTCATTGCCATTGAATGTATGTTTGACATGACAACGGTTATGACCGCCATCAAAAACGAAAACTAGTTTTGAACATAAAAGTTGATGTTCTTTAGGTGAGGCCGGGCGTTCACGAACGATGGTTCATTCATGACCACCATCATCGCGCCAAATGAAGCCTTAATATATATCATTGTTGTGAAATGAAAAGTCTTGATATCTCATGAGGAGATCTAGCGTGTATATATATATATATATCTCAAATAGGGAAAATGCAATATTGTCTATACAGGATATTTACAGAACACACAACATAAAACGACGATAATCCCAATACTCCCCCTCATGCTGGTGCAAAAATGTCAATCATGCCCAGCTTGGAAATAGTCAAATCTGAACGAGTAGGACCGACAGCTTTAGTAAAGGCGTCAACAAGCTGTTCGACCGAGGAGACGAAAGCTCGAAGAATAGTCCCAGTACGTACATGATCACACAGAAAATGAACATCCATCTCGATGTGCTTCGTGCGCTCATGTAGTATCGAGTCCTGAGTAAGTAGGAGAGATGACTTATTATCACAGTAGAGAGTCGAGCCAGTAGCAAGAGATAGGCCGAGTTCAGTCGACAGTGATCGAAACCAAACCAACTCGGTGACACCATGTGTCATAGCGCGGTACTTTGACTCAGCAGAAGAGAGGGATACGATAAGTTGTTTTTTGCTCCGCCACGAAACAAGGTGATCGCCATGGAATACACAAAGACCTGTCGTAGACCGTCGATCAGTCAAAGAGCTAGCAAAATCTGCATCAGTGAAGCATGAGAGACTGGAGGCACTATCAGCCCGATAGAACAGCCCAAGACCAGGGGCACACTTAAGATAGCGAATAACACGTCGAGCAGCTTCTAGGTGAGATGTCCTGGGAGAATTCATGAACTGACTCAAAACGCCCACTGAGAAGTTGATGTCGGGCCTAGTATTGGTCAAGTATATCAAGCGGCCAAACAGACACTGGTACTGAGAGAGGTCTGGTAGAGGATCACCAGATTCAGCATGAAGGCGATGGTTGGTATCCATAGGAGTACTCGCTGGACGACACCCAAGTAGGCCCGTGTTCCGAAGAAGGTCTAAGGTGTATTTGCGCTGCGATATCGAGATGCCCTGCCGTGAGCGAGCTACTTCAATCCCGAGAAAATAATGGAGAGGTCTAAGGTTTTCACCTCGAAGGCTGAGCAAAGTGTAGCTTTCTCCTCAAATATGCCAGAAGGGTCATCCCCCATGAGAATAATATCGTCTACGTAGACCAAGACAATTGCCCGACGGCCCTCGGGAGTAGCACAGATGAAGCAAGTGTGTTCCGAACGACACTAAGTGAAACATGACTGAAGAATAACTGAGCTGAACCGTTCAAACCAGGTCTGCGAGGATTTCTTTAAGCCGTACAGAGACTTGAGTAGGCGACAGACTCTCCCCGAATACTCCCCCTGAAGAGCAAACCCGGGGGAGGAGCCATATAAACTTCTTCCTGTAAATCATCATGCAGGAACACATTTTTGACGTCGAGCTGGTAGAGCGGCCACACGCGAGAGGCCGCAAGCGAGAGCAAAAGACGAACACTGGTCAACTTAGCCACATGAGCAAATGTAGCACCAAACTCGTCCGGAATCTGAGTAAAACCCTTGGCCACCAAACGAGCCTTGTACCGATCAATGGTACCATCAACAGAATACTTCACTGTATAAACCCATTTGCACCCAACGGTGAGTTTCTCGGGAGGAAGAGGAACCAAAGACCATGTCCCAGTACGACGGAGAGCAGACGTCTCCTCCTCCATGTCCCGAATCCACCGCGGGTCACATTGAGCCTCAGCGGTCGAAGCAGACAGGAGAACAAAATTAGCAGTAGCCACAAAAGCCTGATAAGAGGGTGAGAAACGTTGATTGGAAACAACAACCAGTGGGTGCTCAGTAATAGAGGAACGAGCACAAGTGTGTTTACCCTTGCAATGGGTAAACGTAAGTCAACAGAGGAAGTAAGTCAACAGAGGAAGTAGAGGAGAGAGGCTCAAAAGAGGAAGTAGAGGAGAGAGGCTCAAGAGAGGTACCTGCGTCCGAAAGAAGCTGCTGATCCGGGACTGGAGGAGAAGTGGGTGTAGCGGGTGGAGGGGGGCGGTGGACGGTGAGAGTATGTCAGCAGGATAGGCAGAGAAGCAGGGGGTACAACAGCTGGTGGTGGAGAAAAGATCGGGAGAGGTTGCACAACAGTAGGAAGCGCAGGGGGGTCAAATGTGCAGGAAAAAAGGAACCTCCTCATGGAATGTCATATCCATAGAATAAATGATACGACGCAATTGAGGATCATAGCAACGGTAACCCTTAGTGGTAGTCGAGTAGCCGAGGAAGAGGTAGCGAAAGGCCTTGTCGTCGAGTTTGGTCCGGGAAGGACGCCGATCCTGGACAAAGCGCACACAACCAAAGACCCGAAGAGGGATGGGGAAGGCGGAGATTGGTGGATGGATGAGACTGAAGGGAGTAACGCCACCAAGAGGACGAGAATGAGTCCTATTAACAAGGATAGTTGTTGTAAGAAGAGCAGCACTACAATAGGACTTAGGGACATTCATTCCCCGAAAATGGCAATGAACAAAGTCTAAGAGGTGGCGGTTTTTGCATTCGGCCACCGCAACAGAGATCGAGGATCGAGAGGGCAATGAGAACGAGGGTCTCAACACAAAGTGGTGGAGATCAGACCCGATCAGGTCGACGAAAAAAGTCTCGATGCCGCACCACTCCTGACCTCTATCGACCCTATATTTTGCATGTTTTATTCGTGTCATTTATTGTGTTGCATTTTATTGTACGGAATATACATATATACATAATTAATATAAATGTATATATATTAAAAAAACACACATATATATATTTGTATATATATAATACATCATATAATCATATATATATATATATAATGTGTAACATATCAAGGTTCAGCGTCCAAGCCGATCCCGCACTGTTCATCTTCCCGATACCGCACAGGTCCAGCCGCTGGTTACGGCTCACAGCCCTGGCGCCACATATCCCGCCATTTCCGGCCTCAATTCGAGCGGGGTTCACGCTCGACCACTCACCCGAAGCCCCACATCGACGCCTTCAGCAACCGCCGACCACGATGCTACAACAACCGCCGATCACGATTCCTCAATTCCGCCATGGCAGTTCCTCCCACAACTGCTAGATCTGTACAGGTTTTTGATTTATTTTTTTTGTTTCGTTGTAACCCTATATAAAGGGATCTCAGTATTGTTTTTGATGGTGATTGATGAATATTTTGAGATTGAATGAATGTTGCTTGCGTTTTGTGTTTCCTGTGATTAGGATTTAGATGTTTGGGATTTCCTGTTAGGAGTTAGTGAGAGTTGTGGCAGAGAAGACCATGAACAATAAGTTGATGTGTGCTTCCTGTTAGGAGTTAGGATTGAATACCGATAGTTGCTGCTTTGGTTTCCTGTTCAGTGGGTTGTCAATGTGTTGGATCAGTGAAAATATTTCAATTTGCTGTCTTCTACTGAGTTATTTCCTGCTTTCCTGAACCCGTTGGAGCCACCTGAGTAGAGGAAATCTCTGCTTTTATTAATGCTGGTTACCTTTGCTTGAGAGATGATGAACAATTGTTTGAGTAATGTAGGCTTAATGTTCGACTATAGGTTGGAATGATACTTGTTTGCTGGTGGTTGTTCCCGGCCAAACATTGAGTTGAAATTACCAAGGAACTTGGCTCCTGTAATAGTGTGAAAAATTGCCTCCGTTGTGCTTGGTGATATTTGTGGATTCACCTTGAGTGACTGAGATTTCGTGGAGCCTCTTGTGTGAGACCGAGTGAATTTTAGGTTGTTTAGTTTGTGGCTTCCTTACACTGTTGAGTGTTTGAGATTTCGTAGTACCACTTTCATGTGAGAGTGAGCGAAATTTCTCCTTGGTACCCGTGTGCGATTGCGGCCGACCTCGAAGTGGAAGATCAAATGTGACATGGAGTTCCTCGCGTGATTGCCGTCGACTTCGGATACGGAAAGACGCCTCTTTCCGTGGGTAATTGTTTCTATCTCTTCCATTGTGTGTGTCCCTAAATCTTCTCGTAGGATAACAAACTCATTGTTGGGTTTTCACCCGAGTTTTGTCAGCGAACGCTACGTTGAAAACTCCAAACGGAAACGTATTTTGAGTTCACAATTTTCGTTTTGCTACAACAAGGGGAACATAACGAAAGTTGCGAATATCCTTCTCCGGATTTAAAATTGAACCATTTTATTAAAAAAATTCATTTTAAAACAAAATAGTGATTTTGTGTTTTACAAAAAAATTGGGTTGCTTCATTTTTAAAAGTTCGGGCAAATTTCGCTCAAATTTTGTTGCGCAAAGTTCATCGAATATTGCATGCATTAGGGTTTCCTAAAAAAAACCGACAGGCGCACAAACACTGCATGTCGTCCTGCATCAATTTGATATCAGAGGGAGGTTGTCAAAAGTTTTTCAAATTTTGGGATCCGCCCTGCGTAGAATAGGATCCCGCATATCATTTTATTTTTTTTTTAAAAAAGTGTTTTTAATTGCATAGTCATATATTGCATTTACTTTTTTTTGCTAGCATGTGTTTGCGTAGAGATAGGATGCGTCGCATTGAACGTGGCCAATCGAGCCAAGGGAACGAAGGGCAAGAACCACTCCAGTGGTTTATATCTTTCGCCCACCAAATGATGACATTAACTGAGAGTACCTGTCATATGCGTGAAAGGTTAGAAAACCTTAGGGGTAGGGTGAGTAGATTAGAAATACGCCCTCGAGCGTCAATGCAATCTCAAATTCGAGATGAGCATTCTGTCCGTCCACATTACGGTGTTACACATCACTACGTAGAAAGGTCTACTTTTAGGAGAAATCCTTTATTTGAGGATCATGACTTCACTTACACCCACTCTCATAGTATCCCATCACAAATATCTGTGCGATACTTCGATGAGTATCCTCGATCACAGTACATCACTGTCAGAGATCGTGTTGACCCACCAACACGTTCTCATTATAGAGACGATCAGTACGATGACCATCGCCAATTTTACCCCCGTACTCGATTGGATCATACCGGTCCTTCGACACCATATTATGAGGGTAGAATTCAGTATGACGCCCGTTCTGGATATTATACATCACCTTTATATGAGGAATTTGAGACTGCATATGTGCGACCACCACCCCCACACGTTCGTAGGAGTCATGCCTACCCACGAGCACGTCATGATTATGTTATGAACGATCATCATGACTACCCTCGAAATATCCATAGAGATCACTATCGTCAAGAGTACATCACACCTAGTAATCCTCCTAGTGTTCCGAAGGCGAACATGATGATAGCCATTAAGGGTCAACAAGAGCCTTCCACTGCCCAAAGCAGGGGGACCTCACCCACTCTGTATGATATCCTGATACAGGATGTGTGAAGTCAACCACTATGTGAGTCTGCTCCACTTAGTGAACCCTCCCATGATGCTATATCTACTAGCTCTCTTCTGTGTGTAGATTCCTTGCACACTTCACCTGGTGATGCACCGAGTCACATCACCACACCCGAAGTGCGCATCGAGTCACATCATGTAACATCCGAAATTTGACGCGAAAGGTAATTTTATTTGTAGGGTCAAGTCGCGACGGATTTTGATCGAGACAGCGCGTCGTCAATGTATAATGTTACTCTTCCTTATGTTAGAGACCGTAGGTTTGTTAAGTGCGTTAACAATAGTGCGTAACGCATGTTATTTTAGATTCGACGCGCACGGCGTTTTCGGTTTGTATTCAAAAGTATTAGTTTTGGGTGTGTCGATAGCCGTTTAATAATTGTGTATGAGTGGAAATGGGGTGCCAATAACAGGCCTAATTCCCCCCCCCCCCTCTATTCATGCGGTTATCAAAACCGCATTAACCCATGAAGTAAATCCCGCACGCCTCATTTCAACGGGAGAAAAGAGAAAACCGCAGGTCGTCCGTCTCCCGTTCCGTCTTTCGCACGCAGCGACGCCGAGTCGTGCCTCCCGCGCCCCTTTCCGCGGCCGATCCTCCTCCGGAACTCCTCTCCGACCACTCCTCCTTCCTCTACGAGCGCCAGTGGACATTCCTTTTCCCTCCTTGGCCGTGGAAGTGCCGGTTTCAACCCTAGTCGGTGGTGGTGGAAACTTTTTGGTTCTGGTGAGTATGAATTGTTATTCCTCCTTCTACCCTAGGGTTTCCTTCACTCCTATAGTGCGATTTACCCCTGTTTGCCTTGCTATTTCAGAAGGGGTAGGGGTAGGTGTTTTTCCCCTTGTAGGGCTTGGAAGATTTTGCAGACACTTCATAATTGGAACAAGGTAACATTATGGTTTACACTATTTCCTCTATATAGACATATGCCGCTAGTGGGAGTAAAGTTCAAGCAAAAACCCTAAGGGGAAGAATATGTATTTTAGGTGTTGCTTGGATTACAGATTTTTGGTGGCCTCGAGGCAAGGTTCCGGAAGTCCGCAGTCGTCAAATTTCCGTTAGAAAAGCAAATGTCGCCGCGCCGAGTGTACGAACGCCGCAGCACCACAGTAAGGAATTTTAATTCTTTTTAGTTAGACATATCAAGAAATTATTTTATGCACACACGTGTAAACTTCGTACGAGTATCATAGTCAAACACATAAAGGTGTTGTAGTAGGGAAAAGGTCGCAGAATTAGTTATATGGTGAAACCTTTTCCAAGACCCTAATAGTCAGATCTCATATGCTAGCCTTAGGTGCGAATTTTTACACGTTTACGCAAGTGTGAAAATTTATCCAAGTTAGGGCGTGAAAGTCCCTTCTAGTCGACCATGAGAAAGTTAAGGGTCGCTCAGTAGTACACCAAAAGAGATGTCCTAAGCAGAGTAGCATTTGACCGAAAGGTCAGTAAGCACACTTCAGTTTTTTTTCGTGCTTGGTAGAGTCGCACTACCTTCCTCATAGGGCATATGGTAACCTATGAGTAGCAGAGTCTTGAGAGTTGACTCCCTTTGAGACAGTTAGTAGATTCGAGACAGTGTCCGCGTGACACTAGAACAATTGAGTTCGTCAGGTGGTCTCGGGTCGTCAGTTTCCGTTGCGCGTTAGGAGCTACTCTGCATAGAGCCTTCCTAGTAGAGGTGCAAGCTAGAAGTAACCTAGAACTCAAGTATAGACCTGACGTGAGACATTACACTAGTTAGTGAACGCCGGGACTTGGGTTAGTAAACTGAAAGTCGCAAACATAGAACAGGTAGTTGTCTGACCAGATAGTGATCTGAAGGCATGCATAACATATAACATAAATATTTTAATGCACTAAACTATTTTCAAAAGGCATGCATTCATCATCCAAGAAAAAGCTTTTAGTGTCACTAGGAAGATTTATTTTTCTTTACTCTGACCCCTCGTGGGCAATGTTTTTCAGGTGACCCATGTGGGAAACTACGCCTAGGATGAGCGCTGGTGACGTTAGTTTGTAGTGTCTTTCCCTTTCAGTTTTCCTTTACCTTCAGCATGTACATGTAGTTGTGGACAGTGTAACTTATTAATGTTTTATATATCTTATATCAGACTTATTATGATAGTTCAGCTTTTCAGTTAATTCAATTCTATTCATCTGTAGTGGCTCTGTGATTACAGGTATCAGGTATGTGATTATCCTTAGTTTACTTTCTTAGCTTCTGTTGTTAGTAATAAATGTTTAGTAGCTTCTACTTTATACCTGCTGTGTATTAGTTTTAATACTGTTTCCTAGTTCTCTTTATATCGCTGACCCGACCGGATGACTGATTATTGAAAAACTGGGAAGGGGTGTTACACATCACCACACCTGATGGCGCACCGAGTGACATTACGTTTGGGAGCCGAGAGCTTAGTAGTGATCTCGAGGTAGTCACCCCTACTCTATCTGGGAGTATGACCCCTTCCGATGATTCATCTCTGGAGGACCATCACTCTACTGATGAGTCATTTGACGACCCTCCTATTGAGCATCCAGATGAGCCACCTCGTCCTTGTGTGGATGAGCTTTATCTGAATAACACACTTATGAATTTAAAGACATGGATACCTGCTCCATTTTCGCTTTTGATGTCGATAGTGCTTCAGAGAGATGATTATGAGTGTGACATCCACATAGTAGGGTTTTATCGTAGCCATCTGATCACTCTTCCTCTAGATGAGTTTTCAGATGTCCCACCTGGTGAGACTCCAGATATATCACACTCTCTTAGTACATTTATCACGGTTGTCATACGTCATGTGCATTTTCATTTATATGAGAACACTTTATATGTTTTGGAGCCTACGTTTGCACGCGTCGCATTTGCGATGAATTTTATTATACTTCTCATGCTAAACCCCCAGATGAACCGCATATGGGTTCACCGCACATTTGGGATGTATCCATCCTTAGTATCACCATCGAGTTTTGTGGTGCACTCGTTGATTCATTGATACTTATCACCCGCACTTGCAGAGACAGTTCGCACACTATGTTGACACATCTGATCACTAATGTCTCTGAATTGCACTTAAGTGTTCATCGCCCCCGCGATTAATTCTTTTATGATTCACCCTTTGAGCCTCCTGATCATGTACCTCTCTCAGGAGTTATTTTTCGTATCTGAAACCATCAGTTTTGTGGCCGTCGTTGTGTTAGTAGTCATTTTTTGCAATTGCATGATTTGCATAAAAAATATTTTTAGTCGAAAAATGCATAGTACTTATGATTTTTATGCAACTCAAATTAAAAGCATAAAAAGGGCTACTAGTTTCAAAATGGATGACTTGGTTATGGTTCGGCTAGATCCGGAACGGTTACCCTCTGGTACCGTAAAGAAGCTAGCTACCGTAGAACGGTTACCCTCTAGGGAGCAAATCCTGTTTTTAACGTAGTCTATCTGAATTTATTTCGCGATTGTCCGCAGAAGTCGTTAGATTTTCCATTGTCTTCTCCTCCATTTGATTCTTCTGGGTTGGTGAGTGAGAGTGAGAAGCCACATTCAGGACATACCGACGTTCATTCCGCTAGTGACATTTTCAACGTAGTTCCTTCTATTTTCACTGCCAGTTTCAGGTTGAGCTTGAGACACTAGGAGATTATTCGATTCCAGTTTCCTGAGCAGATATTGGATGACGAGACAGTGACCACTACTGATGATGAGTTTTCAGAGATCTTGGTTCGTTGGCATGAATGTTAAACTTCTCCCGTACTACCACTCAGAGCACTCACCAGAGATGAGTGATTTCGAGAGGGGGAAAGTTGGTGTAGACCAGACCCGATCAGGTCGACGAAAAAAGTCCTGACGCCATACCAGTCCGAACCTCTATCGACACTATATTTTGCATGTTTTATTCATGTCATTTATTGTGTTGCATTTTGTTGTACGGAATATATATATACATAATAAATAAAAATGCATATATATATTAAAAAACACACATATATATGTATGTATATATAATACATCATATAATCATATATATACATACATATATACACACACACACACACACACACATATATATATATATATATATATATATATATATATATATATATATATATATATATATAATGTATAACATATCAAGGTAAAGAGGTGATCCGCCGGTTCAACGTCCAAGCCGATCCCACACTATTCCTCTTCTCGATACTGCGCAGGTCCAGCCGCTGGTTAGGGCTCGCAGCCGTGACGCCACATATCAAGCCATTTCCGGCCTCAATTCGAGCGGGGTTCACGCTCGACCACTCACCCGAAGCCCCACATCGACGCCTTCAGCAACCGCCGACCACGATGCTACGACAACCAGATAAGTTGTAAATATATGTATTTTTACATAGATTATTTAAGTCGTTTTTGTTTATTTTCATTATTTTTAGTTATTTTTCTTTAATAAAATGCTTCTTTTTTGTAAATATTGTTCTAATTTATTTTATTTTATTTTTCTAAAAATTTTACAGAAACTGCCAAAATTCCAAAGTATACGCCCGTGTAATTCTCGGTCATGCCCGTGACCTGGGCATGTTACTTGATCCCAACAGAAAATTGCCGCCAGCTCGACGATCGGCGTTCGTCGAACTGCCCGACACGCCCATGTTCAACCCGTGACACGCCCTATGTCACGCCCTCGACGTTTGTCGATCTCAACTCAACGATCTGCGTTCGAGGATTTATGAACACGCCCGGGCCACGCCCGGCATGCTCGGCACGCCTGTGTCAAACCCGGTTCGTCGAGCTCCACTCAACGCCATCTCAACTCGACGCCAGCCAACCACTTAACGCCAACCTCTCGACGCCATCGTCACTCGACGCCATCGCCACTCAACGCCTCCAGCTCGACATTCAGCATTCGACGATCGTCGAACCAACTGACACGCCCGTTCCAAGTCAGCGACACGCCCGTGACCAATCCACCTGTTCCAGACAAGACAACGTCAGCGACAAAATGACACGACGCCTTCCCTAGATAAACCTCCTCGACACGCCCCACTACACGCCCGTGACTGCAGGGTCACGCTCGTGACTTCCACGTGTACAACCCCAAAGTCAAACCAGCAATAAATGTTCTGGATCACATCAGCAATAGTACTGACAAGCCCCCCCTACACACCCGTGACCTAGGGCGTGTAACCCGAAAATTTTGCCTATAAATAGATCTTCTCTGTAAGATCAAATGTTCTGTTTTTTTGAACCATTTTGCTTAGGGAGATGCTGCGTAGGTGGATTTCATGCTTTGTAAGGAGATTTTCTCCCTCTCTCTTATTTTTGTTTTAGATTTGTAATCGACTTTTCATCTTAATAAAATTAGTAGCTTTTTCCTCCTTACGTTGTTATGGATCGCATATATGTGCCCCACCTTCAGCAATCTTATTTGTCTTTTATTTTTCTTAATTTTTTTTATGTGTGTGTGTGCGTTTATGAGAGTATTTCATGTTTTTATGTTCTTCTAGTTTTTACTTAGGTTTGTTTTAGTTTTTTATTATCTTAAGAATTGTTAAGCTAGTATTTCTTACCTTACCCTTAGCTTTGTTTAGATTTAGGATTTTCGTGCTTTTTATTTCATTATTATAAATTTATAAAGGTGTTTTAAAAGTGGCTTTTATCTTTTTCTTAACTTAGTTTTGTTTTTAGTTTGTAAAATTTTTAGTTCCGTTAACTTTTATTCCCACTTTGTATGCACTTTTATAAAGTTATAAGAACAAAAAATCGTTATTTTAACTTTTCGAAGACTTTGATTTTCGATATTATTTAAAAACCGTTTTGCTTCTTTAATTTTTATTTCTTCTTTTTATGCATTTTTAACAAGTTCTAACGGTAAAAATATATTTGTTTTAATTTTTCGATCACTTCGTTTTTCGCCTTTTTCGCTGGTGTGCGTGAGTGTATGAGTTAGATTTTATTGTTTTTATTCAAGTAGAGTGTGTGTTTTTATTTCTATAGAGTGTGTGCGTTTTATTCATGTAGAGTGTGTGTGTGTGTTCATCTATTTCCTCTTACTCATTCGAGTAGTACTCACTTTCATTTCCCGCCTACTCTTTTGAGTAGAATTTGTCATTTCCCGCCTACTCGTTTGAGTAGAACTTGCACTTTATCGCTTTCATTTCCCCCCTACTCGTTTGAGTAAGACTTGTCATTTTTCGCTTACTCGTTTAAGTATTACTCGCACTTTTACTGCTTTTATTTCCCACCTACTCGTTTGAGTAGGACTTGCAATTTACTGCTTTCATTTTCAGCTTTCATTTCTCGCATACTCGTTTGAGTAGGACTCATACTTTTCAATTATGCAATTTTCTTTTCGCAAGCTGTCCCCATTCCGATGAGTGACTAACCGCTCTTAGACCTCAGTATCGAAGAGCATTGAGACAGATAAAATCGTTTTAAATAATTAAAGGTGCCCTTTTTCTCGTTAATTAAATTACTTAAGGTTTACTCCTGTTTTACGATGCGTAGAACCACATATCGATGTGTGAGCTCTATTTCCGTAGTCCATACGCTAGCTAGCCGAGAGGCCGTGCGTATGGACCGATCACCCCTGGGTAAAGAGAGTTCTGCACTAACCCTCGAGAGAGGAGGCACGGAATTCTACCGGATTGGGTTCCCCACCCAATAGCGGAGTTCTTAGCGTAATGCAGACATTAAGAGGAATCCTTCGTCGGACGAGAGTCCGATCGAATAGTCTTAATATTCAGGTGAGCGATAGTCCTAGAGATAGGTGAGCTCATGTTTGTGGAACTTCCACGGTCAAGGCTCTGACTTAATTAAGTTGAAATTTAGGATCTCTATTTATTAAAAGTTTATTATGGTTCAAATTCATTTTGATACCGTTGCGCTATGTCTTCATCGGTCTTTTGCCGCTTTTTAATGTTTATTTTCTGTTTTTAGATATATAAATAATAACCCGACAAATTATCTTCGATAAAATAATAGTCCCCTCCAGGGAAGAGTAAAAATAATCATCCCGTCCCCGAGAACAATACGACCCTGATATTCCTCACCGGAATATGCTGTACTACACACGATAGGTGCACTTGCCTCTTTTCGTTAAAACTCGGTTTCAACCCTTTTTTATATCCAAATAATAAATCCGCGCGCCCCGTCCTTCCAAAATAAAATCAACCGCTTTTCCAAAAAATAAACCCGCGGGGCGCCGCGAGCTTTAATCACATCAAGTTTTTGGAGTCGTTGCTGGGGACTTGATTAAACCATTAAATTTTTGGAGTTTTAACCATCACAACCGCCGACCACGATGCCTCAATTACGCCATGGCCGTTCCTCCCACAACCGCCAGATCTGTACATGTTTTTGATTTATTTATTTTTGTTTCGTTGTAACCCTATATAAAAGGATCTCAGTATTGTTTTTGATGGTGATTGATGAATATTTTGAGATTGAATGAATGTTGCTTGCGTTTTGTATTTCCTGTGATTAGGATTTAGATGTTTGGGATTTCCTGTTAGGAGTTAGTGAGAGTTGTGGCAGAGAAGACCATGAACAGTAAGTTGATGTGTGCTTCCTGTTAGGAGTTAGGATTGAATACCGATAGTTGCTGCTTTAGTTTCCTGTTTAGTGGGTTGTCAATGTGTTCGATCAGTGAAAATATTTCAATTTGCAGTCTTCTACTGAGTTATTTCCTGCTTTGCTGAACCCGTTGGAGACACTTGAGTAGAGGAAATCTCTGCTTTTATTAATGCTGATTACCTTTGCTTGAGAGATGATGAACAATTATTTGAGTAATGTAGGCTTACTGTTCGACTATAGGTTGGAATGATACTTGTTTGCTGCTGGTTGTTCCCGGCCAAACATTGAGTTGAAATTACTAAAGAACTTAGCTCCTGTAGTAGTGTGAAAAATTGCCTCCGTTGTGCTTGGTGAGATTTTGTGGATTCATCTTGAGTGATTGAGATTTTGTACAACCTCTCGTGTGAGAGCGAGTGAATTTTAGGTTGTTTAGTTTGTGGCTTCCTTACATTGTTGAGTGTTTGAGATTTTGTAGAACCACTTTCGTGTGAGAGTGAGCGAAATTTCTGCTTGGTGCCCGTGTGCGATTGAGGCCGACCTCGGAGTGGAAGATCGAAGGTGACGAGGAGTTCCTCACGTGATCGCCGTCGAATTCGGATACGGAAAGACGTCTCTTTCCGTGGGTAATTATTTCTATCTCTTCCATTGTGTGTGTTCTTATATTTTCTCGTAGGATAATTGACTCATTGCTGAGTTTTCGCCCGAGTTTTGTCTACGAACGCTACGCCGAAAACTCCAAATAAAAACGTATTTGGAATTTACAATTTTTGTTTTGGTACAACAAGGGGAACAGAACGAAAGTTGCGAATATCCTTCCCCGGATTTAAAATTGAACCGTTTTATTAAAGAAAATTCATTTTAAAACAAAATAGTGATTTTATGCTTTACAAAGAATTTAGTTGTTTCATTTCTTAAAGTTTGTGCAAAGTTCGCTCAAATTTCGTTGCTCAAGGTTCATCGAATATTACATGCATTAGGGTTTCCTAGAAAAAAGCCGACAGACGTGCAAACACTACGCGTCGTCCTGCATCACAAACCCTTCTCACCAGCATAAAGAACTTGCTACAAGAATTAGACATGCTCCATGGAAAGGAGTAGAGGGAGGGGAAGCTCTGGCGGCTGCAAGATTAGGCGGCGGCATCGGGGGAAGAAAGAGAACCGGCGGCTGTAAGGACAGGCGACGACAGCTAGAGAAGAAAAAAAACTGGCGGCTGCGGGACTTCCTGGAACAGGAGGCGGAAACGGGAACGCCGACGGAATCCGTCGACTAGGACGGTAGCGAGATCGGGTGAGAGCCACGATCCACGATCGCGAGCCGCGGGTAGCCCCGTGGGGCAGGACGCACTACAGTAGGGCGGCGGCGTGCAGGCGAGAAGCGTGAGGGCGGTGGCAAGCGGGGTGAAGCACAAGAGATTGGTGGAATCGGAGACACAAAAACCCTAAACGTGTTCCTCTGATACCATGTTGTGAAATGAAAAGTCTTGATATCTCATGAGATCTAGCGTATACGTATGTATGTATATCTAACATATATAAAGTAATATACATATCTTTAGGCACACCATACTTTAAATTTTGACCATTAGATCTCATCAAATAAATCCTATCCATACATGAGAGAGAGTGGGAGGAGAGAGAGGGGGAGAGAATAGGAGAGAGATGGCGGAAGGGAGAGGAGAAAGGGCGGAGAGAGGGGGAAGAGGGTGAGAGAGGGAGAGAGAAAGAGAGAGAATAGGAAGAGAAAGTGAGCGAGAAATTAATGTTTTTACATCAAAACGTAAATTTTTTTGATAAAATAAAATTTGTAATATCGATTTATATTTTTTACGGTCATTTTGAGTACTCATATGTATATATTGCGGGCGCTGCCCGCCTTGATGCGAGCGCTGCCCGCAACGATGCATCGAGCACGGGCGAAGCGCGTGCGGAGGCGGGCGAAGCCCGCCTAGATGTGGCCGAAGCCCGCCTAGATGCGGCCGAAGCCCGCCTAGATGCGGCCGAATGACGCCCGAGAGCATCGAGCACGGGCGTAGCCCGTGCGAAGATGCTCTCGGGCGGCCTTCGGCCGCATCAGGCGGACTTCGCCCTGCTGCGCACGGGCTTCGTCCTCCTGCACATGGGCTTCGCCCTTGCTTGTTGCTTCGGGTGGTCTTCGACCGCATAGAAGCGGGCTTCGCCCGCTTTCACGCAATCCACAATCTCGGTGCCGCACCCGCCACTCGCGGCCCACCGGAGCAAAATCAAATAACCATACGGCTCCGGGGGCCGCGAGTGGAGGGTGTGGCGCCGATATGGTGGATTGCGTGAAAGCGGGCGAAACCCGCTTCTATGCGGCCAAAGACCACCCGAAGCGTCAAGCACGGGCGAAGCCCGTGCGCAGGAGGGTGAAGCCCGCCTGATGAGGCCGAAGGCCGCCCGAGAGCATCGAGCACGGGCATAGCCCGTGCAAAGATGCTCGTATATATATATATATATATATCTCTCAAATAGGGAAAAAATACAATATTGCCTATACAAAATATTTACAGATTACATAACTTAAAACAACGATATTCTCAATTATCATAACCAATAAGATGGAGTGGTATTCTGGTCATTCTAATTGGTTTGATTTTCTGTGCTGCACTTGGGTGAACGGTGGGTGTAACACGGGGTGTTGTAACAGCTTTTTACCATCTCGGGTCCCTTTGGCAATGGCCCCGTCATTGACATTGTGATTGCACTGTATTTTTATACTCATTATGGTTGATTAATTTTTCAATATTCTTTAAGCCTTTTACATTACATTTCTCTCCATCTATTTACTTTCTTTGGTAAAGCATCAATGTGTATAAAGCATCAATGTGTATCTCTTGTACTTCTCTCGAAAACCTTGACTGTGTTCAGTAGAATATATTTCCTCTCAAATCGTAAATTTTTGTTACAGGATAAAGAAGTTAGTAGACATGGACACGCTACTGCTATCACGATTAGCTGTTGTTGTATTGGACGTGCGATGCGATGCTAAGGGCTATTCCCTTCTTACCCTACCTCAAGTCAGGTGTCCGTCCCCTTTTACTCTTTTTGTGTTCTATTCAATTCCCCATAGCATCATTTTTTAGTAGAAAAAATATTGGTTTTTAGGGTTTCTAAAAAGTCAAACTTTGAATCCACCTACTCCAAGACCCTGCTATCTTTAGTATGGTTTCTCCAACACCCTTCTCCTGGGACACCCTTCTTTAATTAGGGTAGTTAATTTGCTTTAAACTATGAGAAGACATTGCATTTGTCGTTTTAACAAAGCACTGCTTGTGTTTTCACGTAAATACTGTAGACTACTCTGGATTTGTTTGTTTTTTTATGGATCATATAAAAGTTTCTATATGAGTCCTTTTATGTATAATTTCTAGCCGTTGGATAAATTTTTCTCCTTATAATTCCTCTTTCTGATGGAATGGAAATTATTACAGTGCAGAATTCTGGGACTTGTATAGGGCACACTTCAATGAAAGAGTAATTCAAGGCAGCACAAGGATCTGCTTCTACGGCGCAACCAAATTTAGAAATCCCAAAAGTGCAGAGATCCTGGATGCCGCACTATAACTGTTCCTTTTGGTTTTGTTTTTCCTTAATTTTTTTAATAGAGCAGAGTTAAGTTGATGACTTTTTGAGATTCGACTTTTGGCCTGAGCTTTTGAAAGGAAATGTACAATGTGAATTATTAGGCTCACGGTGAAATCTTGTTGTTTTTTTTTTCCGGTGTTTTACTAAAGTTGCCTGGCTACAATCACTTGGGGCTCTTTTGTTTTAACTGATCCGCTCCGGTCCGGCTGAGCAAAAACAAAGCTTCATTGATTATAAAAAAAGTGCAAAGTGGCTTTGGGATGATTTTTGGTCTTCTGCCATTTGATTTCAAAAATCAAATCTGAGGACACTATCATGCATGTCATGTAGTGGTGTTTAACAACTTTTATAGAACACATCTCACTCTCCCTTCAGGTATTTTATTATTTATTTTTTTTACTTTTTGAATAGTTTTCATAACAAATAATTATATTTTTATTGCATTTTGGCATCATAGTTTAAAGAGTTACAATGTATATATATTTTACTTTTTTTGGTTTCTAACATTATTTTTTAATATTTACTTTTTTTAACAATATTCTTGCCTAACTTTGTATGTTTTTTTTAGTTTTTTAGGATTTACTTTGTACAACCCAGTGTTCGCAGAGCGGATCCGCCAAGCCAGGCGAGCGGACTAGGCTGCCCGGCCCGCACCAGAATAACATGCGAGGGGCAGGCGGCAGGAGTCCAGCTCGCTCCCGCCCAGGTCGGGCGGGCGAGCCACGCGAGTTGGGGTCGCCTTTCGTCAAGCAGAGTTTGGGTCGTCATTCGTCGAGCAGAGTTTGGGTCGCCATTCGTCGAGTAGAGTTTGGGTCGTCATTCGTCGAGCAGAGTTTGGGTCGCCATTCGTCGAGCAGAGTTTGTGTCGCCATTCGTCGAGCAGAGTTTGGGTCGTCTTTCGTCGAGCAGAGTTTGGGTCGCCATTCGTCGAGCAGAGTTTGGGTCGCCATTCGTCGAGCAGAGTTTGGGTCGCCACTCGTCGAGCAGAGTTTGGGTCGCCATTCGTCGAGCAGAGTTTTGGGTCGCCATTCGTCGAGCAGAGTTTGGGTCGCCATTCGTCGAGCAGAGTTTGGGTCGCCATTCGTCGAACAGAGCTTTTCGGTCGACATTCATCGAACTGGTATTCGGGGATGGGTTCGACGAGTCCAGATTGGCGAGCCCCCCTCCGAGGCTCCCATGGTTACAGTTGGAAGCCCGACCGCAAGCCCGCTCTCCTATGCGCGACCTGGCCGCCGGTCCGCCTCGGCAGAGGATTGGCGGGTCGCGGCGGCCCGGCTCGCGCTCTCCTAGGAAGAGTAGGCGAGCTGCTGGAGCCAAGTCGCACCCGCCCCACACGAGGAGAGAATAGTGGCGAGCTGACCTCTATATCCCTGGGGTGGGCCCAGTAGAGGCCCAGAGATAAAATTACCTGGATGCCCTCCCCATGGGTGCAAATAGCTAGTTAGAACAGCGGAGGTACGCTGCTGGCAGACCAAGCTGAGCTGCACATAACTGTTCAAAACATCAGAGGTTGGCTATTTGCAGGCCGTTTTCAGAATTCTATAAATAGAACCCAAGGGCACCTCAGAGGGCACGCTTGGATACTCACTAGATCCTTAATGCCCGAGTGCTTTTTGAGGTTGCCTTAGCTCGGTCTGTGGCTAAGGAGGGGAAGTACTCTCAGGTCTTCCGGGTGTGTGGTGAGTCCTCCCCGCCGAGCCCTTGGGTCGGCTCTTCCCTTGTCTCTTTTGTTGTTTTGTTTGTAGGAGCGAAGTAGGTGCGCGATCACCCCTTCCCCAAGGGTGAACTCCACAAGAGACCGAGCTTTTGGTTTCAACATTTTGGTGCGGTGAGCGTGGAACGTGATCAGTACAGAAAAGCTTCAGCGAGCTCAATGACAGGAGGACAGAGATCTGACAGGCCAGACTCGCCGCCCCCACCTCTGGCCACGGTGGGGATGTTTGAAGATCTCAGGAACGAGGTGCTGGGCCTCGTCAAGTTCGGACTCGGCGCGCGGGCCAAGTGCTCGACTCCAGCAATCCAGATCGCAGCCGCCCCTTCTTTAGGCGAGGACGCCCCCGGAAGGCGAGCTGGGAAGGAAGTGGCCTAGGAGGGTCGGGGGTGCGAGCTCTTCCCCGGCTCGGCAGGCTGAGGTCGGCTCGGCGATCTGAGCCTGCGAGAAGCGCCAGCTCGCCCGGTAGGGGGAGGCAGCCCACTCAACGAGTTGGTCTCTTCAGCTCCAGTTCCAGAGGGGTTCATGGAACCCGAGATGTCCTACTACACCGGGAAGGGAGACCCGGTCCAACACGTCCAGTTGTTTGAGGACGTGGTCTCGATCCAGCAAATGTCGGATGGGTTCAAATGCCGACTCTTTGCCATCACCCTCAAGGAGAAGGCGAGAGAGTGGTTTCATCAGCTGCCGGCCAGCTCCATCTACTGTTTCGAGGACTTGCGTCGGGGGTTCATGCTGAGATTCACTACCTCAAAGAGGAGGAAGAAGAAGTCAGAGTCCTGTTCCACATCAAGCAGGGAGTGAACGAGACATTGGGGAGCTACGTGGATCGGTTCCAGGAGGAGGTCACCCAGGTCCAGGATATGCCGAGCCATAGTCTGATGATGGCTTTCACCCTGGGCCTGCATCAGGGTTTCTTCAGGATGGAGTTGAAGAGAATACCCCCTCCCCTATGAGGAGCTGATGGAGAGGGCGGCGAGAGAAGTTGACGGAGAGACGTCAAATCCGGAGTTCTCCCGGAAGCTGGCCAGGTGGGCCACGGAGGAAGAGAAGGAGCCAAGAGGAGGAAGAGGAAAAGAGGAGAGGAGAGGGGAGCCCCGGCAGAGGGAGCAGAGGTAGCTCCAGGCGTAGCAGTATCCCAGGTGGGGGCGTCAGGAGCCCGACCGTCGGCTGGGCTGGAGTCCCGATTGGCAAGGGCAGGGGCCGCAGAGAGGGTACCAAGGAAGGGACTATCACCGGGGGGGGGGGGGGGGGGCAAGATCAATTCCCCCCCCCCCCCCCCCCCCGGGCTAGAGGCAGGCCCAGAGACCTCGACTCCCCGATCAGGAAGAGGCTATGACCATAGCCATAGGTGAAAGAAGGAGAGTAGCAAGGAGAAGGAGGAGAGAGGTTAGGGTGGAGTTGCCTTACTGCGACTTCCATCAGGAGGAAGGGCACGCCACAGCCACGTGCCCGGAGTTCCTCGAAATGAGAGGGAACATGGAGCGGCAGCAGCAGCAGGGGCGCCCGGAAGTGAGGATCGAGGAGGTCCTGCCTAGGGTGGAGGAGGACCGTTGCGAAGACTGGGTGGATGTTGGGACCCGAGGAGGGATCGCAGTGATCCACGGGGGGGGGGGGGGTTCAAGGCTTCCCGGAAGGCGAGCCTCCACACCATGTATCTTCGGAGCGTTGGCTCCACATCCCAGACCCTGCCCCCAGAGGAGAGGATCACCTTCTCGAAGGAGTGATATGGCGGATCACGAGGATCCTTTTTGCGATGCGCTGGTCATCCAGACAGCCATCGAAAATTTTACCGTCTCCAGGATCCTCGTCGACAACGGAAGCTCCGTCAACGTCGTCTTTAAGAAGGCGTTTGACGCGATGAAGGTGGATGCGAAGAGGGTGTTGGCCTCGGATGGCCCTTGTTTGGATTTTTGGGGGAGAGAAAGGAAGTGGAGGAGTAGGCCTCCATGTCACCCTGGGGGGCGCAGTCCAGGAACTACAGGTTCGTCATCGTGGATGCCCCTAGCAGCTACAACACCATTTTCGGGAGGCCCCTTATCAGTGTCTTCCGCTGCGTCCCCTCATCATTCCATCAATGCTTGAAGTTCAATGCAAAGGGGGTTCAGGTTAGGGTCAGGGGGGACCCCAAAGTGGCGCGGGAATGCTACGTCACCACCGTAAACTCCATCTCTTGGCTGGAGGGAGCCGAGGAGATGGAGCGAAGGATGGAGGAGGCAGAGCAAGAAGCTGGCAGGGAGGAGCTGGAGGCGGAGAGCTGCATCATGGTAGAGGTAGCAGGAGGAGATCAGGAGGAGTCGGTTGAGGCGATGGCCGTGGAAGAGGAGGTGGAGGCGGAGGCCCTCATCCCAGAGGAGAGGGGTGTTGAAGAATGGGGGGAGCAGTCCCGGTTGGAAGCTGCGGACGAGGTGGTGGAGCTGGAGGTCCACACCCGCGAAGGCAGGGCGGAGAAGGTCCGCGTCAGCGGAGGGCTGACCCCGGAGGACCAAGGCCGGATGCTAAAGTGCATCCGGAAGAACGTGGACATCTTCGCATGGAGCGCCGCGGAGATGTCGGGGGTTGACGCAGATGTGGCTTGCCACCGCCTCAACTTGGACCCGACAACACGCCCTATCTAACAAAAGAAGAGGTCCACCGCGAACAAGCTAGCGGAGCCCATCAGAGAGGAGGTGGAGAAGCTTCTCAAAGCCGGCTTCATATCCGAGATCCAATACCCCGGCTGGGTCTCAAATGTAGTCATGGTGGAAAAAGGGGACAGCCGGTGGCGAATGTGTATCGACTTTTCCTTGCTTAATAAATCTTGTCCTAAGGACTGTTATCCCTTGCCTCGGATCGACGCGCTGGTTGACTCACCCGTTGGTTTTTCTATAATGAGTTTTCTAGATGCATTTTCAGGTTATCATCAAATCAGAATGCACCCCTCGGACGTCAAGGATGTCTCGTTCATCACGGGGGGATGGATGCTACTGTTACAAGATGATGCCCTTTGGGCTAAAGAACGCAGGGGCGACCTATCAAAAGATGATGGACAGAGTTTTCAAGGAACAAAAGGAGAGGAACCTGGAGGTGTACGTGGACGATCTCATGATCAAGAGTCAGGATGTGGACTCTCACCTCCAGGACCAAGAGGAGACCTTTGCTACCCTGCGCAGGTACAAGATGTAGTTGAACCCCCTGAAGTGTGTCTTCAGGGCTAGCAGGGGAAAGTTCTTGGGACACCTCTTCACCCCTGCGGGAGTTGAGCCGAATCCGGATAAAGTCAAGGCCATCATAGAGCTGGGATCGCCACGAAACGCTAAGGAGGTGCAGCGGCTGACAGGGAAGCTGACAGGGCTAAGTAGGTTCCTCTCTCGGGCTGGGGAGAAGTGCCCCCCCTTCTTCAAAACGTTAAGGGGGGGGGGGGGCAGAAATTCGAGTGGACCAAGGAATGCGAGGAGGCATTTCAGGCCCTCAAGGTGCAGTTGACTCGGGATCCATTGCTCCAAGGGTCGAAGGAAGGGGAAGACCTTTTTTATACCTCGGGGTCGGGGCGGAGGCCTTAAGCTCCGTCCTAGTTCGTGAAGAGGGGAAGAAGCAACTCCCTATATATTACATGAGCCGGGTCCCGAGGAAGGCCGAGTTCCGGTATCCAATTTTGGAGAAGCTGGCCTTCGCCCTGGTCATCTCAGCCCGAGGGCTGCGACCCTATTTCCAGGCACACTCAATCCGAGTGGTGACTGACCACCCCCTCCGCAACATCTTTGAGGGGGTGGAGCATTCTGGCAGGCTGGCCAAATGGTCGGTGGAGTTGAGTGAGTTCGACGTCTCCTTCGTCCCCCGCCTCTCGATCAAAGCTCAAGCGATGACCGACTTCTTGGCCGATTATGTGATTAAGGTGGCGGAGGAAGAGCTCACTCGTCCGACCCCTTGGAAAGTGAAGGTAGATGACGCCTCAGGGAAGCACTGCATAGGAGTGAGAGTGATCTTGGAGAGTCTGCAGGGGACTAGAATTGAGCAGACGGTGGTGGTGCACTTTTCCATCACCAACAATCAGGTCAAGTATGAGGTTGTGATAGCAGGGCTACGCCTGGTTAGGGAGCTGGGGGTGTTGGACGTGGAGGTCCTTACTGACTCCATGGTATTAGCTTCCCAGATCAACGGGGAGTTCGAGGCGAGAGAACCTACCCTGCTGCTATACTTAGCCAAAGTAAAGGGGGTCATTGGCACGTTCCAAACTTTTTCTATCCAACACGTGCCCTGGGAGGAGAATGAGTAGGCTGATCAGCCAACGAAGCATGGTCCCCGGGTGGGGGGTACCATCACCGACTTGTTCCGCCCTTCCATCGAAGAGGGGTAGCTTATGGAGATAGACCAACGACCTTCATGGATGGATCTAGTTGTAACTTTTTTTTCCACGGGAGAGTATCCGGAGGGGGTAGACAAGAAAAAGCTCAGGCACAAGTCGACGTACTACCACCTCCAGGACGGGCAGTTGTACAAAAAGACTCTCTCGGGGATGTTGGCTCAATGCGTGGCTGAGGGGGAAGTATAAAGAATCTTGGAGGAAGTCCACTCCGGGGAGTGTGGGAGTCACTCCGAGAGTCGGACCTTGGAAGGGAGGATTGTCAGGCAGGGGTACTTCTGTCCCACCCTGGGTCGAGATGCCACGGAGTTCGCAAGAAGGTGCCACAAGTGCCAACTGTTTGCTCCCCTCCAGCTACAACCGGCTCAGTGACTCAAAAGTATCACAGCCCCCTGACCCTTCGCTATTTAGGGAATGGATTTGGTTGGACCGTTCCCCCAAGCCAGTGGGCAGAGGAGGTTCCTACTGGTGATGATCGATTATTTCTCCAAGTGGTTGGAAGTGAAGGCGCTGGCCAAGGTGACTTCTCAGGTCATCAGGAACTTCGTATGGGGGGAGATCATCTGCCGCCACGGGCTGCCTCAGGCCATTGTCATAGGCAATGGGCCCTAGTTCGCTAGCGCAGAGTTTACCAGTTTCTGCGAGCAGCTTGGGATCGACCTCAGGTTCTCCTCGGTCCACCACCCCAGAAGCAACGGGCAGGTGGAGGCCGCGAACAAGATCATTGTTAACCTACTAAAAAAGAAAGTGGAAAATCTGAAGGGGAGCTGGGTGGAGCAGCTTCCTGCGGTTCTCTGGGCCCTGAGGACCACCCCCAACACAGCTACCAGAGAGACCCCCTTCAAGCTCTCTCATGGGTGCGAGGCAGTGCTCCCCATGGTATTTGAAGTTCAAACACCTCGAGTTGTTGTAGCCAGGGAAGACAGGGAAGAATGACAGGCTGAGAACGAGGAGGAGCTGCGGCTCTCCCTTGACATGGTGGAAGAACTGCGGGACCTTTCCGCCGCCCGGTAGGAAGAGGTGAAGAGGAGGATGACCAAGTACTTTGACAAGCACGTCAGAGTCAAGCAATTTGTGGAGGGGGACTTGGTGCTAAAGAAGGTGGATGCAGCAGGGAGGTCGGCAACCGCGGGGAAGCTCAACCCCAGCTGGGAAGGTCCATTTATTGTAAAAGAAGCTTTAAGATCAGGGGGGTATCGACTCCAAAATGTGGAGGGCGAGACCCTGAGTCTCACCTGAAGTGGTGATGACTTAAAACACTTTTCCCTTAAAACATATAAGTGATGTTTTGTTTTTTAATGAAAGTTTTTAACACACCAATGCTGTCACGATGAGTTTGCATGAAGAAGTGAAGTGTATTTGGACCTCGAGCAGATCCCGCTGTCAGACTCTTACCTAGCTGGCAGAGCTGGAAGTCACTCGATGGCGTTAGCCTTGGACCCCGAGCAGATCCCGGTGTCAGGCTTTCACCTAGCTGACAGGGCTGGAAGTCACTCGGTGTCATCCTTAAACCTCAAGCAGATCCTGCTGCCAGGCTCTCACCTTGTTGGCAGGGCTGGAAGTCACTCGATGGCGTTAGCCTTGGACCCCGAGCAGATCCCGCTGTCAGGATCCCACCTAGCTGACAGGGCTGAAAGTCACTCGGTGTCATCCTTAGACCTCGAGTAGATCCCGCTGCCAGGCTCTCACCTAGCTGGCAGGATTGGAAGTCACTCGATGGTGTTAACCTTGGACCCCGAGCAGATCCCGCTGTCAGGCTCTCACCTAGCTCACAGGGCTGGAAGTCACTCGGTGTCATCCTTAGACCTCGAGCAGATCCCGCTGCCAGGCTCTCACCTAGCTGGCAGGGCTGGAAGTCACTCGATGACGTTAGCCTTGGATCCCGAGCAGATCCCGCTGTCAGGCTCCCACCTAGCTGACAGGGCTGGAAGTCACTCGGTGTCATCCTTAAATCTCGAGCAGATCCCGTTACTAGGCTCTCACATAGCTGGCAGGGATGGAAGTCAATCGATGACGTTAGCCTTGGACCCCGAGCAGATCCCGCTGTCATGCTCCCACCTAGCTGACATGGCTGGAAGTCACTCGGTGTCATCCTTAGACCTCGAGCAGATCTCGCTGCCAGGCTCTCACCTAACTGGCATGGCTGGAAGTCACTCGATGGCGTTAGCCTTGGACCCCGAACAGATCCCGCTGTCAGGCTCTCACCTAGCTGACAGGGCTGGAAGTCACTCAGTGTCATCCTTAGACCTCGAGCAGATCCCGCTGTCAGGCTCTCACCTAGCTGGCAGGGCTGGAAGTCACCCGATGGCGTTAGCCTTGGACCTCGAGCAGATCCCGCTGTCAGGCTCTCGCCTAGCTGGCAGTGCTGGAAGTCACTTGGTGTCATCCTTAGACCTCGAGCAGATCCCGCTGCTAGGCTCTTGTTGGAGTTACCATGATGACCTAGAAGTGGTCAAACATGTAATCTCACTGCCAACGCGATATGAGCCTGCAGGGTCGCACATAAGAGATGTGGAGAAGTTGGATGATTGACTGTGTTGGTAAAGGTTACCAATCACCGACCTGAATGGGGTTTTGGGCAAAGTGTTGCCTTAAAGGATCGTCGGGTTGGGCAAATGTTGCCTTGAAGGATTGGTAAGAATAGTCGACCGAGGGTCGACGTGAATCGTCGAGTATTGTACTCTGATTCTCGCCGACTGATACTCGCCGACTGATTCTCGCCGATCCTAGGTGATTCTCGCCTATCCTAGGTGATTCTCGCCGATCCTAGGTGATTCTCGCCGATTGATTCTTACCGAATCTCCTAGGTGAGACTCGCCGATCCTAGGTGATTCTCGCCGATTGATTCTCACCGAATCTGCTAGGTGATTCTCGCCGATTTTGGAACCCTAATTTTCTGGGTGGTCTGCGGATAGCGATATTCCTAAGTCTGTTTATGCCTTTGGTATAAATGGATACTTAGGGTTTTTCGGGAAAGTGATCTGACCGAATCCCGCCGTGCTGAGCTGATCAAATCGACGGAAGTTCCGCCGTTCTTCGTTCGTTCATTCGTTCCGCCGATCCCGAATCCGCCGACGGAAGTGTTCCGCCGCCGTGCTCGCTCCGTCGACCTCCTCCTCTCCAGCGAGTGTTGCTGGTGTTGCTATTCCTGGCGCGGACCTAGCAGTCCGTGGAAAAACAAGGTACGGTCATTCTCCTTCCCGATTATCCGTGCGACGGAAAGGTCAGTGTTCTCCCGCTCGTGTGGATTTCTGCAGAGACGTGGATATCATTCCACGTAGAACTCACCACCAGCAAGAAGATGAAGCTTGGAGCATCTCCGTTGAGTTGTGACTCAACGCCACCGAGGTAATTTTTGCCTAGTTGTATGTTAACTTCTTGATTCAACTACCATGGCCCGATCCCATCTCTTTTGGGTTTTCTTGATGTTTTTATTCTTCCGCTGCGTGCACAACTGTTGTGCCATCCTCATAGAGAAAACCCAACAGTGGTATCAGAGGGAGGTTTCGGCCATGATTGTTGTATTGGAAGTTTTGTTATTCCAGTGCGTGTAAACTTAGGGATTTATAAGTGTTCTAAATGTCTAGATGGCCCAATCTAATATGACCATTCAAACTGACTCTATGAGGAACTTAGAGACACGGCTGAGGCAAATTGCCCCTGTGTTGTCTGAGCGTACTCACGGCGCGCTCCCAAGTGACACGAAAAAGAATCCCCATGAGCAAGGGAAGAGCACTGGGAGGCAGAGGAGTGCAGTATTAATAAAGTGTATATCAAGTGTGAGATTAATGAAATTGAGACGGTAGCCCTTTAAGATTCAAATTCGTTGTGCAACATTCTTGCTATGCAAGATGTTAAGAAGCTTAATTTAAATGTCGAAACTAATATCCAGAAATCGCTTGTGCTAGCTGATGGGTCGGTAGTTAAAACTGATCGGGAGATTAAAGAGGTGGAGGTGAAACTTAACGGGGCTGTGGTTGTTACCGACTTCCAGGTGTTGGGACCCATAGTAAATGATTCAAAGCCTATTCTTGGGGTTCTATTCTTGAAAGCCAGTGAAGCAACGTTGTGCTTTAACGCATGCAGCATCACCTTGGCTTCCAAGGTTGATTTGTCGCTATCGCCGTCACTACCCACTCTAATCCCGGGTGAATTTTAAAAACTGCTAGAATTAAATGTTTTATTATCTGATGATTTAACTAGAGCTGATGAGACAGATGTTGAGCTGAATAAGCAAGACCGGGATGTGCAAGTAAAAGACGTGCTGATGATTGTGAAAGATATGGTACCTAAACACCTAGAGGGGGGGGGGGTGAATAGGTGACCTAATCCTTTTCTAACTTTTGTTTGGCAGTCAACAGTTTATAACACAGATTTCTGAATAAGTTATCACAACACACAGCAATTCTCAACACAGTACAATCACAGCACAGAATACACAAGATTTTATAGTGGTTCCCCAATCTTTGGGTACATCCACTTTCCCCCTTCGCCTATCTAGCAGTGTACTAGATTCGGCCAAACTTCTCCACTAGCTCAGAACCCAACAAGGTTCTTACCTCAGGCCCAAAGCCTTACACTCAGCCAAAAGGCCTACACTCAGCCACCCAGGCCTACACTCAGCCAATTAAAGGCCTACACTCAGAGTTCTTCAACTCCTACACTCAGGCACCAAGCCCTACCCTCAGCCTTTATAAAATAGGCTTACAATCACTCAGATCCAATGGATCTTACAAGTTTAAAATAGAAATTACAAATGCTAACTCTACAACTCAGAAAGGATGAGAGGAGTTGAGAGTTCCTTGAAGAGTTCTTGGAAGAACTCAGCTTGATCCAAACTGACTTAGCTTTCTTCAAAGCTTCTTGAGTAGAACTGAATTAGTCTGAATCTTCTGCAGTTAATCCTTGATCTCTGCTTCTTGAAATCCAGATGACTCTGAATTCTTCTTCACAGCCTTAGTTCCAAAGACTGAATCCTTGGTTGGAGCTCTCTCTCTCCAACTACTTAGATCTGCAGTTGGACTGCCTGATCTTCTTGTGTTGATCCTCTGTGTATCACTTCTTGATTTAGTCTGATCAACTACTTCAATTATTCTCACAACAAGTAATGATTGTGAACAACTTAACCACTTCACTTTTTTTTTTTTTTGTAAACTGTGGGTGCCTATTTATAGGCTTCTTTCATGGTAACCGGCTGATCCGGTTTATAACAGACTTTTGACTTCTCTGACAGTTGCTGTAGACCGGCTGGATTGGCAGCTGTCATGTCAACCAGTCACTTCTTGAAATTCTCTAACTGTCAGTTAGTGTCGAGACTTTCTGTTCTTAAGTGTCGACACTTATAGACCAAGTGTCGACACATGTTGTGTAAGTGTCGACACAAGTCTACAAGGTGTCGACACAATACCTTGTATGTCTCGACACAGTTTCTTCTGCATGTGTCGACACTGAAATTGAGTGTCGACACAAGTACTTATACTTCATTCTTTATCTGTATTCTTCTAAGTGTCGACACATCTCCTTTGTGTCGACACATCTTCATGTGTTGAAACTGTCAAGTGTCGACACTGATTCTTGGTGTCGACACAAGTCTTCATTCTTGATTCTTCAGCTGAGTGTCGACACATTCCCTTAGTGTCGACACTTATACTTAGAATATTTTACAACTTTTCTGTTCTTTGCTAAGTGTCGACACATCTCCTTGTGTCGACACTTCCTTCTAGTGTTGAGTCTTCTGGTTATGTGTCGACACATTGTGCTGAGTGTCGACACATTCTTCAAGTGTTGACTCCTTTAAGTGTGTGTCGACACATTGTGCTGAGTGTCGACACATTCTTCATATGTTGACTCTGCTGAATGAGTGTCGACACATTGTGTTGAGTGTCGACACTTGTACTTAGTCTCTGCAGAATTTTGCTGGGTGTCGACACAACTCCAAGTGTCGACACTTTCTGATGTTGACTCAGCTCTTCTAGGTGTCGACACTTCTGCTAAGTGTCGTCACAGCTTTTCTGCATCCTTCTACACTGAGTGTCGACACAGCTCCAAGTGTCGACACTTTCTGACTGGTGTCGACACTTCTTCCCAGGTGTCGACACAATGACTCCAAGTGTCGACACTGCATGTCTGGGTGTCGACACAAGCTTTCTCAAGTGTCAACACTTTGCCTCTGGGTGTCGACACATGGACTTAGAAATTTTCAGCTTCAGTCCAGTGTATATCTAACCTGCACAAGTAACTCAAACAAACATCAAATACATTCTGATGTATATCATTGAGTCAGGTGAGGCTTCTTCAAATCAGGTACATTTGACCAATGTACCCAACAATCTCCCCCTATTTGGAGAAGTCATAACCCTTAGTCAATGATATACACCACTCATAATTAACAATTACAAAATGATGTAAAACATATAAATGACAACAGGGTAAACTTGAACATGTAATAAAGCACACATGTATACTTATTAAACATTGCAGAACAATTAAGAAACACACATATTTCAGAACATTCATACTATATTTATCATATACTGTCCCAATAATGTTCCTTATACATTTTCAATGAAGTATTACAATGTTTATCACTTAACAGATTACAACAAGCATCAAGTTAATTCCTAATCTAGTGCTGATCAGGTTCTTTAATAACAATGCCTTTTCCAGCTTTAACTTGAGCTTTCACAGCAGCAGCAGCAGCAGGCTCAGCTTCAGCAGTCTTCTTCCCTTTAGAGTCCTTCTTCTTCTGTTCTTCAGCCTTGATCTTTTGTCTTTCAAAATAATGATAGAGCTTAGGAAAGTACTTGCTAGGCTCCACAGCTGTTGGAGGTAGCTTTCCTAACTTAGCCTTCCTTCTAAATTGGACAATTGCTTCCTGCCTACTCTCATGCTTTCTCCATTCAGCCTCTGAGAACCACTTGTTCCTCTCATGGGCATTGTCCTTGGCAGCTTTCCAGGCTGTGAGAATTATGTTTCTAGAAGTAGGGCTCCATTGTTCAAAATCTGGCTTTTGCTCAGCAATTTCCCTAAACTTCTTCTTTGACAGCCTAGTTTCTTCTTCCTTGTCCAAAGCCTCTTGCATTGCAGCTGTGATAGGTTGAACAACCTTTTCCAGAATAATATTAGGCTTGCCAGCAGGTGGACTATACATTGTGCTTATATCTGCATGAATCATTTCAAAGTCTGGAGGTGGATAGATTACATCAGCCACTGCTTGTTGCTCACCTCCAAGATATGCATTTTGAATACCAGATTCAGCCACTTCATTGTCATCACACAGGGGAGGATATCCAAGTGTAGCCCGGATAGAATTTGAAATCCATTTTGCATGCTCAGAACTGGCCTTGACTAACACTCTCTCCCCCTTTATGACTTCTTGGGCCACATGATCTCTCACATCATCTTTCTGGAATCTGATTTGGCTATCCAAATACCTGATGCCCTCTTTAAAGAAAGGTCTAAGCTTTGTAAGCTGTTCTGAAATGACCTTCTGTGAGTCTTTTATTGCAGTCTGTACAGCAGCAATCTCTGCTTGAAATATCTTATCAAAATCAGCCTTGGCAGCAGCAGTGGAGGTTGATGGTTCATCAGACTTTTTCTTGAGTTCAGTGACGATGGCATTGTGAGATGCAGTCAAATTATTATTCATCCTGAGTTGATTCTCCAGCACATAGCCTTGTTTTAGTGCTATATCATCAACTTGAGTCTTTATTTGCTCTTGATGGTTGGCCAAATAAACTACTGCATGAGCACCCTTGGTAAAACAATCAGTCATCTCTGTTTTATTAAGGTTCATTTCAAACCTTATTGACTTGATTTCCTGACCTAGATCAGATTGTAGTGCCTTATGCCCTTCATCAACATAAGTTTCTAGAGCTTTCCTTTGTTCATCCATCTTGATTTGCATTGCAAGCAGTAGAGCACTGTAATCAGTGGATGGAGTTTGTTGAACTAAGGAATGTTGAGCAACTGTTTGTAGAGCCTTCTTATAGCTCTGGCTCCTTCTCTTGAATACAAAGAACTTCTTCTTCTTATCTTGCTCAGCTTCATCATCTTCAGACTCAGATGTACTTGCAATATTCACCCTATCCTTAGGGCTTGAGGATTTTTCAGTCTGCACACCAGGTGCCTTCTCAGTATCTAGCCTTATAGGCTCTTCCACAACTTCAATGTTCTCCCCCTCAGTAGCAGCACCCTTCTCTTTATCTGCAGCAGTCTTCTCCATGTCAAAATCCTCTTGATCAAGATTCAGAAAGAGATCTTCCATTGTGTATTCTGGGGGTGACTGAGCAGGAGATGTACTTGGTTCAGCAACTTCTTTATCAGGATAACTTCTTGTACAACAGATGTGTCAGCAAGACCAACATCTGGTACTGTACTTGCTGGCTGATTTTGCTGATGATCATCAGACAAATCAGAATTTACTATTGAAAAGTTCAAAGTATTAAGATCAACAAGTACCTCTTGAATGAGGAGGGTGGCTTGTTCACTCTCCAGTGTAGATGGTTCTGCTACACCTGGAAGCTCCCCCTGGATGTTAGCTGCCTCCTGAGGAGCAGGTGTCTTCTCTGCAGCCACATCTTCTGGACTTTCAGGAGTGAAGACCACATGTTCTTCACTGCCTGAGCTGCTTGAGGACTCCTGAATCACAGCAGCTAACTTCCTCTTCTTCTTTGGAGGAGAATCTTTCTTCTGAATTTGTTTCTCTGGAGTAGGAACTTCCTTGGATAACACTCTTTCCCATCTTGAGAATATTCTTGAGTCCATCTTCCTCATATGATTGATCTTAGTTCCTGCAGTATTGCTCATTACCTCTGGAATTGATCCAGCCAGGTAGAGACTTAGTATCCTGCCCAGATTGGGCTTCTTCAGGCTTTCCTTCACTTTTTCATAAACCACCATTGACCAGTCTGTTTTCAGATTGAAGATGATTCTGGTCATGACTTCAAACATGGAGGCAGACACCCTGTCATGCCCTCCTGGCTTGCTCAGTATTACCTTGCCCACTACTTCAGACAAGAACTTGCCTTGAATATTCATACCTTTCCTGTTAAAGACTGATCCCACCTTCATCTTTGGATCCAGTCCACACCAAGTAAGAGCTTCCCTGGTCTTAGAAGCAGTTACGTCCTCTTCATCTTGTACTTTAGGTAGCTGAAGTACCTTTCTTAAAGACTTGGGTGAAATTTTGACTTTGGTGCCATGCACCCTGGACTTAATCCTGAAGCCTGAGTCATCTATAGACGCGCCAGAAAGGAATTCAATGACTTCCTTCTTCCATATTTTCGTTGGTTCTGAAACCAAGAATTCCAAGCCTGAATTGGCAATTAGGGTTATCACTGATTTGATTTCTTGTTCGCAGTCGCATCGAATGCGCCTCGCACAAGCTCATAGCCTTCGTTTACGTTCTCTTCCAGCTTGGGAGCCATTAGGGTTTTGAGAATTAGTCTTGAGATGAGAGAAATGTCGACACAAGAGTTTAGGTCTCGAAACTTTGAAAGCGTGTCGACAATCAAAGACAGAACCCTATTTATACCTTTCTTGTTTGAAGACGAACAGGCGGGATGAATTTCTAATGATGTGTCGACACTGTCAATAAGTGTCGACACTGACTTATAATGTCTCGACACTCATGTGTCGACACAAATTTAGTCAACAGATTTTATGTGTCGACACTTGGTTAAGTGTCGACACCACTATACTCGACATGTGTCGAGACTTTACTTAGAAAAATTCTGAGTAAAACTTAAGTGTCGACACTTTATTGGATGTGTCGACACCTACTCGACATGTGTCGACACTAACATTCTGAAGTGTCGACACTAACTTCCTAGATGTGTCGACACCATTTTCCTGAAGTGTCGACACTTACTATTCTGTGTCGACATAGACTTGTCTATGTGTCGACACCTTTTTACTTAGCCAATTTTTGTTCTGTATACTTAGTCTAAGTTTATCATACCTAGTTCAATTTTGAACCTATTAAACTTAGCTTCTTCTAAGGGCTTAGTAAACATATCAGCTATCTGATTATCTGTTTTAACATATTCAAGTGCAATATCATTTCTTTCTACATGCTCCCTAAGAAAGTGATATTTTATCTCAATATGTTTAGTTCTACTATGTGATACAGGGTTATTAGCTATGGAAATAGCACTTGTAGAATCACAATAAAGTGGAGTTCTACTTACCTGACATCCATAGTCTTCTAGCTGATGTTGAATCCACAGAAGTTGAGCACAGCAACTTCCTGCAGCTACATATTCTGACTCAGCTGTGGAGATGGCCACACTGGTTTGCTTCTTACTACTCCATGAAATGAGTCTTCCACCTAGGAATTGACAGGATCCAGTTGTGCTCTTTCTATCTTCTTTGCATCCTGCAAAGTCTGCATCTGAATAGCCTGTTAGATCAAAATCTCCATTCCTAGGGTACCAGAGGCCTAGATAAGGTGTGCCCTTTAGATATCTCAAGATTCTCTTGACTGCAGTCAAGTGAGATTCTTTGGGGCAGGCTTGATACCTGGCACAAACACATGTAGCATACATAATGTCAGGCCTACTTGCAGTCAAGTATAGTAGGGAGCCAACTATCCCTCTATACAAGGTTTCATCCACAGGTTTCCCTGCATCATCCTTGCTTAGAGACATACTTGACCCCATAGGAGTCTTCATGGTACTGGAGGAATCCATACCATATTTCCTTATGAGTTCTAGGGTGAACTTTGACTGACATATGGACAAGCCACTTTCAGTCTGTTTAACTTGGAGACCCAAGAAAAACTTCAGCTCTCCCATACTACTCATCTCAAATTGACTTTGCATAAGCTTTGCAAACTTTTTGCAAAGGCTACTTTCAGTAGACCCAAATATAATGTCATCTACATATATTTGGACAAGTATTACTTTGCCTCTAGATTCCCTAAGGAATAGAGTCTTATCTATTTTCCCCCTTGTGAACTTGTTCTCAATGAGGAAACTAGATAGGGTTTCATACCAAGCTCTAGGAGCTTGCTTTAACCCATACAATGCTTTCCTAAGTCTATAGACATAATGTGGAAAAGTAGGATCAACAAAACCTGAAGGCTGCTCCACATATACTTCTTCTTTTAAATTACCATTAAGGAATGCTGACTTCACATCCATTTGGTATACTTTGAATCCTTGGTAGGTTGCATAGGCCAAGAACATCCTGATGGCTTCCAGTCTGGCTACTAGAGCAAAGGTTTGATCAAAATCAATACCTTCTTCTTGCCTATATCCTTTTGCAACCAGTCTTGCCTTATTCTTAATGATGACTCCTTGTTCATCTAACTTGTTTCTGTAGATCCACTTTGTTCCTATCACATTGTGATCTTTAGGCTTAGGAACTAAGTCCCAAACCTTGCACCTCTTGAACTGGTTTAGCTCTTCCTGCATAGCTTCAGTCCACTGTGGATCTTGTATTGCTTCTTCAAATTTCTTTGGTTCTATTTGAGACAGAAAACTTGAATATACTGCAGCATTCTGATTTCTGCTCCTTGTCTGAACACCTTGTCTTGGATCTCCAATGATCAGCTCCACTGGATGATCTCTTAGATGCCTGTTGGCTGGAGGCATCCTTACTTCTGGTTGTACTTCTTCAGCATCTTCATCATGCTGAGTTCCTTGAACTTCTTCAGCTCCTGGTACATGTAGTTCTCCCCCTGGACATAAGCCATCTTCTTCTACTTGCTGTCTTGCAGCAGGTACATCTTCCATGGTTAGCTTGTCCATCTTCTTAGAAAGACCTGTGGGGCTGCACACACTACTAGACAACTCATTGTTAATAAGAAGTGTCTCATCAAAAACTACATGCACAGACTCCTCTACAACTTGTGTAGTCAAGTTGTAGACTCTATAAGCCTTACTATTACTGCTGTACCCAACAAACACTCCCTCTTGGGATTTGGCAGCAAACTTAGTTAAGTAAGACTTCCCATTGTTAAGTATGAAGCATTTACAACCAAAAATCCTGAAATAGGATAGATTTGGTTTCCTGCCTTTCACTACTTCATAGGGGGTCTTGTTTAACCTTTTAGTGATGGTAGCCCTATTTATCACATGGCATGCAGTGTTTACTGCTTCAGCCCAGAAATATTCTGGCAGTGATGAATCACTTAATAGGGTTCTACCAGCCTCTATCAAGGTTCTATTTTTCCTTTCAGCAATGCCATTTTGCTGAGGTGTTCTAGGTGAAGAGAATTCTTGAAATATCCCATAGTCTTCACATAGTTTTGTCATGCTTTCAGATTGAAACTCTGTACCATGGTCACTTCTAATTTTGACCACTGTACAGTTCAATTCATTCTGAATTTGCCTAACAAAACTGTGGAAGACACTAGGTGTTTCAGATTTCTGCTTTAAGAAGAACACCCAGGAAAACCTTGAGTAGTCATCAACAACTACAAAGGTGTAGACCTTCCTACCTAAGCTGTGAACTGGCATTGGACCAAATAGATCCATATGCAAGAGGTATAAACACCTCACAGCATCCTTGTTGTCAATGCTTCTAAAGGTGGATTTAGTCTGCTTGCCCTTTTGACAAGCTGAGCAAATGCCATCTTTGACACACTTAACTTGAGGACCATTCCTCACTAACTCTTTACTAAAGAGTTTGCCAATAGTCTTGTAATTAAGATGAGCAAGCCTCTTGTGCCACTTGACACATTGAGAGACTGTCTCATTAGCTACAAGACAAACTGGAGAACTATTGTTCTCAACCATTATGTCTAAACAATAGACATTTCTCTTTCTATATCCAGTCAAAATGATCTTTTGATCACTTGACCTCTTGATATGACAACCATTTTTAACAAATGAGATGTCATACCCTACATCACTTAATTGACTTATACTAATGAGGTTGTGTTTCAAACCTTTAACATAAGCCACTTGAGTAATGGTAACAAGGTTAGAAGAAATGTTACCAAACCCTTTGATGATTCCTTTTTCAGAACCACCAAAGGTCACCTTTGGACCATTTTTGATTGGGATGTAGTCCTTCAGTAGTCCCCTAGTTCCAGTCATGTGTCTGGAACATCCACTATCCAAGTACCATGTAGGGGTATGGCCACTTGGATTCTCCTGACTGGGTCCTGGCTGCTCCAGGTTTTTGGTACTTTCAGTCAAAGCCATCAGTCCTTGGCTTTGACAGTCTTCTTGCTCATAGATAGATTCCATGATCTGCATAAACTCTTCTTCTTCTTCAGCAAATAGCCCAATATAGGCTTCAGCATCTGTCTCAGTGTCTAAAGAAGACATATCTGAAAGAGTCTTCTCATTCTTTGCAACAAAGGACTTCTCCTTCTTTCCTTTGAAGTGTGTTTTCTTTTTGTCACTGGATTCTTTCCTTCTTTCAGGACAGTCTGCAATAACATGGCCCTGTCTATTGCAGCAGTAACAAATTATCTTGGATCCAGTTGCCTTACTAGTCTTGGTCCTTTTCTTGTCCTTCTTTGAAGGCTTCTTTTCCTGATACTGAACCTCTTTCCCTTTGGAAGATGAAGGTCTAGACCTCCACTGTTTCTTCTTAAGGAACTTCTGAAAATGTCTGGTGAATGCAGCAAAGTCTTCATCACTTTCACTGCTTGTAGATTTTGTACTTTCTGACTCTTCAGATTCTGATTCAACTACCTCTGGAGGAGGAGTTGATGACTTGGTCCTGCTCTTTCTGGGTACATCTGACTTAAAGGCAACAGTCTTTTCTCTGTATTCAGTCCTTGTTGACTTTTCTTCTTCTTTTCTCACTGACAATTGCATCTCATAAGATAACAACTTGCCAAAAAGTGTGGGAGGAGGAATTTCTCCCAACTTTGCCATTTCTCTGATGGCACAGATCTTGGTGTCCCAGTCTTTGGTAAGGGACCTTAAGAATTTATCATTCAACTCATAGTTTGTGAACTCTCTTCCATATGACATGAGTTCATTTACAATTCTATAAAATTTCTTGTAGCATTCAGTGATGCTATCTCCTCTTCCTTGCCTAAAGCTCTCATATTCTTGATTAAGCAAGGACTTCCTATCCTGCCTTACTTCTTCAGAACCTTCCATATAGACAATGAGGGTGTCCCACATTTCTTTTGCAGTTTTACAGTGAATAAGGTTCTGGAAGGTGGCATCATCAATTGCACTAACTATTATATTCTGTGCTCTTTTGTCCATGGTTGCTAGGACAATCTCATCCTTGGTCATTTCAGAGAAATCCTTTGGAGTCCTCTGATTTGCATCCAATACTGAAATCTTCATGGGCACATATGGCCCTTCTTTGACTGTGATGTATATCCTAGGGTCAGAGGCTTCCATAAAAAGCCTAACCCTCTCTTTCCAGATCCCAAAGATCTCTTTTCTGCATATAGGTAGTTTCATTGAACCCAACTCCTTATGATTCTCTGAAGAACCCATGTTCTTGATTTTCTTGAAACTGTTTCCTGTTTCCTGACTTATACTGAATCTGCCAAACTGGATCTCCTCAGACAGTTAGTCCTGATTTTGAGTAACCTCGCTTTGATACCACTTGAAAGATATGGTACCTAAACACCTAGAGGGGGGGGGGGGTGAATAGGTGACCTAATCCTTTTCTAACTTTTGTTTGGCAGTCAACAGTTTATAACACAGATTTCTGAATAAGTTATCACAGCACACAGCAATTCTCAACACAGTACAATCACAGCACAGAATACACAAGATTTTATAGTGGTTCCCCAATCTTTGGGTACATCCACTTTCCCCCTTCGCCTATCTAGCAGTGTACTAGATTCGGCCAAACTTCTCCACTAGCTCAGAACCCAACAAGGTTCTTACCTCAGGCCCAAAGCCTTACACTCAGCCAAAAGGCCTACACTCAGCCACCCAGGCCTACACTCAGCCAATTAAAGGCCTACACTCAGAGTTCTTCAACTCCTACACTCAGGCACCAAGACCTACCCTCAGCCTTTATAAAATAGGCTTACAATCACTCAGATCCAATGGATCTTACAAGTTTAAAATAGAAATTACAAATGCTAACTCTACAACTCAGAAAGGATGAGAGGAGTTGAGAGTTCCTTGAAGAGTTCTTGGAAGAACTCAGCTTGATCCAAACTGACTTAGCTTTCTTCAAAGCTTCTTGAGTAGAACTGAATTAGTCTGAATCTTCTGCAGTTAATCCTTGATCTCTGCTTCTTGAAATCCAGATGACTCTGAATTCTTCTTCACAGCCTTAGTTCCAAAGACTGAATCCTTGGTTGGAGCTCTCTCTCTCCAACTACTTAGATCTGCAGTTGGACTGCCTGATCTTCTTGTGTTGATCCTCTGTGTATCACTTCTTGATTTAGTCTGATCAACTACTTCAATTATTCTCACAACAAGTAATGATTGTGAACAACTTAACCACTTCAATTTTTTTTTTTTTTTTTGTAAACTGTGGGTGCCTATTTATAGGCTTCTTTCATGGTAACCGGCTGATCCGGTTTATAACAGACTTTTGACTTCTCTGACAGTTGCTGTAGACCGGCTGGATTGGCAGCTGTCATGTCAACCAGTCACTTCTTGAAATTCTCTAACTGTCAGTTAGTGTCGAGACTTTCTGTTCTTAAGTGTCGACACTTATAGACCAAGTGTCGACACATGTTGTGTAAGTGTCGACACAAGTCTACAAGGTGTCGACACAATACCTTGTATGTCTCGACACAGTTTCTTCTGCATGTGTCGACACTGAAATTGAGTGTCGACACAAGTACTTATACTTCATTCTTTATCTGTATTCTTCTAAGTGTCGACACATCTCCTTTGTGTCGACACATCTTCATGTGTTGAAACTGTCAAGTGTCGACACTGATTCTTGGTGTCGACACAAGTCTTCATTCTTGATTCTTCAGCTGAGTGTCGACACATTCCCTTAGTGTCGACACTTATACTTAGAATATTTTACAACTTTTCTGTTCTTTGCTAAGTGTCGACACATCTCCTTGTGTCGACACTTCCTTCTAGTGTTGAGTCTTCTGGTTATGTGTCGACACATTGTGCTGAGTGTCGACACATTCTTCAAGTGTTGACTCCTTTAAGTGTGTGTCGACACATTGTGCTGAGTGTCGACACATTCTTCATATATTGACTCTGCTGAATGAGTGTCGACACATTGTGTTGAGTGTCGACACTTGTACTTAGTCTCTGCAGAATTTTGCTGGGTGTCGACACAACTCCAAGTGTCGACACTTTCTGATGTTGACTCAGCTCTTCTAGGTGTCGACACTTCTGCTAAGTGCCGTCACAGCTTTTCTGCATCCTTCTACACTGAGTGTCGACACAGCTCCAAGTGTCGACACTTTCTGACTGGTGTCGACACTTCTTCCCAGGTGTCGACACAATGACTCCAAGTGTCGACACTGCATGTCTGGGTGTCGACACAAGCTTTCTCAAGTGTCGACACTTTGCCTCTGGGTGTCGACACATGGACTTAGAAATTTTCAGCTTCAGTCCAGTGTATATCTAACCTGCACAAGTAACTCAAACAAACATCAAATACATTCTGATGTATATCATTGAGTCAGGTGAGGCTTCTTCAAATCAGGTACATTTGACCAATGTACCCAACAGATTGCTAACGGAGAAGCGAAGGAGGAATTGTTTGACGTGAAACACGTTGCTGAAGAAAAGGAACAGGGGCTGTGCACGGCTATTTGGAGCGTTCTGGAAACAGATTTAAAAACTTTGATTAAGCTTAATGAATGTTGTAAAACTGTTAAACAGGTGACTTGGTTTGATCTTTCACCTGCCGTGGGAGAGGAAAGGATGCCCCCCGATGCAAAAGATAGGCATGTTGCTGATTTAGTTGGGGTGGATATACCACCCTGGCGATCCCCATCTGTTAATTGGAAAAGAAAAGAACTTCTTATACGCAAGGCTTCAGATTTTGCCCGACGACTTGAGAAGGACGAGGCTAGGGGTAGGGGAGACTCGTCTTCCCTGGGCACTAAAGCCTTCACCTCGCCCTTATCTCGCATGACTGGGGGGATCTATCATAAGTCAGCGTTCAGCTAAAAAGTGAAGGATCTTCGGGGCCGCCTTTCTTTCTGTTTCTTGTTTTATTTATCTTCATGTTGTGTGTAATTTTTAATTTCTTTTTCATGCATTATGGACCTTTGCTTTAAAACATTATCTATATAACTGTTAATATAGGTATTTGGTCCACCTTAAGGATGATAAAGAAAAGGGCTTATGGGAGATGACCCAATGCTGCTGCTTGTTTTAAATTTTTGCAATTTAGTTATTGTGCTTAATTATCTATAGCTTTTTGTGTTTGGAGATATTCTATTTTGTAGGTGGAATTTTTTTAGGCCGTGGACTGTTTGCTGAAGTCTAACACAAATCTTCTGGTATGCTCATTTGCTGAGCATGGGGTAACTTCTTCCCTCAACTTTCATTTCTTTAATTTTATTGCAAATCATGGATATATTGTTTAGTATAAGTCTGGTGGTGGAAAAGTTTCGCGAGTTACCATTGCACATGCACTTGCATACCACAAGAGTATTTTAATTTTCAGTTTTTATTTTATCATGACAGAATTGTGCACCTAAACCATATGAGCGCGCACTTAAGCACATGCTCGGCCCAAGTTTAATTTATTTCTTTTGTGTTAACTTTAAGATAGTGGTGCTGGCTTAGGATTTTATGATAGGGTAGTGTGAAACTTGTGCAGTGCTCTTAATCGAGGACTCATGATGTATAGAAATAGTATAGATTTAATTTTTATTTATGCTCGTAGATTTATGCTTTTCTGCATTTGTAAATAACGTTTGTACTACTCAAACACGTGGAATCTAGAGCAATCCATCGGTAGTGTAGGAATGTGTGTAGTCGCCACTAGCCTCGTATTGCTCGAGTCGGGAGGAAGGATCATCTTTCTCGGTGGCTAAGAACTTGCCCCATGCTACTCTCGAAGCTTTGGTGCATGGTTAGTCGAGCGTGAGTGTGATGTACGCCATCATTTTCGCCCGGATAAGCCTTGTACCCAGTCCTAAAGTAATCCTTGTTAGCCTATTATGAGCCTACTCCTCCTGTTGATTCAGCCCCACTCTGCGTTCACCAAAGCCTAAAAGTCTATTCTAGTAGCACGTCCTTAGGTCGAGCAATTAGTATTTCACTTCTTGCATTTTGTGATGTTGCTGAGGTGCTGTTTTGTGTTTGCGAGGTGCAGATTTCATGATATTGTGGCTGAATGTGATATAAAAAATTTTGAAAAAGAAAAGAAAAGGAGAAAAAGAAAGTAGTTTGAAATGAAAGAAGAAAATGTTTAAATGAAAATTCCATTTGAGATTTTATGCTGGTAGGTGGTGCACGCACCCATATGTTAAGTACAAGTCTGGTGGTGTGGAGCACCTGTATGTATTACTTGGCGAGAGGATTTTTTGTATGAGCTCATGTTGGTTGTGCATAGCCATTCTTTACCTTTTGCATCCTTACCTACGTATACGCCTAAGCCCCATTATCTTCCTAAAGTCATGCGGATTCACGCTCGAGTCAAACTAGCACTGTGGAGAGAGTATGAACGGGCAAGACTATGGTCCCTGACATTGGTGGAATCCTTTGGAGGTGTTCCCAAGCCATGGTCTTTGTCAATGCTAAACTTAGTGGCCTGCCTACTTTCTTCTTATATATGACCGAACGATTCTTCATAATTCTATATTTGAGTAGTTACAAAACTTATTTACACTTGTCGAAATTTATAAACTTCGTAGCATAATTAAAAGTTTATCTATTATATTTTTTGTACCCATGAGTATTTGATTTCTCGCTTTACCTTATTGTTGAAATTTCTAAGCCAGCTAGCTATTTTCAAGTCCATAGAGAGATGATTTGCTCGGGACGAGCAAATGTTTAAGTCTGGTGGTGTGATGAGTCTGATATTTTTTGTCACAACCCGTAGTTCCTCAACGAGTACCTCGTATCAGAGCAAGAGGAACTACGGGTTATGATGCCACGTCATGCAGGGGATAACTGCACACGCTCAGGCAACCCTTGACGCATAAATAAAGTTGAAATTCAACAGTTACATGTAAGAAAATCTTTGGATTGAATGGCCGTATCCCTCGGTCTTATGATTTAAAACATGTGTTTGTACGCGGCGGAAAATACGTTAGTTTACTTATGATGAGCTCGTATCTGCAGCTTAGATTTATAATCATAAAAGAAATTGTTCGTTTTACGTTGTTTGGAAAATATGTCTTAGTTGATCAAAACATGTATGCATGATATACAATAATAGGTTTTGTTTAGCTTAAAAATATCTAATGCAACCTATCACAAACCCTTCCCAAAAGCAAGTAGACATCATTCCAAATGAGTTATATTAGCAGTCTATTATTCATACATCACAAGTAAAGAAAACCACCAATGGGCGCCAACAAGCTGACACGAACCCATTGGGGCACATGTATGTCTGTACACCAAAGAAAAGAACTACCTTGCTCAGTAAGCTCGGTTAGCTCCCAAGAAATGCCACCAACAAACCTAGCCGCTCAACCGGCTACAACCTGCACCTGAGGCATTCAAGAAAGAATACCTCAGCAATCATCCAAGCTATACAAAAGAGAGCATGAATTTCATAATCGATAAAGAAGGGGCTTACTGACCCCGTATCCATGTACTGAATGAAAAGAACAGGTGGAAACCAAGTGTTAAACACTGTAAATTCCAAAATGTAAAACACACCAAGTGCGTGCAGTTTTCATCAAGTCCTGCTTAACCCGCAGGAGCAAAAAGGCAATTCACATGCCCAAATTCATCCTCTTTCGAACAAGAAACAACCAAACTAGTGAAACATAAGCAGCGGTTAAGTTCAATTCCGCAAGGGTCTTTCGGTGGCGGCCCTAAAGTGGAACGCACCAATCAAAACCAGCCCAAATCGGGGCCAAAATGGTCTCTCATACCATACACCAAAACCCGGTGGCCACCAAGACTGAAACCACACCACCCCTTGCAGAATTCTCACACAAACGCTCCTGCCATAGTTCACAATTTGCCTCGCAAAACGCCCCATAACCCAAGCTAAACACGTTTCTTTTCATCATCCTCACGCATGACGACAAGGTGATAAAAAATTAATTAAGCTATGATCTACATGAATTACATGATGAGGAACAAGAACAAATCACATGATTAGGCAAGAAAAAGGCTACATGAACATGAATCCACTTAGCTACATGACTCACATGAACGAGAAAAATTACATGAATCAACCTAGCATACGAATTCATTGAGCATAGAGAAATTTGATAAGAAGCAAGAGGATTGATAACTAAACAAAATAAGCATAATAGGGCTAGTGAGATACAACACAAATCAAGAAGAACAAACTAGGAAATTGAAAGAGCAATTAATCAAAGAACAAGAAAACAAGATTGGCAAGGGTGAAGAACACCGCTTGTCTGAACCGAGATGACACCGCGACGGCTGCCCTCTTTTCTTATTCCCTTTCCTTAGCTTTTCTACCTTGCTTTTACTTTGAAATGAGGAAGAAGATGAAGAAGAAGATGAAATGAGGAGGAGAATTCTCTGCTTCGGCCTTATTTCCTCCAGAACAGAGCTGAACCGTTAGATGCAGAATCAAGGAAATGAACGGCACAAAAAACTGGAAAAACTCGATTTTCGGGCCGGTCACGCCCTGTGTCACGCCCGTGACGCAGGGCGTGTACCTTAAGCGGCGTAGAAAGTCGGCAATTCCACATTTATCCACATGGTACACGACCGGGTACACGCCCGTGACGGGTTGGTCACGCCCGTGACCTAGGGCGTGTAGCCCGTGTCTCGACACCTTGTCGACACAAAGTGTCGACACTCGACACAACTTGACACACCCTGTGACACGCCCGTGTCACAGGCCGTGTCCCCTCTCTCGACACCCGACACTCGACACTCAACACTCGACACTCGACACTCGACACTCGACACTGCGGGACACGGCCCGTGACACGCCCGTGTCACGGGGCGTGTACCCCATTCGTCGAGCTCCACTCGATACGGGAAAATTGTCAAGTCAAGGAGGTCACGCCCAGGTCACGCCCTGGGTCACGCCCCAACACGCCCGTGTCGGGGGGCGTGTCACGCACAAAAACAACTATTTTTCCCTGTTTTGAAAAATGTTTCTGTGTCGTCCTAGACCATTTTTGCCTTAAGAACTTTTAACCCCTTTTTTTGTTTCCTGTACCAGCAACTCAGTTTGAGCGACATTTCCCGGGCGCGAAAAAGTGCAAGCATTCCCTAAGAGGCCTCACCGAGTCCCCATCTGGACTCCGGTTTGCTGGGGAATCGTGCAACTCGGCTACCAAAATAGCCACTCGCAAGCCCGCGGGAAAACCATGCTCGAACAACGGTCAAAGCAAACGTAACGCCCATCATGCGTACGCAATCAAAAATCCAGTGTGTTACAATCACTCCCACTAACAAAAAGTTTCGCCTCGAAACTTTTCACTTATTTTGATCTCAAACAAAGAAGGTAACAAACCAAAAACAACAATGCAACAAAAACACCAATCCACATACCAGCTTATCTACGGGAACAAATGAGGGTGAGCCGCCCTCATCATTGACTCGAGCTCCCACGTTGCGCTTTCCACATTAGCTCCTCTTTCAAAGAAATCAAACACATCTTTCTTCAATAGATTGGCTTCAAATCTAATGGATTTGATTTCTTAAGCCAATTGGAACTGCAACTCCTTATTGCTTTCATCTAAATATTTTTCTAGTTCATTCCTTTGTTGATCTAACATTATCTACATTTGAACTAGAAGTGAGCTTAAATCCATAGCAGGAGCAGGTGTTGTTCCAGACTGAATGGTGTTCTTATAACTTCTACTCCTCTTTTTAAGTTCAGTTAATTTTCCTTTCTTTATCTGAGAGGCTTCTTCCTCCTCAGATTCTGAAGAATCAACTACTTCAACAGATTTAGGCTCTTTAGTACCTTCAGTATTTGGGGACAAATCTGCTGACTCCCCCTCAACCCTTGCACCTTCTGCACCAAGATTGTTATATTACATGATGACTTGATCTTACTAAGTTATATCATCAGGAACATGGTACTGTGGAAGAGCATCCATCTCCCCCTGGATATATATATCTTTATTCAGAAAGATTTCTTCCTCAGTCTCCTTAGAGACTACCTCCTCATTCTCTTTATCATATATTTCCTATTCAGGAACTTCTACTTGTTTCAGAATAGTGTCTAGCACCTGTATAACTTCCATTACTATTGTATTTATAGTATCTGAATCTATATTAGGAGAATATTGAGGTTCTCCCCCTCACTTGAATCCCTAGGTTGGATTGTCTCCCCTGCATCTAACTACCAGTTGCAGGAGAAGTCCTTGGAGATTTTTCAGTTGCTATATAAGCCTATTTCTCTGAGCTGGAACTTCCCGGATTTTAAGATTCATTGGAAGATTCTTCTTCCACAATCACTGCTTTCTTCTTTTTCTCCTTCTCCTTCTCCACTATAGGTGTTTCCTTGTATAGTATTCTATCCCCCTTGCTAGTATTCTCATATCAATTCTCCTCATATGATTAACCTTAGATCCAATCTTCAGATTCTGACTGTCAGAAATGGCTTTTACCAAGTAAAGGCTTATAATTTTGCCCATATTAGGCTTCTTGATGTTTTCTATAATCTTGTCAAAGACTATTTTGCACCAGTTAGTCTTGACTTTAAAGATAATTTTAGTCATTAGCTCAAATATATATGAAAAAATCCTATCATGTGCTTATGTTTTGCATCGCAGAACCTTTCCTACTACCACAGACAAGAATTTGCCCAGGGTATTCATACCCTTCCTGATCAGGGTGCTTCTAATCTTTATGGTAGGGGCCAATCTGCACCACTCTAGAGCTTCTGCAGTCTTGGCAGAAACGAACCAATCCAGAGCTTCTGCAGTCTTGGCAGAAACTAAGGCATCTTCTTGATCAAACTTTGGTAATTGAAATACCATGTCCAGTATCTTGGTTATGATTTTGACCTTTGTTTCATTTACATTAGACTTAATCTTTTCTATGTTAGATTTGACATGAGCATTGGAGAAAAATTCTGAAACTTCTCGTTTCCAGATATTTGAAGATTCAGAGAGCGGATATTCCATACCTGTTCCATACCTTCAAAGGTGTTATCGTCATTCTTGGGTTCTATGAGTGTGGTGATAAATGGTTGATGAGTGTCGACTGATCCGAATTTTAGGTCTCGACACTCAGGAATCAATCAATAAACAAAATCAAGAAAGCATTGTCATCTTCTTCTCTCACACCCTATTTATATTCTAATCTTTCCTGAAGATGAAAGGGCATGCTGCATTTAGACTATTCCAAATTTTTAGATAAAGACCTAGTGTCGACACAGGGAAAAATTCTGTCGAGATGTGTCAACACAAGTCTACACAAGGATAATGTCTCTCGACATATACCGTAGGGTCTCGACACTTTCTTTGATGTCTCGACACATTCTCTGTTGTCTCGACACAACCTTTGACTTAGTCAAAATTTTGTTTTCTAAACTATAGATACTTGAAAATTTTGAGGTCTATTCTTGATATTTAGGTAAGTAAACTTGATTACTCACTAATATTTTTTATTCTTATTTTTATCAGTTTTTTATGTATAAATTATTCAAGATTCAACATGCCAAGTTCAAACTTAAAAAAATTAAATTTCCCTTCATCTAGGGGCTTAGTGAAAATATCAGCAATTTGTTTCTTTGTTAGAACAAATTCGATATTTATATCTCCATTTTCTATATACTATCTAATAAAGTGATATCTAATTCCAAAATGTTTAGTTCTACTATGTGACACGAGATTATTTGCAATTGAAATGACACTACTAGAATCAAAAATATATTAGAATTTTACAAAACTGTATGTTGTAATCTTGTAGTTGATGTCGAATCCAAAGCATTTGTGCACAGTAACTTCCCGCTGATATGCACTTAGATTCATCTATGGATATTGCTACACTTGTTTACTTTTTTCTACTCCATGACACCAGTCTTCTTTTCCTGTATTCTTTACAACCTGCATAATATGCATCTGAAAAGCCAGTTAGTTCAAAATCACTATTCCTGGGGTACCATAGACTATGATTAGGTGTGCCCTTTAGATATCTTTATATTCTTTTGACTGTCGTATAGTGAGACTTGTTAGGGCAAGCTTGATACCTAACATAGGCACAAGTAGCATACATTATGTCTGGTCTACTGGATGTTAGATAGAGTAGTGATCCATTTATGCCCCTATATAAGGTGATATCAACTGGCTTGCCAACATCATACTTGTCTAAAGGCATACTAGACAACATAGGTGTTCTCATGGAAGTGGATGTCTTCATGCCATACTTCTTGATTAACTCCTTGGTGAACTTAGTCTGACTAATAAAAAGTACATCTGTAGTTTGCTTAACTTGGAGACCCAAGAAAAAGTTGAGTTCACCCTTGCTACTCATCTCAAACTTACCTTACATAAGTCTGGCAAACTTAGTGCAAAGTGACTCATCAGTAGAACCAAATATAATATCATCAACATATATTTGTACAAAGATAGTCTTGTCTTTGACTTCCCTTAGGAATAGTGTTTTGTTTATTTTCCCTATTGAGAATTTATTATCTAGAAGGAACTTAGAGAGAGTCTCATACCAAGCCCTTCGGGCTTGTTTTAACCCATAAAGAGCTCTTAATAAAAGATAAACATTATTAGGATTAGTTGAGTCAACAAAACCTGAGGGTTGCTCAACATAGACCCTTTCTTTGAGATTACCATTAATGAAGGCTAACTTCACATCCATTTGGTAAACCTTGAATCCTTTGTAGGCTGCATATGCCAGGAAGAGTCTATTAGCTTCCAATCTGGCCACTGGTGCAAAGGTTTGATCAAAGTCTATTCCCTCTTCTTTTTTATACCCCTTTGCAACCAATCTAGCCTTATTTCTTACTATAACGCCATGCTCATCCAGTTTGTTCCTGTAGATCCACTTGGTTCCTATGATGTTATAGTCATCTGGTCTGGGAACCAGCTTCCAGACATTACATCTATTGAACTGGTTCAATTCTTCCCGCATAGCCCCTATCCAAAATGAGTTTATATTGGCTTCTTCAAACTTCTTTGGTTCTATTTGAGACAGAAAATTTGAATACATCACAGTGTTGTGATGTCTAATTCTTGTGGTCACTCCATGAGCTGCATCTCCAATTATCAGTTCCCTTGGATGATCCCTTAGATGTATGATAGCAACTAGTAATATGACTTATTCTCTTTGAACAACTTCAACTTATTTCTGAGTCTCTTCTTATGATTGTTCCTGTGCAAGCTCTTCCTCAACAATGTTGACTCCATATTGTATACTTTGGCTTGTTGGAACTGAGTTGTCTATTGACAGCTCTTTTAGCTTTAATTCCTCTCCTGTTGTGTTTGATGTACCTGGCTTATCACTATAAAACATAGAGCCTTCATTAAATATAACATGAACAAACTCCTCTACAACTTGATCCATAAAGTTGTAAACCTTATAAGCCTTTTTGTAGTTATTATAACCAAAAATATGCCTTCATAGGACTTCTAGACAAATTTAGTTATGTATGTTTTCCCATTATTTAGGACAAAACGCCTACTTCCAAAGATTTTGAAGTACGCCAAGTTTGGTTTTCTTCCCTTCATTAGTTCATAAGGAGTCTTATTCAGCCTTGTGTTGATTGAAGCTATATGAAGAACATGACATGTTGTGTTAATAGATTCAGCCCAAAAATATTCTGGGAGAGAAGAATCACTCAGCATGGTTCTTCCAGCTTCAATGAGAGTCATGTTCTTTCTCTAAACAATCCCATTTTGCTTGGGTGTTCTTAGAGAGGAAAACTCTTACTGAATCACAAGTTCTTTACAAAACTTTATCATGCATTCAAATTGAAACTCAGTTCCATGATCACTTCTGATTTTGACCACAGAACTATTCAATTCATTCTGTATTTGTTTGACAAATGTCTTGAAGACATCAGGAGTTTCAGGACTTTTTCCTCAAAAAGAAAAGCCAAGTAAATCTAGAATAGTCATCAACAATCACATAGGTGTAGACTTTCTATCCTATACTATGAACTAACATAGGACCACATAAGTCCATATGCAAGCGGTATAGACACCTCATAGAGTCTTTGGTTTCAATGCTTTTGAATGAAGCTTTGTTCTGCTTGCCTTTTTGGCATGTAGAGCAAACGCTCTCCTTAAAGCATTTAAGGTTAGGAGCATTCCTAACTAGCTCTTTACTGAAAAGCTTGAATATGGACTTCTAGTTCAATTGAGCTAGCCTCTTGTGCCATTTGACATAGTGTGAGACTTTCTCATTTGCAACTAGGCATATGGCTGAGTCTGATTTTAAACAAAGAAAATTTAAGCAATACACATTTCCACACATAGTGCCTGTCAATATGACCACTTGTTCACTTGACTTATTTATAAGGCACTCATACTTGTGGAATGAAATGTCATAGCTAAAATCACAAAGTTGGCTTATTCTTAAAAGGTTGTGTTGCAACCCTTCCACATAAGCTACTTTGGTGAAGGTTACTAAGCCATTTGAGATCTTACCATAACCTCTGGTAATTCCTTTGTCAGCTCCACCAAAGATCACCTTTGGTTCATTCTTTATAGGAATATACTCCGTAAAATTGCTCCTTATTCCAGTCATGTGTCTGGAAAATTCACTATCCAAGTACCAGATTGGTCAATCTCTGGTGCTTGGAAATACCTACAAAATAAAAATTTATTTTTCGTTAGAAACCCAAATTGTCTTGGGTCCTAGGTGCTTGTTAGCTATGGCTCCATTGAGACCACCTGTGAACTTCTTAATTGGCTACTTTTTCTACCCATGAGACACAGTGTGATAGAACCAACAGTCCAGGGCAAAGTGTCCAATTCTTCTACAACACCAGCACTCATATCTATTGTACCTCCTCTTTGGAGAAACATAAGAAACTTTAAGCTGGCATTCCTTAGGACAAGAATCAGTAAACTTGACAGTTGTATTTTGACTTGGAGCATAATGATAGTTTTGCCTCTCAGTCACAATAGTCCTCCTTGGAGCAAGAACATTTGGAATAGCTTTTATATTCACATATGAGTTTTGTCCAACTGGTCCAGTCTTCTGGGTTTCTTTTCCCTTAGTCTGAAACACAGGTTATGGCATGACTGAACCTTTTTATCCTATCATCCTTTTATCTGTCCTTCTCTTAGATTTTACATAACCAAGTCCACTTTCAGGAGTTCCTGAGAAGGTATCTATAATGGGGAGCACAGTTTTAGGTTTAGAAAACGGCTGAACAATTTTTTTCTCATTCAGGAGTTTGAGTTCTAACTCGTGAATGGTTACATCCTTTTGTTTTAACAACAAGATTTGATCATCAATGATCTTAGTCAGCTTAGCCAACTTTGAATACCAACATTCTGAGTAGCCATCTCATGATGGTACTTAATACCTCTTAATGATGCAATCTCAATGTCTTGTTCTTTGATAAGCTTCTTGCTATTTACAAGACCTTCCAACAGTTTTCCAAATTTATCTGTGAGCTATTGCAGTTCAGTCTTAGAGTTGGACTTATGTGAATCATACTTTGATTCACATGATTCTAACTCATCCTCAGTCTCATAAACAGAAGTCTTAGAATAATTAGAATTATCATAGATTACCTGAGTATCCTAACAGTCAAGAATTTTTATTTTTAGATCATCAGATAGTGTCATCAAATTAACCTTCATATCATCTTCAAAATCACCATGGAGTGATGAAGTTATGGAGTTATTGCCATTGTTTATGACCTCTCTGATGAATTCCTCTTCATAAGAGAACAGTCCAATATGAGCATGTTCTTCTTCTGATTTAGTTGAATCGGTATCAATATCAGATAAGGACATTGGCTTATTTGTCATTAGACACTTTTCTGATCTCTTTTCTTTATAGAACTTCTTTTTGTTTGACTTTATGTTCTCCTTTCTTTTTATTGGATAGTCAGTAATGATATGTTCATGCCTGTTACAGCAATAACAAATAATGTCAGTCTTAATTTGTTTATTCTGGTGAGAATCATACCTGACCAGAGAGTTGTCTTTGTGTTTGTCTTTGCTTTTGCTGGAACTTGGTCTAGTTGATTTCTTCTTATTCCATTGCTTCCTTCTTCCCATCATCTTATTGATTTTCCTGGTGAACATTGATAATTCTACATCTAACAATTCTTCTGATGAAGAACTGGTTACAATGCTAACTGTATCTTCATCCCTTCTTGGTGATGATGGAATTTCTCTTCTAGTTTTCCTTGTTGTGTCAGCTTTAAAAGCCACAAATCTAGTCTCATTTGAATTTCTGGAAAATTCAGCTTCAGCTTTTCTAGAACTTAACTGAAGCTTATGTGAACACAGCTTCCCATATAGATCTTGGGGTAACTTGTTTCTCAGATTCCTCAATTCTCTTACAACACAAATCTTTATGTCTCGTTCTCTGTTTAGGGATCTTAGAAACTTGTCATTAAGCTCATAGTTTGAAAATTTTCTACCATAATTCTTTAAGTCATTGACTATTTTAAAGAACTTTTCATAACATAGTTCTATAGAATCAGTCTTCCCTTGCCTGAATGGCTCATACTACAGGTTGAGTAGAAACTTTATGTCATCCCTAACCTCTTTGTACCTTCCATATAGACTATGAGAGTGTCCCACATCTCCTTAGATGTTTTACAGTGCACTAAGTTCTGAAAGGTTGAATTATCTATTGCACTTACAATTATGTTTCGTGCTATATTATCCATGGTGGAAAGAACAACCTCATCCTTTGTCATCTCAGACATTGTCTTAGGGGTTTGCACATTTGCATCAAATAAAGATATATTCATTGGAATATATGGTCTTTCTTGTACTTTGACAAAGAATCTTAGATCTGATGCCTTCATAAACAATCTCACCCTTTGCTTTCAATTAAAAAAGTTATCCTTTGTACAAATAGGAAGATTCATATAACTAAGTTCTCTATGAGATTCAAAAGCCATTAGATCTATTATGTTTCAACCACCCTTTGGATCTTTTTCTAACTGTTAGGTCATTTTTTGAATAAACTGTAACGCCTCCATCCGTCACATGGAATATAACGGTGGGTCCGGCCGGGGTCCCATGCCATATTTCACAGACAAACAACGGAATTACGTGTGGAAATCTAAATCTCATTCAACTCATATCCTAACTCAAAGCATTCTAGCGCAGTAATTTAAGTTATTTGAACTCAACACAGCGAATGTCCACTAAATATATAAACTCCACATTTATATATAAACCAAGAATGTTTACAACACACAAACGCTCTTGGCCTTAAGGCCTTACAGATTACTCTTTACAAATTTACAGCTTCATACATCGGCACGAAGGCCGGCCACACATGAAAGACAAACATTCTTCGCACGGCCTTCACGGGCCTTAAGCAGCAAACCTTCATTCTGCTCATTTCAATTCACTCATCAGCACTTGCAATTAGACATCCATCCCAGGAGCGGAAAACAAAGCAATGGTTAGTGATAGCTGACCAATTATAACGACCCTATCCCTTACCCGGGGCAGTGATTCCTTCCCAATATGCATTGCAAGTGTAATATCTAGCAATCATAACAAGTGTGCTTAGGAACAACAATGTCACAAACACTGGTCACAACCAGGTACTCTATGCACTCAGGGCACCTTACGGTGTACCGAACTCCGTGGAAACACCACCGATCAGAGAATTATTAACTTGTTGGCTGGCCGGTCCTAGTCACCCCAACCTGCAGACTGGGAGCATTCCGCCCAAACCACTCAGAGGTGATAATCTCACGACAACATTGAGCATTAATAGATCGACCCACAACTGTGGTGCAGCAAGTAGGGTCGGCCTCACGTCCTCCCAAACATTACCACAAATCGACCTCGCAAAACAACCGGGGGCAGGTCAGCCTTTCCCGTGCTCAAACCATTAGTAGTGCACCACTAAATGCGGGTCGGCCTTCCCTCCTGATTAGCCACAGCTTTTAGCTCTCCCAGAGCAATTATCGCTCACAGTGCTCACACCACAAGGAGCTTATGTAAAGCATCTAAACTCATCATCCATACATCCATATACACAAGCCTATATGCACAAATCACATGCATCCATAAAATACACGGAGTCTTCTCCGGTTTATCCATGATCATCACCAATCCAGAATAACCATCCAAATGGGCTTCACACGGCATGCCTATGTCGTACTCCACACTTCCAGCTTTAGATGCAGACTCAACTTGGAATCACTTTTGATGTACACCTCTTGGTGGAGGATTCCGTACATATGTATAAAGAAAAGACTTCGATGTCCAAGAAGGAGATCGTTACCCTTGAAGATCGCTTTGGAGCCATGAACTAGCCGGATGGAAATCACCGTCTCGACATTGCCTCCATGAACCCAAGCTCGGATCGTGAATCTGCACTCCACAGCTCCTCCAGCAGCTGGCTTTCTCCTTCCTTCCTCCCTACCTTGCTCCCTCTTTCTTTCTCTCTCTAACGTTGATAAGAAGGAAAATGAATGGATGAGAGGGTTTCCAATCTCATATATCAGCCAAGAAGGACCTGGACTATTGGATCCAGGATAAAGGAGGCAAACGACCCTGATTTGCCCAAAAAAAGGCTGATCACGGCATGACACACCCTATGACACCCCCGTATCACAGGCCGTGTCCCTTAAGCGGCACACAACCGAATCAAATCCAACCAGTACACGGCCATGTGACACACTCGTATCGAGCAGCCGTGTACTTCACACAACACAACATCAACTCTCCCGAGCGGGACTCGGCCATGGTACATGCCCGAGTCCCAGGCCGTATACACCAGGACACACCCGTGTCCTCAAGTACACGCACTCTCTGAGCTGATCCCGAGAATGATATGGCCAGGGACACACCCGTGTAACAGGCTATGTACTCTTACACGGCTGCAGAGATGCCCCGCCGTGTATTCGAAGAGTGGAGTTCGATGACCCCGTAGAGGACACACCCCCTAAAACGCCCGTATCGCCGGGTGTGTTCCCCCCTTCTCTAATGCTTCTCGAGTGCATTTCGTCGAGCACTCAAGAGGCTACTCAACCCGAGCATGACACGCCCTTGGACACTCCCGTGTCCCAGGATGTGTCACCCAATCCTGAACCCAAATTGGGATTTGGGGTGTTACAATCCTCCCATCCTTCAAAAACAATTCGTTGGCTCAACTACAGACATGCACCTAAGCACTCCTCATTGCACCATCAACAACCAAGCACCCGAATAAAATGAGCCGGGTGTCTCGCCCCAAGTCATCACACAAAACAAACATCACATTCAGAACAGACACACATACTTATCTCTCACATGTGCACATCCATCCACAATTTCATCTCGCTATATATCCACACGACATATACATGCACCATGATCGATCGATCACCTAAATAATACAAGGTGTCACAAACCTTTCATCGTCCAACACGACATATACCATATATGTACACAACCATCTGATGATTTAGAAACATCAGTAGTCATATCAATAATGGAGTACGGGTCACCTTCCAGTCTTACTTCCGCTGACTCGCATTATTTTGCATATATCGTTTGATACCCTCTTGAAGTTCCAAATTAAATACGTGAGGCTGATCTTCACCACGTAAGTTTTTCGGCTCTTGCACTTCAATATTATGCAGTCGAGGTTGCGTCCGGGATGCAGATGACACGGTCACTGCTTTACCCTTTTCTTCATAAGATGCACCTGTCTTTTTCTCTCTCCTTGGAGAGTCACTCCAATAGTTGTTGGCTAAATGTCCTTGCCTGCCACATCGAAAACATGTACGTGTCTCTGCATGTCCTTGTCCATAAGTTGCTCCCGACGAAATAGTAGACGGAGTTGGTTCAGCAGGCCTGAACTTTTTCTTATCTCGTCTCCTAAACTCCGACTATTCTGACAGCAGAACTTTGAATTCTGGCTTCTCCACTATCAGACTCTTCTTTTCGTGTACCTGTTTTAAATCCTTCTCTAGTGCCCGGGCTGTATCTACCAACTCTTGGAAGCCATAGTTCACCAAACTAGGGAGTGCGTACCTTAACTCGTCACGAAGTCCCTCATAAAAATGTTTTGTCTTTCGTGTTTCCTCAGCGAAGGTAGACCCCACATAACGCCCCAGTCTGGTAAACTCATGTAGGTAGGTATCAATATCATGCTCACCCTGCACCAGATGTAGAAACTCATTCTCCATGGCAATCCGCTGCAACACTGGCACATACTTGGCCAGAAATAACTGTGAAAATTCTTCAATCAGTATTTCTTCCAATCCTTGGCCTACCAAGTGGTGCACTTCCAGTTCGTCCCACCAAAGCCGCACATCGCCTTCCAACAGAAAAGTGGCTAAAGTCACCTATTGTGCCTCCGCAGTTCAGATTGCTACCAAGATTCTTTTTACTCTTGCAAGCCAATCTTCTACCTGCGTTGGGGAACCCATTCCACCAAACGTAGGTGGATGAAATTCCGTAAACTGCTTCAACTACTCATCCGCTCCTTGCACTTCTAGCACAGCTTCAGCATGCTCTTGCCTTGCACCAGGCCGTACTGCCACACCTGCGGGCCTTGCTTGCCCCATAGGCTGAGCCTGTAACACTGCAAGCACCTTCTCAGTCACCATACGAATGGTCTACACCGAGGGAGGTGTAGGCGCTTCAACTGGTGTCACACTCTCATCAGACTGCTGGGGATCAGACTGTACCGCACCACTCCTCGTCACCTATCAATGTACAAAAAATCATTTAGCATCCCTTTCCTCAATGCAAATATACATTGACTACATGGTGACGCTCCTCTCGTACATGTATAACATTCCTAGTGGACATTCTTGAGTTCAATTATGCACTCCCTCCCATAAATCTCAAATTGTCTCTAATACCACTTTGTAACACCTCCATCCATCACATGGAATATAACAGTGGGTCCGGCCGGGGCCCCACGCCATATTTCACAGACAAACGACAGAATTATGAGAGGAAATCAAAATCTCATTCAACACGTATCCTTACTCAAAGCATTCTATCGCAGCAGATTAAGTTATCTGAACTCAGCACAGCGAATGTCCACTAAATATATAAACTCCACATTTATATATAAACTAGGAATGTTTACAACACACACACGCTCATGGCCTTAAGGCCTTACAGGTTGCTCTTTACAAATTTACAGCTTCATACATTGGCATACAGGCCGGACACACATGAAATCCAAACATTCTTCGCACGGCCTTCAAGGGCCTTAAGCAGTAAACCTTCATTCTACTCATTTCAATTCACTCATCAGCACCTGCAATTAGACATCCATCCCAGGAGCGGGAAACAAAGCAACGGTCAGTATTAGCTGACCAATTATAACGACCCTACCCCTTACCTAGGGTAGTGGTTCCTTCCTTGTATGCATTGCAAGTATAATATCTAGAAATCAAAACAAGTGCGCTTAGGCACAACAATATACAAACGCCGGTCATAACCAGGCGCTCCGTGCACTCAGTGCACCTTACGATGTACCGGACTCTGTTGCAACACCACTGTTCTTAGAATTATTAACTTGCTGGCTGGCCGGTACTAGTCACCCCAACTGCAGACTGGGAGCATTCCGCCCAAACCACTCAGACGTGATAATCTCCCGGAAAACTTGAGCATTAATAGATCGACCCATAACTGTGGTGCAACAAGTAGGGTCTGCCTCGCATCCTCCCAAACATTACCACCAATCGACCTACCAAAACAACTAGGGGCAGGTCAGCCTTTCCCGTACTAAAACCATCAGTAGCACACCACTAGACGCGGGTCAGCCTTCCCTCCTGATTAGCCTCAGCTTTGCGCACTCCCAGAGCAATTAGCGCTCACAGCGCTCACACCACAAGGAGCTTACGCAAAGCATCCAAACTCATCATCCATACATCCATACACACAAGCCTATATGCACAAATCACATACATCCATAAAATACATGGAGTCTTCTCCGGTTTACCCATGATCATCACCAATCCAGAATAACCATCCAGATGGGCTTCACACAGCATGCCTATGCCGTACTCCACACTTCTGGCTCTAGATGCAGACTTAACTTGGAATCACTTTTGATGTCCACCTTTTGGTGGAGGATTGCAGACATATGCATAAAGAAAGGACTTCGATGTCCAAGAATGAGATCGTTACCCTTGAAGATCGCTTTGGAGCCATGAACTAGCCGGATGGAAATCACTGTCGTGGCGTTGCCTCCACAAACCCAAGCTCGGATCGTGAATCCTCACATCGCAGCTCCTCCAGCAGCTGGCTTTCTCCTTCCTTCCTCTTTTACTTGCTCGCTCTTTATTTCTCTCTCTAACTTTGAGAAGAAGGAAAATGAATGGAAGAGAAGGCTTCCAATCTCTTATATCAGCCAAGAAGGACCTGGACCATTGGATCCAGGATAAAGGAGACGAATGGCCCTTATTTGCCCAAATAAATGGTAGAACATGGCCTGACACGCCCTGTGACACGCCCGTGTCACAGGCCATGTGCCTTAAGCGGCACACAACCGATTCAAATCCAGCCAGTACACGGCCTTGTGGCATACCTGTGCAACACCTTGCACGCCCGTGTCATGGCCGACACGCCCATGTCGAGCAGTCGTGTACTTCACACAGCACAACATCAACTCTCCCGAGCGGGACACGACCATGGGACACGCCCCTGTCCCAGGCTGTGTACCCAAGGACAAACCCGTGTCCTCAAGCACACGCACTCTCCAGGCTGACCCCAAGAATGACACGGCCAGTGATACGCCCGTGTCATGGGCCGTGTACTCTTACATGGCTACAGACACACCCCGCCGTGTATTCGTCAAGTGGAGTTCGATGCCCCCGAGAAGTACACGCCCCCTGACAAGCCCGTATCACATGGTGTGTTCCCCAGTTATCGAGTGCTTCTCGAGTGTATTTCTTCGAGCACTCGAGAGGACACTTAACCCGAGCATGACAAGCCCTGGGACACGCCCGTGTCCCAGGCCGTGTCACCCAATCCTTAACCCAAATTCGGATTTGGTGTGTTATATAACCTCCCTCTGATACCACTTGAAAGTTAAATCTATGGGTAGTTAATCACCTAGAGGTGGGTGATAGGTGTCTTTAAACTTCTTTGTCACTTATATTATATGTTCAGCAAAAACTTGAAAAATAAACATCACAATAACATAGCATAAGCAATCCACAGAGCACAGCATAAGCAATCCATAGTATACAGAGAATTTATAGTGGTTCCCCTCTTTAGGTTACATCCACTTTCCCCGTTCTTCCTCACTAGCAATGTGCTAGATAAGGCTATATCTCCTCCTCTTCAACTCAGATTAAAAGATCTTTTATGCTCAGTTTCTATTAAGAAACCTATACTCAGACAAACATGTCCTACCTCAGAGATTCAGCGAATCTTCTACCTCAGGTCCCTCAAGAACCCTATCTCAGCCTTTATAATACATGCTTACACCTCAGTGATCCCACTCAAATCACTTACCTCAGGTCCCTCCAGAACCCTACCTCAACCTTTATAAATTAGGCTTACAACTCAGAGATTAAATCTCCTACTCACTCACATCTCAAAGAGATCTTACAAAATTAAGAGGTAAATGTTGTGTCCATTGATCCCAATGTCCTGGATTTGAAGAAGGTCTAGCAAACAATGTATATACATGTTGTGATCTAACTTGTGCTCAAGTTTAGTGTTTGTAGGATGTCTACTCTACAATGATGGGACAAGTAGCCTAAGTGGCTAGGTCAGGTAATCACTGACCTACGATGTGGATAGATAGAAATCTGTCTAAGTCCACAGGCATTTAGTGAGAATTACTCACTCAACTCCAGATTACTTATAGTGCTGAGTGGAGTCTATACAGTCAAAGCCAATGTAGTGGTAAGCTGAGAAAGTGGCTATGTTGGATCCCTAGTTGATTTGGGCTAGGTTCACTAGCTTAGGATGTGACTCATCATGTATAGCCAGGGTCAAGTGTGTGTCCTAGAGTATAGGACAAGTCCTTAGAGTCAACTTCAGATGGACCAGCTATCAACAAGACCATTAGAGTCTCCAGACTTAGAAGATTTCAAGACTAAGTAATGTGAGTTCAACGTTCATCGAACTCATCTCGACGAAAGGAGTTCTGCGCTCGACGATCGTGAGACATTTCTTTATGCTGAGCTCGATGACCTGAGTTCTCTGTTCGACGAAGACTGAGTTTCTTCAACCAGCTAAAGTCAGGACAACTTCAGGATTTTTCTAAGTCCAACTTCAGGCTTTGGTAGACGAACTAGAATCTGAGCTCGACAAACTTGGAGCTCAAGTTCACAGCTTCTTTGGTCGATGAATGTTGTTCTCTGCTCAACGATTTGTGGTCTACGAATTGACTCCTTCTCAGTCAGAGATTTTTCAGATTCTAAGTCCAAAATCATTCTCAGCTCGACGTATTTGGATCTCAGCTCGATGAATGAAGACTGTCTGTTCGACAAATGAAGATTGTCTAGTCGATGATCTCATCAAGCTCAGCTCGATGAACTCAAGCTCAGCTCGACGAACTGTGAACTCAGCTCGACGATTGGTGTTCTTTGTTCGACGATTCCAGACTAGGTCTTTTTCAGTTTTCCCATCCCGTTTCTTAGCGATGATTCTGGAGTAATCAATGCCAGATCTTCTCGGAATGTTACCGTTAGAACGCACATTGACTATGGACTATTACATGCCGTTTTTACACGGGACAGTTAGGGAAATTATTGATTGCCACTTCTTTGCAAGGCCGACTGCAATTACTTCTCAACATTCAAATTTCGAATGTTCCTCAGTCAGAAATATACGCAGAAAGAAAAGGATTAATCAGTAAGAAGTAATACAGCAATACAGACACACAAACAGATTGCACAGAACAACAATCTTATAACAATCAAAAGTTCTTTTCTGCAATCAGCCCAGGCCATAGAACATTTTCAAGAAGAAGAAGAAGAACAATCAATTACTATCAAGAGTCTTCTTACTTCAACTCTACAGGACAAATTCAAAAGGACAACAAAACACTATCTGTCAAAGAAGTTCCTGAAGCAATTTCTGGTCCAGGCACTCAAGCTTTCAAGACCTGTCACCCTGAAGCAGTGGTCCAGTTTTCCTGATCTCAGGGAGAGCAAATCTGCTAACTGTTGGATTCACCATGGTGATCTAGAAGTGGTCAAACATGTAATCTCACTGCCAACGCGATATGAGCCTGCAGGGTCGCACATAAGAGATGTGGAGGAGTTGGATGATTGACTGTGTTGGTAAAGGTTACCAATCACCGACCTGGATGGGGTTTTGGGCAAAGTGTTGCCTTAAAGGATCATCGTGTTGGGCAAATGTTGCCTTGATGGACTGGTAAGAATAGTCGACCGAGGATCGACGAGAATCGTCGAGAATGGGTACTCTGATTCTCGCCGATCGACGAGAATCATCGAGAATGGGTACTCTGATTCTCGCCGATCGACGTGAATCGTCGACCCACGATCGGCGTGAATCGTCGAGTGTTGTACTCTGATTCTCGCCGATTCGGGTGATTCTCGCCGATTGTGATTCTCGCCGATTGTGATTCTCGCCGACTGATTCTCGCCGATCCTAACTGATTCTCGCCGATTGATTCTCACCGAATCTGCTTGGTGATTCTCGCCGATTCTGGAACTCTATTTTTCTGGGTGGTCTGCGGATAGCGATATTCCTAAGTCTATTTATACCTTTGGTATAAAAAGGGACACTTAGGGTTTTCGGGAATAATATAAAATATCTTGGGCAGCTGATCGAACCGAATCCCGCGACGGAAGCGTTCCGCCGTTCCGCCGATCCCGAATCCCGCCGCCGACGGAAGTGTTCCGCCGCCGCCGTGCTCGCTCCGTCGACTTCCTTCTCTCCGGCGATCGTCGCTGGTGTTGCAATCCCTGGCGCGGACCTAGCAGTCTGTGGGAAAGCAAGGTGCGGTCTTTGTCCTTCCCGATTTTCGGTGCGACCGAAAGATCGGTGTTCTCCCGCTCGTGTGGATCTCTGCAGAGACGTGGATATTATTCCACGTATAATTCGCCACCAGCAAGAACCGGAAGCGTGGAGCATCTCCGTTGAGTTGTGACTCAACGCCACCGAGGTAATTTTTGCTTAGTTGTTTGTTAACTTCTTGATTCAACTGCCATGGCCCGATCCCATTTCTTTTGGGTTTTCTTGATGTTTTATTCTTCTGCTGCGTGCACAACTATTGTGCCATCCTCATAGAGAAACCCAACAGTGGTATCAGAGGCAGGTTCGGCCATGATTGTTGTATTGGAAGTTTTGTTATTCCAATGCATGTAAATCTAGGGATTTAGAAGAGTTCTAAATGTCTAGATTTAGTCTTGGTACCCCGCCAAGAATGTCTGGGATTTCGTGGAAATTTCTAATTGTTAGAAATTGTAGTCTCCTTAGCAGTAACCATCCCTCGGTTTTGTTTTGGATTTTGAATCCAACATAGAGAGATGAGCTTGTCTACTGCTTTAAGTTGAGTTGTCTTTGCCTTTGTCCAATGCATGTAAATCTGAGGATTTGGAAGTTTCCGGATGTTCAGATTTAGCCCTTCCTTCTATCAAATGTTGATGGTGTCAGATTGTGCACATAAGGGATGCATGTGGTTTTAGAAAAATTTGTTTTTCCTTGGATGTGCACATTGATCGAATGTTGATCATGGTTAACTGTTAACCTATAATTAAAATCCCTTCATCAAATATTAAGTGTTTGGATGCCTTCCAATGGATGACACTCTTCCTGCCTCGATCGATGAAGTGTGGGCTTGCCAAAGCAAGGTGCATTAATCTATCTTGGTAAGGGTGCGAGCGGATAATTGTGATATCCCACTGTCGACATCGGGTCCAACTTAACTAGGTGACCTCAATGGTTGAGTGCCTAGAGGCATAGGGTTGGCATGCACCATATGATGGATGCGAGTAAGGAGTTATTCACCAACCATACAAGAATTGCATGAGGATGCAATTGGCAAGCGTTGCCTACCTAAATAACCGCATCGTGAGAGGAAAGCCAAAGCTGACTCATTGTGTTGGTGAAATACGGATCTTGTCCACTAAGAGAGTAGCTCGCATGAACTCTCCGAATTGTTAGTGAGGGCTATCATTTCGAATAAAATAGTGGGAGTGTTTTAATTAAAGTCCAAATTAAAATAAATTGTATTTGAAATTTTGGTACTGATTTTATTCTGCATAAATTCTTGTAGAATTCCATGGCAAGTGTTTCACACTCCACATTGTCTCTGAGAGCCATCCTTGAGAAGGATAAGCTCAGTAGGACTAATTACATGGACTGGTATAGGAACCTGAGAATTGTTCTCAGGCAAGAGCGAAAGCTCTATGTCTTGGAAGAAGAAGCCCCCGAGGTGCCGACCGGGAACTCTTCCCGTGCTGAGAAGGATACTTATAAGAAGTATACTGACGATGCTTTAGATGTCGAGTGCCTTATGCTTGCCACTATGAACTCTGAGCTTCAGAAGCAACATGAGAACATGGGGTGCAAGGAGATTGACGAGCATCTCAAGAAAATGTTTCAAGGGCAGGCTCGTCAAGAGAGGTTCGACATCACAAAAGCGTTGTTTCAGTGCAAGATGGGAGTTCGAGACTCAGTAGGGACTCACGTACTCAAGATGATTGGGTATATAGAGAACCTTGAAAGGCTGGGTTTTCCTCTTGGTCAAGAGTTGGCCATAAATCTGATCCTGCAATCGTTGCCGGACAGTTATGAACAGTTCGTCTTGAACTATAACATGAATGAAATAGACAAGACACTGCCCGAACTCCTAGGCATGTTGAGAACTGCCGAAATCAATATGAAGAAGGCCAAGCCTGCCAGCCCCATACTGATGGTGCATAAGGGCAAGGGCAAGGCCAAGGGGTCTAAGAAGACGAAGGTGGGACCTAAGTCATATCTTGAGCTCAAATCTTCTGCACTGAAGAAAAGGAAAAGCACTATGAAGGAAGGGAAATGCCACCACTGTGGCAAGGCTGGTCATTGGCGGAGGAACTGTCCTTCGTACATTGAAGGTCTGCAAAAAATGAAGGGAGGTATGACTTCCGCTTCAAATATTCACGTTATAGAGATAAACCTTTCTGCTCCTTCATCTTGGGTATTGGATACCGGATGTGGTTCTCACATTTGTACAAATGTGCAGGAACTGGGAAGGAGAAGATTGTTGAGTAAAGGGGAGGTGGACCTCCGTGTCGGCAATGGAGCAAGAGTTGCTGCTGTAGCCGTAGGGGTTTACCCTCTTTCTTTGCCCAGTGGGCTTGTAATAGAACTAGATAATTGTTATTTTGTTCCGGCCATAACTAGAAACATTATATCTATTTCATGCTTGGACATGATTGGATTTTCTTTTATAATTAAGAACAACTGTTGTTCTATATTTAAGAATGATGTTTGTTATGCTATAGCCCAATTGTTTAATGGTCTTTATGTTTTGAACTTGTACCATCTGATCTGTAATGTTGAAAATAATAAAAGACTAAGAACAAATGACTCGAACCCTACTTTTCTCTGGCATTGTCGTTTGGGCCATATCAACGAGAAGCGCATATCCAAGCTCCATAGAGATGGACTTTTGGACTCATTTGATTATGAATCATTTGAGGGATGCGAATCTTGTTTGTTAGGCAAGATGACTAAAGCTCCTTTCACTAGTTATACTGAGAGGGCTGAGGATCTCTTGGGTGTTGTACATAGTGATATATGCGGACCCATGAGTTCCATGGCTAGAGGTGGGTATTTCTACTTTGTTACATTTACTGATGATTTCAGTAGATACAGATATGTGTATCTTATGAAGTGCAAATCCGAGACCTTTGAAAAGTTCAAAGAGTTCAAGAATGAAGTAGAAAACCAGTTGGGTAAATGGGTTAAAGCACTCCAATCTGATCGAGGTGGAGAATACCTGAGTCATGAGTTCCGTGATCATCTGAAAGAGTATGGTATTGTATCACAGCTCACTCCACCTAGATCACCACAACACAATGGTGTGTCTGAGAGGAGAAATCGTACTCTGTTAGACATGGTACGTTCGATGATGAGTCATGCAGACTTGCCTGTTTCCTTTTGGGGTTTTGCTTTAGAGACTACTGCAATGACATTGAATCGAGCTCCAACGAAAACGGTTCTGAAGACACCATATGAGATATGGACTGGGAAGCGTCCTAGTATGTCGTTCATTAAAATTTGGGGCTGTGAGGCATACGTGAGACATCAAATGCCTGACAAGCTGGAACCCAAATCGGATAAATGTTATCTGGTGGGATATCCTAAGGAAACGAAGGGGTATTACTTTTACCTACCGTCTGAGGGCAAAGTGTTTGTCGCAAGGACTGGTGTCTTCTTGGAGAAAGAGTTCTTATCAAGAAAGACTGAAAAGGTAGAGCTTGAAGAAGTTCACGGACCACATGTAGTGAATGAACCGGAATTGGATTCTAAGACAGGACTACAAGATGTTGTAGCTAGAGAACCTGCTCAAGAAACATAAGTCCTACATAGATCTGGTAAACCGAGGTTTGAGCCTGAGAGATATGGATTTCTCGTGTCTCAAATAGGTAATGTGTTGCTTATGGATCATGATGATGAACCAGCAACCTACCAAGAGGCTATGAATGGACCGGACTCCGACAAATGGCTTGAGGCTATGAAATCCGAAATGGACTCCATGTTTGCAAACCAAGTTTGGAACTTGGTGGAACCACCTGAAGGGGTACGACCCATAGGGTGCAAGTGGGTCTTCAAGAAGAAGACCGACATGGATGGGAATGTACAGACATTTAAAGGGCGACTCGTGGCTAAGGGTTTCAAGCAAATTCATGGTATTGACTATGATGAGACCTTTTCCCCTGTGCCATGGTAAAGTCCATAAGGATATTGCTTGCTGTTGCTGCATATTATGACTACGAGATCTGGCAGATGGATGTCAAAACGACTTTCCTTAATGGAAACCTCCTTGAGGAAGTGTATATGACACAGCCCGAGAGTTTTGTATCCCCAGATGAAGCCACTAAAATATGCAAGCTAAATAAGTCCATATATGGACTGAAACAAGCCTCTCGAAGTTGGAATCTTCGTTTTGATGATAAAATCAAAGAGTTTGGTTTCATCAAGAATGAAGATGAGTCTTGTGTTTACAAGCGAATCAGTGGGAGCATTGTTGTCTTCCTGATACTATATGTAGATGACATACTGTTGATTTGGAATGACATTCCTACCCTGAAAGTTGTTAAGAACAATCTAGGGAACTACTTTTCAATGAAGGATATGGGTGAAGCGACTTATATACTTGGTATTAAGATCTATAGAGATAGATCGAAGAAGTTGCTGGGTTTGACCCAGAGTACGTACATCGAAAAGGTGTTGAAGCGGTTCAACATGCTTGAGTCCAAGAAAGGATTTTTGCCCATGTCTCATGGTGTGAATATCTCTAAGGACCAGTGTCCAAAGTCTTATGAAGATAAGGACCGCATGAAGTTGATTCCATATGCTTCGGCAATTGGATCAATCATGTACGTGATGTTATGTACTCGACCCGACGTCTCCTTTTCTTTGAGCATGACTAGTAGGTATCAGTCAGACCCCGGTGAGTGTCACTGGATTGCAGTCAAGAATGTCCTGAAGTACTTGAGAAGGACTAAGGATGTGTTCTTGGTGTATGGTGGAGAGGAAGAGCTCGTTGTAAGTGGTTACACAGATGCTAGCTTCCAAACCGATAGAGACGACTCCTTGTCTCAGTCATGTTTTGTGTTTTGCCTGAATGGAGGAGCTGTGAGTTGGAAGAGTTCCAAGCAAGAGACAGTTGCTGATTCTACAACAGAGGCCGAGTATATCGCCGCAGCTAATGCTGCGAAGGAGGCTGTATGGATTAGGAAATTCATCGGCGAGCTTGATGTAGTTCCTAGCATTGTTGGTCCCGTAGTTCTCTACTGTGATAACAATGGTGCAATTGCACAATCTAAGGAACCTAGATCCCATCAGCGCTCCAATCACATACTTCGGCGGTTTCATCTTATTCGTGAGATTGTCGAACGAGGAGATGTGAACATTTGCAGAGTGCCGACTGAAGAAAATATTGTGGATCCACTGACGAAGCCTCTCGCGTAGAGAAAGCATGATGGTCATACTAGATCGATGGGTATACGATACCTAAATGATCAACTCTAGCGAGAATCTTATGGATTGCATGTAAACATGTATTTTGTTGGCTATTTGTTCATAAGATAAACAATGTACCTAGTTTTTCTCTTACAATTAATGACAAATTCTTTTATTATGAGCTTTTCTATATGATAGTTAAATGTTAACATAATAGATACCCATAGAATGTTCGCTTCCATGGGACATCAAGTACACGACTTGAATGTGAGAGCCTGTGATTTATTTGAAGCTTCATTCTTAAAAGGTCCCTGGTCGAGTATCATCATAGAAACTAAGGGTGATGATGGTGCATAAAGGCTAGCACCTGTGTTGACTGATGACCGGTTCTCACAGGTCATGATATTGTGATATCAAGTCATCACGTGGGTGCTTGTTAGTGAACAAGTTGTACTGGACAGACCCAACCTGAGACTACTCTGTGGATTGTCATCCAATCGTGTCACGAGTAGGTCTCAATTGACAATGGTGTTGTGGTCCTTTGACCTGAAGTCACAACATTCATCAAGTGAGGAAGAGCGTGCTTTGATGCCATCTTAAGTCTTCCTTGAGAAAGGTTGATGATAAGGGTGGTTGTTGGGCATGTTACGAGTCATTTGGGTGTTTGTGTGTGAGCAGATATGGGATTTGTCCTCCTGTATGACAGGAGTTGCATCCATGGGCCCCTTGATGGAACTGGACTGAGAAATGCATGGCCATGCTTGGTTGAGTCAATATGTGATATTGGACTCACCATTCTCTGGAAGTCCGTCCTGGATCAAGAAACTTGGATTGAGCTATTACGAGGGTGACATGGTCCATGCCTCTAGTTCTTTCCGGATGTAATGGACAAAGGGACAAAGACAACGATGATACATTGGTCATAAAGGCTTATGAGTTATAAACTCTTATTGCTTGGGGAGCAATGATGCATTGCTAGATTCCGCTCATTATTTGTGAGGTTTTTGGTTTGATACTTTCAAGATCAAGTGGGAGTCTGTTGGAGTCACCATGGTGATCTAGAAGTGGTCAGACATGTAATCTCACTGCCAACGCGATATGAGGCTGCAGGGTCGCACATAAGAGATGTGGAGGAGTTGGATGATTAACTGTGTTGGTAAAGTTTACCAATCACCGACCTGAATGGGGTTTTGGGCAAAGTGTTGCCTTAAAGGATCATCGGGTTGGGCAAATGTTGCCTTGATGGACTGGTAAGAATAGTCGACCGAGGATCGGCGAGAATCGTCGAGAATGGGTACTCTGATTCTCGCCGATCGACGAGAATCGTCGAGAATGGGTACCCTGATTCTCGCCAATCGACGTGAATCGTCGACCCACGATCGGCGTGAATCATCGAGTGTTGTACTCTGATTCTCGCCGATCCGGGTGATTCTCGCCGATTGTGATTCTCGCCGATTGTGATTCTCGCCGACTGATTCTCGCCGATCTTAACTGATTCTCGCTGATTGATTCTCACCGAATCTGCTTGGTGATTCTCGACGATTCTGGAACCCTATTTTTCTGGGTGGTCTGCAGATAGCGATATTCCTAAGTCTATTTATACCTTTGGTATAAAAAGGGACACTTAGGGTTTTCGGGAACAATATACAATATCTTGGGCAGCTGATCGAACTGAATCCCGCGACGGAAGCGTTCCGCCGTTCCGCCGATCCCGAATCCCGCCACCGACAGAAGTGTTCCGCCGCCGACGTGCTCGCTCCGTCGACTTCCTTCTCTCCGGCGATCGTCGCTGGTGTTCCAATCCCTAGCGCGGACCTAGCAGTCCGTGGGAAAGCAAGGTGCGGTCTTTCTCCTTCCCGATTTTTGGTGCGACCGAAAGATCGGTGTTCTCCCGCTCGTGTTGATCTCTGCAGAGCCGTGGATATTATTCCACGTAGAACTCGCCACCAGCAAGAACCGGAAGCGTGGAGCATCTCCGTTGAATTGTGACTCAACGCCACCGAGGTAATTTTTGCTTAGTTGTTTGTTAACTTCTTGATTCAACTGCCATGGCCCGATCCCATTTCTTTTGGGTTTTCTTGATGTTTTATTCTTCCGCTGCGTGCACAACTGTTATGCCATCCTCATAGAGAAACCCAACACTAATATCAATCCACAAGTCTTCTCAGTTGTTATTGAGAAAGAGAACGCACCATCACCTCTTTTCCAACTCCTGTACAGGGTTTTAATTCCCTTCAAAATTATTCCTGGTTACAAGTCTCCTACCAAAAGACTTGAGGTTTTGGTTTTTGAGCACCTGAACAAAAGCTTATTGGTGTCAGGCACCTGATCAAAAACCTGAGTGGATTCATACCAGGGTGGTAGAAGAGTGGATGTACCCAGGTTGGGGAACCACTATAAAATTTCTTGTGTCGTCTAGTTGCCCTTTTTTGTTTTGGCTGTGCTCTGTGATTAGTTAGGTTGCTGTGATTATTGTTTTATTAGTTGACCTGTTCACTTAGGAATACAACAAAAGTTGTAAAGAATTTTTTTAAGAGAGCACAATACTCTATTCACCCCCCCCCTCTAGAGTATTTCAGATCCACCTTGCACCTTCAATTGGTATCAGAGGGAGGTTGGTTAAAATACCATACCTTACTTGGTTGTACAGGCTAACACCTGAACCAAAAATATCCCTCTTGTGAGATCTGATTGTTTGTTTTTGTTATTAGATTTCTTTTTTCACAGAAATGACCCAAAACAAAGACTATGCAAGCATCAGACCTCCAGTATGCAATCTTAACAAGTTTACCATCTGGAAGGCAAGAATCAGATTATATATGAATTCTATTGATGAGGATATTTTTGCTTCTATCTTGACAGGAGTACCTCCAGCACCTGCAGCTTCTACAAGCACTTCTACCAACATAACTGCAGTACCTCCTCCAGAGAACAATGATGCCTACAAGAAAGCCAAAATGGCAGATGCTAAGGTAATGAATATCATGTCTCAGACTATGTCAGATGTCATATTCCAGAAGGTGGCTGAGTGCACCTCAGCAAAGGCCATTTGGGATTCCCTCAACCAAATGGTAGCTGGTTTAGCAGATGAAAGGAAAGACAGGAGATCCAATCTCATATCCCTTTATGAGAATTTCAAGAAGGATGAGGCTGAATCAGTGGCTGAAATATACAACAGGTTGAGCTCAATCATCAATGAGCTCAAAACCTTGGATAAGGACATCACCTTGACAGAGATGAATGACAAAATTTTGATGTGCTTCCCTAGCTCTTGGGACTCTAGAATCTGGCCTACCAAAGAAGCCAGAAGCCTAAATAAGATATCAACTGAATCTCTGCTAAGCAAATTAAAGTCTTATGAGCAGTTGATCAAATCAAGAGTAGCAGCTGAACAGAAGACAACAACTCCAGTGAGAAAGGATCACAGTATAGCCTTCAAATCTTCTGAGGAAATTGAGACCTCAACATCAAATAAAGAACTCATGAGCCTCTTTACCAAAAGATTCTATAAGATGGATAGAAAGGATTTCAGAAGGAAATCATCCAGGCAGGATGATAAGCCCAGATTTGACAAGACACCAACCAAGTAGGTTGTGTGCTTTGGATGCAGAAAGCCTGGACACTACATCTCAGAATGTCCAGAAAATCAGAAGAAGGAGAAAAATAGAGAAAATGACTCCAGGAGAAAGCACAGCAGCAGACCCTCCTCCAGCAAGTATAAAAAGAAAGACAAGGGCTTTATTGCTGAGACATGGAGTTATACAGAGGAAGAATCATCCTCTTCCAGCTCAAGTGAAGAAGAGGAAGAAGCAAGATCCAAGGAGGTGTGCCTTATGGCAATTGATGCCTCCAGGAGCTGTTCTGGATCAGATGAAGAATCTGAAGATGAAGAAGCCTCAGACTCAGAGGCAGATCAATTTCTTTCAAGCTTTGACTTTAATTCTGATTTATTTAAAGTTGAATTCAAAACTATATGCTTAGACTTAATTAATTCAGAGAAGGAAATAAAAACCCTTAGAGAAAGACTAGGAAATCTTGAGTCTGTCAATTCAAAAAACATTAAACTAACAGATCAACTAACTCTAGCTAATGAATAAATAATCAAATTAAAATCTGATTTATGTGACGCCAAACAAGTTGAGCAATCTCTCAATGGGAGAAGTATCAAGCTGATGGACATAACAAACATAGTTAATGCCAGATTAAATGGCAAGCTGGGCTTGGGTACATCATCAAGTTTGCCCCCCATAATTAAGAAAAATATTCTTACAACCCCTATCAAATTTGTTTCTGCCAAGGGAAAGGAAAAGATTATAAACAAACCATTGTCTGAAACCAATCCAAAACCCATAGACAAGAGAAATAGAAATAAAAAAACAAGTAATAAAAACCAAGTTCAGCAGCATTCGTCGAACTTAGATCGACGAAATGTGGCCAGTTCGTCAAACCCAGATCGACGAATGCTGAACGCAAACTTCAATCATAACAATTCATCTAACTGCAATCGATGAACTTTGTATGGTTCGTCGAGTAGAGGTCGACGAACTTGGGGCGCAGAAAATGACTACTGTCATTCTCTGAGTAGATATTGACGATCTTAGCCCTATTCGTCGAACTCTGGTCGATGAACTTACATAAAATCGTCGAACCAAGGAGGACCAAACTAATAAACCATTCAATCTAGAGAAATTCTAAGCCAACTAATAAACCATTCAATCCAGTAGCTAATTGGGTTATCCCACCTAGGAGATATCACCCCTTAGGTCACAAATCTCAACCCACCGTATCAGTTATTTCCAACTTTTCCTTTCAACCAAATAAAGGTCCCAAGGTAACCTAGGTCAAGAACAATTGAGTTTTGTTTTTCATTACTGGTACAGGTGAAGAGCTCTCCAAGGGTAAGTCAGACCAGGTACTTGGACAGTGGTTGCTCCAAACACATGACAGGTAGCAAGGACAATTTATCCAATTACAAGTCCAAGCTAGGACCAAAGGTGATATTTGGTGATTCAAAGAGTGGCCAGTAAGAAGGATATGGAGCAGTCAAGATTGGGACAGTTACCCTCGCAGGACATGCGGTTAGGTCCGCTAATCGTGTAGTGCTTTTCCTTGCAGTAGTCGGCCAACAGCACCACCAGGAGCGACCTACTAGTCAGCCCAAGGGGCGGCGGTCTCCTGCCGCTGTCCTCCGAGACCGCCCACCAGGGGCGGCCTCCCTGCTGCCCGAGGGCGGCGGCCTCCTGCCGCCGTCCGCCGAGGCTGCCCACCAAGGGCGGCCTCTGCCCGCAAGCCGGGCGGACTCCTCCCAGAGTCCGCTCAGGCCGCCCGCTAGTGGGCAGCCACGACACCAGCCGGGCGGACTCCTCCCGGAGTCCGCCCAGGCCGCCCGCTAGGGGGCGGCCCCGGCACCCGCTGGGCGGACTCCACCCGGAGTTCGCCCAGGCGCCCTCTAGGGGGCGGCCCCGGCATCCGCCGGGCGGACTCCTCCTAGAGTCCGCCCAGGCCGCCCGCTAGGGGGCGGCCCCGGCATCCGCCGGGCGGACTCCTACCGGAGTCCGCCCCGGCCGCCCGCTAGGGGGCGGCCTCCGGCCTGCCGGGCGGACTCTACCCGGAGTCCGCCCAGGCCGCCCGCTAGGGGGCGGCCTCCGGCCTGCCGGGCGGACTCCTCCCGGAGTCCGCCCAGGCCGCCTGCTAGGGGGCGGCCTCCGGCCTGCCGGGCGGACTCCTACCGGAGTCCGCCCAGGCCGCCCGCAAGGGGGCGGCCTCCAGTTCTCTCCAGGGCCTCCTACAGCTTGCTCCGCTCAACAATGGCCGACGCAAATTCTCAGTCTGCGTAGTCCGCGCAGGTCGTCATGCTGATGTCGCTGGGCCCCGCTTCTTCAAGAACTTCCTTGGGCCTATAAATACCCCCTGAAGCCTCTCATTCAGGGATCCTGGAGGTGGAGACAAGTCTTGCCAGCAGCCCCTGCGAACTCTGTTTTTCAGTCCGCATAGTCCGACATCACCCTTCCAGCAAGCCCTGCGGACTCAGTTTCCTGTCCGCGCAGTCCTCCACAGCTCTTCAGCAGCTTGCCAACAGACTCTGCAGACTCAGTTTCCCAGTCCTCCAGCAGCTGGCAGATTCTTTTCATTAGTCTCTGGCAACTTCTCCTCTCTGCTTTCTGGCACTTTCTTCTCCTTTAGCCGCCAGCTTCTCCTTGTACCCCTTTAATGCTTTTGTTGTGAAGGTGTACTTGTAAGCTTGTAATATCTAGCTATTAATCAAAGGAAAGCCCGTCGCAGGAGTGGCATTTAGGCCGCGACGGGCGAAGTGTGTTATTGCCGCTGCTAGCGGCCCCCTCTTCTCTCCTCTGCTCAGCAAGCCTTGCTCCTCCGCTCAGCAAGCCTTGCTCCTCTGCTCAGCAAGCCTTGCTCCTCTGCTCAGCAAGCCTTGCTCCTCTGCTCAGCAAGTCTTGCCCTCAGCTCAGCTCAGCTCTCCTCGGCATCCAACCTGCAAGTGCAACCGTTGCGATTACTGTCTACTCGACCGCTCCTGGTCTTCCTCCTCTTCCTCTCTTGATCAACCCTCTCTGTTGATCAAGGCTCGCCTCTTCTCTCAAGCCTCTCCCCTACCCCTGCAACCTTCTCCTTCCTCCTCACCTAGCCTGTGAGCCCAAACACCCCCTCGGTGATAGCTGTGCCCCCGGTGTCGTTTCCGCGCATCAACACAGAAGGACCGAACTTAAATCATTTCTCTTATAGAAATTCTAAGCCAACTAATAAATCATTCAATCCAGTAGCTGATTGGGTTATTCCACCTAGGATATATCACCCCTTAGGTTATAAATCTCAACCTACTTTGTCTGTTATATCCAGTTTTTCTTTTCAAATAAATAAAGGACCTAAGGTAACCTGGGTCAAGAACAATTGAGTTTTGTTTTTCATTACAGGTACAAGTGAAGATCTGTCTAAGTGTGAGTCAGACATGGTACTTGGATAGTGGTTGCTCCAAGCATATGACAGGCAGCAAGACTAATCTATCCAATTACAAGTCCAAGCTAGGACCAAAGGTGATTTTTGGTGATTCAAACAGTGGCCAGTCTGAAGGATATGGAGCAGTAAAGATTAGAACAGTTACCTTCAAGAGAGTAACATATGTTAGAGGACTTAAACATAACCTAATATCCATAAGTTAATTATGTGTTGAAGGTTATCAGAGATTTCTACCAATAGCTCTTTGCAGGTTCCACAACTTTGTGAGTCTATGGATGGACTAAATCGTACCCAAGAGGTATCCACCCATCCTTCTCCACAGATTGCTGAAGACAGTGAAAAATAAATTCAAGTGGAAGTGGTTGAACTTCCCTCAACAGCTAATAATATTCCTCAAGAGGAATTAATTACAGAAGCTGTTGCTGAACAAACTCCACCAACTAATCTTGTCACACTTAGAGATCGCCCCAGATCTCAAGTGATTGGAGACATTTCAGCAGGTGTACAGACAAGGCATCAACTCAACGAAGACTTGATGCATGCCTGTTTTCTCTCTCAGATTGAACCTCTCTCCATCCGTGAAGCTGAGCAAGATCCCCACTGGATCATTGCAATGCAAGAGGAACTAAATTAGTCTGAGAGATGGAGAGTTTGGGATTTGGTTCCAAGACCCCATAACTACCCAGTTATTGGAACCAAATGATACTACAGAAACAAGCTAGATGCTCAAGGAAACATTGTGAGAAACAAGGCTAGGCTTGTTGCTCAAGGCTACATGCAAGAGGAAGGAATTGACTATGACCAAACCTTTGCCCTTGTTGCAAGGTTAGAGGCCATAAGAATATTCCTTGCCTATGCAACTCACAAGAGATTCAAAGTTTTCCAAATGGTTGTCAAGAGTGCATTTTTGAATTGATTGCTTCAAGAAGAGGTTTATGTGGAAAAACCTCCAGGTTTTATCTCTCTAACTCAACCCTCCTTTGTATTTAAATTGCATAAAGCTCTCTATGGTTTAAAGCAAGCTCGAAGAGCTTGGTATGAGACCTTAGCAAGCTTTCTTTGAGAGCATAAATTTACAAGAGGAACCATAGATAAAACTCTTTTCACTAGACGTCATAAGGACCAAATTTTGTTAGTACCAAATCATCCACCTCCATAGCCTCAACAGTTTCAGCAACCCGAGGGGCGGTGTTGGATCCCTAGTTTGATTTGGGCTAGGTTCACTGATTAGGATGTTTGACCAACCTTGTATAGCTAGGGTCATGTATTTATGTCTTAGAGTTTAGGATAAGTCCTTAGAAATAACCATAAATGGACCAGCCAACAAAAGATAGCAGAGACTCAAGACTTAGAAGAAAATCAAGTTCAGACAAGTGAGTTCGTCATTTGTCGAACTCAGCTCGACGAAAGTCGCGCTCCGCTCGACGAACTCAGAGTAAATTCTCTGAGTTGAGCTCAACGATATTCGAGCACAGGTCGATGATTTTTGGAAGCTCAACTTCAACACATTAAGTACAGAATCCTTTCTCTGAATGCAGGTCGACAAATTTGCATTATCAGCTTGACGAACTTAGAGCACAGAATTGGCAAGTTTTATCAGAAAGCAGTTAGCCGTTCTCAGGTCGACGAACTTGGATCTCAGCACGACGAACAACATTTATCAGTATGAAGACCAAGATTTCTTAGCTCGACGAACTTTGGACTCAGGTCGACGAAATTTATTCTTTGCTCGACGAATTCTGTGCAGATCCAGACTTGAATTTTTCCTTCTTTTGTCCATATTCTATTGCAGTAATTCCTTAATAATCAATGTTTAATATTCTCTGAATATAACTGTTAGATGTAGCATTGATTATGGTGTTCATCAGGATTATTGGTTGCCGATTTTCAATACGGTAGTTGGGGAAATCCATTAATGCAGATATTCTATCCAGCCGTATTACAGTCTCCAGGCCGTTAGCAATCAATGGATACAATTCAAAAATTCAGAGGAGAAATTCGACTGATCATATAAAAGAGATTTTCTCTCTTTTCAACAAAATGAATCCAGACCATAAAGTAAAGACTAAGCAGACAGAGAAGATCCCATGGAAACATGGCATGTACTAATCCATGGTCAATGCTTGTTCCAATGGTAACATTCCGAGAAGATTGAGCATTAATTACTCATGAATCATCGCCAAGAAAGGGACGGAAAACTGGAGAAGACCTAGTCTGGAATCGTCGAACGAAGATCAGGAATCGTCGAGCTGAGTTCACAGTTCGTCGAGCTGAGCTGATGAGTTCGTCGACCGGACAATAGCAAATGGTCTTCGAGGGAAACTTATCGATTCTGCTACAATATTCGTCGAACTAACAATCTCCATTCGTCGAGCTGAGATCCAAATTCGTCGACCGAAAAATGAATGTGGACTTAGAATCTGAGAAGTCTCTGATTGAGAAGAATACAGATCGTCGACCAGAATTCGTCGAGTAGAGTACTGCATTCGTCGGCCTGAAAAGTTGTGAACTTGAGGTCCACGTTCGTCGAGCTGAGAATCCTGTTCATCGACGAAAGCCTGAAGTTAGACTTAGAAAAATCTGGAGTTATCCTGACTTTAGGTTGTTGAAGTATCTCAGTCTTCCTCGAACAGAGAACAAAGATCGTCGAGCTCAGCATAGAGAAATGTCTCAAGATCGTCGAGCTCAGAACGCCTTTCGTCGAGCTGAGTTCGACGAACGTCGAACTCATTTTACTTGGTCTTGAAATCTTCTAAGTCTTGAGATCTCTGATGGTCTTGTTTATAGCTGGTCCATCTGGAGTTGAACCTAAGGACTTGTCCTAGACTCTAGGACACAAATTTGACCCAGCTATACATGTTGGGTCACATCCTAAGCTAGTGAACCCAGCCCAAATCAACTAGGGATCCAACAATCTCCCCCTATTTGGGTGAGGTCACTAAGAGACTCAAAACAGAAACAAACAGATAAATAAAGCAAGAAAAGAAATATATCTGGCAGAGAATTACTAACACATGCAGCATATATATATATACAGGCTTTGTTTAACCAAGTAACATAGTTTGAAAACAAATTGCAGAAAGAAATTTAAACACGATGAAGATTATTTCTTCTTCTTTTTCTGCATAGACTTGTCTTTTGTTGTCTTCTCTCCTGGCTTTTTGAAGATAATTTCTCTGTTTGGATCTAGAGCCTGTGCCTGAGTCATTGTCATGTCAGCTGCCCCAATGATCTTCAGTGATGTAGCTCCACATATATTTGTACTAACAAAATTTGGTCCTTATGACGTCTAGTGAAAAGAGTTTTATCTATGGTTCCTCTTGTAAATTTATGCTCTAAAAGAAAGCTTGCTAAGGTCTCATACCAAGCTCTTCGAGCTTGCTTTAAACCATAGAGAGCTTTATGCAATTTAAATACAAAGGAGGGTTGAGTTAGAGAGATAAAACCTGGAGGTTTTTCCACATAAACCTCTTCTTGAAGCAATCAATTCAAAAATGCACTCTTGACAACCATTTGGAAAACTTTGAATCTCTTGTGAGTTGCATAGGCAAGGAATATTCTTATGGCCTCTAACCTTGCAACAAGGGCAAAGGTTTGGTCATAGTCAATTCCTTACTCTTGCCTGTAGCCTTGAGCAACAAGCCTAGCCTTGTTTCTCACAATGCTTCCTTGAGCATCTAGCTTGTTTCTGTAGTATCATTTGGTTCCAATAACTGGGTAGTTATGGGGTCTTGGAACCAAATCCCAAACTCTCCATCTCTCAGACTAATTTAGTTCCTCTTGCATTGCAATGATCCAGTGGGGATCTTGCTCAGCTTCATGGATGGAGAGAGGTTCAATCTGAGAGAGAAAACAGGCATGCATCAAGTCTTGGTTGAGTTGATGCCTTGTCTGTACACCTGCTGAAATGTCTCCAATCACTTGAGACCTGGGGAGATCTCTAAGTGTGACAAGATCAGTTGGTGGAGTTTGTTCGGCAACAGCTTCTGTAATTAATTCCTCTTGAGGAATATTATTAGCTGTTGAGGGAAGTTCAACCACTTCCACTTGAATTTCTTCTTCACTGTCTTCAGCAATCTGTGGAGAAGGATGGGTGGATACCTCTTGGGTACGGTTTAGTCCATCCATAGACTCACACAGTTGTGGAACCTGCAAAGAGCTATTGGTAGAAATCTCTGATAACCTTCAACACATAATTGACTTATGGATATTAGGTTATGTTTAAGTTCTCTTACATATATTACTCTCTTGAAGGTAACTGTTCCAATCTTTACTGCTCCATATCCTTCAGACTGGCCACTGTTTGAATCACCAAAAATCACCTTTGGTCCTAGCTTGGACTTGTAATTGGATAGATTGGTCTTGCTGCCTGTCATATGCTTGGAGCAACCACTGTCCAAGTACCATGTCTGACTCACACTTAGACAGATCTTCACTTGTACCTGTAATGAAAAACAAAACTCAATTGTTCTTGACCCAGGTTACCTTAGGTCCTTTATTTATTTGAAAAGAAAAACTGGATATAACAGACAAAGTAGGTTGAGATTTATAACCTAAGGGGTGATATATCCTAGGTGGAATAACCCAATCAGCTACTGGATTGAATGATTTATTAGTTGGCTTAGAATTTCTATAAGAGAAATGATTTAAGTTCGGTCCTTCTGTGTTGATGCGCGAAAACGACACCGGGGACACAGCTATCACCGAGGGGGTGTTTGGGCTCACAGGCTAGGTGAGGAGGAAGGAGAAGGTTGCGGGGGTAGGGGAGAGGCTTGAGAGAAGAGGCGAGCCTTGATCAACAGAGAGGGTTGATCAAGAGAGGAAGAGGAGGAAGACCAGGAGCGGTCGAGTAGACAGTAATCGCAATGGTTGCACTTGCAGGTTGGATGCCGAGGAGAGCTGAGCTGAGTTGAGGGCAAGACTTGCTGAGCAGAGGAGAAAGGCTTGCTGAGCAGAGGAGCAAGGCTTGCTGAGCGGAGGAGCAAGGCTTGCTGAGCCGAGGAGAGAAGAGGGGGCCGCTAGCAGCGGCAATAACACACTTCGCCCGCCGCGGCCTAAATGCCACTCCTGCGACGGGCTTTCCTTTGATTAATAGCTAGATATTACAAGCTTACAAGTACACCTTCACAACAAAATCCTTAAAGGGGTACAAGGAGAAGCTGGCGGCTAAAGGAGAAGAAAGTGCCAGAAAGCAGAGAGGAGAAGCTGCCAGAGACTAATGAAAAGAATCTGCCAGCTGCTGGAGGACTGGGAAACTGAGTCTGCAGAGTCTGCTGGCAAGCTGCTGAAGAGCTATGGAGGACTGCGCGGACAGGAAACTGAGTCCGCAGGGCTTGCTGGAAGGGTGATGACGGATTGCGCGGACTGAAAAACGGAGTTCGCAGGGCTGCTGGCAAGACTTGTCTCCACCTCCAGGATCCCTGAATGAGAGGCTTCAGGGGGTATTTATAGGCCCAAGGAAGTTCTTGAAGAAGAGGGGCCCAGTGACATCAGCATGATGACCTGCGCGGACTCCGCGGACTGAGAATTTGCGTCGGCCATTGTTGAGCGGAGCAAGCTGCAGGAGGCCCTGGAGAGAACTGGAGGCCGCCCCCTTGCGGGCGGCCTGGGCGGACTCCGGTAGGAGTCCGCCCAGCAGGCCGGAGGCCGCCCCCTAGTGGGTGGCCTGGGCGGACTCCGGGAGGAGTCTGCCGGGCAGGCCGGAGGCCGCCCCCTAGCAGGCGGCCTGGGTGGACTCCGGGTGGAGTCCGCCCGGCAGGCCGGAGGCCGCCCCCTAGCGGGCGGCCTGGGAGGACTCCGGGAGGAGTCCGCCCGGCGGATGCCGGGGCCGCCCCCTAGCGGGCGGCCTGGGCGAACTCCGGGTGGAGTCTGCCCAGCGGGTGCCGGGGCCGCCCCCTAGCGGGCGGCCTGGGCGGACTCCGGGAGGAGTCCGCCCGGCTGGTGCCGTGGCTGCCCCCTAGCGGGCGGCCTGAGCGGACTCTGGGAGGAGTCCGCCCGGCTTGCGGGCAGAGTCCGCCCTTGGTGGGCGGCCTCGGCGGACGGCGGCAGGAGGCCGCCGCCCCTCGGGCAGCAGGGAGGCCGCCCCTGGTGGGCGGTCTCGGCGGACAGCGGCAGGAGACCGCCGCCCCTTGGGCTGACTAGGAGGTCGCTCCTGGTGGTGTTGTTGGCCGACTCCTGTAAGGAAAAGCACTACACGATTAGCGGACCTAACCGCATGTCCTGCGAGGGTGAGCCATGGGAAAAAGCCCGCCGTCTCACAGGGCACGCAGTTGCTAGGAAACCTAGGCGGATAGGAAAAATTGTCTGCCTACGCTGGGACTTGTCGTGATTGAAAGGGAGAATCTAAGGGTCGCGACTAACCAGCTGGCCACCTTGGGAAGGATCGCCGATTTCTGGGTTAACATAATCCCCGCACTTTTTTAAGTTCTGAAGAGAACTTCGAAAAAGTTGGAGACACACGAAAATCGTGATCCACCCCAAAGGAAAGAGAAGGGGAGGCAAGGAGAGATAAAACCTGAAGTCTCTCCTTACAAGCTTGGTGTTTCCTGTCTATTTTCCTGTAAGAGGAAAATTGAGGGTAAGCACGTATGGGTGGTACATCGATTGTGTAGCTGAGTTTGCTTTTGCAAAACGAAGAAGGCGTATCTTTCGTTAAGTTCTGTAAAACAAAAGTGAGGGAAAACAGAAAGGCATAACAACTTGCAAGTACCTGACGGAGGCTTGCAAGAACCTGTCATTCTCTGCAAAAAGAGAAGGAAAATAGTATACAAGGATAAAAAATGAGATACAAGTACCTGGATGGAACTTGCAAATCTTTGGTGGTCTCTGCAAGAGAAGAGTTAAGAGTACTCATAGTGCATGAAAGTAACTTGCAAGTACCTGAATGGAGCTTGCAAGTGTCGATGATCTCTGTGAGAAAGAGAGTTAGGGGCAGGTATTGTATAGAAAGATAAGCTGTAAGTAACTGAATACGGCTTGCAGACGTCTACTAACCACTGCATAGTGAAGAGTGAGCAGCAGATACAAAATAATGATTTAAACTGCAAGTACCTGGATGAGGTTTGCATGTGTCTGTTGTTCTCTAAAGAGAAAAGTTAGAAGCAGACAATATGCATATGAAAGGAGCTTGTAAGTACCTGTGGTGAAGGCTTGCAAGGGTTTGCTAACCTCTGTGAGGAGAGAGATTAGAAGCAAACAAGACGCGAGGATAACCGCAACAGAAGCATACCAAAACTGTTGGTATGATTCGATTAATGCTTGACGCCATTAGACTTTGACAAGAATAATGAGTAGCACTGTGAATCTCCATATGATAGAGCTTGAGCAGGCAAAGTATATGAGATGAGCATAAGCAAAGTGATTGCCGGAAATCCTTTTGGTATGTTGGATTAACCTGTTCACCTATGAAAGGAGGGAAGAGAGAAAAGGAGGTCTACACCCGGAATGATTAAAGTGGGTTGAATGCTGCCACAGGTGTTCCCCGTGGGCCTTATGCATCACTTGCCCGAAAAATCATCCCGAGTATAGTCCTTCTCAAAGAGGGCTGGCCGCGCATCCTCAAGGAGGGGGAAAAAGAAAAGGAGGTCCATATTCGGAATGATTAAAGAGGGTTGAATGCTGCCACATGTGTTCCCCGTGGGCCTTATGCATCACTGTCCTGAGAAAATCATTACGAGTATGGTCCTGCTCAAAGCGGGCTGGCCGCGCATCCTCAAGGAGGGCAAAAAAGAGAAAAATAAGGGAAAGGTCCTGCGAAAGACCGCAAGAAGGACCCTCTCTCACCTTGGGTACAAGCATCACTGATCAACGAGACGGGTTGCGCCAAGAGGCCTATATTGTCTGTATATTGATCAGTGGAGTTGCAAACCCGAGAAGGCACGGATCGAGGATACCGGAGAGTGCTTCAGCCACCACAGTTGAAGGATGATCAAAGAGACAAGGCTACGCTTGATCGCCATTGCTTGTCCAGCGAAGATCATCCTAACCGTAATATATCCTATAAGACGCACAGCAAAGCTAACAAATGGGGCTCCCATAGCACACACTCTGTGTCAGATGCTGGCTAGGATCCTAGGTCTGAAGCCCATTCGCGCGATTGAACTGCTCCCACTGCACACATGGGTATACTCCCGCCATGTGTGGTCGTAGCGGTTGTGCGAGAATAAACTACGGAGGGAATGTTTCAGACTCGGCGAAATCTCATTGGTGTAACAATCCTAAGAGAGGGAGAAGTGAGAGGAAGGAGCAACACAAGAAGGGAATTGTGTCAGTACGGGATCCCTGAATAAAAGCTTTGCTAGAAAGCAAGTAAAGAACACTGAGAAGTCTTGTAATGAAAATGTTTGAAAAGGAGAGAGAGTAGGGGTTGAGATAACCCCTGAAGGTTGCAAGGAGCTCTGGAGGACTGTGAAGTCCATCGCTTTGGTGGACTGCGAAGCCATCGCTTTGGAGGACTGTGAGTCCTTGCAAGCTTAGAATAGCCTTCCCAGCACACCCTCGTCGTCGGCATCGAAGCATTCGACTTCTTTGTTAACAACGAGGAGAGGAGTCTCTTCGACGTGGTTCACCCCTCTTGAGGAGCAAGGAGCGTCTGCAAGTTCTTTGCCCCTTGAATTTGCTTGATCAGGGCGTTCTTCTTTAAGAAGCAGGTCATGCATCTTGCCCTGCCGGAGGATCCTTTGCACAAGCTGGCGGAATGCTCGGCAGTCTTCCGTTCGATGGCCTGATTCTTTGTGAAATTCGCAGTAGGGCTCTGAGTTTCTAGACCTCTGATCGTCTGGCCGATAGGGCTTCTTGAAGCTTGCCCTATCTTTCATGATTTGGATCACTTCTTGCACGACGTCGTCGAGATCAGACTCATGCAAGTCATCGTCCTGCTGCTGTTGAACAGCTGCTATTTGCAAAGATGGAGCTAGCAGCAGAAATGGATCTTGAGCATTGTCACGGCTCGGGAAGGAGTATCGATGGCGATGGATACTTCTCTCCTTATTTGAGTGAGTTGGGAAGTGATTGTGAGGAGACCTTGGAGGATGCTTGCGAGAGGGATCCTCCTCGGATAGAAGCTTGGAGACGAAGCCTGGATTGCTCTTTTCGCCTCGGATATATGAGTTGGCTAGAGCAATCAACTCTTGATATGTCCTTGGAACACGGACGTTGGATTCAAATTTGAGAGGCCCTTCGCGAAGACCATGGATAAGAGCCACTCGGTATATTTCTTGATCAGTAACTTCGATGTCCAAAATCTCTCTTTGGAATCGATCAACAAAATGAGAACAAGTCTCATTTCCGCACTGCTTGATCTCAAAGAGGGCTTCAGGGCCTCCCTTTCTTTTAGTTGATGTAGAGAATCTGAGAAGAAACTCCCTTCGAAGATCAAGTAAGGAAGTGATGGAGTGAGGACGGAGGCCATAGAACCAGTCCCTCACTTGCCCATCAAAGGAGGTGACAAGGAGCTTGCACTTGGTTGCATCTGAAAGAGTCTTGAGAGCAACGGCTGATTCAAAAGCTTGGAGGTGCTTTACTGGATCTGTCTCTCCAGTGTAGGTTGGTAGTCGAGGCTCTCTAAAGTTTGCTGGAGTAGGCTCATGGCGAACATTCTCTGCGAATGGTGAAGGTTCTTCTTGCTCTCCTACAGCATAGGGAAAGAAAGGAGCATAAGCTGCAGCTGCAAAAGGAGCATGAGGATAACAAGGAAAAGTTGCTGCAGGAGGAGCAGGGGCAGGAGCTGAAGGGTAGGGATGACTTCCCTGAAAATTGAGAACTCTAGCAGGACTTCCCCGGGCTGCTTCCCGGAAGAAGTTATGGCGAGCAGCAAACTCTTCATCTTGAGTTCGCAAAGGAGCTACAGGCCCTTGCAGAAAGATTGGAGTGTAAGGAGGAAAGAATGGTGGGCAAGCTTGAGAATAAGCTTGCTGATGCTCTGCTGTTGGTGTTGGGTTGATTGGATCAGCTGGAGCAGCTGCTGGATGAGCGTCCAATCGCTGTGTTATAGCAGTAAGAACTTTGTTGATAGCCTGGAACTGTTGAGCATTCTCTCGACGTGACTGCTCAAAGGCTTCCCAGAGAGGATCTTCACTTGGACTTGGAGCATGGTTCTCGGCTGATTGGTGGTCTGACATGATCAACTGTTGCTTTCACTGCCTGTTCAGATCTAAAGGTTTTGCGCGTGAGCTGTTCGATCCACGCTCACCGCACAAAATTTTGATGCGCGGAAACAGCACCGAGGGCACAGCTATCACCGAGGGGGTGTTTGGTCTCACAGGCTAGGTGAGGAGGAAGGAGAAGGTTGCGGGGGTAGGGGAGAGGCTTGAGAGAATAGGCGAGCCTTGATCAACAGAGAGGGTTGATCAAGAGAGGAAGAGGAGGAAGACCAGGAGCGTTCGAGCAGACAGTAATCGCAACGGTTGCACTTGCAGGTTGGATGCCGAGGAGAGCTGAGCTGAGCTGAGGGCAAGACTTGCTGAGCAGAGGAGCAAGGATTGCTGAGCATAGGTGCAAGGCTTGCTGAGCAGAGGAGCAAGGCTTGCTGAGCGGAGGAGCAAGGCTTGCTGAGCAGAGGAGAGAAGAGGGGGCCGCTAGCAGCGGCAACAACACACTTCGCCCGTCGCGGCCTAAATGTCACTCCTGCGACGGGCTTTCCTTTGATTAATAGCTAGAGATTACAAGCTTACAAGTACACCTTCACAACAAAATCATTAAAGGTGTACAAGGAGAAGCTGGCAGCTAAAGGAGAAGAAGGTGCTAGAAAGCAGAGAGGAGAAGCTGCTAGAGACTAAGTAAAAGAGTCTGCCAGCTGCTGGAGGACTGGGAAACTGAGTCTGCAGAGTCATCTGGCAAGCTGCTGAAGAGCTGTGGAGGACTGCATGGACAGGAAACTGAGTCCGCAGGGCTTGCTGGAAGGGTGATGATGGACTGCGCAGACTGGAAAACGGAGTACGCAGGGGCTGTTGGCAAGACTTGTCTCCACCTCCAGGATCCCTGAATGAGAGGCTTCAGGGGGTATTTATAGGCCCAGTGAAGTTATTGAAGAAGCGGGGCCCAATGACATCAGCATGACGACCTGCGCGGACTCCGCAGACTGAGAATTTGCGTCCGCCATTATTGAGCGGAGCAAGCTACAGGAGGCCCTGGAGAGAACTGGAGGCCTCCCCCTTACGTGCGGCCTGGGCGGACTCCGGGAGGAGTCCGCCCGGCAGGCCAGAGGCCGCCCCGAGCGGGCGGCCTGGGCGGACTCCGGGTGGAGTCCGCCCGGCAGGCCGGAGGCCGCCCACTAGCAGGCGGCCTGGGCGGACTCCGGGAGGAGTCCGCTAGGCAGGCCGGAGGCCGCCCCCTAGCGGGCGGCCTAGGCGGACTCCGGGTGGAGTCCGCCCGGCAGGCCGGAGGCCGCTCCCTAGCGGGCGGCCTGGGCGGACTCCGCGAGGAGTCCGCCCGGCGGATGCCGGGGCCGCCCCCTAGCGGGCGGCCTGGACAGACTCCGGGAGGAGTCCGCCCGGCGGATGCCGGGGCCGCCCCCTAGCGGGCAGCCTGGGCGGACTCCGGGTGGAGTCCGCCCTGCGGGTGCCGGGGCCGCCCCCTAGCGGGCGGCCTGGGAGGACTCCGGGAGGAGTCCGCCCGGCTGGTGTCGGGGCCGCCCCCTAGCGGGAGGCCTGGGCGGACTCCGGGAGGAGTCCGCCCGTCTTGCGGGCAGAGGGTGCCCTTGGTGGGCGGCCTCGGCGGACGGTGGCAGGAGGCCACCGCCCCTCGGGCAGCAGGGAGGCAGCCCCTAGTGGGCGGTCTCGGCGGACGGCGGCAGGAGACCGCCGCCCCTTGGGCTGACTAGGAGGTCGTTCCTGGTGGTGCTATTGGCCGACTCCTGCAAGGAAAAGCACTGCATGATTAGCGGACCTAACCGCATGTCCTGTGAGGGTGAGCCATGGGAAAAAGCCCGCTGTCTCGCAGGGCACGCGATTGCTAGGAAACCTAGGCGGACAGGGAAAACTGTCCGCCTATGCTGGGACTTGTCGCGATTGAAAGGGAGAATCTAAGGGTCGCGACTAGCCAGTTGTCCACCTTGGGAAGGATCGCCGATTTCTTGGTTAACATTCTGGGTTCGATGAATTTCTGTAAGTTCGTCGACCAGAGTTCCACGAATAAGGCTGAGATCGTCGATCTCTGCTCAGAGAATGACAGTATTCATTTTCTGCGCCCCAAGTTCGTCGACCTCTGCTCGACAAACCATATAAAGTTCGTCGATCGCTGTTAGACGAATTGTTATAACTGAAGTTTGCGTTCAGCGTTCGTCGATCTGGGTTCGACGAACTGGCCACATTTCGTCGATCTGAGTTCGACGAATGCTGCTGAACATTGTTTTTATTAATTGTTTTTTATTTCTCTTGTCTATGGGTTTTGGGTTGTTTTCTGACATTGGTTTGTCTATTATATTTTCTTTTCCCTTGGCAGAAAAACATTTAATGGGGGTTGTAAGAATATTTTTCTTATTTATGGGGGCAAATCTGATGAAGCACCCAAGCCCAGCTTGCCATTTAATCTGGCATTTACTGTGCTTGTTATGTCCATCAGCTTGAGACTTCTTCCATTGAGAGATTGCTCAAGTTGTTTGGCCTCACATAAATCAGATTTTAATTTAATTATCTGTTCATTTGCTAGAGTTAGTTGATCTTTTAGCTTAATATTTTCTGTGTTAACAGATTCAAGATTTCCTAGTTCTTCACTAAGTGTTTTTATTTCCTTCTCTGAATTAATTAAATCTAAACACAGTTTTGAATTCAATTTTAAATAAATCAGAATTAAAATCAAAGCTTAAAAGAACCAGATCTGCCTCTGAGTCTGAGGCTGCTTCATCTTCAGATTCTCCTTCTGATCCTGAATAGCTCCTGCAGGCATCAATTGCCATAAGACAAACCTCTTTGGATCTTGCTTCTTACTCTTCTTCACTTGAGCTGGAAGTGGATGATTCTTCTTTAGTATCACTCCATATCTCAGCAACAAATCCCTTATCTTTCTTTTTGTACTTGCTTGAGGAGGGTCTGCTGCTGTGTTTTCTCCTGCAGTCCTTTTCTCTACTTTTCTCCTTCTTCTGGTTTTCTGGACATTCAGAGATATAATGTCCAGCCTTTCTGCATCCAAAGCACACAACCTCCTTGGTTGGTGTCTTGTCAAATCTGGGCTTATCATCCTGCCTGGATGATTTCCTTCTAAAATCCTTTTTAGCCATCTTATAGAATCTTTTTGCAAAGAGGCTCATGAGTTCTTCATTGGATGTTGAGGTCTCACTTTCCTCTGATGCTTTGAAGGCTATACTGTGATCCTTTCTCACTGGAGTTGTTGCTTTTTGCTCTGCTGCTTCTCTTGACTTAATCAACTGCTCATAAGACTTTAATTTGCCTAGCAGAGATTCAATTGATATCTCATTTAGGCTTCTAGCTTCTTTGATAATCCAGATTATTAAATCCCAAGATCTAGGGAAGCACATCAAGATCTTATCATTCACCTCTGTAAGGGTGATGTCTTTATCCAAGGTTTTAAGATCATTGATGATTGAACTCAACCTATTGTACATTTCAGCCACTGATTCAGCCTCATCCTTCTTAAAATTCTCATACAGGGATATGAGGTTTGATCTCCTGTCTTTCCTTTCATCTGCTGAGCCGGCTACCATTTGGTTAAGAGAATCCCAAATGGCCTTGGCTGAGGTGCACTCAGCCACCTTCTGAAATATGTCATCTGACATAGTTTGAGCCAAGATGTTCATTGCCTTTACATCTGCAATTTTGGCTTTCTTGTAGGCATCATTATTCTCTGGAGTAGGTACTGCAGTCATGTTGGTAGAGGTGCTTGGAGAAGCTGCAGGTGCTGGAGGTACTCCTGTTAGTATAGAAGCAAAAATATCCTCATCAATAGAATTCATATATAATTTGATTCTTGCCTTCCAGATGGAAAATCTGTTAAGATTGCATACTGGAGGTCTGATGCTTACATAATCTTTATTTTGAGCCATTTCTGTGAAGAAATAAATCTAATAATAAAAACAATCAAATCTAACAAGAGGGATCTTTATGGTTCAGGTGTTAGCCTGTACAACCAATTAACCTCTTAAGGTGTGGTAGTTTAACCAACCTGGCAAGGTGTGGAGTTTAACCAACCTGGCAAGGTGTGGACTATAACCAACCTCCCTCTGATACCAATTGAAAGTGCATGTTATATCTGAAATACTCTAGAGGTGGGGTGAATAGAGTATTGTGCTCTTTTAAAAACGTTTTATAATTTTTGTTGTAAAGCTAGGTGAACAGGTTAGTAATCAGAGTAATAAACAACACAACCTAGTAAATCACAGAGCACAACCAAAACAAAAGAAAAAGGGCAACCAGACGACACAAGAAATTTATAGTGGTTCCCCAACCTGGGTACATCCACTCTTCTACCACCCTGGTATGAATCCACTCAGGTTTTTGATTAGGTGCCTAACACCAATGAGCTTTTGTTCAGGTGCTCAAAAATGAAAACTTCAAGTCTTTTAGTAGGAGACTTGCAACCAGGAATAATTTTGAAGGGAATTAAAACATTGTACAGAGGATGGAAAAGGAGGTGATGGTGTGTTCTCTTTCTCAATAACAACTGAGAATAATGTGGATTTATTTCAGCAAATTTCTCCCCCTGAGGTCTTGAATGGATCAGGAAAACTGGAGCACTGCTTCAGGGTGATAGTTCTTGAAAAACTTGAATGCCTGGACCAGAGATTGCTTCAGGAACTTCTTTGACAGATAGAGATCTTGTTATCCTTCTAAAGTTGTCCTGTAGGATTGAAGAAAGAAGAATCTTGATGGATATTGAATGTTCTTCTTCTTAATGATGTCCTCTGGCCAAGGCTGATTGTAGAAAAGAACTTTGGATTTTTGTAAGACTGTTCTTCTATGCAATTGTGTCTGTATGTCTGTCACTGCTTGTGTTGTAGTACTGGTTGATCTTTTTCTGACTTTTGACTGACTGAAGAACATTCAAAATTTTAATGTTTGAGCAGTAATTGCAGTCGGCCTGGGAAGGAAGCGGCAATCAATGATTTCCCTAACTTTCCCATTGAAAAACGGCATGTAATAATCCATGATCAATGCTCGTTGCAACGGTAACATTCTGAGAAGATTGAGCATTTATTACTCAGGAATCATCGCCAAGAAAAGGGACGGAAAATTGGAGAAGACCTAGTCTGGAATCGTCGAACGAAGATCGGGAATCGTCGAGCTGAGTTAACAGTTCGTCGAGCTGAGCTGATGAGTTCGTCGATCAGACAATAGCAAATGGTCTTCGAGGGAAACTTGTCGATTCTGCTACAATATTCGTCGAACTGACAGTCTTCATTCGTCGAGCTGAGATCCAAATTCGTCGACCAAAAAATGAATGTGGACTTAGAATCTGAGAAGTCTCTGACTTAGAAGAATACAGGTCATCGACCATAATTCGTCGAGTAGAGTACTGCATTCGTCAACCTGAAAAGTTGTGAACTTGAGGTCCAAGTTCGTCGAGCTCAGAATCCTGTTCGTCGACGAAAGCCTGAAGTTGGACTTAGAAAAATCTGGAGTTATCCTGACTTTAGCTTCTTGAAGTATCTCAGTCTTCGCCGAACAGAGAACAAAGATCTTCAAGCTCAGCACAGAGAAATGTCTCAAGATTGTCGAGGTCAGAACGCCTTTCGTCGAGCTGAGTTCGACGAACATCGAACTCATTTTACTTAGTCTTGAAATCTTCTAAGTCTTGAGATCTCTGATGGTCTTGTTGATAGCTGGTCCATCTGGAGTTGAACCTAAGAACTTGGCCTAGACTCTATGACACAAATTTGACCCTGGTTATACATGTTGGGTCACATCCTAAGCTAGTGAACCTAGCCCAAATCAACTAGGGATCCAACAGCCCCCGACAACACTTTACAATATGGGGTATTACACAGGTCGTTAGCACCACTTAGCCTGGTGTATGGAAGAGTAGGAAAGAGTAATGGAAGAGTAGGCACGTGGTATAGAAAAATGGGCAAGCAGAATGGAATAGTAGGCACATGACATGGAAGAGTATGCAAGCAAAATTGAAGAGTTTGCAAGCAAAATATAAGAGTCAGCACATTGAATGGAAGAGTAGACACACAGAATGGAATTGTGAGTGATGGCAAAATGGACGCATCTCAAACACAATCTAAAAAACATAGAATATCATAATAATTAAATAGAAATGCAAATTATATTTATATAAAGGCATACATCACTATAAAATAAAGAACACATTCAACAACAATAAATTAAGTAGAAAAAATGCAAGAGTTATAACCAAATCTGGAATCTTATTATAGTTGCTCAGTAGGAATCACCGGGTTATCAATTTGTGTCCTATCTCGGTCACAACTATCGCATACGCTATAAGAAGTCTGTCACTTCCTTCCAATTTACCCGTCTTCTCAGTACAATTCTTACATGTATGATACGAAGAACTCCTTGCTTGACGATGATGTTGAGTGTAAATTCTCCTCCTTGAGGTCCTTTGAATATGTAAGTGTTGGAACCAAAAACTGGCCCCAACGAGAGTTTCGACCCCGGGGTATAGCTAATACCTACTTCACCCAAACCCAGAACCATGACCAGACACAAGGAACCAATGAACTGACCCTAGTCTACAGCATGGAGGTCCCTCCACTAACCCAGAAGATGAAAGTCCACCTAGTGTCAACTATCTTCACCTATGGGGGGGGGGGGGAATAGGTGACGTGCAGCATTTTTTCGGAATTTAAAATTGTACCTGCACAAGAAAACAAAACAGTACAACAAAGAAAGTATACAAGCAATTTATAGTGGTTCCCCGATTTGGGTACATCCACTTTCCCCCTTCGACCTATCTTCCAACAAGGGACGACTCGATCTCTTCACCAACAGGATTGAAATCCAATCCTTGCACTATCGGAAGGAACCCTTCCATACGTAGGAGTCAACACTCCCACAACACGGGTTGCACCCAACCCTTACAACTCGGAACCAACGTTCCTTTACAACAAAAATGAACTAGAATGTACAAGAAATACAAAGTACTTTCGGAGACTAAGGTGTCCCTCTTCGTTTGATGACGTGTTCTAGAAGTCACGAAGAGTCCACAACCCTAGATCTCACTTGGAGAGAATCTCCCCGGAACCGGCGGCGGCAAGAAGGGCGGCGGCTTGGTTCTTGGAATTGGCGGCGACAACGGTATGCGACTGCTGTACTTTGGAGATTCAAACTTCGTAGCGAAGCTAGCTAGGTCTTCCAACGGTCACACTAGGATCGATCGTCTCGATCGATTCGGACGGGGAAGGTTTTCCCGATCAACAAATCAAGAGACAAAGGATCTCTGGTTAGCCTCGTGAGACGCTAAGCTTGGCTAAGCTTCTGTCGCCGGAAGATCTGGAAGAAATCACGATCAAGGTCGGCGAACAACTTGCACAAGCGGCGACGGCGGCGGAGCAGGTATCGCGATCTAGGTCATGGTCGGCGGCTCGTCTATTTCTTTCTGTCTACTTTCTGTTAAAAATACGCGTATATTTATACGGTGGAAATACTCCATTATAACCGTTATGGGTCCCACCTGAAGAAACCCTAACCCCGGTTCAAAACAGCGCCAGCGGCAGAGTCCGGTCTAGCGGGATCCAGAATTCGCCCAAGTCAAAATCGGCGAGAATCGAAAGTTAGTCTCGTCGAATCGTCGAGAATCAAAGGTGATTCTCGACGATTCGGCGAGAATCAAAGATGATTCTCGTCGAAGTTGACTTGGTTGCACGCACTGTTTTTGCCGGAAGGAGACGGCGAGAATCAGCTAGTGATTCTCGACGAATCGGCGAGAATCAGCTAGTGATTCTCGACGAATCGGCGAGAATCACTTAATGATTCTCACCGAATCGGCGAGAATCACTTGGTGATTCTCGTCGATTAATACTTAGACGATTTTTCGTCTATCCGCCCATGGACTGCGCTTTGACCCATCCTTGCTCCTTGTCTGCTCTAGCAATATCACAGCCCTGTACTTGAAAGTAAGTACACTCCAATAGAGAGAGTACACGTAGGCCAACACACTGATCTGCTCAACAAGGGATTACGTCGTGCAGACCCGTGTATATTGACCTACTGCACCCTGACATTGGTGTGCACTTAGCGTGGAATAAATGTAAGCACAACTTGAAATATTTTATCAAATACATTGTCTATTTACCTTAGCTTGTTCAGGGGCTTCTTCAAATCAGGTACGTTGTGGATACAATGCCCAACAATCTCCCCCTATTTGAAGAAGCTTAAACCCTACAAGCTAAGGTGAATAAAGCGTATGGGAATGAAAATCATAACCTTGAAATTTAGCTGAGAGAGATATTCATTACCAATACCAATTTCTTGAGAGAAAACTTGGAGCCACCTTAGCCTTAGCCGAGAGGGTAATCTCCCCCTTTTCGGCTTCTGCAAATCTGGGTTTGTAGCATTTGACCCCTTGCACCCCCTCAGTTCTTGCACCTGTGCTCACAATGGAGTTCCTGGCAGATGCTCCCCCTAGAGGCACGATCCTGGAGTATCTGTAGTCTTCATTACTCATAGTTTAGCATCCCCAATTCAGTTTTGAAAAGACTGAACTTGGCCTCGTCTAAGGGCTTTGTGAATATATCTGCAATCTTCTTGTCCGTGGGGACATAACAGAGAGAGATGTCCTTGTTCTCCACGTGCTCCCGAATGAAGTGGTAGCGCACTTCAATATGATTCGTTCTGTTGTGCGATACCGGATTGTTGGCAATGGCAATTGCACTGGAGGAGTTGCAGTACATAGGTACTTCCTTGAACTGAAGGTCGTAGTCGACTAACTGGTTTCTGATCCATAGGAGTTATGCGCAACAGCTGCCTGCCGAGATGTACTCAGACTCTGCTGTGGAGGTAGCTACACAATTCTTCTTCTTGCTGTTCCATGAGATAAGCCTTCTTCCGAGGAATTGACACGTCCCGGAAGTGCTTTTCCTGTCATCCCTACTCCCTACAAAATCAGCATCTGAAAAACCTATTAGCTCGACATCATTGTTTCTCGGGTACCACAAGCCAAGATTGGGAGTACCTTTAAGGTATCTTAGAATACGCTTTGCAGCGACATAGTGAGATTCCTTAGTGTTCACCTGATATCTGGCACAGACACATGGGGAGAACATGATATCCGGTCTACTGGCAGTAAGGTAGAGCAGGGATCCAATGATGCTTCTGTATTTGGTTTCATCGAAAGGTTTACCTTTCTCATTCTTATCCAGAGACATAGTGGATCCCATTGGAGTCCTCATAGAGGTTGCATTCTCCATACCGAATTTCTTGAGAAGTTCATTTGTGAACTTCGTCTGAGAGATGAAGATTCCATCCTCAGACTGTTTCACTTGAAGTCCCAAGAAATACTTTTGCTCCCCCATACTGCTCATTTCAAACTTTCCTTGCATAAGTTTAGAAAACTTTTTGCAAAGATTGTTGTCCGTTGAGCCGAATATAATGTCATCGACATAGATTTGCACCAGCAAAATCTTGCCTTTGACTTCCCTGAGAAACAATGTCTTATCTATTTTACCTCTAGAGAACTTGTTCTCAAGAAGAAAACTAGATAAAGTCTCATACCAAGCTCGTGGAGCTTGTTTTAAACCATATAGAGCTTTATTAAGGAAATATACATGATTGGGATAAGTAGGATTGACAAAACCTGGGGGTTGAGCGACGTATACTTCCTCTTTCAGGTCTCCATTCAAGAATGCTGATTTCACATCCATTTGATAGACTGTGAATCCTTTGTGCGAAGCATACACCAGGAACAATCGGATTGCCTCGAGCCTTGCCACTGGTGCAAAGGTCTGGTCGAAGTCAATCCCCTCCTCCCGTCTATAACCTTGAGCCACCAGCCTGGCCTTGTTCTTTATGATGACACCATGTTCATCCAGTTTGTTTCTGAAGATCCACTTGGTCCCAATCACATTCTGCTTGTGTGGTCTGGGAACCAGCGTCCAAACGTTGCATCGTTCGAATTGATGCAGCTCATCCTGCATGGCCAAAATCCATGTTGCATCTTTGTTCGCCTCGTCGAACTTCTTTGGCTCAACCTGTGACAGGAAGCTAAGATGCAAATTCTCGTTAATTGTACCTCTTCGGGTTCTGACACCGTCACGAGGATCTCCGATGATCTGATCTCTAGGATGATCCCTCACGTGCCGGAGCTCTAGAAGTCTGGCATTTGGAGCTTCGACCACTTCTTGGGCTTCTCCTTCTTCTAGGAGATTTGTTCTATTTTGATCTTCAACATTCCTAGTTGACGTTGAGGTGGAAACTTTGACGTACTTAGGAGTTTCATCTTTAGCGGTCTCATCGAGACTCAGTTGTTCAAGTCGTGCACCTGCATCTTCAAGAATACCACTGGAAGAATTGCAGTTAAGAAAACTTCCTTCATCAAATACAACATTAATTGATTCTTCTACTACTAGGGTTTTCTTATTGAAGACCCTATAAGCCCGACTATGCGAACTATAGCCCATAAATATGCCTTCGAAGCATTTTTCACCAAATTTAGTACGCGGGTACTTCCCATTATTCAGTACATAGCATGTGCAACCAAAGATCCTCAAGTAGGACATGGTTGGTTTCCTGCCTCTCAGTAGCTCATAAGGCGTCTTACGATGATGCTTGTTGATCAAAGCTCGGTTTTGTACGTGATAGGCCGTATTTACAGCCTCTGCCCAGAAGTATTCTGGGAGAGAAGTGTCTTTCAGCATTGTCGTGCAAGCTTCAATGAGAGTTCTATTTTTCCTCTCCGTGACTCCATTTTGCTGAGGAGTGCGCGGGGAGAAAAACTCATGAAAGATACCTTGTTCTTCACAAAACTCTGTCATAGCACCAGATTCGAATTCTGTTCCATGGTCACTTCTGATTTTGACCACTGAGCAGTTAAATTCGTTCTGAACCTGCTTGACAAAACTAGTGAAGATGTCAAACGTATTTGACTTTCGTTTTAAGAAGAACACCCATGTAAACCGAGAGTGATCATCAACTATTACTAGCGTATAGGACTTGCCTCCCAAGCTATGAACTTGCATTGGACCAAACAGGTCCATATGTAGAAGATAAAGACACCGGGAAGAGTCTTTGTCTGCAATGCTCTTAAAGTTAGCCCGAGTCTGTTTGCCCATTTGGCATGCAGGACAGGGGCTATCCTTGATGCACTTGATAACGGGAGCATCCCTTACTAAGTTTTTAGAAAACAACATACTAATTATTTTGAAATTAATATGTGCCAATCTCTTGTGCCATTATTCACAAAGAGATGCACTGCCTGTTGCCACTAGGCATACGGGGGTAGATGAATCTAAACTAAGAAAATTTAAGCAGAAGATATTTCTGCTCCTAATGCCTGTTAATACCGTCTCAGAGGAGGCACATGATATTATCAAACATTTATCCTTGCAGAACTTAATGTCATAATCTTTATCACATAACTGACTTACACTGATCAGGTTATGGTTTAACCCTTCAACATAAGCTACGTCGGTGATAGAGATTATACCATTGGATATCATACCGTAACCTCTGGTGACTCCCCGATCTGAACCCCCAAAGATGACTTTGGGTCCATTTTCGACTGGAGTGTAATCACGCAGCAGGCTTCTTGTCCCAGTCATATGCCGGGAGCATCCACTGTCCAAGTACCATATTGGCGTTTTGGTGGCCTTTGGACATTCCTGCAAAACAAAATTAATTTCCCTTAGGAACCCAATCGAACTTGGGTCCTAGATTCTTGGTTAGCATACTCCCCCTCGGGTGGTTAACCCTACGAGTGGTCGGCCTCGCATGGCTAACATAGGGAGTCTCGTCATACCTCGGATTAAAATAGCAATCCACGGCAAAGTGACCGACTTTCCCACAACACCAACATTCAAATCTGTTGTAGCTCTTCCTAGACTCCTGCTTTACCCTGGGAACGGTGGGTACAGCCGAGGCTTTGGATCTGGAGGTGGAGGCCTCATAGTGATTGCAGTCACATGACTTCTTCACCTTCTGTTCCTTCAGTATAACAGGCTTGGCTCTTGGTGCCTGCTTTCCATTATGGCCACTAGAGAATTGACCATAATTTCCCATGTGGATTTCCTAATAAGGTGCTTTGAAGACACTCTCACTGAAGTTGCGGGGAAAAGTCCAACCATCATATCGGCTCTTTGGCTTTGCAACCGAGGGCCGAAAATGATGACCAAAGGTTGATTCAAAGTCATGTTGGTTGCAAGGAAAGCTAGGCTTTCTGAATGCAACAGGACTGAGTGGAGCCTTTCCCTTTTCAGCAGCAGAGGCCTTCTTGGCGGCCTTATTCTTCCTCTAGTTCCTGTTTCTCCTGGATGAGGAACTAGATACCCCTACATGCCCCAAGCCAGCTCCTTTGGCCTGAGCAGAGAAGGTATCAACTACTGGAAGAACTGTTTTTAGCATAGAGAAGCTCTTGACGATCTTCCTTTCTGCCGCAAGTTGTTCTTCCAACTTGTCGACTTCCTCCTGCTTAAGATCAAGGAGCTTAAGAGACTCTGAATGCTTTGAAGTCAGGTCAAGGTGCTCTTGTCGGAGAGAAATCAAACTGGTGATCTCTTCCCTTAGGGAAACACACTCACCCTTAAGGAATTTCACTTCCTTTTTCTCAGCCTTCAATCTCTTACGACACTCCTCGAAAGTGTTGAGCAGAAGCTCATACTTCTTGAGGAGCTCAGCTTCACGAGCCGAAAGGCTATCCTCAGGGTCATCATCCTGAGACTCAGGATCAGATTCAGAGTCAGAGAGAGGGGTGTGAGCTTTTACCTTCCCAGTAAATGGGGGGCATTCTCCTTCTGAGTTGGAGTGACCCACCAGCCCGAAGTAGGCTTCCTCATCATCACTGGAGTCTGAGGAATCAGACTCACTCAGTGTCTTTGGCCTTTTGGCGATGTAGCTCCGCTCTTTATTCTTATCTCTAGAGGATTTGTGCTCCTCTCCTTTCCCTTTTTCTCTCTTGCCGAGGTAGCAATCGTCCACGATGTGTCCTGGCTTATTACATCCAAAACAAATAATGTCAGAGGAGCGATGTTTGTTCGGTTTAGAGGTATACCTGTCAGAAGAATAATTTTTCTTCTGCAACCTGGAGGAGGTGCCGTCTCTCTTTCTTTGATTCCTCATCTTGAGGAACTTCTTGAATTCTCGGGTGATGAGGGAGAAATCTTCCTTTAACAACTCTGAGCTGGAGGATCATGGCTCGGAGTCCTCCTCCTCATCCTTTTTCCTGGCACGGTACGAAACCCCACCCTTGCCCTTCCTAGAGTGAACGGCTTTTAAGGCCACTGTCTTTTCCTTGGCTGCAGCCTTCTCTGCTTCTTCTTCTGCTTTCATGGTGTTCAGTTGAAGCTCATAGGACATCAGCTTCCTAAACAGAATTTGCGGGTCTGTTTCAGCAAGCCTGCCAAACTCTCGGATGGCGCAGATTTTTGTGTCCCATTCCTTAGTAAGGGACTTAAGGAATTTATCATTAAGTTCACCATCAGTGAACACTCTTCCATATCCTTTGAGCGCATTGACAATCTTGAGGAAGTTCTCGAAGGTGACTCCGATCTCTTCCTTAGGCCCTTGTCTGAAGGACTCATATTTCTGGTTCAGGAGGGATCTCTGATCATCCCTCACTTCATCAGTGCCCTCCATTAGGATAATCAGGCAGTGCCAGATCTCCTTTGCTGTCCTGCAGTTGCTGAAGTTCTGTATCATTGAGTCATCGACCACACTGACCAGAATGTTCTGTGCCTTCTTGTCAAGTCCCACCAGCACCATCTCGTCCTTGTCCATTTTAGAAATTTTCTTTGACACTTTTTTGGTATGATCTATGGTGGAGACCTTAGTGGGGACATAAGGTCCCTCCACGATCATGAAGGGTCGAGGATCAACTGCTTCCATGTAAAACCTGATACTTTCCTTCCAGATAGGAAAGTTGAGCCTGTTGCACACTGGGATTTTACCTGTGAACTTGAGCCCTTCCATAGTAGATGGTTGCCTTCTTCTTCACACTAGCGGCAGGATTCAACTCAAGGTGTTAACCTTTTTGATGAGTAACCTGGCTCTGATACCACTTGAAAGTCCACCTAGTGTCAACTATCTTCACCTATGGGGGGGGGGGGGGAATAGGTGACGTGCAGCGTTTTTGCGGAATTTAAAATTGTACTTGCACAAGAAAACAAAACAGCACAGCAAAGAAAGTATACAAGTAATTTATAGTGGTTCCCCGATTTGGGTACATCCACTTTCCCCCTTCGACCTATCTCCCAATAAGGGACGACTCGGTCTCTTCACCAACAGGATTGAAATCCAATCCTTGCACTATCGGAAGGAACCCTTCTGTTGGGTACATTGGTCAAATGTACCTGATTTGAAGAAGCCTCACCTAACTCAATGATATACATCAGAATGTATTTGATGTTTGTTTGAGTTACTTGTGCAGGTTAGACATACACTGGACTGAAGCTGAAAATTTCTAAGTCCATGTGTCGACACCCAGAGGCAAAGTGTCGACACTTGAGAAAGCTTGTGTCGACACCCAGACATGCAGTGTCGACACTTGGAGTCATTGTGTCGACACCTGGGAAGAAGTGTCGACACCAGTCAGAAAGTGTCGACACTTGGAGCTGTGTCGACACTCAGTGTAGAAGGATGCAGAAAAGCTGTGTCGACACTTAGCAGAAGTGTCGACACCTAGTAGAGCTGAGTCAACATCAGAAAGTGTCGACACTTGGAGTTGTGTCGACACTCAGCATAATTCTGCAGAGACTAAGTACAAGTGTCGACACTCAACACAATGTGTCGACACTCATTCAGCAGAGTCAACATATGAAGAATGTGTCGACACTCAGCACAATGTGTCGACACACACTTAAAGGAGTCAACACTTGAAGATTGTGTCAACACTCAGCACAATGTGTCGACACATAACCAGAAGACTCAACACTTGAAGAAAGTGTCGACACAAGGAGCTGTGTCGACACTTAGCAAAGAACAGAAAAGTTGTAAAATATTCTAAGTACAAGTGTCGACACTAAAGGAATGTGTCGACACTCAGCTGAAGAAACAAGATTGAAGACTTGTGTCGACACCAAGAAGCAGTGTCGACACTTGACAGTTTCAACACATGAAGATGTGTCGACACAAAGGAGATGTGTCGACACTTAGAAGAATACAGATAAAGAATGAAGTACAAATACTTGTGTCGACACTCAATTTCAGTGTCGACACATGCAGAAGTAACTGTGTCGAGACATACAAGGAACTGTGTCGACACCTTGTAGACTTGTGTCGACACTTACACAACATGTGTCGACACTTGGTCTATAAGTGTCGACACTTAAGAACAGAAAGTCTCGACACTATCTGACAAGTTAGTGAGATTTCAAGAAGTGACTGGTTGACATGACAGCTGCCAATCCAGCCGGTCTACAGCAACTGTCAGTGAAGTCAAAAGTCTGTTATAAACCGGATCAGCCTGTTACCATGAAGGAAGCCTATAAATAGGCACCCACAGTTTACAGAATGATTAAGTGAAGTGGTTAAGTTGTTCACAATCATTACTTGTTGTGAGAATAATTGAAGTAGTTGATCAGACTAAATCAAGAAGTGATACACAGAGGATCAACACAAGAAGATCAGGCAGTCCAACTGCAGATCTAAGTAGTTGGAGAGAGAGAGCTCCAACCAAGGATTCAGTCTTTGGAACTAAGGCTGTGAAGAAGAATTCAGAGTCATCTGGATTTCAAGAAGCAGAGATCAAGGATTAACTGCAGAAGATTCAGACTAATTCAGTTCTACTCAAGAAGCTTTGAAGAAAGCTAAGTCAGTTTGGATCAAGCTGAGTTCTTCCAAGAACTCTTCAAGGAACTCTCAACTCCTCTCATCCTTTCTGAGTTGTAGAGTTAGCATTTGTAATTTCTATTTTAAACTTGTAAGATCCATTGGATCTGAGTGATTGTAAGCCTATTTTATAAAGGCTGAGGGTAGGGCTTGGTGCCTGAGTGTAGGAGTTGAAGAACTCTGAGTGTAGGCCTTTAATTGGCTGAGTGTAGGCCTGGGTGGCTGAGTGTAGGCCTTTTGGCTGAGTGTAAGGCTTTGGGCCTGAGGAAGGAACCTTGTTGGGTTCTGAGCTAGTGGAGAAGTTTGGCCGAATCTAGTACACTGCTAGATAGGCGAAGGGGGAAAGTGGATGTACCCAAAGATTGGGGAACCACTATAAAATCTTGTGTATTCTGTGCTGTGATTGTACTGTGTTGAGAATTGCTGTGTGCTGTGATAACTTATTCAGAAATCTGTGTTATAAACTGTTGACTGCCAAACAAAAGTTAGAAAAGGATTAGGTCACCTATTCACCCCCCCCCCTCTAGGTGTTTAGGTACCATATCTTTCAAGTGGTATCAAAGCCAGGTTCCTCAAAATCAGGACTAACTGTCTGAGGAGATCCAGTTTGGCAGATTCAGTATAAGTCAGAAAACAGGAAACAGTTTCAAGAAAATCAAGAACATGGGTTCTTCAGAGAATCATAAGGAGTTGGGTTCAATGAAACTACCTATATGCAGAAAAGAGATCTTTGGGATCTGGAAAGAGAGGGTTAGGCTTTTTATGGAAGCCTCTGATCCTAGGATATACATCACAGTCAAAGAAGGGCCATATGTGCCCATGAAGATTTCAGTATTGGATGCAAATCAGAGGACTCCAAAGGATTTCTCTGAAATGACCAAGGATGAGATTGTCCTAGCAACCATGGACAAAAGAGCACAGAATATAATAGTTAGTGCAATTGATGATGCCACCTTCCAGAACCTTATTCACTGTAAAACTGCAAAAGAAATGTGGGACACCCTCATTGTCTATATGGAAGGTTCTGAAGAAGTAAGGCAAGATAGGAAGTCCTTGCTTAATCAAGAATATGAGAGCTTTAGGCAAGTAAGAGGAGATAGCATCACTGAATGCTACAAGAAATTTTATAGAATTATAAATGAACTCATGTCATATGGAAGAGAGTTCACAAACTATGAGTTGAATGATAAATTTTTAAGGTCCCTAACCAAAGACTGGGACACCAAGATTTGTGCCATCAGAGAAATGGCAAAGTTGGGAGAAATTCCTCCTCCCACACTTTTTGGCAAGTTGTTATCTTATGAGATGCAATTGTCAGTAAGAAAAGAAGAAGAAAAGTCAACAAGGACTGAATACAGAGAAAAGACTGTTGCCTTTAAGTCAGATGTACCCAGAAAGAGCAGGACCAAGTCATCAACTCCTCCTCCAGAGGTAGTTGAATCAGAATCTGAAGAGTCAGAAAGTACAAAATCTACAAGCAGTGAAAGTGATGAAGACTTTGCTGCATTCACCAGACATTTTCAGAAGTTCCTTAAGAAGAAACAGTGGAGGTCTAGACCTTCATCTTCCAAAGGGAAAGAGGTTCAGTATCAGGAAAAGAAGCCTTCAAAGAAGGACAAGAAAAGGACCAAGACTAGTAAGGCAACTGGATCCAAGATAATTTGTTACTGCTGCAATAGACAGGGCCATGTTATTGCAGACTGTCCTGAAAGAAGGAAAGAATCCAGTGACAAAAAGAAAACACACTTCAAAGGAAAGAAGGAGAAGTCCTTTGTTGCAAAGAATGAGAAGACTCTTTCAGATATGTCTTCTTCAGACACTGAGACAGATGCTGAAGCCTATATTGGGCTATTTGCTGAAGAAGAAGAAGAGTTTATGCAGATCATGGAATCTATCTATGAGCAAGAAGACTGTCAAAGCCAAGGACTGATGGCTTTGACTGAAAGTACCAAAAACCTGGAGCAGCCAGGACCCAGTCAGGTACAAGGTTTAACTCAAAGTTCTGATTTCAGTTCTAGTTCAGAGTCAGATTATTCTTCATCAAGTGATGAGAATATATCTGAGTCTGAGGGAGATATTCATCAACTCCTAGATGAATATCAAGTACTATTGCAAGCCTATAAGAAAAGCAAGACCCTAGCCAAAAATTTGGCCAAGGAAATTGCTGATCTCAAGGCAGCTGCAATAGATTATGAGAAGAATTATGATCAAAAACTGAATGAAGTGGCCAGGCTGAAACACATTACTGTGATTCAGATGGGTACCATTACATTTAAGAATGATCAAATTAAGAAACTGGAGATTAATCTTCAGAAGGAGAAAGAGCTAGCAGCTAGGTTTTCAAAACCTAAATCAGTGCTACCCTTGATTGATGATTTTGTTCATCATAAAGGAAAGACTGGACTGGGTTTTGTTAATCCAGCTAGGACTGTTCAGGATCAGTCCAAGTCCAAGGGCAAAGCCCCAACATTCAACAAGACTGCTGTAGTTAAGACAGCTAAGTCAGAACCTAAGCAAAGGTACAACAAATTTGAATGTTGGTGCTGTGGCAAGGTTGGCCACTTTGTTTTGGACTGTTGGCACAATGTTAGTGCCAAAGGTAGTAACAAGATACCTGATGGAAAGCCTGTAGGTAGCCTTGTTAAGTTGCAAGCTAACAGTTACCAAGGACCCAAGAAACCATTGGGTTCTAAGGTTCATTAATTTGTTTTGCAGGAGAATCCAAGTGGCCATACCCCTACATGGTACTTGGATAGTGGATGTTCCAGACACATGACTGGAACTAGGGGACTACTGAAGGACTACATCCCAATCAAAAATGGTCCAAAGGTGACCTTTGGTGGTTCAGAAAAAGGAATCATCAAAGGGTTTGGTAACATATCCTCCAACTTAGTTACCATTACTCAAGTGGCTTATGTTAAAGGGTTGAAACACAACCTTATAAGTATAAGTCAATTAAGTGATGTAGGGTATGACATCTCATTTGTTAAAAATGGTTGTCATATCAAGAGGTCAAGTGATCAAAAGATCATTTTGACAGGTTATAGGAAGAGAAATGTCTATTGTTTAGACATTATGGTTGAGAACAATAGTTCTCCAGTTTGTCTTGTAGCTGATGAGACAGTCTCTCAATGTGTCAAGTGGCACAAGAGGCTTGCTCATCTTAATTACAAGACTATTGGCAAACTCTTTAGTAAAGAGTTAGTGAGGAATGGTCCTCAAGTTAAGTGTGTCAAAGATGGCATTTGCTCAGCTTGTCAAAAGGGCAAGCAGACTAAATCCACCTTTAGAAGCATTGACAACAAGGATGCTGTGAGGTGTTTATACCTCTTGCATATGGATCTATTTGGTCCAATGCCAGTTCACAGCTTAGGTAGGAAGGTCTACACCTTTGTAGTTGTTGATGACTACTCAAGGTTTTCCTGGGTGTTCTTCTTAAAGCAGAAATCTGAAACACCTAGTGTCTTCCACAGTTTTGTTAGGCAAATTCAGAATGAATTGAACTGTACAGTGGTCAAAATTAGAAGTGACCATGGTACAGAGTTTCAATCTGAAAGTATGACAAAACTATGTGAAGACTATGGGATATTTCAAGAATTCTCTTCACCTAGAACACCTCAGCAAAATGGCATTGCTGAAAGGAAAAATAGGACCTTGATAGAAGCTGGTAGGACCCTATTAAGTGATTCATCACTGCCAGAATATTTCTGGGCTGAAGCAGTAAACACTGCATGCCATGTGATTAATAGGGCTACCATCACTAAAAGGTTAAACAAGACCCCCTATGAAGTAGTGAAAGGCAGGAAACCAAACCTATCCTATTTCAGGATTTTTGGTTGTAAATGCTTCATACTTAACAATGGGAAGACTTACTTAACTAAGTTTGCTGCCAAATCCCAAGAGGGAGTGTTTGTTGGGTACAGCAGTAATAGTAAGTCTTATAGAGTCTACAACTTGACTACACAAGTTGTAGAGGAATCTGTGCATGTAGTTTTTGATGAGTCACAACTAATTAACAATGAGTTGTCTAGTAGTGTGTGCAGCCCCTCAGGTCTTTCTAAGAAGATGGACAAGCTAACCATGGAAGATGTACCTGCTGCAAGACAGCAAGTAGAAGAAGATGGCTTATGTCCAGGGGGAGAACTACATGTACCAGGAGCTGAAGAAGTTCAAGGAACTCAGCATGATGAAGATGCTGAAGAAGTACAACCAGAAGTAAGGATGCCTCCAGCCAACAAGCATCTAAGAGATCATCCAGTGGAGCTGATCATTGGAGATCCAAGACAAGGTGTTCAGACAAGGAGCAGAAATCAGAATGCTGCAGTATATTCAAGTTTTCTGTCTCAAATAGAACCAAAGAAATTTGAAGAAGCAATACAAGATCCACAGTGGACTGAAGCTATGCAGGAAGAGCTAAACCAGTTCAAGAGGTGCAAGGTTTGGGACTTAGTTCCTAAGCCTAAAGATCACAATGTGATAGGAACAAAGTGGATCTACAGAAACAAGTTAGATGAACAAGGAGTCATCATTAAGAATAAGGCAAGACTGGTTGCAAAAGGATATAGGCAAGAAGAAGGTATTGATTTTGATCAAACCTTTGCTCCAGTAGCCAGACTGGAAGCCATAAGGATGTTCTTGGCCTATGCAACCTACCAAGGATTCAAAGTATACCAAATGGATGTGAAGTCAGCATTCCTTAATGGTAATTTAAAAGAAGAAGTATATGTGGAGCAGCCTTCAGGTTTTGTTGATCCTACTCTTCCACATTATGTCTATAGACTTAGGAAAGCATTGTATGGGTTAAAGCAAGCTCCTAGAGCTTGGTATGAAACCCTATCTAGTTTCCTCATTGAGAACAAGTTCACAAGGGGGAAAATAGATAAGACTCTATTCCTTAGGGAATCTAGAGGCAAAGTAATACTTGTCCAAATATATGTAGATGACATTATATTTGGGTCTACTGAAAGTAGCCTTTGCAAAAAGTTTGCAAAGCTTATGCAGAGTCAATTTGAAATGAGTAGTATGGGAGAGCTGAAGTTTTTCTTGGGTCTCCAAGTTAAACAGACTGAAAGTGGATTATCCATATGTCAGTCTAAGTTCACCCTAGAACTCATAAGGAAATATGGTATGGATTCCTCCAGTACCATGAAGACTCCTATGGGGTCAAGTATGTCTCTAAGCAAGGATGATGCAGGGAAACCTGTGGATGAAACCTTGTATAGAGGGATAGTTGGCTCCCTACTATACTTGACTGCAAGTAGGCCTGACATTATGTATGCTACATGTGTTTGTGCCAGGTATCAAGCCTGCCCCAAAGAATCTCACTTGACTGCAGTCAAGAGAATCTTGAGATATCTAAAGGGCACACTTTATCTAGGCCTCTGGTACCCTAGGAATGGAGATTTTGATCTAACAGGCTATTCAGATGCAGACTTTGCAGGATGCAAAGAAGATAGAAAGAGCACAACTGGATCCTGTCAATTCCTAGGTGGAAGACTCATTTCATGGAGTAGTAAGAAGCAAACCAGTGTGGCCATCTCCACAGCTGAGTCAGAATATGTAGCTGCAGGAAGTTGCTGTGCTCAACTTCTGTGGATTCAACATCAGCTAGAAGACTATGGATGTCAGGTAAGTAGAACTCCACTTTATTGTGATTCTACAAGTGCTATTTCCATAGCTAATAACCCTGTATCACATAGTAGAACTAAACATATTGAGATAAAATATCACTTTCTTAGGGAGCATGTAGAAAGAAATGATATTGCACTTGAATATGTTAAAACAGATAATCAGATAGCTGATATGTTTACTAAGCCCTTAGAAGAAGCTAAGTTTAATAGGTTCAAAATTGAACTAGGTATGATAAATTTAGACTAAGTATACAGAACAAAAATTGGCTAAGTAAAAAGGTGTCGACACATAGACAAGTCTATGTCGACACAGAATAGTAAGTGTCGACACTTCAGGAAAATGGTGTCGACACATCTAGGAAGTTAGTGTCGACACTTCAGAATGTTAGTGTCGACACATGTCGAGTAGGTGTCGACACATCCAATAAAGTGTCGACACTTAAGTTTTACTCAGAATTTTTCTAAGTAAAGTCTCGACACATGTCGAGTATAGTGGTGTCGACACTTAACCAAGTGTCGACACATAAAATCTGTTGACTAAATTTATGTCGACACATGAGTGTCGAGACATTATAAGTCAGTGTCGACACTTATTGACAGTGTCGACACATCATTAGAAATTCATCCCGCCTGTTCGTCTTCAAACAAGAAAGGTATAAATAGGGTTCTGTCTTTGATTGTCGACACGCTTTCAAAGTTTCGAGACCTAAACTCTTGTGTCAGCATTTCTCTCATCTCAAGACTAAATCTTCAAACCCTAATGGCTCCCAAGCTGGAAGAGAACGTTAACGAGGGATATGAACTGGTGCGTGGCGCATTCGATGACTGCGAACAAGAAATCAAATCAGTGATAACCCTAATTGCCAATTCAGGCTTGGAATTCTTGGTTTCAGAACCAACGAAAATATGGAAGAAGGAAGTCATTGAATTCCTTTCTGGCGCGTCTATAGATGACTCAGGCTTCAGGATTAAGTCCAGGGTGCATGGCACCAAAGTCAAAATTTCACCCAAGTCTTTAAGAAAGGTACTTCAGCTACCTAAAGTACAAGATGAAGAGGACGTAACTGCTTCTAAGACCAGGGAAGCTCTTACTTGGTGTGGACTGGATCCAAAGATGAAGGTGGGATCAGTCTTTAACAGGAAAGTGTTGAGCAGAAGCTCATACTTCTTGAGGAGCTCAGCTTCACGAGCCGAAAGGCTATCCTCAGGGTCATCATCCTGAGACTCAGGATCAGATTCAGAGTCAGAGAGAGGGGTGTGAGCTTTTACCTTCCCAGTAAATGGGGGGCATTCTCCTTCTGAGTTGGAGTGACCCACCAGCCCGAAGTAGGCTTCCTCATCATCACTGGAGTCTGAGGAATCAGACTCACTCAGTGTCTTTGGCCTTTTGGCGATGTAGCTCCGCTCTTTCTTCTTATCTCTAGAGGATTTGTGCTCCTCTCCTTTCCCTTTTTCTCTCTTGCCGAGGTAGCAATCGTCCACAATGTGTCCTGGCTTATTGCATCCAAAACAAATAATGTCAGAGGAGCGATGTTTGTTCGGTTTAGAGGTATACCTGTCAGAAGAATAATTTTTCTTCTGCAACCTGGAGGAGGTGCCGTCTCTCTTTCTTTGATTCCTCATCTTGAGGAACTTCTTGAATTCTCGGGTGATGAGGGAGAAATCTTCCTTTAACAACTCTGAGCTGGAGGATCATGGCTCGGAGTCCTCCTCCTCATCCTTTTTCCTGGCACGGTATGAAACCCCACCCTTGCCCTTCCTGGAGTGAACGGCTTTTAAGGCCACTGTCTTTTCCTTGGCTGCAGCCTTCTCTGCTTCTTCTTCTGCTTTCCTGGTGTTCAGTTGAAGCTCATAGGACATCAGCTTCCTAAACAGAATTTGCGGGTCTGTTTCAGCAAGCCTGCCAAACTCTCGGATGGCGCAGATTTTTGTGTCCCATTCCTTAGTAAGGGACTTAAGGAATTTATCATTAAGTTCACCATCAGTGAACACTCTTCCATATCCTTTGAGCGCATTGACAATCTTGAGGAAGTTCTCGAAGGTGACTCCGATCTCTTCCTTAGGCCCTTGTCTGAAGGACTCATATTTCTGGTTCAGGAGGGATCTCCGATCATCCCTCACTTCATCAGTGCCCTCCATTAGGATAATCAGGCAGTGCCAGATCTCCTTTGCTGTCCTGCAGTTGCTGAAGTTCTGTATCATTGAGTCATCGACCACACTGACCAGAATGTTCTGTGCCTTCTTGTCAAGTCCCACCAGCACCATCTCGTCCTTGTCCATTTTAGAAATTTTCTTTGACACTTTTTTGGTATGATCTATGGTGGAGACCTTAGTGGGGACATAAGGTCCCTCCACGATCATGAAGAGTCGAGGATCAACTGCTTCCATGTAAAACCTGATACTTTCCTTCCAGATAGGAAAGTTGAGCCTGTTGCACACTGGGATTTTACCTGTGAACTTGAGCCCTTCCATAGTAGATGGTTGCCTTCTTCTTCACACTAGCGGCAGGATTCAACTCAAGGTGTTAACCTTTTTGATGAGTAACCTGGCTCTGATACCACTTGAAAGTCCACCTAGTGTCAACTATCTTCACCTATGGGGGGGGGGGAATAGGTGACGTGCAGCGTTTTTGCGGAATTTAAAATTGTACTTGCACAAGAAAACAAAACAGCACAGCAAAGAAAGTATACAAGTAATTTATAGTGGTTCCCCGATTTGGGTACATCCACTTTCCCCCTTCGACCTATCTCCCAACAAGGGACGACTCGGTCTCTTCACCAACAGGATTGAAATCCAATCCTTGCACTATCGGAAGGAACCCTTCTGTTGGGTACATTGGTCAAATGTACCTGATTTGAAGAAGCCTCACCTAACTCAATGATATACATCAGAATGTATTTGATGTTTGTTTGAGTTACTTGTGCAGGTTAGACATACACTGGACTGAAGCTGAAAATTTCTAAGTCCATGTGTCGACACCCAGAGGCAAAGTGTCGACACTTGAGAAAGCTTGTGTCGACACCCAGACATGCAGTGTCGACACTTGGAGTCATTGTGTCGACACCTGGGAAGAAGTGTCGACACTAGTCAGAAAGTGTCGACACTTGGAGCTGTGTCGACACTCAGTGTAGAAGGATGCAGAAAAGCTGTGTCGACACTTAGCAGAAGTGTCGACACCTAGTAGAGCTGAGTCAACATCAGAAAGTGTCGACACTTGGAGTTGTGTCGACACTCAGCATAATTCTGCAGAGACTAAGTACAAGTGTCGACACTCAACACAATGTGTCGACACTCATTCAGCAGAGTCAACATATGAAGAATGTGTCGACACTCAGCACAATGTGTCGACACACACTTAAAGGAGTCAACACTTGAAGATTGTGTCGACACTCAGCACAATGTGTCGACACATAACCAGAAGACTCAACACTTGAAGAAAGTGTCGACACAAGGAGCTGTGTCGACACTTAGCAAAGAACAGAAAAGTTGTAAAATATTCTAAGTACAAGTGTCGACACTAAAGGAATGTGTCGACACTCAGCTGAAGAAACAAGATTGAAGACTTGTGTCGACACCAAGAAGCAGTGTCGACACTTGACAGTTTCAACACATGAAGATGTGTCGACACAAAGGAGATGTGTCGACACTTAGAAGAATACAGATAAAGAATGAAGTACAAATACTTGTGTCGACACTCAATTTCAGTGTCGACACATGCAGAAGTAACTGTGTCGAGACATACAAGGAACTGTGTCGACACCTTGTAGACTTGTGTCGACACTTACACAACATGTGTCGACACTTGGTCTATAAGTGTCGACACTTAAGAACAGAAAGTCTCGACACTATCTGACAAGTTAGTGAGATTTCAAGAAGTGACTGGTTGACATGACAGCTGCCAATCCAGCCGGTCTACAGCAACTGTCAGTGAAGTCAAAAGTCTGTTATAAACCGGATCAGCCTGTTACCATGAAGGAAGCCTATAAATAGGCACCCACAGTTTACAGAATGATTAAGTGAAGTGGTTAAGTTGTTCACAATCATTACTTGTTGTGAGAATAATTGAAGTAGTTGATCAGACTAAATCAAGAAGTGATACACAGAGGATCAACACAAGAAGATCAGGCAGTCCAACTGCAGATCTAAGTAGTTGGAGAGAGAGAGCTCCAACCAAGGATTCAGTCTTTGGAACTAAGGCTGTGAAGAAGAATTCAGAGTCATCTAGATTTCAAGAAGCAGAGATCAAGGATTAACTGCAGAAGATTCAGACTAATTCAGTTCTACTCAAGAAGCTTTGAAGAAAGCTAAGTCAGTTTGGATCAAGCTGAGTTCTTCCAAGAACTCTTCAAGGAACTCTCAACTCCTCTCATCCTTTCTGAGTTGTAGAGTTAGCATTTGTAATTTCTATTTTAAACTTGTAAGATCCATTGGATCTGAGTGATTGTAAGCCTATTTTATAAAGGCTGAGGGTAGGGCTTGGTGCCTGAGTGTAGGAGTTGAAGAACTCTGAGTGTAGGCCTTTAATTGGCTGAGTGTAGGCCTGGGTGGCTGAGTGTAGGCCTTTTGGCTGAGTGTAAGGCTTTGGGCCTGAGGAAGGAACCTTGTTGGGTTCTGAGCTAGTGGAGAAGTTTGGCCGAATCTAGTACACTGCTAGATAGGCGAAGGGGGAAAGTGGATGTACCCAAAGATTGGGGAACCACTATAAAATCTTGTGTATTCTGTGCTGTGATTGTACTGTGTTGAGAATTGCTGTGTGCTGTGATAACTTATTCAGAAATCTGTGTTATAAACTGTTGACTGCCAAACAAAAGTTAGAAAAGGATTAGGTCACCTATTCACCCCCCCTCTAGGTGTTTAGGTACCATATCTTTCACCTTCCACACGTAGGAGTCAACACTCCCACAACACGGGTTGCACCCAACCCTTATAACTCGGAACCAACGTTCCTTTACAACAAAAATGAACTAGAATGTACAAGAAATACAAACTACTTTCGGAGACTAAGGTGTCCCTCTTCGTTTGATGACGTGTTCTAGAAGTCACGAAGAGTCCACAACCCTAGATCTCACTTGGAGAGAATCTCCCCGGAACCGGCGGTGGCAAGAAGGGCGGCGGCTTGGTTCTCGGAATCGGCGGCGACAACGGTGTGCGGCTGCTGTACTTTGGAGATTCAAACTTCGTAGCGAAGCTAGCTAGGTCTTCCAACGGTCACACTAGGATCGATCGTCTCGATCGATTCGGACGGGGAAGGTTTTCCCGATCAACAAATCAAGAGACAAATGATCTCTGGTTAGACGCGTGAGACTCTAACCTTGGCTAAGCTTCTGTCGCCGGAAGATCTGGAAGAAATCACGATCAAGGTCGGCGAACAACTTGCACGAGCGGCGACGGCGGCGGAGCAGGTATCGCGATCTAGGTCACGGTCGGCGGCTCGTCTATTTCTTTCTGTCTACTTTCTGTTAAAAATACGCGTATATTTATACAGTGGAAATACTCCATTATAACCGTTATGGGTCCCACCTGAAGAAACCCTAACCCCGGTTCAAAACAGCGCCAGCGGCAGAGTCCGGTCTAGCGGGATCCAGAATTCGCCCAAGTCAAAATCGGCGAGAATCGAAAGTGAGTCTCGTCGAATCGTCGAGAATCAAAGGTGATTCTCGACGATTCGGCGAGAATCAAAGATGATTCTCGTCGAAGTTGACTTGGTTGCACGCACTGTTTTCGCCGTAAGGAGACGGCGAGAATCAGCTAGTGATTCTCGACGAATCGGCGAGAATCACTAGTGATTCTCCCCGAATCGGCGAGAATCACTTAATGATTCTCACCGAATCAGCGAGAATCACTTGGTGATTCTCGTCGATTAATACTTAGACGATTTTTCGTCTATCCGCCCATGGACTGCGCTTTGACCCATCCTTGCTCCTTGTCTGCTCTAGCAATATCACAGCCCTGTACTTGAAAATAAGTACACTCCAATAGAGAGAGTACACGTAGGCCAACACACTGATCTGCTCAACGAGGGATTACATCGTGCAGACCCGTGTATATTGACCTACTGCACCCTGACATTGATGTGTACTTAGCGTGGAATAACTGCAAGAAAAACTTGAAATATTTTATCAAATACATTGTCTATTTACCTTAGCTTGTTCAGGGGCTTCTTCAAATCAGGTATGTTGTGGATACAATACCCAACAGAAGATTTTAGAGCACTTCCCCTTCTTAGCCAAGTGTTGAGCTAAGGATACCTCAGAAAGCATTGCAAGACTTCAGAAAATGAGAAAGCATGTCATTTGAGGTACCATGTGTGTCTATTTATAGATTTCCAGTATCTGGTCTGCCAACAACGTAATTTTGTTGTTCAAAAAGGCTATATTAAGCCCAAAATGTTCTGCTAACAACCAAACTCTGATATTCTGAGGAGCTAAATGCAGACCTCCAGGGGTATCGACGTAAATTTACCTCTGGACCCTACTGCGACGTTATGTGGAGAAGTATCACTCAATGACAGGGACTGCGGCGTTGAGTGGAGAAGCATCACTCAAAGCCCGGGACAGCAGTATTGAGTGGATAAGCATCACTCAACGCCAAGAACTACGACATTGAGTGGATAAGAATCACTCAATGCAAAGAACTACAGTGTTGAGTACAGAAGCATCACTCAATGCCAAGAACTATGGCGTTGAGTGGTAAAACACCACTCAACGCAAACCCTGGAGGCTTCCCGCTGACCCGGGTGCAAACCATCCGGCAAGCCCTAGGAGGAACACTTTCGCTTCAATGGAATAGGGCATTCTGTGGAGAAGCATCACTCAACTCCAATGACTAAGGTGTTGAGTAGAAAAGCATCACTCAATGCCAAGAACTACGACATTTAGTGGAGAATCATCACTCAATGCCAAGAACTACAGCGTTGAGTGGTAAAACACCACTCAACGCCAACCCTAGAGTCTTCTCACTGACCCGGGCGCAAACCTTCCTGCATGCCCTGGGCGAGAACCATTCTGATTCAAGTTACTAGGGATTTGAGTGTAGAACATCACTCAATGCCAAGGACTAAGGCATTGAGTGGAAAAGCATCACTCAAAGCCGACTCTGCGGGCTAAGGCATTGAGTGGAGAAGCATCACTCAACACCAAGGACTAAGGAGTTTAGTGGAGAAGCATCACTCAATGCTAACCCTAAGGGTCTAGGGCATTGAGTGGAGAAGCATCACTCAACGCCAACTCTGTGGGCTAAGGAGTTGACTGGAGAAGCATCACTCAACGCCAAACTTGAGAGTCTCCTTAGCCGACTCTGTGGGCTAAGGAGTTGAGTGGAGAAGCATCACTTAATGCCAACTCTGAGGGCTAAGGTGTTGAGTGGAGAAGCATCACTCAACGCCAAACTTGAGAGTCTCCCGCCTGCCAGGACGCAAACCCTCCCACAGGCCCTGGGCGGAAACCCTTATGCATGTACTACTCGCCTGGCCCAATTAGCTTAAATCCTACTCAAACCCGAGGTCCTTGGCCTCTAGGTCTCACTCAACGAATATTGGGGTTGTATACAATCCCCGCTCTTTGCGAGCTAGTTTTACGCTCGAAAAGAAACATCCAACCCCTAATATTCGGTGAGTGCTTGCTGACATGAAAGAGAATCTTTTACGGGCACTACCACGTCCTTATATAAATATATGTCAGGACCTGTCCCCAAGACTTCATTCCTCTTGCTACAGCTTACCGTCTGAGCTCTCGCATTGCTGTGAAGATGTATGCCAAATGATCCATTAAACCACTATCATAGGAAACCCAAGATCGTCTCACCACCGCTTAGGAATGGGCCCTCTCCAATTACGTTGGGTTTGTAGCCTGGCTTGCGGGGAAGACACTGGCTGACTCCGCCTACCGCCTAAGAAAGGCCAAGTCAGTATGGCGGAACCCTTCCAAGGGCGAACCGATTTTGCCGACTCTGACCCTAACAAGCGAAAACCCTCCTCTTCTGGTGCAGGTATCTTTTCTTCCTCCAGCTCTTGACGTGATACCCCCCAAAGCGGGCTCGTCAAACTTATTTGTTGTCCTTCTTGCAGGTGATGGTCCCGGAAGGCATCGTCGGCAATCGTCCAGCAAATGCCAAGTCAGTCCGACCTGGTAATGAAAATATTCTGATGGTCTTGGCGGTGGTCCCTCCGGAACTCCCGTCCGAGCCCTTGATTTCTCCCGGTAAACTTCTCGTATTGTTTTTCGTATCTATCTATCTTATGCATTCTTTGCTCTCTTGGTATTCCACAGGCTTTACCCAGGGCATCATCCACCCGAGTCCCAAGACTCCCGCTGCCGAGAGACCTGTCAATCCAGCACCTGATCCACTCCTCTCGGCCTAAAGGGTGACTGGCAAACATCCTACTCTCGTGCCAAGTTCTCTCCCTTCTACTGAGGAAGGAGCTGTCCCCCCACCTCCGACCGAGACCCATATGCTAGAGCGGACATCACACCCCCCAGGACGAGGAAACCCATGCCTCCTGCATTTTGGAAAGCCTTTCGAAGGGCGGCCCGAAAGCTCTCCCGATCTTCAGGTAAGCCAAAACTTGATTTTCTTGTCCACATTCTTATCGACCTTAACACTGTCCTGCCCCAAGTACTAAGGAGACTGCAGAATCGTCCTATGCCAATGAAGAGGTGATCTCGCCACTGCCATCCCCTAGCGAAATTTTGAGTTTTCTTGAATCCTCCAGGGACGCCGAGGAGTAGAGGGAGATGGTGGTAGGAGTCCTATCCAAGCTCGTCTGTATGTAGTTAGAAGACTTCATGTAGGCAAGTGCATTCCAGGCGAAGATGGAGTGGCGGTTTGCCGTGATCGAACGGGACTACGCCCATCTCCTCGGCGAGATAGATCGCCTGAGAGTCAAAAGTGCAGAAACTTCTCCCGGGAGGCATATCACATGGGCCCGGGATTAGCTGAGCCTGGTCCACTAGGAGCTCATAGCCGCGATTGCCCATCACAACCCGCGAGTGCCCCCGAGGACCAGGAGGCGGGGTCGTGGTCGGTGGCGGTGTGAGTAATATTGAGCTCTACAGATTCTTGCCTTCTCCTCCCCTAACCCCGAGCCTTCCCTTATCTCCTGTATCTTCTCGCGCTTATAATAACCATATGATATTTTATTAAAGTAATAATTTTATTATGCCGCTCACCCGACGAGAGTCCTACTATTTTTTAATCTCCTGTTTGAATGTCATTCTAGTTCTCGCCCCGCTTCACATTATATATTCGTTTTGCTCTTACTCCGGGACCCCTCCCGGAGACTTTGCCCTCTGTAGGTATAAAAAATTTTGGCGGGACCATATGGAAGACGAAACGTCGGATTGGATGAAATTGCTATCCGCACTTCCTTCAATAGGAAAAATGTCATGATTTCCGCATATATTTTTCTATTAATAGGTCAGTTCAGGAACAACATTTACTTTCACTTGTCTCCAAGCCTTCATTCTCCTTCCCTCTTGCTCTTGCTTCTTCCGCAACACAATGCTTCTCGCCAGTCCCTTTCTCTTTCCCGCTTTTGCCAACTGTCAAGATGCCGGGTGAAACCGAAGGCCGCACCAAATGCGCATAAAACTTCATCGAGCATAACATCCCCGCCTACCTCCTGACCAAGATGGAATTCGCCTCCATAGTCGCAAACTACATTCCGGTGGGGTTCATCGCGCGCAACCCTAGGAAGGAGGATAAGGTTAACTTCCTGCCATATGGGGAGATTGTCATTTCACTGGAACACTTCAAGGTGGGGTTCCGCCTCCCCCTCTGGCCGGAAATGCACCAGGACTTTCGATACTATTGGGTGGTGCCGGCCCATCACAACCCCAACTCCATGGCACTGATGGTGGCCTTCGCCTTCTACATGCGCGTGAAAAGGATCAAATTCAACATTTCCATCTTCCTTAAGCTATTCAATTTCCGCGCCAAAGATGGGGTTGTCTTCTTCTTGGGCCAGACGGTGACGACCAGCGGTCTCGCCAACAAGAACCACGACTGTCCCCAGAGGTTTGTCTTTGTCTCGAGGAACTTCGGCAACATACCCCTTTCGGTGGTTATATACAATGAAGCCACCTATGGGCCTCCGACACTAGAGGGGTGCGAGACCGCCCTTCTCGACATCTTTGGGATGAAGAACTTTGACGTGAAGTTTTTGTGGCGGGACGTCGACGCCCTTCCACCAGTTATTGTCGATAAAGGTACCATTCTGGCTTACCCATTCAATCTTTACTTCAAACGTCTAAGAATATCCTTTTATGGCTTTCACAGGTAAACGGGAGATCCCTCTCAACCAACCATTCGATGAGACTAGGGGTTCCACCGCCACCCTGGCTCTCGCCAAGTCTGCTTCCCTCACTTGCTAGGATGAGCCCGGATCATCCTCCCAACCGGTGGCCTGCAAGAGGAAGCCTGAACCTCCCCTGGTCACTTCCAAGAAATCAAAACCGTCCCAGGAGGACAAGGGTAAGTTCATTGTCAAGACCCCCATCGAGACCCCCGCTGTGACCACATATGCTGCGGGCACAGCGGGTGTTATTGACTTGGCCGCCAAGACTCATGTCGAGACCTCCACCAACCTAATATCGAAAGGGCATCATAAATTTGGCCAAAGTGATAAGTTCATAGATGAAGAGGGCCAGCCCCTTCCGGTGGGACCCCGAATCCAACAAGGTCTCAATCTCATCGCTCCTCCACTCCTGGATTGAGCGAGACACAATCATCGGTGAAGCCTTCACACCGGGCTTCGAGCTTTACAGCCGAGTGGAATCCAGCACGTTTGACCGGGAGACTACCTGTTCTCTCTCCTACGACTCCATTTGGGCCGAGATACGTGTGCTTGAGCAAGCGGACATGACTGCGCACCGCAGTATCAGCATCGAGCGCAACCTTGTCGAGGCGCTCAAATCAACGGATGTCATCATTGTTAATGGTGTCACCCTGAAGGCCGACCTGGAGGCCTCGCTGCAGCTTCTCGCCAACCTCCCATCGATTGAGGAATATAAATCATCAAAAACCTCTGGTCATGCTACAATGTCATGTTAGTTCTAACCCAAAATATTTCATAGGATTCTACCAAGGCCCAGCTATCGCGCGTGCAGGAGGCTTCACTCTGGTACGAGATCGTTCTGCTGAAGCCGAACTCAAAAAAGTGCAGGAAGCCAATGCACCAGTCCTGTTGCCGCCCACCGAGAAGGTCATGCATCATCAATACACTAACTACAAAATAGAGGTGATGATGTAGGGAAAATCCCAGGAGGCCTCCACGACCATGATCCAAATACTGCTGTCGTCGGGGTTCATGAACGAGGGCGTCACACGCGGGATCCTTCCCTGGCTGTACAATCTCATCCCAAAGCCTGAGGGAGAGGACGACTCCCCAATTGAGGATGACGAGATAATCCTCGGCGAGAGCGACGTGTCCACTAACGAATCAGCCAGCGAGACGTTTGACAACTCCCCCTGAAGAGCTTCCATTGTTTTATTTTTGACTTGCAATTGTTTCTTTTTATGAATTTCTATAAGGGAACAGATCCCCCCAGCCAATATAACAACTATGATATTATTTGAAAGATCTTACTTTTTTGCTGATATGGCTATTGTTTTCTATACTTTTTGTATCTTTAATTTTATTGTTCGTGAATGAATCCGCACATTTGCGCAAGCCTTGGGCTCTCAGGTGATGACCTCCATGTAACGCCCTGAAACTCAAAAGAGCGACGGGAGGCGTTTTGGGCCAAATTTGGAATTTGGCAGTGGGCACACGGCCTAGGACACGGGAGTGTCCCAGGGCGTGTCAGGCTCGAGTAGACGATTTGGTCGTGAGTTCGACGAATTTTGGAGTCGACGGTCGTCGAGCAGCGAACACGGCCTAAGACACGGGCGTGTCTCAGGGCATGTCAAGCTCGTGTCAACGATCGGCCCGGGAAGTCGACATTTTCGCTCAACGATGTGTTGATATAGGGAACACGGCCTAGGACACGGGCATGTCTAAGGCCTTGTCGGGTTGTCGACGAACTGCGCTCGACGAAGTGTCGAGATAGTGAACACGGCCTGGAGCCCAGGCGTGTTCGGGTTTGACACAGGCGTGTCAAATAGGACACGGGCATGTCCAAGACTCGTGTGAGTCTCGGGTTGGTGTTGATCCTGTGTTGATGGCAGAACACACCCAAAAATATGGGCGTGTACTGGCTGACACGAGCGTGTCAGGTCGAACACGGGCGTGTTCGATGCCCGTGTGTTTTTTGAGAGGCGTCGATTTTGACGCCGAATGAGGGAAATGACGCTGGATACGGGCGTGTCGTAGGCCGTGTTCAGCCCAGGTTTTACATTTCAGCTACGGATCGTAGCCGTTCATTTCCTTATTTTGGGATCTGACAGTTGGGGGTTGTTCCTACTGGGATATACCCGGGATTGGGCCTTTGAATCCCTCATTTCACTTGAGTGGTTCCCTTTCTAAGTCTAGAGAGAGGGGAGAGCAAAGATGGAAGAAGAAGCCTAGATCCGGTCACCGGCGGAGCTTCGGATCTCCAAATCGCGAACCGACTTCAGATCTATGGAGACAAGGAGAGTGCGGTGCTTTTCATCTGCTTACATTTCCACGGCGCCAAGGAAGAATGCTAGGGTAATGATTCTCTACTTGAGCATGTGAAGCTCTCCTTCTTTTCGACAGGGAAGCCTGCTCTCGCGCGTTTGCGGTGAGTTTGAGGCGTTCCTTCGGGTAGACATGAATAGTCCCCGTAGTGTACATATAGAGTCCGTAATCGAGAACGGATATAGGCTTGATGTGTGAAGCCTACCCGTACTAGTTGGTCTGGATCGGTGATGTTGCATTATATAAGTGGTCGGAGAAGACTCTGTGCGAATGTTTGTTTTTTGGGTTTTCTATGAGGTAGATTGCAACAGGGAGCCTTGGGGATTAACTCCAAGGTACACCAAGAAAACTGGGCGGATGCGTGGTCCTGCCATCATGTGGGCCTTGGGCTAACTTGAACATAATTGGGTTATGTAATGCATGTAAACGATTTGGGACTCGGCAAAGTTTGACCCGCGCATATGTTTTTAAATTAACGTTGCGGTGTGAGCAACGGGTTAGGCAGAACCTTACCCGCTCTATATCGTTTGGTTAAAGAGACCTAAAGTTACTTGGCACTTACCGTTGGCATAGATGGAGGGTCTTAAGCAGTGGCCAGAAAGACCAAATGCTCACGAGAGATTGTCGGCCAGGGGACATTAGTGAGTCGGCGGGCTTAGACCGTGATCACCAAGAATGTGCCCTGAGTGTACGGGGCGTGTGGCCGTGCGTTCCAATGCTTATGATGCAATGTATTTATATACTGCTTGGTTATGCTAATAAAGTGCAGGGAATGAGCATCGCCGCCCCGAATTGGGGGTGGGATCGTTATAATTTGGTCAGCTTTGCTGATCGTTGCTTTGGTTTGCTACTGTTGCGGTGGATTGTGCTTGCAGGTGCTGCAGAGCCGAGAGGTAAATAGCGGGCTAAAGCCCAAGTTGCTGAGCCGGCCCTCGAAGGCCTAATTTTGAGTGTTTTCTTTTATTCATGTATGGCCGGCCTACGTGCCGAGGTTTGAAGACATGTAATTTAAGGAAAATAATTGTAAGGCCATAAAGCCAGTGCTTGAGTATTTGTACTTCATTACTTTTGGCATATTAGTGGACATTCATGCTAGTGTTGGGTTCTTTATTAATGCAACAATTTTAATTACTTCTGCTAGAATGCTTTGTGTAAGACGTTGGATTTGTTGGATGGTTTCCATTCAGTAACCACCCTGTCTGTCTGTCGTATATGGCGTCCGGCCCCGGCAGGACCTACTACTATATGTTATGCGACGGATATGGGGTGTTACAATTTGGTATCAGAGTACTGGTTTCGGTCAGGCTTAAAATGAATTCGTGGGCGAATTATTTTAATGGGTGGTGAGCACATGTGTGTGCGTCATCGTTATAACAGCAAAAGAACCCATGAATGTCCACTTAGGAATGAAAAATACACGTTTTGAGGAACCTGCGCGTTCCTATAATTGCATTTTGCAAATTTTTGGTCACTTAATGGTGTTTTGTACCACTATAGGTGACCAAAAGCGGTGCTGGGCCATCAGAACGCCGAGTTTCTGAGGCTGGTAGTGCACCAAATGGTGCTCATGTAACACCTCCATCGGTTGAGACCATACGATTGGTGGCCGAAGCAGTGTTTGCCATGATCAGTGCGCAGCCTGCAAGGAAAGTGCAGCAGCCCGCTCCTGCGATGGAGCAGGTACCTCTTCTAGAGGTTGAGCCGAGAAGAGTGGAGCAGGTAGTAGTGGAGCAGTTGGTGCCAAGGAGGGAAACTGGGAGACAGCTCAAACATGATATGAGGATTAATCCTACGGTATTCTCGGGGTTGGGAACCCCATCTCAAGCTGAATACTGGCTCTCCTGTGTGAAGAGATTCTTGATAGTGACGGAGACGGAGGAGTGGCAGATGACCACTATAGCTACATTACTGTTGGATGGAGACGCTAGGCTGTGGTGGGAGGGTTTGGAGATGCATCTACTGAGAGGTAGGAAACTTATAGACGTCTCGATGGAGGAGTTCTCGAGACTGTTCTTGGCTAGGTACATCCCTTCGACTCATAGCATAGCTTTGGAGAATGAGTTCCGGAGGTTGGTACAAGGAGAGAGTAGTGTGGATGAGTATCTCCCCGAGTTTACTCGGTTGGGTCGGTATGCTAGCTCCACCATCGCGGATGAGGATCGTAAGACCAACCATTTCTATGAAGGTCTAAGAGATGACTTGAGGCTACTACTCTCGGGGCCGATAACGTATGGTTTCTTGACCTTGGTCAACACGGCCCGGTCCTTAGAGAAGGACATGAAGAATGTTCAAGCGAAGAAAAGCTTGGGTGATGAGAGGACTGAGTTCAATGTGCCGGCTAACTCAAAGAATGGGCACCGTAAGTTCTTTAAGAAGGCTAGGACTTCGGGTCCAGCTCCTTCTTATGATGCTTCTGAGGCGACTACGGGTCGGACCCCGGGTGCATGTTTTACTTGTGGGAAGCAGGGGCACTTTGCCTGTGACTGTTGGAGCGGACGTCCCAAGTCCGAGAGGAAGCTGGGAGCAACTTATGAAGAGAAGGGAAAGACGGTGGAGTCAACCGCGTCCCATTATGCTCCGGCTCAACAAAGGGTTTATATTCTTGGCCAACAGGAGGCCATCAAACAAGCGGATGTGGTGATAGGTACGATTTAATTTGTAGCAAGTTAAGTTTCTTTAAATACTTGTTATGTGTATGTTACTTTACCACTGCTTGTTTAAGATTTGTTTTGATTTATGAGTTTCCGGTGAGAGCACTCTTTGATACGGGAGCTTCACACTCATTCTTGTCCGAAGCATTCATATCGCGCATCAGAGTACCTTCTTTGATGGCAAAGGACAAGTTGGATGTGTTGTTACCGAATGGGTGTTTGATGCGCGCGGATAAATTCTGCGGTGTTAAGATTCACATTGGGAATCAAGAGTTCGATCTGCAAGCATCGTTACTACCGCTGGTGGAGTTTGTCGTTATATTTGGCATGCACTGGCTCTCGGAGCAGCAAGCCTATATTGATTGTGGTCGCAAGGAAATCAAGTTGGGATAAAGTTGTGAGACGACTTTTACGGGCTTGAAAGGGTCGAGCAAGACGTTGATGTCTGCTCTTCAGGTGGTGAAGGCGGTTCGTGCTGGTACAGAGCTGTTCTTTACACTAGTGGAGGTTGCAAATCCAAAGCCTACATTGGATAGTATTTCAGTGGTAGCTGAGTACCCTGATGTGTTCCCCGCAGATCATCCTAGAGCCCCGCCTCAACGGGAGATAGAATTCATTATTTAGCTAGTGCCAGGTGCAAAGCCTGTGTCACGATCTTCGTATCGGCTAGCGCCTAAGGAAATGGCGGAGCTGAAGGTGCAACTTCAAGAGTTGTTGGAGCAAGGGTTTGTGCATCCAAGTTCGTCGCCTTGGAGCGCACCGGTCCTCTTTGTAAAGAAGAAGGACTGGAGCTTGAGAATTTATATTGATTATCGGGAGTTGAACAAGCTAACAAAAAAGAACAAGTACCCAATCCCAAGGATCGATGATCTATTTGATCAGTTGGTCGGGTCGACGGTGTACTCTAAGTTGGATCTCAAGTCTGGTTACTATCAGCTGAGGATAAGGGAGAGTGATATCCCTGAGACAGTGTTCAGTACAAGATACGGGCATTACGAGTTTACGGTCATGCCATTTGGGCTGACGAATGCACCTTCAGTGTTCATGGATTTGATGAACATGACCTTCAGGGAGTACTTGGACAATTTTATGATCATCTTGATTGACGATATTTTGGTGTACTCGCAGAGTGAGGAAGATCACTTCAGGCATCTTCATTTGGTTTTGGAGACGCTAAGGAGGAATCAATTGTACGCCAAGTTCTCGAAGTGCGAGTTTTGGTTGTCCTCAGTGGCGTTCCTCGGTCATATAATGAGTGGAGAAGGTATTGCAGTGGATCCGGCGAAGATTGTTGCGATACGAGAGTGGCCCGAGCTTTCTACGGTAGCGGAAGTCTGGAGCTTTCTGGGGTTTGCCGACTATTATAGGCGCTTCGTAGAGAACTTCTCGCAGATAGCGTTACCTCTCACTACTTTGACGAGGAAGGAGCAGAAGTTCGTTTGGATGCTGGAGTGCGCGTGAGCTTTTGAGGAGTTGAAATGTCGGTTGACCATAGCACCTGTGTTGAGTTCGCAGAGTGGGACCGAAGGTTATGAGATTTATAGCGATGTTTCGGGCAGTGGTTTGGGTTGTGTATGACTGCAACATGAAAGCGTTATAGCATATGGCTCGAGGCAACTGAAAGTGCACGAGAAGAATTATTCGGTCCATGACTTGGAGTTAGAGGCCGTGATTTTTGCCTTGAAGCTGTGGAGACATTATTTGTACGGTGTGAAGATTTATATCTACACCGATCACAAGAGCCTGAAGTATTTGATTTGTCAGAGAGATCTGAACATGCGGCAGCATAGATGGTTGGAATTCCTGGGGGACTATACATTCAATAACCATTACGTGTCTGGTAAGGGAAATGCAGTGGCAGACGCGTTAAGTCATCGGGCCCCAGCACAAGCCAATTGGCTGTCGGTACATGACGAGTTGTTGGTTCGGGAGTTGGAGGCGTTGGAGATCTTTTGCGTTGATAAGCAATCAAGTGCTAAAGCAGTATTGAATTGGACTGAAGTTCAATATGACCTGGCTGATCAGATTCGGCAGGTGTTGGATATGGATGTCCACATGAAGCAACTCATGATATAGGCTCTGGATGGGTCAAATTCCCAATTCATTGTGGAGGATGGATTACTTTGGAAAGACGGTCGTCTGTGCGTCCAAAGCATGGGCAATTTGCGGGTGGAATTGTTGTACGAGGCGCATCATACCAAGTACTCAATTCACCCGGGGAGCACGAAGATGTACCGTGATGTTAAGAAATTGTTTTGGTGGCCAGGACTGAAAAAGGATGTGGCGCTCTACGTGGCGAAGTGTCAAACTTGCGCCTTGGTGAAGGTGGAATGCCAAAAGCCGGGCGGATTTTTGAAATCCTTGCTTATTTCGGAGTGGAAGTTCGACGACATTACTATGGACTTTGTGCATGGGTTTCCAAGGTCGCAAAAGGGGAACGATGTCATTTGGGTGGTCGTACATCGTCTAATGAAGGTGTCACATTTCATTCCGCATAGGAAGGATGATCTGGTTGAGAAATTGGAAAAGCTATATGTGGATAATATTGTACGGCTTCATGGTGTGCCCCGCAGCATCGTGAGTGATCGAGATGGGAGGTTCACGTCCAATGATTGGAGGCTGGTGCAGCAGATGTTGGGAAAACATATGAGTTTAAGCACAACCTTTCATCCGCAAATGGATGGGCAGACCGACAGGGTCAATAGGCAATGGAAGACATGCTTCACATGTGTGTCCTAGACTTTGCAAAGCAATGGAAAGATCACCTATACTTGGTGGAATTTGCTTACAACAATAGCTACCAGGCAAGCATTCAAATGGCGCCCTTCGAGGCCCTTTATGGTAGAAAATGTCGCACGCCATTGTCCGGGTTGGAAACGGGTGAATCAAAGTTGTATAAGCGACTAGAAGTGGAGGATGCTACTTCCTTGGTGAGAACCATTCAGGAGAGGTTGCTAATCGCTCAGGACCGCCAGGCTAATTACTATAATGCCAAGCACAGGAACGTGGACTTCATTGTTGGCGATTGGGTGTACTTGAAGATCAAGTCGTTCAATGGTGTCTCGCGGGTGCGGCGCTTAAAGAATCTAAGCCCGAGGTACGTTAGACCGTTTGAGGTTCTACAGCGGATTGGTGAAGCAGCGTACCGGTTGAAGCTGTTAGTGGAGCTTAGTGGTCTACATGATGTATTCCATATATCGGTTCTACGAAAGCCGGTGCAAGAGCCTATGTAAGTGATCGCGGTCGATCAAGTGTCGGTTGATAGTGGGTTGATGACGAAGGTCAAGCTCATACGTATTGAGGATTCAAAAGTCAAGCGGCTACGCAATTAAGAGATCAGGATAGTCAATGTCCATTGGGACAATTGCGGGCGAGAGGAGCTCTCTTGGGAGCGAGAGCAGACTATGCTTGAGGAGTAGCCGGAATTGTTTCACTCAGGTACAGTTTACGTTTTATGTTTCTTTCCTTTATATAATTTTGAGGACGAAATTCTTTTAAGAGGGGGAGAGTTGTAACGCCCCGAAACTCAAAAGAGCGATTGGAGGCATTTTGGGCCAAATTTGGAATTTGGCAGAGGGCACACGGCCTGGGACACGGGCATGTCCCAGGACTTGTCAGGCTCGAGTGGACGATTTGGCCGTGAGTTCGACAAATTTTGGAGTCGACGATCGTCGAGCAGCGAACATGTCCTGAGACACGGGCATGTCTCAGGGTGTGTCGAGCTCGTGTCGATGATCGGCTCGGGAAGTCGACATTTTCGCTCGACGATGTGTCGAGACAAGGAACACGGCCTAGGACATGGGCATGTCCAAGGCCGTGTCGGGTGGTCGACGAACTGCGCTCGACGAAGTGTCGAGACAGTGAACATGGCCTGGAGCCCAGGCGTGTTCAGCTTTGACACGGGTGTGTACTAGACCCGTATGAGTCTCGGGTTAGTGTTGGTCCTATGTTGATGGGAGACCACGCCCGGGAACACGGGCATGTACTAGCTGACACGGGCGTGTCAGGTCGAACACGGGCATGTCGGATGCCCGTATGTTTTTCGAGATGCGTCGATTTTGATGGTGAATGAGGGAAACGGCCCTGGACATGGGCGTGTCGTAGGCCGTGTTCGGCCCAGGTTTTACATTTCAGCTACGGATCGTAGCCGTTCATTTCCTTTTTTGGTATCCGGCAGTTGGGGGTTGTTCCTACTGGGATATACCCGGGATTGGGTCTTTGAAACCCTCAATTCACTTGAGTGGTTCTCTTTCTAAGTCTAGAGAGAGGGGAGAGCAAAGGAGGAAGAAGAAGCCTATATCCGGTCACCGGCGGAGCTTCAGATCTCCAAATCGCGAACCGACTTCGGATCTACAGAGGCAAGGAGAGTGCGGTGATTTTCATCCGCTTACTTTTCCATGGCGCCAAGGAAGAACGCTAGGGTAACGATTCTCTACTTTAACATGTGAAGCTCTCCTTCTTTTGCATAGGGAAGCCCGCTCTCGCGAGTTTGCAGTGAGTTTGAGGCGTTCCTTCAGGTAGACATGAATAGTCCTCATTGTGTACATGTAGAGTCCGTAATCAAGAACGAATATAGGCATGATGTGTGAAGCCTACCCGGACAAGTTGGTCTGGATCGGTGATGTTGCATTGCATAAGTGGTCGGAGAAGACTACGTGCGAATGTTTGTTTTTCGGGTTTTCTACGAGGTAGATTGCAACAGGGAGCCTTGGGGATTAACTCCAAGGTGCACCCGGAAAACTGGGTGGATGCGTGGTTCTGCCATCATGTCGGCCTGGGAGACAACTTGAACATAACTGGGTTATTTGATGCATGTAAACGATTTGGGACTCGGGAAAGTTTGACCCGCGCATATGTTTTTAAATTAACGTTGCAGTGTGAGCAACTGGTCAAGCGGAACTGTACCAGCTCTATGTCGTTCGGTGAAAGAGACCTAAAGTTACTTGGCACTTACCGTTGGCATAAATGGAGGGTCTTAGGCAGTGGCCAGAAAGACCAAATGCTCACGAGAGATTGCCTCCCAGGGGACAGTGGTGAGTCGGCAGGATTAGACCGTGATCACCGAGAATGTGCCTTGAGAGCACGGGGTGTGCGGCCATGTCTGCCAATGCCTGTAATACAATGTATTTATATATTGCTTGGTTATGCTAATAAAGTGTAGGGAAGGAGCATTGCCGCCCCGAATTGGTGGCAGGATCGTTATAATTTGGTCAGCTTTGCTGACCGTTTCTTTGGTTTGCCGCCGTTGTGGTGGGTTATGCTTGCAGGTGCTGCGGAGCCGAGCGGTAAATAGCGGGCTAAAGCCCAGGTTACTGAGAAGGCCCTCGAAGGCCTAATTTTGAGTGTTTTCTTTTATTCATGTATGGTCGGCCTGCGTGCCGAGGTTTGAAGACATGTAATTTGAGGAAAACAATTGTAAGGCCATAAGGCCAGTGCTTGTGTATTTGTACTTCATTCCTTTTTGCATATTAGTGGACATTCATGCTAGTGTTGGGTTCTTTATTAATTTAACAATTTTAATTGCTTCCGCTAGAATTCTCTCTGTAGAACGTTGGATTGGTTGGATGGTTTCCATTGAGTAACCATCCGGTCTATCTGTGGTATATGGAGTCGGGCCCTGGCCGGACCTACTGTTATATGCTATGAGACGGATATGGGGTGTTATAATTTTGTATCAGACTACTAGTTTCGGTCAGGCTTAAAATGAATTCGTGGGCGAATTCTTTTAAGGGTTGGTGAGCACATATGTGTGCGTCATCGTTATAACAGCAAAAAAACCCATGAATGCCCACTTAGGAATGAAAAATACACGTGTTTGAGGAACCTGTGCGTTCCTATAATTGAGTTTTGAAATTTTTTTGGTCGCTTAACGATGTTTTGTACCACTATAGGTGACCAGAAGCGGTGCTGTGCCGTCGGAACGCCGAGTTTATGAGATTAGTAGTGCACCAAATGGTGGTCCTGCAACACCTCCATCGACTGAGACCATACGATTGGTGGCCGAAGCAGTGTTTGTCATGATCAACGCGCAGCCTGCAAGGCAAATGCAGTAGCCCGCTCCTGCGATGGAGCAGGTACCTCTTCCAAAGATTGAGCCGAGAAGAGTGGAGATGGTAGTAGTGGAGCCGTTGGTGCCAAGGAGGGAAACCGAGAGACAGCTCAAACATGTCATGATCTTTAATCCTCCGGTATTCTCGGGGTTGGGAACCCCATCTCAAGCTAAAGACTGGCTCTCCCATGTGAAGAGAGTCTTGACAGCGACGGAGGCGGAGGAGTGGCAGATGACCACTATAGCTACGTTCCTGTTGGATGAAGACACTATGCTGTGGTGGGAGGGTTTGGAGCTGCATCTATTGAGAGGTAGGCAACTTGCAGACGTCTCAATGGAGGAGTTCTCGCGACTGTTCTTGGCTAGGTACCTCCTTTTGACTCAGAGGATAGCTTTGGAGTATGAGTTCCAGAGGTTGGTACAAGGAGAGAGTAGTGTGGATGAGTATCTCCACGAGTTTACTCGGTTGGGTCGGTATGCTAGCTCCACCATCCCGGATGAGGAGCGTAAGACCAACCGTTTCTACGAAGGTCTAAGAGATGACTTAAGGCTACTACTCTCGGGGTCGATGACGCTGGGTTTCTTGACCTTGGTCAACACGGCCCAGTCCTTGGAGAAGGACATGAAGAATGTTCAAGCGAAGAAAAGCTTGGGTGATAAGAGGACTGAGTTCAAGGTGCCGGCTAACTCAAAGTTTGGGCACCGTAAGTTCTTTAAGAAGGCTAGGACTTCAGGTCCAGCTCCTTCTTCTGGTGCTTCTGGGGCGACTACGGGTCGGACCCCGGGTGCATGTTTTACTTGTGGGAAGTCGGGGCACTTTGCCTGTGACTGTTGGAGCAGACGTCCCAAGTCCGAGAGGAAGCCAGGAGCAACTTATGAAGAGAAGGGCAAGGCGGTGGAGTCAACTGCATCCCATTATGCTCCTGCTCAAGCAAGGGTTTATAATCTTGGCCAACAGGAGGCCATCAAACAAGTGGATGTGGTGACAGGTACGGTTTAATTTGTAGCAAGTTAAGTTTCTTTAAATACTTGTTATGCGTATGTTACCTTACCACTGCTTGTTTAGGATTTGTTTTGATTTGTGAGTTTCCGGCGAGAGCACTCTTTGATACGGGAGCTTCACGCTCCTTCTTGTTCGAAGGATTCATATCGCGCGTCGGAGTACCATCTTCGATGGCAAAGGACAAGTTGGATGTGTTCTTACCGAATGGGTGTTCGATGCGCGCGGATAAATTCTGCAGTGTTAAGATTCGCATTTGGAATCAAGAGTTCGATCTGCAAGCGACGTTACTACCGCTGGTGGAGTTCGACGTTATATTTGACATGGAATGGCTCTCGGAGCTGCAAGCCTATATTGATTACGGTCGCAAGGAAGTCAAGTTGGGAGCAAGTTGTTAGATGAATTTTACAGGTTTCAAAGGGTCGAGCAAGATGTTGATATCTGCTCTTTAGGTGGTGAAGGCGGTTCATGCTGGTGCAGAGCTGTTCTTTACACTAGTGGAGGTTGCAAAGCTAAAGCCGACGTTGGATAGTATTTCAGTGGTAGCTGAGTACCCTGATGTGTTCTCCGCTGATCTTCCTCGAGCGCCACCTCAACGGGAGATATATTTCACTATTGAGCTAGTGTCAGGTGCAAAGCCTGTGTCACGATCTCCGTATCAGCTAGCGCCTAAGGAAATGGTGGAGCTGAAGGTGCAACTTCAAGAGTTGTTGGAGCAAGGGTTTGTACATCCAAGTTCATCACCTTGGAGCGCACCGGTCCTCTTTGTAAAGAAGAAGGACTGGAGCTTGAGACTTTGTATTGATTATCGGGAGTTAAACAAGCTAACGGAAAAGAACAAGTACCCAATCCGAAGGATCGATGACCTTTTTGATCAGTTGGTCGGGTCGACAGTGTACTCTAAGTTGGATCTCAAGTCTGGTTACTATCAGCTGAGGATAAGGGAGAGTGATATCCCTAAGACAGCGTTTAGTACAAGATACGGGCATTACGAGTTTACGATCATGGCGTTTGGGCTGACGAATGCACTGTCAGTGTTCATGGATTTGATGAATAGGACCTTCAGGGAGTACTTGGACCATTTTGTGATCGTCTTCATCGATGATATTTTGGTGTACTCGCAGAGTGAGGAAGATCACTTCAGGCATCTTCATTTAGTTTTGGAGATGCTAAGGACAAATCAATTGTATGCCAAGTTCTTGAAGTGCGATTTTTGGTTGTCCTCAGTGGCGTTCCTCGATCATATAATGAGTGGAGAAGGTATTGCAGTGGATCCGGTGAAGATTGTTATGATACGAGAGTCGCCTGAGCTTTCTACGGTAGAGGAAGTCTGGAGCTTTCTGTGGCTTGCCGGCTATTATAGGCATTTCGTAGCGTTACCTCTCACTACTTTGACGAGTAAGGAGTAGAAGTTCGTTTGGACACCGGAGTGCGCGCGAGCTTTTGAGGAGTTGAAATGTCGGTTGACCACGGTGCCTGTGTTGCGTTCGCCAGGTGGGACCGAAGGTTATGAGATTTATAGCGATGCTTCGGGCAGTGGTTTGGGTTGCGTGCTACTACAATATGGAAGCGTTATAGCATATGGCTCGAGGCAACTGAAAGTGCACGAGAGGAATTATCCGGTCCATAACTTGGAGTTAGCGGCCGTGATTTTTGCCTTAAAGCTGTGGAGACATTATTTGTACGGTGTGAAGATTGATATCTACACCGATCACAAGAGCCTGAAGTATTTGATTGATCAGAAGGATCTGAACATGAGGCAGTATATATGGATGGAGTTCCTGGGGGATTATACATTCAAGATCCATTACGTGCCTGGTAAGGGCAATACGGTGGCGGACGCGTTGAGTCGCCGGGCCCCACCCAGTCCAATTGGCTGTCGGTCCATGACGAGCTTTTGGTTTGGGAGTTGGAGGCATTGGAGATCTTTTGCGTTGATAAGCAATCAAGTGCTGAAGCAGTATTGAATTGGACCGAAGTCCAATATGACCTTGCTGATCGGATTCGGCAGGCATTGGATATGGATGTCCACATGAAGCAACTCATGATAGAGGCTCTGGATAAGTCAAATTCCCAATTCGTTATGGAGGACGGATTACTTTGGAAAGACGGTTGTTTGTGCGTCCTAAGCGTGGGCAATTTGCGGGTGGAATTGTTGTACGAGGCACATCATACCAAGTACTCAATTCACTGGGGGAGCACGAAGATGTACCGCGATGTTAAGAAATTGTTCTGGTGGCCAGGACTGAAAAAGGATGTGGCCCCCTACATTGTGAAGTGTCAAACTTGCGCCTTTGTGAAGGCGGAATGCCAAAATCCAGGAGGATTCTTGAAATCCTTGTCTATTCCGGAGTGGAAGTTCGACGACATTACTACGGACTTTGTGCATGGGTTGCCAAGGTCGCAATAGGGGAACAATGCCATTTGGGTGGTCGTAGATCGTCTAACGAAGGTGTCGCATTTCATTCTGCATAGGAAGGATGATCTGGTTGAGAAATTAGCAAAGCTATATATGGATAATATTGTACGGCTTCATGGTGTGCCCCGCAGCATCGTGAGTGAGCGAGATGGGCGGTTCATGTCCAATGATTGGAGGCTGGTGTAGTAGATGTTGGGAAGAAAGCTGAGTTTTAGCACAGCCTTTCATCCTCAAATAGATGGGTAGACCGAGAGGGTCAATAGGACAATGGAAGACATGCTTCGCATGTGTGTCCTGTACTTTGGAAAGCAATGGGAAGATCACCTATACTTGGTGGAATTTGCTTACAACAATAGCTATCAGGCGAGCATTCAAATTGCGCCCTTCGAGGCCCTTTATGTTAGAAAATGTCGCACGCCATTGTCCTGGTTGGAAACGGGTGAATCAAAGTTCTATAAGTGACTAGAAGTGGAGGATGCTACTTCTTTGGTGAGAACCATTCGGGAGAGGTTGCTAATCGCTCAGGACCGCCAGGCTAAGTACTATAATGCCAAGCACAGGAATGTGGAGTTTGCTGTTGGCGATTGGGTGTACTTGAAGATCAAGCCGTTCAAGGGTTTCTTGCGGGTGCGGCGCTTGAAGAAGCTAAACCCAAGGTACCTTGGACCGATTGAGGTTCTGGAGCGGATTGGTGAAGCAGCGTACCGGTTGAAGCTGTCAGTGTAGCTTAGTGGTCTACATGATGTATTCCATATATCGGTGCTACAGAAGGCGGTGCAAGAGCCTACACAAGTGATCGCGGTCGATCAAGTGCCGGTTGATAGTGGGTTGACGACGAAGGTCAAGCCTGTACGTATTGAGGACTCGAAAGTCAAGCGGCTACGCAATAAAGAGATCAGGATGGTCAAGGTCCGTTGGGACAATTACAGGCGAGAGGAGCTCTCTTGGGAGCGAGAGCAGACTATGCTTGAGAAGTACCAGGAGTTGATTCACTCAGGTACCGTTTAAGTTTTATGTTTCTTTCCTTTTTGTAATTTCGAGAACAAAATTCTTTTAAGAGGGGGAGAATTGTAATGCCCCGAAACTCAAAAGAGAGATGGGAGGCGTTTTGGGCCAAATTTGGAATTTGGAAGGGGGCACATGGCCTGGGACACGGGCGTGTCCCAGGGCGTGTCAGGCTCGAGTCGACGATTTGGCCATGAGTTTGACGAATTTTGGAGTCGACGATCGTCGTGCAGTGAACACGGCTTGAGACACGGGCGAGTCTCAGGGCATGTCGAGCTCGTGTCGACGATTGACTCGAGAAGTCGACATTTTCGCTCGATGATGTGTCGATAAAGAGAACATGGCCTAGGACACGGGCATGTCCAAGGCCATGTCGGGTGGTCGACGAACTGCGCTCGATGAAGTGTCGAGATAGTGAACATGGCCTGGAGCCCAGGCATGTTCGTGTTTGACACGGGCGTGTCAAATAGGACACGGGCATGTCCAAGACCCATGGGATTCTCGGGTTGGTGTTGGTCCTGTGTTGATGGGAGAACACACCTGGGAACACGGGCATGTACTGGCTGACACGGGCGTGTCAGGTCGAACATGGGCGTGTCGGATGCCCGTGTGTTTTTTGAGACGCGTCGATTTTGATGGAGAATGAGGGACACGGGCGTGTCGTAGGCCGTGTTCGGCCCAGGTTTTACATTTAAGCTACGGATCGTAGCCGTTCGTTTCTTTTTTTTGTGATCCGGCAGTTGTGGGTTGTTCCTGCTGGGATATACCCGGGATTGGGCCTTTGAAACCCTCAATTCACTTGAGTGGTTCTCTTTCTAAGTCTAGAGAGAGGGGAGAGCAAATGTGGAAGAAGAAGCCTAGATCCGGTCACCGGCGGAGCTTCGGAGATCCAAATCGCGAACCGACTTTGGATTTACTTAGGCAAGAAGAGTGTGATGCTTTTCATCTGCTTATATTTCCATGGCGCTAAGGAAGAATGCTAGGGTAACGATTCTCTGCTTGATCATGTGAAGCTCTCCTTCTTTTGCATAGGGAAGCCCGCTCTCGCGAGTTTGCGGTGAGTTTGAGGCATTCCTTCGGGTAGACATGAATAGTCCCCGTTGTGTACATGTAGAGTCCGTAATCGAGAACGGATAGAGACATGAAGTGTGAAGCCTACCCGGACAAGTTGGTCTGGATTGGTGATGTTGCATTGCATAAGTGGTCGGAGAAGACTCCGTGCGAATGTTTGTTTTTTGGGTTTTCTATGAGGTAGATTGCAACAGGGAGCCTTGGGGATTAACTCCAAGGTGCACCCGGAAAACTGGGCGGATGTGTAGATCTGCCATCATGTGGTCCTGGGAGCCAACATGAACATAATTGGGTTATGTGATGCATCTAAACGATTTGGGACTCCGGAAAGTTTGACCCGCGCATATGTTTTTAAATTAACGTTGCGGTGAGAGCAACGAGTCAGGAGGAACTGTACCCGCTCTATGTCGTTCGGTTAAAGAGACCTAAAGTTACTTGGCACTTACCGTTGGCATAGATGGAGGGTCTTAGGCAGTGTCCAGAAAGACCAAATGCCCACGAGAGATTGCCGTCCAGGGGATGGTGGTGAGTCGGTGGGCTTAGATCGTGATCACCGAGAATGTTCCCTAAGAGCACGGGGCATGTGGCCATGCGTGACAATGCCTATGATGCAATGTATTTATATACTGCTTGGTTAAGCTAATAAAATGTACGGAAGGAGCATCGCCGCCCCGAAATGGGGGCGGGATCGTTATAATTTGGTCAGCTTTGCTGACTGTTGGTTTAGTTTTCCACCGTTGCGGTGGATTGTGCTTGCAAGTGCTACGGAGCTTAGCGGTAAATAGCGGGCTAAAGCCCAAGTTGCTGAGCCGGCGCTCGAAGGCCTAATTTTGAGTGTTTTCTTTTATTCATGTATGGTCAGCCTGCGTGCCGAGGTTTGAAGACATGTAATTTGAGGAAAACAATTGTAAGGCCATAAGGCCAGTGCTTGTGTATTTGTACTTCAGTCCTTTTGGCGTATTAGTGGACATTCATGCTAGTGTTGGGTTCTTTATTAATGCAACAATTTTAATTGCTTCCGCTATAATGCTCTTTGTAGGACGTTGGATTGGTTGGATGGTTTCCATTGAGTAACCATCCGGGCTGTCTGTGGTATATGGTGTCGGGCCCCGGCTGGACCTACTGCTATATGCTATGCGACAGATAGGGGGTGTTACACGCCACCCGTTCGAAAAATATACTAAGTAAATTCTGCTGAGAGGGACATGCCGAGTGTAACACCCCAGTTTTCAGACTTGAGTCTCTGGAAGCTATCGCCCGTCGGTTGTAGTTACCGCCCGGAGGTAGCTTAGTGTTGAGTGGCCAGGCACTGATAGAGTTGAGTGGCCAGGCATTGAAAGTGTTGAATTCTACCACGCGGTGATAGTAGGTACCGCGCGGTGATATAACTGATGAGAGTGTTGAATGGCCATGTGTTTAGAGCATTGTGTGTCCATGCGCTGAGAGCGTTGAGTTCTAGCGCGTGGCATTATCTAGATACCACTTAGCAATAATACTGTTTCATCGAGCGTCGATCGAAGTGCCCAGTTCATCAAACGCTGAGTATTCGAAAAAAACGTCGAGTTCTCGAGAAAGATGCTATTACGCGGCTTTAGTCTTATCGTCGGCATTACCGCATCATTATTTTTTGGCCGAGTGCTCGGGAAATTACCGCTCGGCGGTAGGTAGTTACCGTCAGGCGGTAGCAGACGGAAGAAGTTCCGTCGTTTGGCTTTTTAGTCATCTGATTTCATTTAGGATTCAATCCTAAGGCCCAAGACTCTCCTCCAAGGTGAATATATAGGGCTGAACGGTTGTTTCTCTTCATTTTTCTCATTTGGGAAGTGAGAGTTGGGGATCGGAAGAGAAAGGTGGGAGGAGGAAGAAGAGAGCTTTCTTCCGCCATTGACGGAGATCCAGACCTCCGATCGTTCTAAGGCCAGATCTGAGTAGAGGACTTGGAGGAGCTCATTTCCATACGTGCAAGACAAGGGTTTTATGGCTAATAATAGGGGTCGTAAGGTAACGACACTTATCCTCTCGGTTATAGGATGCATGCATGACATCTTTTCATTTTCTTGATTTTATTTCAAGCATATATGCACCAAATCTCTCAAATGAGAGGGATTTGGATTGTCATGGTTCAAGAGGAGCCATTGGGTTGATTGTGTCCATCCCCGGCATGATATTGAATTAGATATCCACTCCATTAGTGGATTATGCATTGTGGGTGAAGCCGCAGTCGCGACCGTTAGTCTGACTCGGTGATGATGCATAGCGGCAAGACGTTGTTTGTGATGTTGTACCCCCCCCCCCCCTCATTTCGTGCGAGTACGCCTATTCAGAAACTGACAAGATTAGTTCCGTTGAGACGGTAGATGATTTTCTTGGGGTGTGGGACCAGACAAGATTAGCTCTATTGTGACAGGAGATGGTTTCCTTGGGGCACGGGACCAGAAAAGGTTAGCTCCGTTGTGACGTTATATGGTTTCCTTGGGGCGTGAAAATGTTACGGTATGAACGGAGGATTTGGGCGGGAAAGGCTTTGGATTATGGTGTGCTAAGGCACAATTTGTCTTTGTGTACGGCTTCCTTGCCCGTGATGTTGCAAAGTCATGTGTGGAGAGTGTCCCGGCGAGACAAGTCCCCCTTCCGTGGAACTGACGAGAATGCCGAGCTTTGGGCAAGCCCAGACGATTCCAGCTGGGTCCCGCTGGATCACCTTCGATGTACTGAATCCCGATATTGGAGTCGGGCCTGGGTCGTCGCTACGGGTGGGATCTAGCAAGGTTTCTTATCAGTTTGTTTATGTGGCGACTTGTATGCCATTGGGGGGAATTTAGAGTACCCTTGTGTTTGGGGCTTGTATGTCGTTTTGGGGAAATTATAGATCCCTTGTGTTTGCGGCTTGTATGTAGTTTGGGAGAATTTAGAGTACCCTTATGTGTGCGACTTGAATGCCGATGGAAAAATTGAAAGTACCTGATGTGATGATGTGTTATAAGCATACACATTAGGGTGATTTTGGTGAAACTCGGGATTGCATTCATGCTGCATTGTACGCCCCTTTTATTATATGCTCAACATAGAAACATGTTTGTTGTATGAGACATTCAAACATGTTTTGTAGCTTTACATGTTATTGTATTTTGCATACGAAGTGCTGACCTGCAGGGTGATGGAGTGCCCCGGGGTCCGCTAGGGATGGCCGGGAGGAGATGTATTGGTTACACAGTTGAGGTCAGTGTTTACTGACCCACGTTACAACCAAATTTTTATAGGGCAAGGATCACAAGCTAGAGCAAGCTCGCCGGCCAAAAAGGCCTATGCCGTATGAAGTGATCTTCCTATTATTTACATGTATTCAAATTGAATGTTATGCTTCATGAAATGTAATCTGGCTTGCTTGCCGAGGTAGCTTAAGAGTGGATGTGCACGTTACTATTGTTTAATGATGCTTAAGTCTTGGACTTATTGTTGGGTATTGTATCCACAATTACCTGGATTTGAGGAAGCCACCTGTCAAGCTAAGATGAATTCACAATGTATTTGATGAAACCTCTTAAGTTGTGCTTGCAGCTCTTCCACGCTAAGTGCACACCAATGTCAGGGTGCAGTAGGTCAATATACATGGGTCTGCACGACGTAATCCCTCGTTGAGCAGATCAGTGTGTTGGCCTACGTGTACTCTCTCTATTGGAGTGCACTTACTTTCAAGTACAGGGACATGTTTATGCAAGAGAAGACAAGGAGCAAGGATGGTTCAAGGAGCAGCACTTGGGTGGAAAGACGAAAATCCGTCTAAGTATAATTCGACGAGAATCACCAAGTGATTCTCGCCGACTCCTTCCGGCTACCCCAACACCGTGCCAAGTAAGATTCGGCGAGAATCACTAATGATTCTCGCCGAACCCTTCGCCGAGCAGATCATGAATACCAAGTTATATTCGTTGAGAATCTGCAACTGATTCGTCGAGAATCACTAGTGATTCTCGACGAATCGGCGAGAATCACTAACTGATTCTCGCCGATTCGTCGAGAATCACCTGCGATTCTCGACGAATTTTACTTGGCGTTTTCTCTGGATGCTGCTGGACCGGATTCTGCCGCTAGACTAGTTTGAACCGGATTTCGGGTTTCTACTTGTGGGACCCACAACGGTCATATTGTATGGGTCTACAGTGTATAAATACATGGGTAGTTTTGAACAGAAAAAAAAAGAAAAAGAAAAATACGCGAGCGCGGAAAAACCCTAAGTCGCCGCTTCCGATCCGCTCCGCCGCCGCCACTCGCGTCAAGTGGTCGCCGCTGTTGATCGTGTTTCTTCCCGATCTCCGGCGATAGAAGCTTAGCCAAGCTTAGAGTCTCACGCGTCTATCAAGAGATCTCTTGTCTCTCGATTTGTTGATCGGAAAAAACTTCCCCGTCCGAATCGATCGAGACGACCGATCCTCTTGTGACCGTTGGAAGACCAAGCTAGCTTCGCTACGAAGATTGGATCTCTAAGTTCAGCACCCGCTCATCATCATAGCCGCCGATCCCGAACCAAGTCGCCGCCCTTCTTGCCGCCACCGGTTCCGGGGAGATCCTTTCCAAGAGAGACCAAGGTTGTAGATTCTTCGTTGACTTCACGAACACGTCGTCGAACGAAGAGGAACACCGTAGTCTCCCAACGAAGTTTGTATCTCGTGTACATTCTATTTTACTTTTGTTGTAAAGGAACGATTGTTCCGTGTTGTAAGGGTTGAGTGCAACCCGGTTTGTGGGAGTGTTGACTCCTACGTGTGGAAGGGTTCCTTCCGATAGTGCAAGGATTGGATTTCAATCCTGTTGGAGAAGTGACCGAGTCGTCCCTTGTTGGGAGACAGGTCGAAGGGGGAAAGTGGATGTACCCAAGTCGGGAACCACTATAAATTGCCTGTGTATTCTGTGTGCTGTGCTTTTTATTTTTATTGTGCAGGTACCGTCGTAAATTCCGCAAAAGCGTTGCATGTCACCTATCCCCCCCATAGGTGAACTTTGTTGACACTAGGTGGACTTTCAAGTGGTATCAGGGCCAGGTTCCTCATCAAAAAGGTTAACACCTTGAGTAGAATCCTGCCACCAGTGTCAAAAGCATGGAGCTGGATTATGAGATATCGCCACTCAAACTCCCCGCTTGCACAAAGAATTATTATCCCATCTGGAGGATGAGAGTGTCGTTTCACTTGGATGCTATCGATCCTCGAGCATCCTTCATCCTGGAAGAGGGTCCGTTTATTCCCATGAAGACCTCCGACTCTGGGATCCAAGTGCCCATGTGCATTGCTGAGATGTCAGAGACGGAACTGTCACTATTTAACTTGGACGAGAGGATTCGTCAAATTATCTTGGATATCTGGTCTGGAGCTTCTCGTTCTAGATTGGAAAAATGTAGGACGGCTAAATCCATGTGGGTGATGATCTCCGAGTTCATGGGGGAGTCAGAGAAAGGTGGAATTTGCTATCAACCAGAGGATGAAGCCTATGTGGGTGTCCTCACCTCTGAAGATGAAGGCAAGCATCTCTCGGACAGTATCAGAGCTCTAGTGTCCGTGTCTGAGACTGATGAGACCAGTGAGAAAAGCAGCTCTGATAAGGATGACACAATGGTCACTGGCTTGAATGACAATAACACTGAAGAGCAGGTAACTTTCTCATCCTGCCCCATCTCTTTTGAACCTTTTGAAGACAGGAACTGCTTTCCTCCAGAAGATTCTGATTCTCTGAAGAGAGCCCTTCAGTCAAGCAACCTACTTGCTGAGGAGCAAGCTCAAGAGATTGCTCGACTGAAGATCTTGTTGGTTCTCCAATTGGCGTCCAACAAGGTCAAGGACTCTAAGATCTCAGCTCTAGAGAGTAGTCTAGAGAATGAGAAATGAATAGTATCAAATTTTTCCAAAGTTGATGCTATAAAGAGAAAGCAAGAAAACTGGTGGATCTCCCGGATTATCAATTCGTGGAGAAATGGGGAAACAGTGTTCCGACCCCCCACTCCAAGCAGGAAGGCAACTCATCATGCCTTCAGGTATGACCACAGGAATAGTCGTGGTCACTGCAGGGGTGATCTGTCCCCATGTGGAGACACCCGGAGTGCAAGGGCCGTCGTGGCCACTCATGAGAGAATACCAAAGGCTGCCCTTTGTATTCACTGCCACTGCCTCAACTTGGTGTGAATCTGCATGTCCTAGCTCACAAAACACTTCTCACCACCCGAGGATACAGGATAGGGAGGTTAGAAGTCATGGTGTAAGTTTTCATGGGGCCTCTGAAAGGGGGATGCCTGAAAGGAGGGCACCACCTTCCCGGCCTCATGACGCTCACAACATGCATTCCTTCCACCCTTCCACGTGTTACGATGGAAGAGGAAATTTTGTGAGGAGATCATGCTCTATCCCGTTTAGACCTAGGACCGTGACTACCTCAGTCACTAGATCAGGTCGGAAACGGCGATACAACATTCTCCCATGTTGGTGCTGTGGCAAAGTGGGACACTTTGCCATCGACTGTTGGCACAACCCCTCTGTGCCAAAGGAAAGGGCTTATCCACATTCACGGGACAGAGGTAGTCTTCCTGACAGGTTTTCTGGGGGAAGGCAGTCAAGTGCTTATGCTAACAGGAACCTAGGACCCAACATGATTTGAGTTCCTAAGGTAAGGTAATTCCTTTTTGCAGGGTAGTCTAGGTTCCCGTAAATATGATGGGAACTAGACAGTAGGTGTTCCACGACTGAAATGGAACATGTATCTGGAATAACATAAGTGACAAATATGTATATCAGCATACTCACATCGAGCACCTGGTATGTTATAGTCAGAGAGACTCATTGTTAACTCTCATAATCCCAGGTACTTTTGATCAGTTCAAGGACTTGCGTCATATTGCATCCTCATTTACATATATATCTCTATCTATGTGTATATTTATACTTATGCTTATACATGTATGTGTGCACATCTAAGGATAGGTTAACTCGATACATGCAAACCCTTTTACATCAATAAAGAGTTAACAAAGATATGTCATTGTGAATCTCAACAACTCACAATTGACATCAAAAAGTTTTTGGAAAAGCCTCGTTCAAACCCAAATAGATTGGCTTTAAAATATATCTGTATTTATCATCTTTATATTGACTTGACATCAGAAGAATTCGAAAATGTTGCAATGCTTCTTAACGTGAAAATTCCTAGTCAAGAAACCTTTCAATTTCGACTTAGACAAATCCCGCCGACCCTGTATATATACTTGGAATCTCACCGACCCTTCACCTTCCTTAAGAAAACACGCCGAATCGCAGGGTTTCTTCCGCCGACCCGCAGGAATCTCGTCGCACCGCCTTCGCAAAATCCCGTCGAATCCCGCCAAACCCTGCAACAAGCTCGTCGCTCCACGAATCCCGCTTCTCCATCGTCTTCCCGTAAGGTCCCGCAAGGTTCTCGCAAGGTTCTCGTCGAATCTCACCGGCTTCCGTCGAATCCCACCGAACCTCGCAGAAAACTCTCCTATCCACCGAAGGTCTTCCCCAAGGACGCTCAAGGACGAGTTCTCGCAGGAAGCTCACCAACTCACTTCCATCTACATCCTTAGGTAACCTCTTCCTCACCCGTACTTGGACGTCCTCACTAGTGACGCTTTCCTTTTAAATGTTCATTAAAGCTTAGTGTAGGGCTTCTCTCTCTAGATCTGCAATGGCTCCAAGGACAACTGCTGGGTTGGTCACTGGTTGCGAGCTTGTTCGGACTGGGTTCTCTCACGCCTCGGACGAATACCGCAACATCATTCTGATGCTGGAAGAGGCTGGACTAACATTCGTCCAGGAGCACCCTTGCAAAATCTTGGACAAAGAGGTGCTGGAGTTCTTCGCCACCGCAATAATCCGAAATGGCGACTCGCTAATCAAAAGCAAGGTGGCCGGGGCAAAGGTCAAGATGTCTGCCAACAAGCTGACTCGCTTCCTGCAGCTTTCTAGCTCGGAGCATGAGGACTATCTGGAGGACGATGACAAAACCAGAACTCTCTTGTTCTGCGGTCTCCCACGAGTAACTCGGTCAATAAAGAGAAAGGATATGAATGAAGAAGGGAAGCTCTTGTCTGACATTATTGGAAAGGTGCTCATCTGCAAGCCGGGCTCTCATGACCATATCTCAGCGGATATGTTCAAGATCCTGATAGCTGTTGTCTGCCGTAAAAGGTTCAACTGGGGGGAGTTGCTGTTCGAGAAGATCAAGGACACCTTGGGCTCTCCGAGTTTTGGCCGTATCATAAGTCTGTACCTAAATCAGCTAAATGGAGACAGGTTTGACATGAGCAAAGGTGTTCCTCTACACTACTTGAAGAAGATGGACTCAAGTGTGTTTGACCGATAGGAGAGACGTATTGGGCAGACTGCCGTGGAAGAACAACAGGGAGTATCTTCAGCAGTCACTCCCAATGAAGTTCCTGATACCTTGACTGCAGGAATCGAGGGGGAGCCTCTACCCCCTCATACTGATGTAGTATCTGACATCTCCCAGCTGGCCAGAGATGCTTTGGCAGATCTACACGAAGAAAGTGAACCTGAGCTGGAGCATGGGGAGGCCCCAAACCGAAACGAGCAAGGAGCCAAAGCTACTGGACTGGAGACTGCTGACAACGAGTTGGAAAATGCTGCTGATATAGATGATTTCTTGGATGATGACGGAGAGGAAGATGGGAATGAGGGACATGAAGTATTGGAGGCTCCGGATCTTGTTGAACCTCCATCTGACAAGCATGCACCAGTGGGGGGGGGGAGTCAGATAAATCTACAGAGGCCGCCAGCATTCCTCCATTAGAGACTGTGATTGTATCCAGCTCTACAGATGCGTCTGCTGAAGGGCAAGGCCCACAAGTGCCTCCGACTCTTCCATTACGAGATGAGCTAGCCACTCACACTGTAAATGTCATTCAGGGCATTGTGAATGAACTCAAAGCCTCCTTTGATGAAGCTCAGAATAAACTGCTGAAAAGGATTAAGACATCTGAAGAGCTCGTGCTCAAGAATATGGTGGAGATCAACCATAAACTGGACGTGATGGAGAAGAAATTTGAAGAAAAGTACACCGAGGCCGGCCAAGCTGTCACACTTCTTATGGCCGGATTGAAAAAGAACACTGATACTCTTGCTGTAGTAAATCAGAATGCACATGTTGTAGCTAACAACATTCAAAAGTTTGACAGTAATATGGTCACTCTCAACGCCAATCAGCAAGCCTTGGTCACTGAATTCTCCCGGACCACCAAGCATATTGATGACTCCCTGCACTCCTACGCAAACTTCATCACTGTCGAAGCCAAAAAGGGGGAGAAGGACTACATAGCTAAGATGGCTGAGCTCCGAGAAGTCATGATCAATAACTTCGAACAGTCAAACAAGTATGTCTATGATAGCAACTGGTGGATGCTCCACCAGGCGTTAGGCGTCGCCGTGCCTGAAAATCCTGCGGATACTCATGCTCCTGAGACATCTACGACCGCTGAGGGAGTAAGTGTTGCTGAGGGAATAAGTGCAAGTGCAGCAGATGTTCCCATAAGTGAAGCTGATGCTAGGGCTCTCTCCAAAGCTAAACTGAGGAGCATGTTTGACCAAGAGGCCCTAGCAAAAGCCAGGGGAAAGAGAAAAGCTCAGGAAGGGACCTCCAAGGATACACTAGCTGAGAAGAGAATCAGAATGAGTGAGGAGGAAGTTCGAAACGAAAAGTGAAGTCCAGTTTCAAAGAACATCATCTTGGACACCTTCTGGCTACAAGAAAAGGGAGAACTCAATCGGAACGAAGTTTACAGCCAGTATGAGTGGGAAAGGTACAAGACGTATGAAGCAAAACGAAACATCTTCTTCAGAAACAACACGGATGCAGATAAAGTTCCTCCTCCCAGATACTATCCGAAGCCTAAAGAGTACATGGAGAGATAAAGGAAGAAGTTCTTGGCGCAAAAACTCAAGGATGACTTAGCTAAGGAAAGATAGTCAACAACTTGTAGCTTGTCATTCTCTCCTAAAAACATTTAATGATTATTGTTATGATATGAACAATTCTGAGATTATATATATATACATTTGTATTTGAATTTGTGAATGACTCAAGTCCTGATCTGGTTGCATATATTCTCTTGTGCTGCATGTTTAATTTCTGAATGCTATGTTTATTATTTGATTGGTGTTATTCATCTTAGCTAGTAGGGTTTTGGCTTCGTCAAATAGGGGGAGATTGTTGGGTATTGTATCCACAATTACCTGGATTTGAGGAAGCCACCTGTCAAGCTAAGATGAATTCACAATGTATTTGATGAAACCTCTTAAGTTGTGCTTGCAGCTCTTCCACGCTAAGTGCACACCAATGTCAGGGTGCAGTAGGTCAATATACACGGGTCTGCACGACGTAATCCCTCATTGAGCAGATCAGTGTGTTGGCCTACGTGTACTCTCTCTATTGGAGTGCACTTACTTTCAAGTACAGGGCCATGTTTATGCAAGAGAAGACAAGGAGCAAGGATGGGTCAAGGAGCAGCACTTGGGTGGAAAGACGAAAATCCGTCTAAGTATAATTCGACGAGAATCACCAAGTGATTCTCGCCGATTCGGCGAGAATCACCAGTGATTCTCGCCGAATCGTCGAGAATCGCTAGTGATTCTCGCCAACTCCTTCCGGCTACCCCAACACCGTGCCAAGTAAGATTCGGCGAGAATCACTAATGATTCTCGTCGAACCCTTCGCCGAGCAGATCATGAATACCAAGTTATATTCGTTGAGAATCTGCAAGTGATTCGTCGAGAATCACTAGTGATTCTCGACGAATCGGCGAGAATCACTAGTGATTCTCGACGAATCGGCGAGAATCACTAACTGATTCTCGCCGTTTCGTCGAGAATCACCTGCGATTCTCGACGAATTTTACTTGGCGTTTTCTCTGGATGCTGCTGGTCCGGATTCTGCCACTGGACTAGTTTGAACCGGATTTCGGGATTCTACTTGTGGGACCCACAACGGTCATATTGTATGGGTCTACAGTGTATAAATACATGGGTAGTTTTGAACAGAAAAAAAAAAGAAAAAGAAAAATACGCGAGCACGGAAAAACCCTAAGTCGCCGCTTCCGCTCCGCTCCGCCGCCGCCGCTCGCGTCAAGTGGTCGCCGCTGTTGATCGCGTTTCTTCCCGATCTCCGGCGACAGAATCTTAGCCAAGCTTAGAGTCTCACGCGTATATCAAGAGATCTCTTGTCTCTCGATTTGTTGATGACGGAGCCGACCCTCTCCAACCCGCGGCCGTTGATGTTGAAGCGCTTACGGATGACACGCCGCCATTACAAAGCAAAGATCTACGGCGAAATAAAGGCGTGGGAGCGCGGCGCCGCACCCCTTCCCGCTACCATCTTCGCTCGCGAGATATCGTCATTAAATGACGTTGTTGTCATAAAAACTGCCGGGCTGCGGATAACAAGTTTATGCTATGTTTTGTTATTTGGTGGCCTGCATTTAGCCTCCAAAATGCTTTTAATTTCTGCAAGTTTATACTATGTTTTGTTATTTGGTGGCCTGCATTTAGCCTCCAAAATGCTTTTAATTTCTGCAATATTTTATGTAAACTTTTATTTAGAGTGGGCCATATATATAAGGCATCCACTCCCTTGGTTTGGTATGAAGATAATAACCTAAAAAAAAAGGATTTCAGCTTTGAGAACCCCTCTCATTTCCGCCGCCCCCTATCCCTTGCCCGCCCCTTTGAGGATTTCGGCCAAGTGCAGGCCACCTCTCTCTTCCGGCGTGGGAGCTTCGCGGTGTGACTCCGTTGAAGGTGGACGTGCAAGCTCCATCCGGTGTGACTCCGGCGGAACCGTGGTTGAGCGATTCTCCACGTGCAATTATCTACGAGTTGGGGTAACGATTCCTCTTCTCTATCTTGTGTGCTTCTTCTACATCCTCCGCATATTTCTTGTGAGAAAGTTTTGGTGTGAGATCTGAAATTTTATTCATCGAAGTACTTCCACTTGATTTTCGCATTTGATTTTCCGAGTTTCTCGCATCCGAAGAAGGGTGGTGACCTTTGGTTTTCTTTAGTCGGGGGAGATCAACCACTTTTCCGAATCATTTTTTCTTGGTGGATCTCCTTGGTGCGACTTCACTCGACCGAGCCGTGTGGGTTCATTTCGCCGGAAAGGATAGTGGCCTCTAGTCACTATTTGATCCTAAGAGGGTTCGCGATCCTCACGTCGTTGTGCGACGATAAACGTTAATTTAAATTGTGGCTGTGCTCGCGTGTGGTGTTTCCAAATTAGATCGTGTGGGGGTAGATTTAGTCGCTAGAAAGTGCCGGACATTGCGCTCCGCTAGCCTACATCAATTTGGTATCAGAGCCAGGTTCGTGCCGGTTCCTAAATCGGCACAATCCTTCTCTGTTTGGTAGGCTTAGTTCTCGTAAATTCTCATTTCAGCAAAGTCTCTATTTGTGGTGTGCCAACAACGGGTTAAAATCTGAATTTTTCTTCAAAATCCAAAAAAAATTTTTCTGGTAGACTCTCTTCACCTTAGGTAGAATTAAATTTACAAAAAAATTCAGTTTCGTCCATCGGTTAGGCGGTAAGAAATTATTTCTCATAAAATTGTAGGGTGTTTAGGACTAATTTAGAGTTAACAAAAAAAAAAATCTGCATGCGCACAAGGCACGGCACCGAGTACGCTCCCTCTTCTTCCAATATGGCGGACGAGCGGCATGGGGGACAAGATCCGACTCCCGTCGAGGCTCTTCGACAAGAGTTTAATGCGCACATCGTGAATCAAGAGCGTCGCATGGATGAGTTAAGGGACATGATCGCTCAACTTACGACTGCTAGAGCGACTCCACCCGCCCCTCCTAACCCTCTACCAATTAACCCTCACCCCCCGAACCACCAACAGCCCCGTTATCCTCCTCGATTTGACGAGGACTACGATGACCTTGCACCACGTGGTCCACCCTATTATAATCGAGCTCCACAAGAGTTCAACATCACGAAAGCCATCCGTATAGAAGCCCCTACTTACGACGGCATGGGGCAGCCCCAAATCTTTCTGAATTGGATTATGGGTATCGAGTGCTACTTCGAGTGGCATAACTTAACCGATAGGCAAAAGGTCCAAGTCGCTAGGCTGAAACTTCTAGACCGGGCCAAGGTATATTGGCTCAACGAGGAGAGACGCATGGGAGCGCTAGATGGTATGCCACCAATTGGTTGGCAGGTTATGAAAGCTATGTTGTCGGATCAATACGTACCCACGTATTACCGCACACAACTGTTTGACGACTTAGCCTCTCTTAAGCAAGGGAACCAGTCGGTGTCTGATTACATGGGTACGCTTAAGGATCTGCTAGTACGTTGCGATGTTAAGGAGATGCCCGAAGTGACTCTCTCGAGGTTTCGGAAGGGGCTGGATCCGGATATTCAGCGCAAGCTTTTGCGATATGGGCATACGGATATAAACACCACGTACAACGCGGCCTTGGACATTGAGAAAAATATAACTCTCAAGTCTAAAGCAAGGTATTTCCAAAAGGGGAAGTCCACGTATAAAGACAAAGGCAAGTTTAAGGCTACCGACACAAGTTCGATAGTCATCACCGCTAGGAATTCTAAGAATCCAACCGGGGAGCGAGTGCCAATTGGGAGAGTTAATAAAACAAATGCCACATGCTACGCTTGTGGAGTACAAGGGCATTATGCGAGCGAATGCCCCACCAAGCCTAAGGCCTTAGCTTTATTGGAGGCTCCTAACGACCCGGCCGAAATAATTTATGAAGCTGACGAGGGGTCCGATGTTGAGGGAGTCCCGAGTGATTTGGAGGATGAACCTAACCTCATGGTTATGCGTTGTATCCTGACGGTTCCCCGGACGCCAAACGATTGGAATAGGACGACCCTCTTTTCGATGATATTTAAGAGCGGAGAGAAGTTGTGTAAGCTTATCATCGATAGTGGGAGTTGTATGAACGTCGTTTCGGAGAGCGCGGTTGCTAGGATGTCTTTAGTTGCCGAACCCCACCCCCAACCTTATCATGTAGCTTGGGTAAATAAGACCTCTCTTCCTGTCACGAAGCGTTGTCTAGTTCCCCTTAACGTCAAATCTTATTCCGAGCAAGTGTGGTGTGATGTCATCCCCATGGACGCATGTCACGTCCTTCTTGGTCGGCCTTGGCTATATGACCACGATGTGACTCACTTCGGTAGGGCTAATACTTATGAGTTTAAGTTTAAGGGGAAGATTATTACCTTTAAACCAACGCCACCAAAGGACCCGACTATTCCGTCCAAGGATACCATCGTACCCGTGGAGAAGAAAACCTTGAACTTAATAGGACGAAAGGAGTTCACCCGCGTCCCATTTCTAGATGGCGTGATCTATGCGCTTGTGCTCTTGAGTAGTAAGGAAGATGGTGATAAATTAGATGAGCTTCCGGAAGATTTAAAACACTTGTTGGATGAATATAAAGATGTGTATCCGGCCGAGTTACCCCCCATCTTACCGCCACTACGCGACATCCAACACGCCATAGATCTCGTCCCAGGTTCCTCACTCCCGAATCAGCCCCATTATAGGCTCCACCCGGCCGCGCATCAGGAGCTTCAAACTCAAATATCGGAACTCTTAACTAAAGGGTTCATCCGCCATAGCCTGAGCCCTTGTGCCGTGCCGGCCCTGTTAGCCCCCAAAAAGGACGGTACTTGGAGGATGTGTGTCGATAGTAGGGCGATTAATAAGATCACTATTAAATATAGGTTCCCTATTCCCCGATTGGATGATCTCTTGGATATGCTTGCCGGAGCCACGATCTTTTCCAAGCTGGATCTCAAAAGTGGCTGCCATCAAATTAGAATTCGAGAGGGGGATGAATGGAAAACGGCGTTCAAAACTAAGGATGGTTTATATGAGTGGCTTGTCATGCCCTTCGGGCTTTCTAATGCCCCAAGCACATTTTCTCGGATGATGACTCAAATATTCCAACCCCTCATGGGAAAATTCGTCGTAGTGTATTTTGACGACATCTTGGTGTTTAGCTTGACGCCCACTGAACATACCAATCACTTGAGGGCAGTCTTAACTACTTTGAGGAAAGAGAAACTATTCTTAAATCTGAAGAAATGCACTTTCCTTGTCCGTGAGGTTGAGTTCTTAGGATATCTTGTGGGAGCGGACGGCATTAGAGTAGACCCAAAAAAGGTGCAAGTTATTAACGAGTGGCCGGAGCCCAAGTCCATCCGTGACGTTAGAAGTTTCCATGGACTCGCTACTTTTTATCGGCGTTTTATTAAAAATTTTAGTAGCATCATGGCTCCTTTGACGGAGTGCATGAAGAAAGGGGATTTCCAATGGACTAAGTCCGCCACTCATGCCTTCCAAACGATCAAAACTCTCATGACGGAAGCACCCCTCCTACGCTTACCGGATTTCTCTAAGGTGTTTGAATTAGCGTGCGATGCGTCCGGGGTTGGGATTGGAGGAGTATTAAGTCAAGAGGGTCACCCCATTTGTTATTTTAGTGAGAAGTTGTCCGGGGCTAAATTAAACTACTCCAATTACGATCGGGAATTTTATGCGGTGGTCCGAAGTTTACACTATTGGAGACACTATCTCCTTTCCAAAGAATTCGTGCTACTTTCGGATCATGAAGCTTTGCGTTTTATTAACTCCCAACATAAAATCAGCCCCCGACATGCTAAGTGGGTGTCGTTCCTCCAAGAGTACACGTTCACTCTTAAGCATCTTAAGGGGTCCAACAACCGTGTGGCCGACGCCCTTAGCCGACTCTCGTTACTATTGTCCACCATGCACGTTAAGGTGATTGGTTTTGAACGCATTAAGGATGAGTACGCGACATGTCCGGACTTTAAGGACATCTATTTTGCCACCCAAGAGGAGTCCCCCTCCACTATTTCGGCATTCTACATTCGGGATGGTTACTTATTTAAGCACACGAAGTTGTGCATCCCGCAAACTTCCCTCCGCCATCATATCATTTGGGAACTTCATGGTGGGGGCCTTGGTGGCCATTTTGGCCGGGATAAGACGCTAGCTTTGGTAGAGGAAAAATTTTATTGGCCGGGTTTGAAGTCTCTCGTTGGTAAAATCGTTAGTAGTTGTCGTACTTGTCAGCTAGCTAAGGGTAGTAAAACAAACGCCGGTCTCTACACCCCTCTACCCATCCCTTCTATCCCTTGGGAGGATGTGAGTATGGACTTCATCTTAGGCCTCCCGCCCACCTTCCGCCGACATGACTCTATTTTGGTAGTCGTAGACCGATTTTCGAAGATGGCGTACTTTATTCCATGTAGCAAAACTAGTGACGCCTCGCACATGGCTAAAATTTATTTTAAGGAAGTTGTCGGGCACCGCGGCGTTCCGAAAACTATCGTTAGTGATCGGGACGTCAAATTTACTAGTTACTTTTGGAAGACGCTTTGGAAGCTTATGGGAACCAAACTTTTGTTTTCGTCCGCCTATCATCCGCAATCGGATGGCCAAACGGAAGTCGTAAATCGAAGCGTGGGCAATCTTTTACGTTGTCTTGTTGGAGAGCACAAAGGCACTTGGGATCTCATTCTCCCGCACGCACAACTCGCTTATAACAATTCTAAGAATAGGTCTACCGGGTTGTCGCCGAATGAGATTGTGCACAGTTATAAGGCGCCCGTGCCACTTGACTTGATTCCCCTCCCGCCCACTTATAAATCAAGTCACTTCGCACAGGAATTTGCCCAACACATTCAAAATTTGCATAAACACATACAAGAAGTGTTAGCCATGCAATATACGTCCGATCAGTTACACGCGAATTTGCACCGCCGAGCCGTCCATTTTAATGTTGATGATTTGGTCTTGGTTCGTCTCATTCCCGAGCGGATGCCTTCGGGTACCGTCAAAAAGTTGGCCAATCGGCGAGCCGGCCCCTTTCGAGTTGCGAAGAAATTAGGCGACAATGCGTATCTTTTGGATTTACCATCCGATTGGGGTATATCCCCTATTTTTAATGTTTCCGATTTAACACCTTATACTTCTCCGCCACTTGAAATATGCAACTCCCCTTTCTCTTCTTCCTCTCGCTCTTCTCTTGGGTTTGGGGGGGGGGAAAGGTCTCATGAATCGCCTCTTCCTTCGGATTCCGTTGGAGGTACGTTGGTGGATGCTTTTGCTTCAGTCTTACCTTTTTCGACTAATGCTTTTCCTAGTTTTCCCAAGACCTCTTTCTTACCAGACGGGATCCTTGCCGATGAAGTTCTCCCATCTCCACTTGGTACCTCTCGCCGCTATTTGGTTCACTGGCGTGATCGCCCGTCCTCCGATGATTCATGGGTTCCCGAAGTTGAAGTGGCTCGCTTGGATGATGCTCTCCTTCGCCGCTACAAAGACGCCAACTCCTCGGTGATGAGTCCTTTTGAGACGGGGAGGATTGACGGAGCCGACCCTCTCCAACCCGCGGCCGTTGATGTTGAAGTGCTTACGGATGACACGCCGCCATTACAAAGCAAAGATCTACGGCGAAATAAAGGCGTGGGAGCGCGGCGCCGCACCCCTTCCCGCTACCATCTTCGCTCGCGAGATATCGTCATTAAATGACGTTGTTGTCATAAAAACTGCCGGGCTGCGGATAACAAGTTTATGCTATGTTTTGTTATTTGGTGGCCTGCATTTAGCCTCCAAAATGCTTTTAATTTCTGCAAGTTTATACTATGTTTTGTTATTTGGTGGCCTGCATTTAGCCTCCAAAATGCTTTTAATTTCTGCAATATTTTATGTAAACTTTTATTTAGAGTGGGCCATATATATAAGGCATCCACTTCCTTGGTTTGGTATGAAGATAATAACCTAAAAAAAGGATTTCAGCTTTGAGAACCCCTCTCATTTCCGCCGCCCCCTATCCCTTGCCCGCCCCTTTGAGGATTTCGGCCAAGTGCAGGCCACCTCTCTCTTCCGGCGTGGGAGCTTCGCGGTGTTACTCCGTTGAAGGTGGACGTGCAAGCTCCATCCGGTGTGACTCCGGCGGAACCGTGGTTGAGCGATTCTCCACGTGCAATTATCTACGAGTTGGGGTAACGATTCCTCTTCTCTATCTTGTGTGCTTCTTCTACATCCTCCGCATATTTCTTGTGAGAAAGTTTTGGTGTGAGATCTGAAATTTTATTCATCGAAGTACTTCCACTTGATTTTCGCATTTGATTTTCCGAGTTTCTCGCATCCGAAGAAGGGTGGTGACCTTTGGTTTTCTTTAGTCGGGGGAGATCAACCACTTTTCCGAATCATTTTTTCTTGGTGGATCTCCTTGGTGCGACTTCACTCGACCGAGCCGTGTGGGTTCATTTCGCCGGAAAGGATAGTGGCCTCTAGTCACTATTTGATCCTAAGAGGGTTCGCGATCCTCACGTCGTTGTGTGACGATAAACGTTAATTTAAATTGTGGCTGCGCTCGCGTGTGGTGTTTCCAAATTAGATCGTGTGGGGGTAGATTTAGTCGCTAGAAAGTGCCGGACATTGCGCCCCGCTAGCCTACATCAGTTGATCAGAAAAAACTTCCCCGTCCGAATCGATCGAGACGACCGATCCTCGTGTGACCGTTGGAAGACCAAGCTAGCTTCGCTACGAAGATTGGATCTCTAAGTTCAGCAGCCGCTCATCATCATAGCCGCCGATCCCGAACCAAGTCGCCGCCCTTCTTGCCGCCGCCGGTTCCGGGGAGATCCTTTCCAAGAGAGACCAAGGTTGTAGATTCTTCGTTGACTTCACGAACACGTCGTCGAATGAAGAGGAACACCGTAGTCTCCCAACGAAGTTTGTATCTCGTGTACATTCTATTTTACTTTTGTTGTAAAGGAACGATTGTTCCGTGTTGTAAGGGTTGAGTGCAACCCGGTTTGTGGGAGTGTTGACTCCTACGTGTGGAAGGGTTCCTTCCGATAGTGCAAGGATTGGATTTCAATCCTGTTGGAGAAGTGACCGAGTCGTCCCTTGTTGGGAGACAGGTCGAAGGGGGAAAGTGGATGTACCCAAGTCGGGGAACCACTATAAATTGCATGTGTATTCTGTGTGTTGTGCTTTTTATTTTTATTGTGCAGGTACCGTCGTAAATTCCGCAAAAGCGTTGCACGTCACCTATCCCCCCCCCATAGGTGAACTTTGTTGACACTAGGTGGACTTTCACTTGTGATGTGTGAGGCCCTAAGGCCATTTTGATACTCTTGGTTTGGTGGATAACTTCTAGTCTTGATTGTATGTGTTGGCTGTTGATGTCTGAGTTTTGAGTTTTGGTAGTTTACATATCATCTTTTAATGCTGAAACTGTGGAGTCTGTATATTGTGGGGCCCCAGCTGGACCCATATTATATGGTCATTACAGGGGAGGCGTTATAATTTGGTATCAGAGCCAGGTTAGTGCCCAAGGTGTATCTTTGTGGACGAATGTCCTAATCAAATTTCGTTAAGAAGTTATCCACATAGGACTATCATAGGACTATGAGTTTCCTTGAAGCTAGTTGTGCGACTAGAAGCTGATTTTTGTTCTACTTTTCTTTTGTGAAGGGTGAAAGCGACGAGGTAGGGATGTCGAGGACACGAGAAGAGCCTTCGACGAGCAGTGCTACTGCTCAGGGTCCTTTGGGCATGGGGGTAGCCCCGAACGAATTTTGTCGCATGCTTGCAGAAGTAATGGTAGTTGCAGATAAGTTAATTTATATAGTTATTTTAGCTTAGTTTTTTTATAAATAAATAGTATAATTTATTTGGATTTATATTAATATATATAGTAATTCATTTATTTTTATATTTCAGGTCAATATGGGCTTCAAATATCATTTTCAAGTCCATGGCAAAGATATGAAAACATTTTGAGAAAATTAACATTTTTGGCCACGGATAGCTGAAATACAAATGGCCATAACTTTCAAACCAAGAAGAGTTACGGGACGTGCAACCAGTCAACGGAAAGAGGACGACGTCCTCTACAAATCTGGAGAATTTCACAAGTACACGCCCCAAGGACACGGGCGTGACCAGGGTGTGAACACGGGCGTGCCTAGTTCAAGAAAATAATTTTCTCCAGAAATCTTCCCGGGGAAATTCTGGAACATTTCCCAGGTACACGCCCCCCTGTCACGGGCGTGACCGAGGGCGTGACTAACCCGAAACTGCCGAATTGATGCCAGAATGCGCCGTTTCCAGTCATTTGCTGACCCGGTCAGTACACGCCATAGGTCACGGGCGTGACCTAGGGCCGTGACACTTCAGGAACTGCCAGAATTTACTCCCGCCGTTTTCAGCTTCCCGCGGTTTTCCAGAAACTGAAGTGACACGTCCTAGGTCACGGGCGTGACCTAGGGGCGTGACCCGCCATTTAACAGATTTTGACGGTTTCTCCTCCAACGTTCCCGGGCTTTCAAGACGGCGGTTCTGAGCCTGACACGCCCTAGGTCACGGGCGTGACCTAGGGCGTGACCTTCAAGAAAAATTTCTATATATTCCAAATCGAGCCAGAAGCTTTGGAGAAAGGAGGAGGAGGCCAATCTAGGAGTAGCTTCAGCAGATTATTTTCCTGTTTTTTATGTATTTTATTTATGTACTTTTCAATTTCATAGCTTAAGCTTTAATTCTAGCACTTTTTATTTTGTTTTCCATGTATCCCTATTTTCATTTCAACTTGATCATGAAAAGCTTTTCAGTATAATAAACTACTTCTTTTTGTCAAACTCTTTTGTTATCGTTTCGAGTTATCTTTGATTTATTAGCTTCGATTCCGATCTAAGATCCGTATCCTAAATGACCGAGAGGTTGCGGATACGGGGAGATCACTCAAGGATAAAAGGAGTTGATTGCAATCCTCGAGAGAGGACGACATAACTCTTCCGGATTGGAGTAGAATCCAATAGAGGGGTTCACCTCCTAAAGCAGGCTTATGGGTTTCGACTGGCCGAGAGATCTTAATCGATCAACCTAAGTTTAGTCGAGAGCGTATTCTTGAGAGAGGCGTTTTTGTATTTTAGGAACCTCCACGGTCGACGCGGATAATCTAGAAGTTTGCCCTTAAGATAAGTTTATTTTATTTCAAAGTTAGTCTAGATCAAGTGTGTTCTTCTATTCAATTTTTCTAGATATAGTTTAATTTACTTATTTTATATCTAGATAAAATAATATTAATTTGCGTGAGTAGAAGTACTCAACAGACCCCGAGTTTAATACGACAATTTTCTATACTATATTTCGATAGGTACACTTGCCTATTTCGAGATTATAGTTTGGATAATTTTTAAAATTATAGAATTCCTCATTAGCTGCCCAAGCTGCCACAACAGCGCAAGCTGTGGCCCCTGTTACGCAGGTAGAAACTCCTGCTACCCCAATGCGGCAACAGTCATGTCAGGCGGAGCAGACAGGAAAGCAGAGCCTTTAGCAGAAAGAGTGGTTGTCGGACATGGAGACTGGCAGATGAAGTTTTTCTTGAGCTTCCATCCTTCAACGTTTAAGGGAGTCGGCACGCCGACTAATGCGGAGGATTGGTGGGAGAAGTTTCAAGAACTGCTGAGAGCGACCGAGACGCCGGTAGAGAAGCACGCTGAGTTTGCTTGTTTCATGTTGGAAGGCGATGTTAAGCTATAGTGGGTGTGCCATGGCAGTCACCAGTTTCCTGGTCGCACCCCGACCATGGAGGAGTTCTAGAATGCTTTCTTAAAGAAGTATATTCCCGCATCGAAAAGTCTAGCCCTCCAAAGGCAATTTCTGCACTTGGTGCTGCGGGACAAAATGGTGGAGGAGTATGTTCAAGAGTTTACTCTGTTGGGTCGTTATGTTGGAACGACCATGGCTGATGATGTGGAGAGGGACAACCTCTTCTACCATGGACTGAGGAAGAATCTGAGGCAAACCCTCATATCTATGAAGAATTCTAGTTTCAATGAGCTGGTTGAGGCTGCGAGAACGTTGGAGAGAGATTTGGAGCAAACCCAATTACGAAAGGGTTTTGCTTCTAAACAGGGGGAAGGAAAGCCTTCTCTTTTGCAAGGAAAATCGGAAGGAAGTAGGTGGAAAAAGAAGCCCCGTCCCTACGGAGAAGGATAGTACGATGTCAGGGGGTCTCTCTTCAAGGGACCATGATCATGCTATTAGTGTGGAAAGCCAAGCCACATAGCTCATTTCTATACTGAGGGTGGCGCGGAGCAGGAACCGAGACAAGAACAGTCGGTGTGCTCCGAGCCCAACGTAGTGGAGAAAGGAAAGATGGTGGATTTCAGCGCTTCACGTTTCCAACCTGTGCAGCTAAAGGCGCATAACCTTGGGCAGTAGGAAGCAATCCGCCAACCCGATGTGGTGATAGGTATGCAAGTTTGAGTTAATCTTTCATCTTAGACTTTCAAGATTGTTTATGTACGTTGCCTATATTTTAGGCTTTGTGTTAGTTTCTCGGTACCCCTCTAGGGTATTGTTTGATATGGGAGCGTCGCACTCCTTCCTTGCGGAAAGATTTATCCAAAGAATGTGAGTTGAGCTATTCTCCGCAGATGCAGAGCTTAAGGTGCGCATGCCCAATGGGTCATCCATGACTACCAGGGTGAAGGGGCGCATTTATTTGAGTCTGGACGGAGTTGACTTCACATTGGTAGTGGCGGTTCTACCGTTGGTTGAGTTCGATTTGATATTGGGAATAGACTGTCTTGCAGAGCAGTGTTCCAGAATCGACTGCCTATCTAAGGTGGTTACCCTGAGAAGGGAATGACAGGCAGAAGTTAAGTTCAAGGGCCTTAGTAGAGTGGCCTACTCCCAGATTTCGGTCATGCAGTTGGTGTGGGCAGTTAACCAGGGAGGAGTTGCTCTTGTAGCTTTGTTGGAGGTTCGCCTTTTCAGGCTATCACTTAGAGATGTGTCGGTAGTGGCAGAGTTCGAGGATGTGTTTCTTGATGAGCTTCTTGTAGCACCTCCTCGACGGGAGATCGATTTCTTGATTGAGTTAGTTTTAGATGCTAGGTCGGTGTCACGTCCTCATTTTTGGATGGCACCAAAAGAGTTGGCCGAAGTCAAACTACAGTTGCAGGAACTGCTATAACAGGGGTATATTAGACCAAGTTCTTCACCTTGGACCGTGCCAGTGTTGTTTGTGAAGAAGATAGACGGTAGTATGTGGTTGTGCATAGACTACCGAGATTTGAATAAACTGACTATCATGAATAAGTATCTGATTCCTCGGAGAGATGACCTGTTCGACCAGTCGGTGGGGTCAGTGGTGTATTCTAAGTCGGACTTGAAGTCAGGATACTTTCAGTTGTGGATTTGACATACTCAAGACGGCTTTTGGAATGAGGTATGGTCATTTTGAGTTCTCGGTGATGATGTTTGGGTTGACGAACGCACCATCAGTATTCATGAATTTGATGAATCGAGTATTTCATGAGTACTTGGACTCTTTTGTTGTCGTCTTTATCGATGATATTTTGGTATACTGCAAATCGGAGGCGGAGCATAAGACTCATTTGAGATCAGTGATGCTGGTGCTGAGAGAGAATCAGCTTTATGCAAAGTTCTCAAATTTCCAGTTCTGGTTGGTGAAGGTGGCATTTCGGGGCCATGTGATCAGTGGTGATGGGGTGGCGGTGGATTCTGCAAAAATGGAGGCCATCAGAGATTGGCCAGTTTTGAGAACCGTGGCAGAAGTCCAAAGTTTCCTTGGACTAGCCGCATACTATAGAAGGGTTGTGGAAAACGTTTCATGGATAGCTCTACCCCTCACTTCTCTAACTCGTAAGGATCAGAAGTTTGTGTGGACTCAAGAGTGTAATCAGGCATTTGACACACTGAAGGAGAGACTGATGACTTCGCTAATCCTAAGTCTGCCGAAAGTGACTGAAGGGTTTCAGATTTTCAGTGACGCATCAGGATGTGGTTTGGGTTGCGTGTTGGTGCAACATGGCAGTATAATATATTTTGGGTCTAGGCAATTGAAGAATTATGAGAGGAATTACCCCTTCCATTACTTGGAATTGGCGGCAGTAATTGTTGCACTAAATTTGTGGGGACACTATGTATATGGTGCAAAAGTGGAGATCTTCACGGAACACAAAAGCCTGAAGTATCTTCTAGACCAAAAGGACTTAAATATGAGGCAGCGTAGATGGGTTAAGTTCCTTGGAGACTATGAAGTGGAGATTCAGTATACGCTAGGCAAAGCCAACGTGGTGGTGGATGCCTTGAGTAGGAAATACTCTGGTCAATGGAGTTGGATCGAAGCTCATGATGAGCGGTTGATGTAGGACTGTGAGTCCCTTGGCATCGAATGTGTAACAAGAGGTGAGTAAAGTATGGCTCGATTGAACTGGATCGAGTTACAAAATGACTTATCTGATAGTATACGGGAAGCGACTATTTTGGATGAAGAGTTGCATCCATTTGTGGTGGAAGCGCAAACGGGCAAGGGTAGCGCCTGGGAGATGATTAACGTGATCTAAAGGAAGGAGGGAAGGATTTTTGTACTGCAGTTCGACAAGCTCTATGAGGAGTTGATGTTTGAGGCTCACTTTACGAAGTACTCCACTCACCCGGGAATTACGAAGATGTACTTGGATATGAACAAATCCTTCTGGTGGCCTTGTTTGATGTGTGATATAGCTTTGTACGTGAGTCGATGTCAAACCTGCGCCTTAGTGAAGGACGAGTGTCAGAAGCCGGGCGGGTTCTTGAAGCCTCTTCAAATTCCCGAATGGAAATTTGATGACATCGCCATGGATTTTGTGCATGGCTTACCTCGATCGCAGCAAGGTAACGACGCGATTTGGGTTATTGTGGACCACTTGACCAAAGTGGCCCATTTCATCCCAAACCGGAAAGAGGATATCGTGGAGAAGCTGGTAGAGTTGTATGTTCGCAACATTTTGCGAGTCCATGGGATTCCTAGGAGTATAGTCAGTGATCGTGATGGACGTTTCATGTCCAAAGACTGGAGGTTGGTGCAGAAGAGTCTGGGCACGAAGCTTAAGTTCAGTATGGCATTCCATCCTCAAACTGATGGACAAACAGAAAGAACGAACCGTACAATGGAGGATATGCTGAGAATGTGTACTCTTGACTTTGGGAAGAAGAGGGAAGATCAACTCTTCATGGTGGAGTTCGCCTATAACAATAGTTACCAAGCAAGCATAAAGATGGCGCCATATGAAGCTTTGTATGGGAGGCGGTGTCGAATGCCAATGTCTTGGATAGAGGCGGGGGACATCAAACTTTTGGGAAAAGAAGTGGTGGCTGATGCGTGTGAGTTGGTGCGAACCATTCATGAGCGCATGAAGGTTGCCCAGGACCGGCAGGCAAAGTATTTTAATGCATGGCATAGGAATGTGGAGTTTACGGTAGGAGACAGGGTTTATCTCATGATCAAGCTGTTCAAAGGCATTTCGCGTATTCACAGATTCAAAAAGTTTACTCTGAGGTTTTTTTGGGTCATTCGAAGTTCTAGAACGCATTGGAGAATCAGCTTACTGGTTGGCGTTGTGCACAGAGCTGAGTGGATTACATGATGCTTTCCATGTCTCCGTCTTGAGGAAAGCCTTGGTGAATGCTAGTGTGCTGATCAAACCGGCGACGTTGCCGATAGAAGAGGACTTGAGGACGAAAGTCCGTCCTGTGGGCATAGAGGATTCAGAAGTTCGGCAATTGCGTAACAAAGAAGTGAGGCTCTTAAAGGTGCGCTGGGACAACTGCGGGCGAGAAGAGTTCTCTTGGGAGCGAGAACAAACCATGCGCGAAGAGTATCACGAGTTGTTTGTATAATATTGAATGGAAATGAGTGTGTAAAGTCATTGTAATAATGTTTAAATTTGTTGCAACAATTTTCTTGCTGCCTTCCTGTATGAAGACTAATTTCGAGGACAAAATTCTTTTAAGGGGGGAGGAGTTGTAACACCCCAATTTTTAAACTTGAGTATTTGGAGGCTATCGCCCGGCGGTAGTAGTTACAACCAAGTGGTAGCTTAGCGTTGAGTGTCCAGGCGCTGAGAGCGTTGAGTTTTCAGGCATTGAGAGTGTTGAATGCTAGCACACGACGATAATAGGTATTGTACGGAGATAGCCCTGCTGAGAGCGTTGAGTGGCCAGGCGTTGAGAGCGTTGAGTGGTCAGGCGCTGAGAGCGTTGAGTACTAGTGCACGGCGTTAGCTAGGTAACGCTCGACGATAGCTATGTTTCGTCGAGCGTCGATTGAAATACCCAGTTCGTCGAACGCTGAGTTTTCAAGAAAGCGTCGAGTTCTTGAGAAAGATGCTACCGTGCGGCATTAGTCTTATCGCCGTCGTTAGCGTGATATTATTTTCTGGATGAGTGCTCGGGAAATTACCGCACAGCGGTAGATAGTTACCGCCCGGCAGCAGCGGATGGAAGCAGTTCGGTCATTTTGCTTTTTAGCTGTCCGATTTCATTAAGGATTCAATCCTAAGGCAAAATAACCTCCTCCAGAGTGCTTATATAGGGCGAAATGATTGTTTCGCTTCATTTTATCATTTGGGAAGTGAGAGTTAGGGTTTGGAAGAGAAAGGTGGGAGGAGGAAGAAGAGAGCATTCTTTTGCCATTGACGGAGCTTCAGACCTCTGATCATCGTTCCAAGGACAGATCCGGGTAGAGGACTTGGAGGTGGTCGTTTCCATCCATGCAAGACAAGGGTTTCATGGCTAAGAAGAGGAGTCATAAGGTAACGACACTTCTCTTCACAGTTATAGGATGAGTGCATGGCATCTTATCCGTTTCTTGATTTTATTTCAAGCATATAGGCACCAGATCTCTCAAATGAGAGGGATTTGGGTTACCATAGTTCAATAGGAGCCACCGGGTCGATTGTGTCCGTCCCCGACATGATATTACATTAGAGATCCGCTACGTTAGTTGATTAGGAATTATGGGTGAAGCAGCAGTCGCGACTGTTAGTCCTACTATATGATGATGCATAGTGGCAAGACTACATTTATGAATGTTGTATGCCCCCCCCACACCCCCCCCGCATTTCGTGTGGGTACGTGTATTCGAAATCGGACAAGGTTAGCTCCGTTGAGACAGTAGATGGTTTCCTTGGGGCGTGATTTGTCTTTGCGGGCGGCTGGCTAGCCCGTGTCATTGCAAAGTCTTGTGTGGAGAGTGTCCCGGCGAGACAAGTCCCCTTATATGGAACTGAGGAGAATGCCGAGATTTGGGAAATCCCGGATGATTCTAGCTGGGTCCCGCTGGGTCTCCTTCGGTCGACTGAATCCTGATATTGGAGCCGATGCTGGGTCTTCACGACGGGTGGGGTCTAGTAAGTTTTCTTATTTATTTGTTTGTGTGGCGGCTTGTATGTCGTTCGGCGGAATTTAGAGTTCCCTTGTGTTTGTGGCCTGTATGTAGTTTGGGGGAAAATAGAGTACCCTTGTGCTTGTGGCTTGTATTCTGTTTGGGGGAATTTCGAGTACCCTTATGTGTGTGGCTTTAATGCCGATGGGGAAATTGGAAGTACCTGATGTGATGATGTGTTAGAAGCATACGTGTTAGGGTGCCTTAGGTGAAACTCGGTATTGCAATCAAGCTGCATTATAGGCCCCTTTTATTATATGCTCAACATAAAAACGTGTTATTGTATGAGACATCCAAACATGTTTTATAACTTTACATTTTATTATATTTTGCATACGAAGTGCTGACCTACAGGGTGATGGAGTGCCTTGTGGTCCGCTAGGGATGGCCGGGAGGAGATGTGTTGGTTACAGATTTGAGTTCAGCTTTTGCTGACCCATGTTACTGTTGAAGTTGGTGACCGGGCGGTCTGGCGGTTTGTCTTGGCGGGTTGAAGACCGCGCGGTCTGGCGGTTTGTCTCAGCCGGCTTGGAGACCGGACGGTCTGGCGGTCTACCCTGGCGGTCTCTCTTCCTCTCTGGTGGTAGCCGTGCGGTTAGCCCTGTTGTCTAACCGCGCGGCCTGTGCGGTTTGTTTTGTATAGTCCGCCTAGTCCTGTAAATTTTAGTCCCACATCTCTTATTTGTATTCTCTCATCTCTCCTCCATTCTATATAAGGGAGGGCATACCTTTGTAATAGATACCTTTTTTGGATAATAAAATTTCAATTATTCAAAAGTTTATTCGGCTTGTTCTCTACTTTTCGCTTCTTTTCTCTACTTTCTAACATGGTATCAGAGGACACGGTCATTTCCTCCTGATTCTGTGCGCTCTCTGTTGTTCGCGGCTTGTTTTCCGCGTCCTGCGACTTGTTTTGCGACTTGTCTTCTCTTCTGTCCGCGCGGCTTGTTTCTATCCGCGCGGCCTGTTTCTGTCCGCTGCCCTGTTCGCGCGGCTTGCTTCTTCTTGGTTCTCTTCTCCTACTGCTCTTTGTCGCCGCGACCTGTTTCCTTGTCGCCGCGCTCCTTGCTCTTTCTTGCCGCTCCGACTTCCTAGTCGTTGCGGTCTGTCTCTGTCCGCGTGTGTTTTCTCTCTACTCGCGGTTTGCTACTGTGATCTGCCTGACCGTGCGGGTTGTTCCTTTCTCACCCGCATCTTGGTCGCGATCGCCGGCTCTTCTCCTCTTTCTGTTCGCTCGGCCTTTTCAGTCCGCGCGACCTCTTCCCCGCTGTGCCTTTGCCGCTTTCTAGCAGCTGCTGTGATCTGCCTGACCGTGCGGGTTGTTCCTTTCTCCCCGCATCTTGGTCGCGGTCACCCGCTCCTGCTTGCTAGTCGCCCGGCTTCCTCTTTTTCCGTGCGACTTGTTCTCCTCTGTTCGCCCGACTTTTTCAGGACGTGCGACTTCTTTCCCTCTGCTTTGCTCTGCTTCTTGGTAGCGGTCTTTCTAGCCGCCCGACCTGTTTTCTGTTCGCCCGGCTTGGTGCTCTTTTCTCTTCTTGCGGCTTGTTCTTATCGTCGCGGTTTGCTCCTCTCTTGCTTCCATGGCTTTCCCCTCCTCCGGCCTGTCCGCCTCTGTAGTAACCTCTTCTGGTAGTGCTCATGTTGTTACTCGCGGAAGATGGCTAATAGACTCTGGCGCCACAAATCATATGACAGGCAATCCTCACTGTTTTTCTCTTCTTGACACACATGCTCAGTTGCCCCCGGTTATTGTTGCTGATGGATCTCCCTCCCCGGTCCATGGGACGGGCCTGGTTCCCGTCACTCCATCTCTCTGCTTGGCTGATACCCTCTATGTGCCCAAGTTTCCGTGCAATTTACTATCGGTTACTTCTTTATGCAAGCAACTACGGTGTTCTGTCATATTCACCCCTACCTCTTGCACTTTTCAGGATCCGGACTCCCAACGGACGATTGCTACCGGGACAGAGAGTGGTGGCCTCTACTTCCTCGACAACGTTTCTGCTCTCTCCGCCTTCTCCTCCTCCTCTACAGATCTTCTCCAATGGCATCTTCGCCTTGGACATGCTCCTCCCCGCATTCTACGACAGTTCCTGCCGCACCTCCCTCCTCATCATCCTCCTCTCAACTGTGATGCTTGTCAACTTGGCAAACATCACCGCTCATCCTTCCCCCCAACGCAGATTCGGGGCTCTTCCGTCCGTTCGACCTCGTTCACTCCGACATATGGGGTCCCGCTCCTAACCTCACCATCGGTCGGGGTAGTTCCTACTTTGTCACCTTCATTGATGATTTCTCTCGATGTACGTGGGTATATCTTCTCAAAGATCGCTCCGAGCTGTTCTCTGTTTGGACCTCCTTTTATTCTATGGTTAAGACTCAGTTCGATACGTCTATTAAACTCCTTCGCTCTGACAATGCCAAGGAGTATCTTAGCCACGACTTCTCATCCTTTTGTATTCACCATGGTGTCATTCGGCAAACCAGCTGTGTCTACACCTCACAACAAAATGGGGTGGCGGAACGCAAAAACCGTCACCTCCTTGATGTCGCTCGCACTATGATGACTCAAATGCATGTTCCTCGCTCCTATTGGGGATATGCTGTCCTCCTCTCCTGCTATATCATCAATCGCCTTCCCTCCACAGTTCTCCACGGTGCTACCCCCTTCTCCATTCTTTATCCGGACAAGGATCCCTTTCCTCTTCCTCTACACATTTTTGGGTGCACCGCCTTTGTGCACTCTCCCGCTGCCACCCGTGATAAACTCTCACCACGTGCCACCAAATGTGTCTTTCTGGGCTACTCTCCCACTCAGAAAGGTTATTGTTGCTTTGAACCCGTTACCCGCAAGCAATTTGTCTCTGCGGATGTCACCTTCTTCGACAATGTCTCTTACTTCTCTCCCGCTTCCTCCTATCCTCCTCCTGCTCCTACTTTTCCTACCAACCCATCCCTCCCCTCTGCTCCCACTGATGTTCCGCCATCTCCACCATCTCCACCACCTCCACCATCTCCACCCTCTACTCCGCTTTCTCCCTCCACTCCGCTGCCATCTCTCTCTGCTCCCGGGCCAGCTCTCTCCACACGGATACTATGGATACTGAGGCCCCAGTTGACCTGGATCTCCCTATTGCTCTTCGCAAGGGGATTCGGGCATGTACCCAACACCCGCTTGCTGCAGTTGTTTCCTATGATCGTCTTACCCCTTCTCGCAAAGCTTTCGCTCTGGCTATCTCAGCTACTACCACCCCCCGTTCCTATCAGGAGGCCCTTACTATTCCTCATTGGAAAGCTGTCATGGATGAGGAGATTGCTACTCTGACTGAACGGGGTACCTGGACCCTTGTTCCTCCTCCTTACGGCACAGATGTTGTTGGTTGTCGATGGGTCTTCGTGGTGAAGTTTCTCCGGATGGCAGTGTGGATCGTTATAAGGCTCGCCTGGTTGCCAAGGGTTTTACCCAAACTTATGGCTTGATTACTTTGACACTTTCTCTCCCGTGGCTCGCCTCAGCACTATTCGGGTTCTTCTCTCTGTGGCTGTCAACCGGGATTGGCCCATCTCGCAGCTCGATGTTAAGAATGCCTTCCTCTATGGCGATCTGCAGGAAGATGTTTACATGGAGCAACCTCCTGGGTATGTTGCTCAGGGGGAGACAAGGGTATGCCGGCTAAAGAAGGCTATCTATGGCCTCAAGCAGAGTCCTCGTGCCTGGTTTGACAAGTTTAGTAGCATTGTTGCGGCCATTGGTTTTACAAGAAGCTCAGCAGATCACTCCTTGTTTGTTCGGAAAACCGCATCTGGTCTTGTTGTTCTTGCGGTTTATGTTGATGACATTCTTCTTACTGGCGATGACCAGGATGGGGTATTGATGACCAAGAAACACCTTCGTCACCATCTGGTCACAAAGGATATGGGCTCCCCGAAATACTTTCTGGGGATTGAAATCTCTAGAAAACCCAACTCCATGGTCCTTTCACAAAGGAAGTATGCTCTTGATCTTTTGAAGGAGGCAGGACTCACTGGTGCTAAACCTGCTCGTTGTCCTATGGCTGCTGGAGAAGACAAAACTTGGACAGATAACTCACCTCTTCTCTCTGATCTTACGAGATACCGGCGTCTGGTGGGCAAGCTCATATATCTCACGGTAACCAGACCCGACATCTCTTATGCTGTTGGCAAAGTGAGCCAGTTCATGCAAGCTCCGAGGGAGTGTCATCTACAATCTGCTATGAGAATATTAGAGTATATTAAAGCTGCTCCAGGGAAAGGTCTCCTATTTCAGAAAAATGGTCACCTAAGGGTTGAAGCTTACTCTGATTCAAGCTATGCGGATGACAAAGTGGACCGCAAGTCGACTTCAGGTTTCTGCACATTTGTTGGAGGTAATCTTGTGAGTTGGAAGAGCAAGAAACAGTCTGTCGTTTCCAGGTCTAGTGCAGAGGCGGAATATCGCAGCATGGCATCGACTACATGTGAGTTGAAGTGGTTGCGGGCTCTCATGCTTGACTTAGGAGAGGTTTACAACTATCCTCTTCCTATGTTCTGTGACAATAAGGCCGCGATACACATTTCCAAAAATCCGGTCTTTCATGAGAGAACAAAACACATAGAAGTCGACTGTCATTTTATTCGGGAAGAAATATTGAAGAAACAGATCTGCACTCCATTTGTCACTTCCGACAACGAGTTGGCAGATGTCTTCACCAAGCCGGTGTCCGCTTCCTTTTTCCACATCTGCGACAAGCTGGGCATGATCGATATATATGCTCCAGCTTGAGGGGGAGTGTTGAAGTTGGTGACCGGGCGGTCTGGCGGTTTGTCTTGGCGGGTTGAAGACCGCGCGGTCTGGCGGTTTGTCTCAGCCGGCTTGGAGACCGGACGGTCTGGCGGTCTACCCTGGCGGTCTCTCTTCCTCTCTCGTGGTAGCCGTGCGGTTAGCCCTGTTGTCTAACCGCGCGGCCTGTGCGGTTTGTTTTGTATAGTCCGCCTAGTCCTGTAAATTTTAGTCCCACATCTCTTATTTGTATTCTCTCATCTCTCCTCCATTCTATATAAGGGAGGGCATACCTTTGTAATAGATACCTTTTTTGGATAATAAAATTTCAATTATTCAAAAGTTTATTCGGCTTGTTCTCTACTTTTCGCTTCTTTTCTCTACTTTCTAACAGTTACAACCAAATTTTTACAGGGCAAGGATCGGATGCTGGAGCAAGCTCACCGGCCAAAAAGGGCTAAGCCGCATGAAGTGATCTTCCTATTATTTACATGTATTCTAATTAAATGTTATGCTCCATGAAATGTAATCCGACTTGCATGCTGAGGTAGTTTAGTAGTGTATATGCACGATACTATTGTTTAATGATGCTTAAGTCTTGGACTTGTGATGTGTAAGGACCTAAGGACATTTTGACAATCTTGGTTTGGTGGATAACTTCTAGTCTTGATTGTATGTTTCTGTTATTGATGTCTGATTTTTGAGTTTGGGCAGTTTACATATCATCTTTTAATGTTGAAGCTGTAGAGTCTGTATGTTGTGGGGTCCCGGCCCGACCCATATTATACGGTCATTACAGGGAGGCGTTACACCTAGAACCTTGACAAGATGGACATGTCAAGAGCCCTACCGAGACGGACATGCTGAGAGCCCTGCCGAGAGGGACATGTCGAGAGCCGTACCGATAGGGACATGCCAAGAGCCCTACCGAGAGGGACATGCCGAGATGGATCTACGTTTCCTTACCTCAACCAAGGATTGGTGCCAACTATTGGAGAACCTATTGGCTAAGCACTTTGTAATGCTTGTCATGGGCCTAACTCCCCTGTCAGCTAGGTGAGAGCCTGAGAACGAGAACAACTCCAGATCTAATTATTCCCAGTATTTTGCATCTTTCCACCAAGCGGCCCTTCGAACATGAAAACTTTTTTTCCTTTCCACCCAAGAAAACCTACGGCCCTACCAGCTAGTGAGATCTTGGAGTGCGGGTCTACTCGCGGCCGAGTATGCCTTCTCGCCTTGCCAGCTAATGGAAGCCTAGAAAGAGGGATCCTCTCGGGTTCTTCCCTAATCCCCCAAGTGAGCCTACGACCCTGCCAGTTAGTGAGAGCCTAGAAGCAAGTCTACTCGGGAATGAGTGCGACTTCCAGCCGTGCTAGCTAATGGAAGCCTGGATAGTAGGTGTTACGACTCCATCCGTTCAGAGGTATATACTAGATGGTCCGGCCAGGGCCCCACAACATATACAATAAAACAGGCGGGAAAGTCACGGAGTTATACCAGAATTGCGCATCCTAACTCATTGTATTCTAGCGGAAGCCTATAACACGGAAACTGAACTCACACACATGAAGGTCTACCATACAAAAGCTCCACATTTATATAAAACAGGAATGTCTATATACAAAGTCAGTTGGACTTATGGCCTTACAAGGCTTTACACAATAGTGGCCTCAAACATTGGCGCGCAGTCCGGCCACGTATAAACAAACATAGCATTTAATTTAGCCTTCAAGGGCTAGCAGCGGTAGCAGCAATAGCAGCAGCAAGGCCATCAGCCTTTATGCATCTCGCTTGGTTCTCCAGCACCTGCACCGGGACAGCCCACCCAACGGTGGTAAACAAGGCAACGGTCAGCATTCATCTGACCAAATTATAACGACCATACCCCTTTCCCGGGTCATTGGCATTTCTTCCCTACAAGCATAGCAATCTCATGCATATATATAATCATCACATATTGTGCACTCACGCACAAACATTCCATTACAATCATCAGCCACGTGGCCCGATGATCCGTGCTCTCAGGGCACATTCTTGGTGTACCGGTGAACTAGGGTCCCACCACCGTATCAGGGTCGCAACCCAACTGTAATAATTGACCATTTTACTCCATGGCGTGCAGCCGGAGATTTTAGTCTTAATGCACCAGGATTGGCATGTAACCCGCCATTGTGTCATGGTGCGCAGGCCTAAGACTCTTGTTATGCGCTCCAACAGACCGCACCTTCAGGTCTCACGTCGGATGTACATAGCGTATGTCGGATATAACAGTCCAGGCCCATCCCATGGGAACCCGCTGGACCTCAGACCTACCAGATTAGAGACCCAGGCCCACTTATGGTAGTCAGCCTATCACATTCAAGCCTATAGGTCATGCACCCCAACCCCTCTCTGCGCCTGTTTATCAGCACGGCGGGTTGTTGCCACTGGGGATGGAACCCAGGACCTTGATAAGAGAGCTTTACGCCACTCCCTCATCACCAACTAAGCTGCAGCTCGGTTGGTGATGAGGGAGTGGCGTAAAGCTCTCTTATCAAGGTCCTAGGTTCGATCCCCAGTGGCAACAACCCGCAGTGCTGATAAAGAGGTGTGGATAGGGGTTGGGGTGCATGGTCTGCAAGCTTGAATGTGATAGGCTTACATCCAGGAGTGGGCCCGGGTTTGGACTCTGGTAGGCCGGCGGTCCAGCGGGTTCCCATGGGATGGGCCTGGACCGTTATAAAAAGTGCACTTTTTGTAACGGCCTCCCCAGCACCACGCTCGCAAGGACGGCCGCCGGCACCCCCAGCGCCATGCTCGAAAGGGTTCAACCTAACTAGGTCTGCAGATCATGCACCCCAACCCCTCTCTGTCCAAAGGCGGGTTGTTGAGGTCGGGGATCAAACCCGAAACCTCCATGATAAGGAGTTTTCAAACCACTCCTCATCACCAACTGAGTTGCAGCTCAGTTGGTGATGAGGGAGTTGCGTAAATCTCTCTTATCAAGGTCCTGGGTTCGATCCCCAGTGACAACAACCCCCTGTGCTAATAAACAGGCGCGGAGAGGGGTTGGGGTGCATGGCCTGCATGCTTGAATGTGATAGGCTGACTACCAGGAGTGGGCCCGGGTCTGGACTCTGGTAGGCCGGTGGTCCAGCGGTTTCGCATGGGATGGGCCTGGACCGTTACAAAAAGTGCACTTTTTATAACGGTCCAGGATCATCAACATGGGAACCGGCTGGAACTGCCGGCCTACCAGAGTCCAGACACGGGCCCACTGCTGGTAGTCAGCCTATCACATTCAAGCCTGCAGGGCACGTACCCCAACCCCTCTCCATGTCTGTTTATCAGCAGTGGCGAGTTGTTGCCACTGGGGATCGAACCCAGGACCTTGATAAGAGAGCTTTACGCCACTCCCTCATCACCAACTAAGCTGCAGCTTAGTTGGTGATGAGGGAGTGGCGTAAAGCTCTCTTATTCAAGGTCCCGGGTTCGATCCCCAGTGGCAACAACCCGTCGTTGCTGATAAAGAGGCGCGTAGAGGGGGTGCATGGCCTGCTGGCTTTAATGTGATAGGCTGGATACCAGCAGTGGGCCCGGGTCTGGACTCTGGTAGGCCGGCGGTTCCAGCCGGGTCCCATGTTGACGGGCCTGGACCGTTATAAAAAAAAATTCTGGAGCAACAATTCTGACCTAAAACACTTACTACCAAGATTTCATGGGGTTTCATTGAACAAAAAGATCTAAATAATTAAAACGTCAGTTATGGCTATAACAAACTTTACGAATGAAGTGCTAGAAATAAACATCATAAAATTCCAGTAAAATTGTTATAGGTTCTGCCCATTCCAAAACTACCTCTACCCGAGTTTCACAGCTTTTAAATAATGTTTAGTGACTGATTTTACTCATTTGAGATTTTACCCTAAAACTAAGGTTAGGATTTTGAGGTCTCTACCTATCTCCAAATCCTCCAAGATTCCATCCAGATGATTTATATTATGCTAACGTTGACTCTACTGAGTTTCAAGGCAATATGAGGGCATTTGCCCCCATGTACTTCACAACCCTCAAAAGCCTACCTTTAGGGTTCAAGTTTGGATCCTAGGGTAAATCAACCCTAAACCACACCATTTTTCTCCAAGTGGGTTATAAGAACCCTTCTAAGTCAGTGGTCAAAATATCAGCCTCTGTTGAGGTGATTTGACCATTCCAAACTCTTAGTGCACTTTTTACTCAAAAACGCCTCATTAATGCCTAGTTAAGGATAGGTGATTTCCTACCCAAAATGCATCCAAATGAGTTGGAAATTTGTACAGAGCTAGGTTTTATAGCCAGGGACCACTCACCAAAATTTTGGAGGGTTTGGAGGTCATTTGACCACTTAAATAAATTACTCTAACTTTATTAAATTAAAACTAAAATATTTGGGAAATATCTCCAAAAATTCCCATTTTTGGACAGCCTCTATTTATGGCTAAGTGTAACCCCCTGCCCAAATTTCAGGTCATTTGGACAAGGGACGAAGAGTGAGTATTCATTTTAGTTTCTGCACAACTCTAGGTACAACCCCCACTCAAACGGGTGCTGCGGTCAAAATACTTACCCAAACGAGTTGAAATTAATTTTAAATTAATCTAGACTCGAAGGGCTACAACTTTCGTGACTGGCCATTTGTCCTAAATCGGCATCTAATTGCCTTGTTTGGCAGCATCAAAATGTGCCCATTTAATGTATCTTTTCCTTATATATTATATACATAATTTTTATATTATAAAAAAAACGTTTTACTGTTCATCTTCTACAGAACCCGAAAACCTGAACTAAAAACACTTATATTTCCTGTAGCTCTTCCGCGATCCGTCGTCGGCCGTCCGGTCACTTCCCTGGCCAGCCACCACCACCACCACCTCCGTTGAGGCGATGGCTAACGGTCGGCGGTGGTTTGGCCGCCGGAGGTGGCGGTTTCCAGTGAACCCGAAAATATATTTTTCATGGTTTTTCATGAAAACGCGAGATAGGTCCGTCTCCGTTGAGCACGAACTTCCTTTCTAGGATCCTAAGATCTACCCATAAAATAAGAAGTAGAGGAGGACCTTGTTCGCAGTTTGGAGGCGAGATGAACGTCGGGTTGTCATGGCGCGGTGGTGGTGCTGCCGAACTTCTCCTACAGCAAGAACAACAATTCTAATCTGTTTGGTCAAACATGTAAACTTCTCATCGTGCCCTAAGGGGGCTTTTATAGATCACCAAGTGGGGAGGGGAAAGGGTAAAGTATTTATGGCCATGAAGGCTCTCCTCTTAATAATATTTTGGTTATGGTGGAGGGAGAGGAAAAGGTGGAAGATGAAAACATGTGTCCAGGTGGCGATTTCTCATTGGGTCAACACTTCCTCATTTTATTAAGTAATTAGAGAAGGAAATGGCCCAAAAATACTCCTGGTGTAACTCCCCATAATCAGAGTTAATTGTGGCATGCGTTAAAGTAATTTCCATCCTGGCTGACGTTTCGGCATTTGTCACGGGCGTGACAGGCCTGTCACGGGTGTGACATTAGTCCATTCTTTGTTCTCGAGTCGACGACCGATTTTTCTGTGTTACTGCACGGGTCACCCCCCATGTCACGGGCGTGACAGGTGTTCTTCGATCGACGTTCGTCAAGCTGAGGTCGACGATTGGTGGGGGCGTCACACCCTAGCTCACGGGCATGACGTGTAACGTCCCGAATCGCTCTAGGCCCCTAGTGTGTGTGTTTTTGAGTCAGGAGGGTTGACTCGAGTCCTGAGAAGTGCAGGGAATGGGACTGCACTTGTGGATAAGTGGAGAAATCAGTGTAAAAGTGACACGGGTAGTGACACGGCCGTGTCCCTACCCGTGTGTGTCGAGTTGAGCTCGACGAGCCGTGTCGAGATCGTCGAACTGTGTCGACACTAAGTGACACGGGTAGTGACACGGCCGTGTCCCTACCCGTGTGCGTCGAGTTGAGCTCGACGAGCCGTGTCGAGATCGTCGAACTGTGTCGACACTAAGTGACACAGGTAGTGACAAGGCCGTGTCCCTACCCGTGTGCGTCGAGTTGAGCTCGACGAGCCGTGTCGAGATCGTCGAACTGTGTTGACACTAAGTGACACGGGTAGTGACACGGTCGTGTCCCTACCCGTGTGCATCGAGTTGAGCTCGACGAGCCGTGTCGAGATCGTCGAACTGTGTCGACACTAAGTGACACGGGTAGTGACACGGCCGTGTCCCTACCCGTGTGCGTCGAGTTGAGCTCGACGAGAAGTGTCGAGATGCAACCCGAGAAGTACACGGCCAATGACATGGCCATGCACACGGCCGTGTCATGTGGACACGGGTCGGGACACGGGCGTGTCCCTACCCGTGTCAAGTATTGAACCGACATGGAAGCTGTCGTTGCCGCTTCGCCAGGCAGGACACGGGTAAGGACACGGTCGTGTCCCTACCCGTGTCACATTTCATATATAAAGGGGAGAGAAAACCCTAGCCGTTTTCATTCTCATTCTTCCCCTATTTTCTGTGAGATCTCCTGTGAGAGGAAAAACTGCAGGAGCAAGTTCTACCGAAGGAGATCCGCCATCGCCGTGAAAGAGAAGATGCCGCCAAGGAGAACTACGAGATCCATGGCTAGAAATGGTGGTACCGCTGGAGCCAATGTGAGTTTCCTACCCTCTCCCTTGGTGCTAGATCTTAGATATTTAGGAGAGACATCGGTTCAAGAGAGCTTGATGGAGAGGAGAAGATTTCTAGGTTTGGCCATGCTAGGATTTGAATCCTAGATTTTAGATCTCTTCAACCCTTCCCCTTTTCTTCAATACGACGATGGGTGAATGGTTTCGTGAGGAGTTTTGGCCCTTGAGGTTGAATAAGGGAGGAGGACATTTCTGGAAAATCTGGGAAGAATCGCCTTGAGGAGGAAGATGAACCGATGCCGTTCATTCCGCCTTAAGATGCGTGCAGAATCTGTATTCTGCGCGCAGCGAACTTCGTGGCCATTTGTATGTATGCTATGTCCAGATCTGGGCTTTCGGCTTAACACGAAGGTTGAAGCCCTTGAGAATACCTTTCCAACGAATGGTTGCACGACTTCTGGTGAAGTGGGTAGCCACGGGAAAGTCTAAACGAAAATGGTGTTCAATAAACCTTGTATGCAGAAACTGTGTTCTGTACGCAGCGGACTTCAAGTCCGATTTCAAATAGGATAATGTCAAATCTGGGTTGAGCTCTGAATATAAAAGATGTAGTCCATGAAAATACCTTTCTAACGAGGGGTTACACGACTTCACCGGATTCCTGTATCCTCAGGAATCTCCGGTCGAAGTTGCTGTCCAGTGCTAATCCTGCGATGAAATTCTGGGTCTCTACATACATTGTGGATTTGAAATTGGTGGATCCAATGTCGCAATTAATTCGAGATTTTGGTGAAATAATTTTAGGTTAACCACCAAAGTGTTATGGATGATAATATTTACTGTTTTAGTAATCAATTTATTATTGCAAGATAGCTTGAGGCCTGTTGATTTTCTTATGTTTAATTGGATTGATTTGATAATACTTCGGTAGGTTGTCGTAAGAGCAAATCTTGTTTATATCATGTTGAAATCACTTGGGATGATATATAGATGGGTAACCCATGGCCATGCATATGTTATATATCGGATTGAATTTAGGAGACCAACAATAGTGGGTCGTCTCCTATTGGCATCTTATAGTAAATGTGCAAGTGCGGTGCTAACCGCCACTTGTTTTGGACGTGTTAAGGTAATGTGTGGATGGATGGTTGGGTTGTGTCCTCATGCTCACTCCGAGGCCCCTTCCATGGTATGATGAGGTTGTGAAATTGCATGTGGTTTGAGTCGACACGCGGTGTCGTAATCCTGGGTTAAGGATAGTGTGGCAGGTCTACGGACTCGCCAGTCGTCACACCGACGGGAGTTGGCAGTTAGACTTGGTCGGTTTGGGATGTGTCCTCGGTGTCCACGTCCCGAGGCCCCTCCGACCATGTGGACGGTTTGGCTGTGTCCTCGTGCTTTCTTCCGAGGCCCCTTCCGGGTCACGCAAGGCCAGTTCGGGCTGTGTTCTTGGTGCACATCTACCCAAGACCCCGCTGGGCCATAGTACGCATGGGCTCCGCTGTTGTGTTCTTAGCGTTGAGGCGTACGGAGGCCTAGGTGAAGTAGTGTGATACCCGCCTAGTAGTAGAAGTGCCCGTTCTACTGTCACCGCCTGGCCACGGCGGCTGATGCCTGAGAGGTTAGCTACCTGCTCGAAAAGTGGGAACTATAGTCTGTGTCGACATGGCAATTGTATGGGTGTGCATGGGTGAGTCATTGCATAGCATTCATAGCATTTCATATCATTGCACCACAAGATCCTCATCGTATAAGTTTGTATTGACACTCTTATACGATGAGTTACTTTTATGTAACCCGATCCTTAACTTATAAGTTTGTATGGGCATTCTTATAAGTTAAGTTACTTTTCTGCTGTTACTTATACTTGCTAGTTTAGTGTAGCTCTTTATAAATGCTGATTATGATACTGTTACTCTTACATTACCTTGCCACCTGCTTGTACTTCCTTTACTTGCATACTTGTTATATACTATACTCTAGTTCCTTTTCTCCGCCCGGTGCCGAGGAGTCGCCGGGGGGAGCGGATGTGAAACCACTTAGTCGTTTCGACTAACAGTTGCTACGTCTTCCTTTTTAGGAGGTCACGCCGCAGGTAGAGCAGCCGCAGACTACGCAGCAGGACAGCCAGGCCAGGACGACAGGGCCTGATGTGACGGTGCCGTCGATACCGTCAGTTACTGATGTTAGTATTTGATACTCTGATGTAGCCCGTTTGGGCAATGTTTAGCTGTACTCTGATATATTGTAGAAGCATGTTTTAGCTTCTATTTATTGATGTATTTGGACATTATAACTTAGTGTGGATTTTGACTTCTCTTGCTTATTTAATTGGTTGGGTTGGCATGATATATTGATATTGTTGTAGCCGGCGGAATAGGTGTCTTGTGGTACAGGTTAGCCCGTGTGCTAATGCTACCGCAAGGCGGCTGTTCCGGGCATAAGACTCCCCGTTCGTGCCGTGTTTTGGGATCCGGGGAGGGGGGGGGGGTCTTACAAATGGTATCAGTTTGCCACGATCCTCAACTAAGAAGTCATTCAACAATGGTGCCACCCCCGTTTGGTTAGTCAGTTTGGGGACAAACTGACTTAGCGGAAGCAGTGGTGTGCCCATATGTAATTCACATTAAGTTTGTCCAACTTTGACCTTAAATTTAGCCAACCTGACCACAAATTTGTCGTGTATGTGTAGGTTCCACTGCATGTTGAGCCGATGGGGGGTACTCCTACCCCTCCCATACCCACTCAGTTCGAACAGTCTGAGTTGGGGCAGACGCTCACCGCCATTCTTGATGCTTTTAAGGCACAGCAGGCTCCTGTTGAATTCTGTGAAGTGAAAGTGGGTGAATGGAAGGCTTGGGAAACCTATCCGCGCGGACTACGCGGACAGGGTTGGCGGACTGCTAGGTCGGCAGGGATGTTGCAGGCGGTTTGCTCTGTGGCGGCCTGGGCGGTCTGTTCGTGCGGACTACGCGGACAGCAGCAGCGGTCTGACAGGCCAGTGTATGCTTAGCATGCGGTTAACTCCCAGGAAGTAACCGGGCGGATAGGAATGCTGTTCGCAGAGTCCGGCATAAAGCGGACTGACGAACTGGAGCTCGGCAGACCGGTTTGGCAGCTGCCTTGGTCTTGCTCTAGTGAAGCGGCAAGTGGAAGCTGCGGAGACCGCCGGTCAGCGCGGACAGAAACTGGAGGTCGCCCGGTATGGCGGGCTAGATCCAGTGTCCGCCAGTAAGTGCGGACTGGCCCTTGCGGCCAGTGGACTGGACTTGGTGGGAATTGAACCAAGTCCAGGTGGCTCAGTCCGGGGAGATCGCGCAGTGGAGCGCGGGCTGGTTTCTCAGTCCGCCAAGCTTAGTAGAAGTGTTGTTGCCTTGTTTGCTAGCTTGGGGATATGCGGACTGGAGGATTGCTTGTGCAGGAGCGTGCGGACTGGAGCTGGTGTCCGCTGAGTCCGGTTGAGCCTTGTGATGAGGTTATGGACTCAGGGAAGCGGACTGGAGTTTGCTGTTAGCGGACTGGATCTACGTGTCCGCTAAGTCCGGAGGTGCCTTGGCAATGAGGCAATGGGCTTGGGATATGCGGACGGAAGCCGGGTGTCCGCTGAGTCCGGCAGGCGTCTTGATGGCGAGGCTGCGGGCTCGGGTTTTGCGGGCTGATGCCTTATCCGCAGAATGGCGGACACGGCTGTTGTGGAGTCCGGCTGTGGTAGTCCTGGCTTGGTCTCTGGCGGCAAGGCGGGCTGGATATTGGAGTCCGGCCTTGGAGAAGCTGGGGCGGACTGGCTATCTACACAGGAGCGGCGAACTGGAATGTGTGTCCGCGGGTTGGCGGACACACTAGTTCTTGCTGCGGGTTATGGCGGTGATCCTATCGGGATGGGCGGTGACCATACTCATCGTCGTGCCTATAAATAGGACCCATGTCACATCAGGAGTAACAGACCTAGACCGAAGTAAGTGAACAGTAATTGAGCTCGCGTAAGTTGCTGCGGTCTGGACCTTGTGTCCGCGCGGATTGAGAGTTGACCCGGTTGTGCTGTGCAGGTTGTGCGGATAGCGCTGGAAAGCCAGTACTTGGCGCTGATTGCGGTCAGGGACAGTGCGGACTCTGCGGTTAAGCAACAGGCGGTAAACAGCAGATCGCGGATAGCGACCAGGCGGTCTTCTCTTTGGCAACTTGGTTCGGGGTTCAGGAAGTCGCCTGCTTCAGGCGGACTGTTCCATTTGGTGACGCAGCTTGTGCGGTCTGGCGACTAGGCAACCTCGCGGTCAGGCGGCTTGCAGACCGACGGTGAAGAACTAAGCATTGGAATAAGGGGTGAGACCGCGCGGCTTGGGTTGCGGTCTGGCGACCTGGCGGACTGAGCGGACTCCACAGCAGTAGGTCGGCGGCTTGTTGAGTTAGTCCGCGCGGCTTGTTTTTTGTTCATGTCTTTGTAACTGTCTCTGCTTTCCCAGTGTTGGGTTTTGGTGAAGCATGTCTCGCCATGTATGTCTCGCCATGTAAAGAAGGTTGCTCTTGATCAATAAAGAAGCTTGTGCTGCATGTGTTGCTGGTTGTTACTGCTTTGTTGAGATAATCTCTGCTAACTCCACGATCCGGTAAAACTTTCAACATTATAAGTGGGCGTGTCTCCTTCGGTTTGTTGAGTGTTCAACAGGGTATCCAAGGGGGCGTCTGCGGTGTGTTGAATTTTAACATGGTATCAGAGCGAGGTTGTTGGAGTGGTCAAGCAGTGCTCAATGGAAGTAGTTGCTCTTTTGTAGAGGAAACCAGTGGTAGAACCATGGCAGTGGAGGATGCAAGTTGTCTTGGTATTGATCTTCTTACAGAGACGAACTGTGAACAGTGGAAGTCCTGTATGAAGAGCTTTCTTCTTGGCGAGGACCTTTGGGAGGTTGTATGCGGAGCAGGAAGACAAGAGGATACTGCTGGCAATGCTGAGTCGATGAGAGCTTGGAAGGAGGCAAATGCGAAAGCGGAGTCTATTCTCAAGCAGGTGATCTCATCGGAGTTCTTGGACCACATTAGTGGATGTCGGTCAGCTGCGGAGGTCTGGACTTCCCTTGATGGGTTGTTCAGGAAGGAGGTGAAGGTTACTGCTGACAATGGTCCCTCTACTTCGTATCAGGAAGAAAGGAGTGTTTCTCCTAGGCGTGATAGGAAGAGGAAGGAAGGACCAAGGTGCTATAAATGCAAGCAACAAGGTCATCTTCGGAAGGAGTGCAAGGTTGTCTTGATCTCGGCGAACGTAGCTCATGAAGGGAGGAAGGAGAAGAACGTAGTTGGGATTTCAACTAGTTCTGGAGCTGATCGGGTGGATGCCAGTGATAGTGCAGCTATCTGGCATGAAAGACTGGGGCATGTAGGGATGGACAAGCTGAAAGCAATGGCGGAAAGAAGACTCGTAAGAGGCTTGCCTAGATTGTCATCCTATGGCGATGGTCGGGGGTGTGCGGGATGTCAGGAATGTGGAGCCTATCGCTTCATGGTTGACAAAGCACAATCCAGATGTAAAGCACCATTGGCGGTTGTCCATTGTGCTCTGGTGGGACCGACCGTCACGGCCAGTCTTGGAGGCAGCAGATTCATGCTGGTATTGGTTGATGACTATTCTAGGTATACTTGGGTATACTTTATGAAGAAGAAGTCCAACATGGTACGCTTGTTTGTGGAGTTCAAGAAGCTTGTGGAAGGCCAGCTTGGCTGGAGGATCAAGGTGTTGAGGACAAGTATCGGTGGTGAGTTTGCCTCAACCGAGTTCTCACGCTTTTGCAGGAAGCAAGGGATCCGGATGGAGCTTTCTTGTGGACATACTTCACAACAAGGCAGTATTGCAGCTCGGATGGTCCGTTGGTTAACGGCGACCTGCAAGTGTTGGCTTCAGAGTAAAGGCGTTCCGAAGGCTCTTTGGGCGGAAGTGATGGCCTGTGCTGCTCATGTCATCAACCGGATGCCTCTTAGTCCGATCATAGTGAAGACTCCTTATGAGCTGATGTTCGGAGTGAAGCCCTCAGCGAATCACCTTCGGGTGTTTGGATCTACCTTCTATTTACACTCTCCAGGTGCTCTGAAAACAAAGCTAGCTTTTGTTGGGTATGATGAGCAGAAAAGAAGATGGAGGTGTATGGATCCTGCGACGAAGAAACTCATAGTGTCGAGAGACATTGTTTTCGATGAGTTGACGCCGTATTGGGGTAGCTCTTATGTGGAGCTAGAGATAAGCAGGTCAGATGGTGGGCTGAAGGAGGCTGCTGCTAAGGAAGTGGAGTTGCCTGAGTCACCAGGTGCTCCAGGTTGTTCTAGCTCCGGGGCAAAGGCGTCAGAGTCGGTAAGAAGGGGAAGCAAAGCTCCAGGAACTTCAGACTCGAAGGCGGAAGCTTCCGGTTCAGGAAGCAGGGGGAGCGATGTTCCAAGTAGTTCTTGTTCAAGAGGGGAGTCTTCTGGTTCAGGTAGCAGGGGGAGCGTTGCTCCAGGTGCTTTTGATTCCAGTAAGGAGGCGTCTTGTTCAGGGAGCAAAGGGAGCATTGTTCCGGGTTTGCCCGGGAACGGAGCTGGTTCAATAGCAGTGGAGGTGGTTAGCCATGATCCGGTTATTCGGAGATCGAAGAGGATCAGTAAGCCACCAGCTCGATATAGCGAAGGGAATACGGCAGACTTGGTCTCGTGTTTCTTTGCTAGCCCTCAGGTCGAGCAAAGTTCTTCTAGCTGTGATGACCTCACTCGAATCAAGGAGGTGGTTGACACCAAGGCTGATGAGGTGACTTCTCTCAGAGGCAACGAGGCTTGGACTTCAGTGTCCAAGGAAGTTGGTGATACTCCTGTGATGCAAGAGTGGAGGTTGAAGCTGAAGAAGGCAGAGGGAAGCATGACTCCTTTTTGGAGATGCTGGAGGGCTCCCTCATGGTCCATGATATGCGGGGCGAAGACTATGTCTTTGACATCTCTTCGTAGATGCTATCGGAAGGACCAGGTGCAAGGTTACGGGAGCTGCTGGAGTTATTCACCACTTCTCACTTCAAGGGGGAGTGTTGAATTCTGTGAAGTGAAAGTGGGTGAATGGAAGGCTTGGGAAACCTATCCGTGCGGACTACGCGGACAGGGTTGGCGGACTGCTAGGTCGGCAGGGATGTTGCAGGCGGTTTGCTCTGTGGCGGCCTGGGCGGTCTGTTCGCGCGGACTACGCGGACAGCAGCAGCGGTCTGACAGGCCAGTGTATGCTCAGCAGGCGGTTAACTCCCAGGAAGTAACCGGGCGGATAGGAATGCTGTCCGCGGAGTCCGGCATAAAGCGGACTGACGAACTGGAGCTCGACAGACTGGTTTGGCTGCTGCCTTGGTCTTGCTCTAGTGAAGCGGCAAGTGGAAGGCGCGGAGACCGCCGGTCAGCGCGGACAGAAACTGGAGGTCGCCCGGTATGGCGGGCTAGATCCAGTGTCCGCCAGTAAGTGCAGACTGGCCCTTGCGGCCAGTGGACTGGACTTGGTGGGAATTGAACCAAGTCTAGGTGGCTCAGTCCGGGGAGATCGCGCAGTGGAGCGCGGGCTGGTTTCTCAGTCCGCCAAGCTTAGTAGAAGTGTTGTTGCCTTGTTTGCTAGCTTGGGGATATGCGGACTGGAGGATTGCTTGTGCAGGAGCGTGCGGACTGGAGCTGGTGTCCGCTGAGTCCGGTTGAGCCTTGTGATGAGGTTATGGACTCAGGGAAGCGGACTGGAGTCTACTGTTAGCGGACTGGATCTACGTGTCCGCTAAGTCCGGAGGTGCCTTGGAAATGAGTCAATGGGCTTGGGATATGCGGACGGAAGCCGGGTGTCCGCTGAGTCCGGCAGGCGTCTTGATGGCGAGGCTGCGGGCTCGGGTTTTGCGGGCTGATGCCTTGTCCGCAGAATGGCGGACACGGCTGTTGTGGAGTCCGGCTGTGGTAGTCCTGGCTTGGTCTCTGGCGGCAAGGCGGGCTGGATATTGGAGTCCGGCCTTGGAGAAGCTGGGGCGGACTGGCTATCTGCACAGGAGCGGCGAACTGGAATGTGTGTCCGCGGGTTGGCGGACACACTAGTTCTTGCTGCGGGTTGTGGCGGTGATCCTATCGGGATGGGCGGTGACCATACTCATCGTCGTGCCTATAAATAGGACCCATGTCACATCAGGAGTAACAGACCTAGACCGAAGTTAGTGAACAGTAATTGAGCTCGCGTAAGTTGCTGCGGTCTGGACCTTGTGTCCGCGCGGATTGAGAGTTGACCCGGTTGTGCTGTGCAGGTTGTGCGGATAGCGCTGGAAAGTCAGGACTTGGCGCTGATTGCGGTCAGGGACAGTACGGACTCTGCGGTTAAGCAACATGCGGTAAACAGCAGGTCGCGGATAGCGACCAGGCGGTCTTCTCTTTGGCAACTTGGTTCGGGGTTCAGGAAGTCGTCTGCTTCAGGTGGACTGTTCCATTCGGTGACGCAGCTTGTGCGGTCTGGCGGCTAGGCGACCTCGCGGTCAGGCGGCTTGCAGACCGGCGGTGAAGAACTAAGCATTGGAATAAGGGGTGAGACCGCGCGGATTGGGTTGCGGTCTGGCGACCTGGCGGACTGAGCGGACTCCACAGCAGTAGGTCGGCGGCTTGTTGAGTTAGTCCGCGCGGCTTGTTTTTTGTTCTTGTCTTTGTAACTGTCACTGCTTTCCCGATGTTGGGTTTTGGTGAAGCATGTCTCGCCATGTATGTCTCGCCTTGTAAAGAAGGTTGCTCTTGATCAATAAAGAAGCTTGTGCTGCATGTGTTGCTGGTTGTTACTGCTTTGTTGAGATAATCTCTGCTAACTCCACGATCCGGTAAAACTTTCAACATTATAAGTGGGCGTGTCTCCTTCGGTTTGTTGAGTGTTCAACAGGGTATCCAAGGGGGCGTCTGCGCTGTGTTGAATTTTAACAGCTCCGGTGCAACAACAGGCCCCGAGCTCCAACTGGCTGAGCACCTTCCGGGCTCTCTCCCCTCCCGTCTACCTTGGGACGGAGTCAGCCGTACGTACAGAGGAATGGCTAGACACGATACAGGAGTTGTTGGCCGGTATCCGTTGCCCAGCCAACATGGCAGTGACATTGGCAGTGTCCGTCTTGGACTTACATGCGAAGAGGTGGTGGAAGTCCCTCATGGGCTCTACCTTCCAAGGCCGGATCTACACAGAGATAAGTTGGAGTGAATTCTCGGGTGTTTTCTTGGAGGACTTTATCCCTACATCGGCCCGAGATGATCTTGAGCAGAGGTTCCTTCTACTAAAGCAGGGATCAAAGTCGGTTACAGAATACCAGCGGGAATTCCAGCATCTCGCAAGGTTTGCGGACTCTTATGAGTTGGATGACAGAGGTTATGCCAAGCGCTTCTATAAAGGGCTGCGAGATCCCCTAAGGCAGTCCCTTTTGTTTATAGCGGATGGTAGCTTGGCGGAGATCATTGATATGGCGAAAAGATTGGAGGCGGACCACCTGGGATGCAGTAAGAGGCCTGCGGAGGACGTGATGGAAGCCGGCCCAAGTAATAGAAGGAGACGGGACTTCAGAGGAGGAAGAGGTTATCAAAGAGGTGGAGGGCGTGTCCACCGAAACTATAGGGTGGAGCATCCAGTTCCGCAGCCGCCTGCGTTGCCTCCACCCCCACAGCCTCAGCAATTTCAACAACCTGAAGGGCGTCGTGGTCTGGTGTGCTTCGAATGCAACCAGCCGGGCCACATCCGGCGTTTTTGCCCGCAGCTATATGGGAACGCCCCTCCTGCTCTCCCTCCTGCTCTCCCTCCTGCTCTCCCTCCAGCAGCTCCACGAGGGCGGGGATATATGCGCGGTCGAGGACGAGGACCGCCAAGAGGAAACCCCGGACCGGTCCGGGATCAGGTGTACGCGCTTGACATGGCGCAGGAACGGAACCCACAAGATGTGATTGCAGGTATGATTTAATTAATTTACATATTTGCATGGTCTAACTTGAATTGATTAGAACTTACTAGCCACTAGCAATAAGTTTTGGTTGTTGGTACTTAGGCACCGTGATTATTGGCGGGAAGACAGCCTATGCGCTGTTCGATACCGGTGCCTCACACTCCTTTGTGTCCGAGGATTTCATAAAAGATATGGGGGATGTACAGTACTTCACTGGCATAGCCCGACGTGTACGCCTTCCGGACGGCTCGGAGATGATCGCAACTGCCAAGTGTGAGTTGGAGTTATTTATTGATGGGAAGGCCTTTGATACGCCGGCCACGGTTCTGAGAATGCCGGAGTTTGACATCATTTTGGGCATGGCATGGCTGGACTGGCACTTCGCGAGGATCGACTGCGCGGAGAAGCGGATCTATTTGAGGCATGGAGACTCTGACGTCATCTTCCAAGGTATTGGCTTCGCGCCACGTATGATATTATCTTCTATTCAGGCTGTAAAGGCTCATATGAAGGGGGATGAGGTCTTCATGATCTGGTTCGAGTTGAAGGAAGCAGCGTTGGAATTAAAGGATGTACGGGTAGTGCGGGATTTTCCTGAGGTATTTCCTGAGAAGCTACCAGGATTACCATTGCATAGAGAGGTTGACTTCCAGATCAATCTAGTACCAGGTGCCAAGCCTGTATCCAAGGCTCCGTACAGAATGGCTCCGAAAGAACTCGCGGAGTTTAGAGTTCAATTGCAAGAACTGGTGGATTCAGGGTTCGTTCGCCCCAGTTCATCACCATGGGGAGCCCCTATGCTGTTCGTGAAGAAGAAGGATGGAACACTGCGATTGTGCATAGATTATCGGGAACTCAATCGGTTGACGGTGCGGAACACTTATCCGCTACTGCGGATCGATGAGTTGTTCGATCAACTAGTGGGAGCACATTGGTTTTCTAAATTGGATTTGCACTCCGGATACTATCAGTTGAGGATACATGAGGGGGATATTCAGAAAACAGCATTCAGTTCGAGATATGGTTTGTATGAGTTCACAGTAATGCCGTTTGGGCTCACAAATGCACCTTCGGCCTTCATGAGTCTAATGAACGAGGTGTTTGAACCATACTTGGACATCTTCGTCATTGTTTTCATCGACGACATCTTGGTCTACTCAAAGACGGAGGAAGAGCATGTCGAGCACCTGACCTTAGTTTTGAAGAAATTGAAGGAGCACGCCTTGTATGCCAAGTTTAGCAAGTGTGAATTCTGGCTTAAGGAGGTTGCCTTCTTGGGGCATGTGATCAGTGGAGCAGGGTTAGCAGTGGATCCAGCAAAGGTGCGGGCCGTGAAGGAGTGGTCTCCCTTGAAGTCGGCGGCCGATGTACGAAGCTTTCTTGGACTTGCTGGGTACTACCGCAAGTTCGTGAAAGGTTTTTCCAAGATTGCCCTTCCTCTTACCTCCTTGACGAAGAAGGGTATGCCATTTGAGTGGACACCTCAATGTGAAGCGGCATTTCAAGAGCTGAAGGATAGGCTTACCTCCGCCCCATCCTTGCACTTCCATCGGGGAAGGAAGGATTCCAAGTTTACACGGACGCATCATACCAAGGGATGGGAGCAGTGCTGATGCAGCACGGGCATGTGATCGCTTATGCTTCAAGGTAGTTAAAGAAACATAAAATCAATTACCCGGTTCATGATTTGGAGTTGGGAGCAGTGGTGTTCGCTTTGAAGGTCTGGAGGCATTATTTATATGGCGTCCACTGCGAGATCTTTTCCGATCACAAAAACTTGAAGTATGTTCACACTCAGAAGGAGTTGAACCTGAGACAACGGTGGTGGTTGGAATTTCTATGCGACTATGAGTTCACCATGAACTACCACCCCGGGAAAGCGAACTCGGTAGCCGATGCCCTGAGTAGAAAAGCGCCAGGCTGTAGCCCAGAGTCTCAGTTGATGAGTATGGAGTTGGCTCGGATGGTCGAAGAGATGGAAATTACTCTAGTATTCAAGGCTCCATCGGCAGAGCATGCAGAGTATTTGGCCAACATGAGCATAGTTTGTGATATCCGAGACCGGATTCGGGTGGAGCAAGGAATGGATGCGGCCTTGGCCCCGACAATCAAGGCAATTGAAGATGGGACCACCGATGAGTACACACTCAAAGACGGCCTCATTTATTTTCGTGGCCGACTCTATATTCCCAAGGGCGGCAAAATTCGGGAGGATATCTTGAGAGAGGCACATTCCTCTCAATATTCAGTGCACCCGGGTATTGCTAAGATGTACGCCGGACTGCGGAAGACCATGTGTTGGCCGGGAATGAAGAAGGATGTTCGCTACTATGTTACACATTGCGAAGCTTGTCAAAGAGTGAAGGCTGAATGCAGGAGTCCCGGTGGTTTGTTGCAGTCATTGCCCATCCCCGAATGGAAGTTCGAGGACATCTCCATGGACTTTGTCCATGGGCTACCTCGCTCGCGCTCCGGGAATGATTCAGTGTGGGTTATTGTGGATCGACTGACAAAGGTGGCCCGGTTCATTCCAATGAAGAAGGAAGCACACGTGGATGTTTTGGTACGCCTTTTTGTGGAGCAATTTGTACGATATCATGGCGTGCCCAAGACAATTGTTTCGGATCGGGATGGTCGGTTTACATCCAATGAGTGGAAGGCGGTACAGGCGTATTTGGGCTCACGCCTAACCTTTAGTACCGCATTTCATCCACAGACGGACGGGCAGTCTGAAAGGACCATCAGGACACTGGAAGATTTATTGAGGTTATGCGTGCTGGACAGAGGAGAGCCATGGGAAAGGCTCTTGCCCCTGGTGGAATTCTCCTACAACAATAGTCATCAAGCGAGCATCGGTATGGCGCCCCATGAAGCCCTTTACGGAAGAAGGTGCAGGACTCCCTTGTCTTGGGTGCAAGATGAAGATCCGAAGGCATTGGGAAACGAATACATAGATGATACTGATGCGGCGGTCAGATTGATACGGGATCGCATGTTGGAGGCTCAAAGTCGACAGGCGAAATATTACAATAAAAAGCATCGGATGGTGGAGTTCCAGGTGGGAGAAAAAGTGTTCCTCAAAATTCGGCCGATGCATGGAGTGTCGCGGGTGCGTGGAGTGAAAAAGCTCAGCCCAAGATATGTTGGGCCTTATATTATACTAGAAAGGATCGGCCCGTTGGCCTATCGGTTGGAGTTACCACCAGAACTAGAAAATCTCCACGACGTGTTCCATGTGTCGTCGCTTCGAAAAGCACTGTTGCGGCCCGACCAGTATATTCCCACTACTGATGGTGCAGTGGCATCAGATAGGTCTGTGCGACTAGAGCCGGTGCGGATTGTTGACAGCGAGACAAGGACTTTGCGCCGCAAAAGTGTACCCTTGGTAAGGTACTATGGTCGAATCATGGGAAAGAGGAGTACACGTGGGAGCTAATGGATTTGATGCAGCAAGGCTACCCAGAGTTGTTTGCCCAAGGTAATCTTATTTAAAAACATATGTTAAATTTCCTGTTATGCTCTTCTCCCCACAGCCTAAGCCTGATTTCGGGGACGAAATCTTTTATTTTGTTTATAGGATTTGTAACGTCCCGAATCGCTCTAGGCCCCTAGTGTGTGTGTTTTTGAGTCAGGAGGGTTGACTCGAGTCCTGAGAAGTGCAGGGAATGGGACTGCACTTGTGGATAAGTGGAGAAATCAGTGTAAAAGTGACACGGGTAGTGACACGGCCGTGTCCGTACCCGTGTGCGTCGAGTTGAGTTCGACGAGCCGTGTCGAGATCGTCGAACTGTGTCGACACTAAGTGACACGGGTAGTGACACGGCCGTGTGCCTACCCGTGTGCGTCGAGTTGAGCTCGACGAGCCGTGTCGAGATCGTCGAACTGTGTCGACACTAAGTGACACGGGTAGTGACACGGTCGTGTCCCTACCCGTGTGCGTCGAGTTGAGCTCGACGAGCCGTGTCGAGATCGTCGAACTGTGTCGACACTAAGTGACACGGGTAGTGACACGGCCGTGTCCCTACCCGTGTGCGTCGAGTTGAGCTCGACGAGCCGTGTCGAGATCGTCGAACTGTGTCGACACTAAGTGACACGGGTAGTGACACGGCCGTGTCCCTACCCGTGTGCGTCGAGTTGAGCTCGACGAGAAGTGTCGAGATGCAACCCGAGAGGTACACGGCCAATGACATGGCCATGCACACGTCCGTGTCATGTGGACACGGGTCGGGACACGGGCGTGTCCCGACCCGTGTCAAGTATTGAACCGACATGGAAACTTTCGTTGTCGCTTCGCCAGGCAGGACACGGGTAAGGACACGGCCGTGTCCCTACCCGTGTCACATTTCATATATAAAGGGGAGAGAAAACCCTAGCCGTTTTTATTCTCATTCTTCCCCTATTTTCTGTGAGATCTCCTGTGAGAGGAAAAACTGCAGGAGCAAGTTCTACCGAAGGAGATCCGCCATCGCCGTGAAAGAGAAGATGCCGCCAAGGAGAACTACGAGATCCATGGATAGAAATGGTGGTACCGCTGGAGCCAATGTGAGTTTCCTACCCTCTCCCTTGGTGCTAGATCTTAGATATTTAGGAGAGACATCGGTTCAAGAGAGCTTGATGGAGAGGAGAAGATTTCTAGGTTTGGCCATGCTAGGATTTGAATCCTAGATTTTAGATCTCTTCAACCCTTCCCCTTTTCTTCAATACGACGATGGGTGAATGGTTTCGTGAGGAGTTTTGGCCCTTGAGGTTGAATAAGGGAGGAGGACATTTCTGGAAAATCTGGGAAGAATCGCCTTGAGGAGGAAGATGAACCGATGTCGTTCATTCCGCCTTAAGATGCGTGCAGAATCTATATTCTGCGCGCAGCGAACTTCGTGGCCATTGTTATGTATGCTATGGCCAGATCTGGGATTTCGGCTTAACACGAAAGTTGAAGCCCTTGAGAATACCTTTCCAACGAATGGTTGCACGACTTCTGGTGAAGTCTGTAGCCACGGGAAATTCTAAACGAAAATGGTGTTCAATAAACCTTGTATGCAGAAACTGTGTTCTATACGCAGCGGACTTCAAGTCCGATTTCAAATAGGATAATATCAAATCTGGGTTGAGCTCTGAATATGCAAGATGTAGTCCATGAAAATACCTTTCCAACGAGGGGTTACACGACTTCACCGGATTCCTGTAGCCTCGGGAATCTCCGGTCGAAGTTGCTGTCCAGTGCTAATCCTGCGCTGAAATTCTGGGTCTCTACATACATTGTGGATTTGAAATTGGTGGATCCAATGTCTCAATTAATTCGAGATTTTGGTGAAATAATTTTAGGTTAACCACCAAAGTGTTATGGATGATAATATTTACTGTTTTAGTAATCAATTTATTATTGCAAGATAGCTTGAGGCCTGTTGATTTTCTTATGTTTAATTGGATTGATTTGATAATACTTTGGTAGGTTGTCGTAAGAGCAAATCTTGTTTATATCATGTTGAAATCACTTGGGATGATATATAGATGGGTAACCCATGGCCATGCATATGTTATATATCGGATTGAATTTAGGAGACCAACAATAGTGGGTCGTCTCCTATTGGCATCTTATAGTAAATGTGCAAGTGCGGTGCTAACCGCCACTTGTTTTGGACGTGTTAAGGTAAGGTGTGGATGGATGGTTGGGTTGTGTCCTCATGCTCACTCCGAGGCCCCTTCCATGGTATGATGAGGTTGTGAAATTGCATGTGGTGTGAGTCGACACGCGGTGTCGTAATCCTGGGTTAAGGATAGTGTGGCAGGTCTACGGACTCGCCAGTCGTCACACCGACGGGAGTTGGCAGTTAGACTTGGTCGGTTTGGGCTGTGTCCTCGGTGTCCACGTCCCGAGGCCCCTCCGACCATGTGGACGGTTGGGCTGTGTCCTCGTGCTTTCTTCCGAGGCCCCTTCCGGGTCACGCAAGGCCAGTTCGGGCTGTGTTCTTGGTGCACATCTACCCAAGACCCCGCTGGGCCATAGTACGCATGGGCTCCGCTGTTGTGTTCTTAGCGTTGAGGCGTACGGAGGCCTAGGTGAAGTAGTGTGATACCCGCCTAGTAGTAGAAGTGCCCGTTCTACTGTCACCGCCTGGACACGACGGCTGATGCCTGAGAGGTTAGCTAACTGCTCGAAAAGTGGGAACTATAGTCTGTGTCGACATGGCAATTGCATGGGTGTGCATGGGTGAGTCATTGCATAGCATTCATAGCATTTCATATCATTGCACCACAAGATCCTCATCGTATAAGTTTGTATATGCACTCTTATACGATGAGTTACTTTTATGTAACCCGATCCTTAACTTATAAGTTTGTATGGGCATTCTTATAAGTTAAGTTACTTTCCTGCTGTTACTTATACTTGCTAGTTTAGTGTAGCTCTTTATAAATGCTGATTATGATACTGTTGCTCTTACATTACATTGCCACCTGCTTGTACTTCCTTTACTTGCATACTTGTTACATACTATACTCTAGTTCCTTTTCTCAGCCCGGTGCCGAGGAGTCGCCGGGGGAGCGGATGTGAAACCACTTAGTCGTTTCGACTAACGGTTGCTACGTCTTCCTTTTTAGGAGGTCACGCCGCAGGTAGAGCAGCCGCAGACTACGCAGCAGGACAGCCAGGCCAGGACGACAGGGCCTGATGTGACGGTGCCGTCGATACCGTCAGTTACTGATGTTAGTATTTGATACTCTGATGTAGCCCGTTTGGGCAATGTTTAGCTGTACTCTGATATATTGTAGAAGCATGTTTTAGCTTCTATTTATTGATGTATTTGGACATTATAACTTAGTGTGGATTTTGACTTCTCTTGCTTATTTAATTGGTTGGGTTGGCATGATATATTGATATTGTTGTAGCCGGCGGAATAGGCGTCTTATGGTACAGGTTAGCGCGTGTGCTAATGCTACCGCAAGGCGGCTGTTCCGGGCATAAGACTCCCCCTTCGTGCCGTGTTTTGGGATCCGGGGAGGGGGGGTCTTACATGACGGGCCTGTCACGGGCATGACAAATCCATGACATGAGTTCTGAGCTCGGCGATCAGCTTCCTGATTTCGTCTACCATCGAAGGAAGTCACGGGCACGACGGGCCGGTCACGGGCGTGACGGGCTGGTCACGGGAGTGACCAACCCGTGACTCGTGATTTCGGTCGACAGACTTTAGAAGATTGCGTCTTCGGCTAGCTGTCGCGCCTGAACCTATTTTTAGATCGGTTACTATCAATCTCTGGGGTTTACGGGGGTTCCGTCACGGCAGACTGACTCCTAGGGGTCTAGCTGGAAATGGGATGTTACAAATCCCAATAAACAAAACAAAAATTCCGTCCCCGAAATTGAGGTTAAGCCTACGGGGATTTCTACCGGAATAAAGTAAACTTGTAACATCCTATATGGTTTTCCTATTGAGTCGACGCGAGTACTTGCTCAATAAACGAAGGCAATCCCAAAATAAACAAAAGATTAGCCCCTACTTTCCGGACTGAGTGCGCATGCATAGGTTCTAAATTTCCCTTATCTAGTCCTACCAGTTCAATACAAGAAGGTAATTTATAGTATACCGAGAGGTGGTGAGGTATACCTGACTGAACAACTCCGGGTATTTTTGCCTCATCGGGTCCTGTGGTTCCCAGGTGTGCTCCTCCTGACCGTGGTTCCTCCACAGAACCTTGACTAAGTGGATCTTATTGCGGCGCAAGGTCCGTACTCCTTTTTCATCGATCCGAACCGACTCCAAGTGAACAGACCAGTCTGAAGCTACCGTCCCTTCGGTGGTCAGAATCTGCTGCTAAGGGCGTAGTAGAGCCATCCTCAGCGAAGAAATGTGGAAGACGTCGTACAGAGCTGCCAGCTCCGGTGGCAACTCCAGCCTGTAGGCTAGGGCCCCGATCCGCTCCAGGATCCTGTAAGGGCCCATATACCTAGGGCTGAGCTTCTTCCTCCGACCACGTACCCGTGAAACTCCATACATGGGCCGGATCTTCAAAAACACTCGGTCCCCCAACTGAAACTCCACCTGATGATGTCGGGCGTCATAGTACTTAGCATGTCTGTTGTGCGCCTCTAACATCCTATCACTGATCTGCCTCACCTGAGCCTTGGTGTCTTCAATAAAATCCGATCCCAATGCCTTCGGATCCTCGTCCTGAATCCAAGAAAGCGGGGTCCTACATTTCCTTCCATACAAGGCTTTGTAGGCCGCCATCCTAATGCTGGACTGGTAGTTGTTGTTATAGTAGAACTCGACTAGGGGTAAGAGCTTCTCCCACGGTTCCCCGCGGTCCAAAATGCATAGCCTCAAAAGATCTTCCACTGTCCGATTGGTGCGTTCCGTCTGCCCATCCGTCTGGGGATGGAATGCGGTGCTGAAGGTCAATCGCGTGCCTAAGTAAGCCTGCACGGATCTCCACTCCCTGGAAGTGAACCGGCCATCCCGATCCGACACGATTGTCTTGGTCACCCCGTGATATCGAACGAACTGCTCCACAAATCTCCATACTAGTACTCCCACAGAGTCATCCTTCCTGATCGAAATGAATCTGGCCACCTTCGTCAACCGATTGACGATGACCCAAATCGAGTCGTTTCCCGTCCGTGATCGTGGAAGTCCATGAATAAAGTCCATCGTGATGTCTTCAAACTTCCACTCCGGTACCAAGAGTGGTTGCAACAATCCTGCGGGGTTTTTGCACTCCACCTTCACTAGCTGGCACGCCTCGCAGTGGGTCACAAACTGAGTGATATCCTTCTTCATTTCGGGCCAGTACATAGTCTTTTTCAAGTCCGCAGTCATCTTCGTGATCCCCGTGTACACTGAGTATCTGTTGTGGTTGGCCTCCGCAATGATATCTTCTCGGACCTGACCTCCTTCCGGTATATAAGTCTGACCTCTAAAGCATACCACGCAGTCCCTCATCGTGTAATCCCCTGCTGCACCGTTCTCCAAGGTCTAGAATATCGGCTCCAATTTGGCATCCCGCATCTGCCCATCTCTAACTCGGTCCTAGATATCGTCTGTAGTACTCATCGCAGCTAAATACTCTATGTAAAGCTCAGGGTCCTCGGACGATACCAGTGTGATGTGCATATCCTCCAATCTCCTCACCAGCTCCATAGACAAAACCTGGGGCCTGACTTCGGAATTGGCAGCTCTCCGACTCAACGCATCGGCCACCACGTTTGCCTTCCCTAGATAGTAGTGCATCTTATACTGGTAATCCGCTAAGAACTCCACCCAGCGCCTCTGCCTGATATTCAGCTCCTTCTGCGTGTCCACATATTTCAAGTTCTTATGGTCGGAGTAGATGTCGTAGTGGACTCCATAAAGATAGTGGCGCCAGATCTTCAAAGCAAAAATGACTGCTCCCATCTCAAGGTCGTGCACCGGGTAGTTCTACTCATGCTTCTTTAACTGACGAGACGTATACACAATCACATGGCCCTTCTGCATCAGTACAACTCCCATACCCTGGTAGGAAGCGTCAGTGTAGACCTGAAATCCTTCTCTCCCCGAGGGGAGAGCAAGTATGGGAGTCGAGGTGAGTCGATCCTTCAGCTCCTGGAAAGCCGCCTGACACTGCGGGGTCCAAACGAAAGGTACCTCCTTCTTCGTCAAAGATGTGAGTGGGAGGGCAATTCGAGAGAATCCCTCCACGAACTTCCGGTAATAACCAGCAAGTCCTAGGAAACTTCTTATGTCGGTGGTTGCCTTCAACTGCGGCCAATCCCAAACTGCCTGAATCTTTGCCGGATCCACTACCAACCCGGCTCCACTAATAATATGGCCTAGGAAGCCCACCTCCTTCAACCAGAACTGACATTTGCTAAACTTTGCATATAAATGATTCTCCCATAGTCTCTGTAGGGTCAGTGCCAGATGGAGAGTGTGCCCCTCCTCCGTTCTCGAGTAGATGAGGATGTAATCGATAAACACAATGACAACCACATCTAGATAATCCTTGAAAACCTGTTTCAGGGTCATGAACGCCGATGGTGCATTCGTGAGCCCGAAGGGCATCACTGTAAACTCGAATAGTCCGTACCTACTACTGAAGGCGGTCTTTGGGATGTCCTCCTCTTGAATCCATAGCTGGTAATAGCCTGACCTAAAATCAAGTTTTGAGAAGAAATACGCTCCTTCCAGTTGGTCGAACAACTCGTCAATCCGTGGCAGCGGGTATGTATTCTGGACCATCAATATGTTCAGTGCTCGGTAATCAATACACAAACGGAGACTTCCGTCCTTCTTCTTGACAAATAGCACCGGGGCTCCCCACGGAGAAGAGTTTGGCCGGACAATCCCTGCCTCTACTAGTTCCTGCAACTGACTTCGAAACTCTGCCAACTCCTTCGGGGCCATTCGGTAAGGAGCCCTTGATGCCGACTTGGCCCCCGGCACAAGCTGTATCTGGAAGTCCTGCTCCCTATGCGGGGGTAATCCTGGTAATTTTTCTGGGAAGACGTCCGCAAAATCCCGCACAACCGGGATATCTGTTATAGAATCCGTGGCCTCCACCATTTCAAATAGAACTTGATAAACCTCCTCCACCTGTAGGTAGGCCTTAACGGCCTGAAATGATGATAAGATAATACGGTAGGCGAGTCTTATAACTTCGATAACAATAAAAGAGTCCCCGTGCCTCACGATGATCCTCCTCGCTTGGCAATCAATCTGGGCATGGTTCCAGTGCAACCATGTTATGCCCAAGATCAGCTCGAAGACTGGCATCCTTAGGATCATTGCAGATACTTCGAATGACTTCCCGCCAATCTCCCCCTCCATGTTGCAGTGGGCAGAGGTGATTAGCTCCGATCATTTGGGTAGACACACCCTCCTCACTAGGCCTGTGAACCGCTCCACTCCTTCCAGCCCTTCCAGAAAGGCCTCCGACAAAAAAGAGTGTGAGGCACCTGTGTCGAACAGAGTATAGGCGGGCTTGCCGCTGATGAAGACTATACTTGGGATGGTTAAATGTCTTAGTATTCTATAACGGGTTTTAATTCCTAGTTATTCTACCTAGTGCAGTTCTACCAATTGACAACTGAAAAGGGGATTCTATTTAAACAATTAAACATCTTGGCGTACTTGCTATGACCTGCTCTGGATTCCGAGGCTGTGCCAGGTCCAAAGCATACACCTGCTCTCTTTATTATCTACGATCCCCTCCCTGGTATCCACGTCCTTGGCCACAACCTCTGCCTCTGAAATGCTGAGAAGGTGGGCCACCCTGTGGTGCTGGAGGTGGTGCCCCCCTCATGGGGAAGTTTCTCCAGAGGTGCCCAATCTGATGATAATGGAAGCACTCTGGCGGGGGATACGACATACCCCCGGGTCTCGGCTTCTCCTACATCCGAAGAGGTTGAGGGGCCAATATCACCTGCTCCCTCGACTCCTACCTCACTTCCTGACGAGGTTGGTCCTCTATCCTTCTCCCATCTAGTATAGCACCTCGCCGCTGATCATTTCTGGCTCTCCGGGCCTGATCCTCCGCTTGCCGCTTCCGGCCCCACATGGTGTGCCAATCAGCCTCAATCCTCTTTGCCATCTCCAAAATCTGGGAGATAGGCCCGTTGGATACAAACAACAAGGCCTCCCTCAACTCCTCTTTTAGGCCCTTATAAACCTCCTGATGTACCCTGCTTCGTCCAGCTGGTAAGAATCTGCATATCAAGCCAAATGGTCGAACTCCCGATGGTACTCCACCCCCGTCCTGGTGCCTTGCTTCAGCTGTAAGAACCGCTCCTCCAACTCATCCCTGGCCGACTGCTGAACAAAATGCTCCAGCAGCGCGGCCCTGAACTCTTCCCAGGTATTTTCTGCAACCACCCTATCGACAAACGTCGTGTCAAGCAGCGTCTTCCACCACCTCTTGGCATGGGACTCCAGGCAAGAGACAACCAAGGCCACCCTCTCCTCCCAGGGGCACCATATCCCGGTCAGCATCTCGTACATAATATCCAGCCACTCCTCTGTCCGCACGGCCGACTCAGTCCCCAAGTAGGATGGGGGAGCAAGTCCTCGAAAAATTCTCAACCAGTTGGCCCACGGGTTTGGCTGCGGAGCCGGAACCTGTTGGGCCCTAAAGGCATCCAGAATGGCTGTCAAAGTCTGTCCCATCTCCAACAGTAGGAATGGAGTGGGGACCGGGGGAGGTGGTGCAACGTCTGGAGTCTGCTGAGCTCTGCCTTGTGGAGTGGGCTGTGCTGGAGGCTGCGTAACAAAATCCATAATGAGAAAACGTTCAATATTTACTAAAAATGGACAATTTAAATGTGATCCTCATATGGGCACACCACAGCGGAAGCGCGGTGGTCCCATAAACCACAGGTCGGAGGATCGAAACCTCCCTCTAATACCACTTGTAAGACCCCCCCCCCCCTTTTTCTCGTTCAAACTCTGGGTTCTTATGCCCAGAACCGCCGCTTTGCGGTGACACCTTCGCGCCCGGGAAGATCGTCACTACAAAACACCGATTCTGCCGGCCTTATTGATCACAAAAGTAGCAGTACAAGAGAATAGTCATGTAAGTCCACAAAAAATCACATATCATATAAATAATCTCCACGAAAGGAGTGTCCACAGAATAATATATCAGAGTACTAAAATACGGGCTTGTGCCCGGAACATCATGTCCTCACTACAAATCACTCATGCGGAAGCAAAAACAGAACATCTATTCAAGGTCGATACTCACAGTCCTAGATGTATGAACTCCGGAGCTAGACTGCCCCATCTCGAAGTGCACCGGTCTCTGGGGCTGCTCCCCTATCCTGGGCTCCACGATTCCCCAAAATGATGCGGTTCGAAAACTATTAGTCATAAATACTAAGCCCTATAATCCCCTACCCCTTCCCCCATGGCTCCTAAGTACCGAGCAAAGAGGAAGAAAGGGAAGGACATGAAGGTGGAGAATAATCAAAATAAACAGGTGGCAGCAGAACTAATCTAGTAATTCTATAATAAGTAATGGCAATATGATGAAATTTGAAAAGTAACCTTCACTTATGTGAGAACACATAAGCCAAGGGGTCTTCTGCAAGGCTGCCATCGTATAAATAATCTCATACCAATTTATACGTTGGGATGTCAGTTATCAAACAACAATATTTATATAAACAATTTAACCTTAATTTATAAACTTATCCACACAAGCTTATAGACCAAGGGGTCATTTTGCAGGGCCTATTGTATAAACGTCTCATACCACTTATACAATAGGTGACAGGGTTAAATGAATCATTTATGCTATGATATGCAAGTGGGTATGATGGAACATGCAAGTGAAACACACACACCCGACTCTGTGCACACAAACCTTTGGTTCCCTCTTTCTGGAGCCATAACCTCCCAGGATACCTCTGTAGTGGGAGATGGAAACAGTGGGTTGGGCCTCGCCCACCTCTAAACCAGTAAAGAACTACCGGTCAGACCTATCGTACGCCTCAACGCTGGTGCACTAAGCGGAGCTCCTGCGTACTCTTGCCGGCTGGCGCACCGGACTTCTGTTGGCGAAGTGCTAGCCACACTTACTGAGTCAACGTATTTGCATCGGTGCATCGACCCTCCAATACCGATGACCCACCACCTTAATTTTCTTTCCTTTTATGCACTTGCAAATTTAACGTATTCAAAAACCGAGCCGAAGCTCCGCGGACTAAAATGTCCGTCTTAAACAATCGAGCCGAAACTCCCCGCAGCAAAACGTTCGTCTCTTAACTATCTGAGTCGAAGATCTCCGGACCAAAACGTCTGTCTCTTAACTATGCAAGCCGAAGCTCCCAACTATCTTCATGTGCTATTTGTGTTGGTGAAATGTGCAACCATAATGACTAAGTTACTCTTTTCAGCTTGTTAATACAGTTTACGTTAACCCAAGACTGCCCCCGGTATTCCCTGTGAAGGGCTCTCAAGGGGCACTAGGAACTATGATGGGATTACGCCCATCGTTCCCTTTCGCAAGGTACATGCTACGATAGACTGACCTAGTGTGATTTTTAACCTTCCTCTCTTCGGGAAAGACGATGTTTCGTCGAACCCGAGCACCTCTTAACTCTAGCCAACACCACTTCTCACCAACCTTCCCATCCTTATATGGTGAACACTTTCACATCCATCCAATTCAGCAGATTAACTAACTCCAACGCTGTGCCCCATCATATCCTATGACTGTTAACCCAAATTGCTAATTGCAGACTATCCTATGCTATATGTCGAACCGGATAGGAAATGATCCAATACTCACCCAAATGCCCTAACTTATTTACTGGAGGTATATCATGATATAATTAGCCTATAATCATAAAAATATAATTTTTCCCAATTTATCCGGCATTTAATTAATTTCCTCAAAAATTCCAAGGGCTACCGGTTTGAACATGAACTACCCTAAGTACTCATGAAAGATGTCCAACAAAATTATTATAAATATTATGTTATCTCAATATCATAAATCTAAAGTATCACAATTTTTCTATCAACAAAAGCGCACTAAAACTATTTTAGCAATATTTTCTATCTTTCGTTATTTATGAATCAAGTACAGAAAATATCCATCTAGAAATTATAAATTAATTATACTATGCAGATACAGCCTTAAAAATAACATTGGCCAAGTTTCATAATTTTAAAGCAAGTATTAATCTCTGAATAAATTAATTATCAAAAATCTCCATAGGGTGGACTTATAAAGAAGGTACTGTAACTAAGATTCTAAAAATCATGAATAAATGTCTACAAGCATATAATGGTCTGAACATCTCAATTCCTAAGTCTCAAAATTTTTAAAGAGCAATATCATCCATAATTAGTTTTTTAATCATAAAACCCCTTTTAACATTTGTGAATGAAGTACTAGATTTACTCAACTAAAAATTATACAAAACTTCAGGAGCAACCATTCTGACCTAAAACACTTACTACCAAGATTTGATGGGGTTTCATTGAACAGAACGATCTAAATAATTAAAACGTCAGTTAGCGCTATAACAAACTTTACAAATGAAGTGCTAGAAATAAACATCATAAAATTCCAGTAAAAGTTCTATAGGTTCTGCCCATTCCAAAACTCACTCTACCCGAGTTTTACAGCTTTTAAATAATGTTTAGTGATTGATTTTACTCATTTGAAATTTTACCCTAAAACTAATGTTAGGGTTTTGAGCTCTCTACCTATCTACAAATCCTTCGAGATTCCATCCAGATGATTTATATTATGCTAACGTCGACTCTACTGAGCTTCAAGGCAATACGAGGGCATTTGCCCACATGTCCTTCACAACCCTCAAAACCCTCCCTTTAGGGTTTGAGTTTGGATCGTAGGGTAAATCAACCCTAAACCACACCATTTTCTCCAAGTGGGTTATAATAACCCTTCTAAGTCAGTGGTCAAAATATCAGCCTCTGTTGAGGTGATTTGACCATTCCAAACTCTTAGTGCACTTTTTACTCAAAAACACCTCATTAATGCCTAGTTAAGGATAGGTAATTTCCTAACCAAAACTCATCCAAATGAGTTGGAATTTTTTACAGAACTAGCTTTTATAGCCAGGGACCACTCAACAAAATTTGGGAGGGTTTTGAGGTCATTTGACCACTTAAATAAATTACTCTAACTTTATTAATTTAAAACTAAAACTTAGGAAAATTATCTCCAAAACTTCCCATTTTTGGATAATCTCTAGGTATGGCTAAGGGTAACCCCATGCCCAAATTTCAAGTCATTTGGACAAGGGACGAAGAGTGGACATTCATTTTAGGTTTTGCCCAACTCTAGGTACAGCCCCCACTAAAACGGGCGGTGCGGTCAAAACACTTACCCAAATGAGTTGAAATTAATTTAAATTAATCTAGACTCGAAGGTCTATAACTTTCGTGACTGGCCATTTGTCCTAAATCGGCCTCTAAGTGCCTCATTTTGCAGCATCAAAATGTGCTCATTTAATGTATCTTTTCCTTATATATTATATACATAATTTTTATATTATAAAAAAAAATGTTTTTACTGTTCATCTTCTACAGAACCCGAAAACCTGAACTCAGAACACTTATATTTCCTGTAGCTCTTCAGCGATCCGTCGCCGGCCGTACGGTCACTTCCATGGCCAGCCACCACCACCACCTCCGTCGAGGCGATGGCTAACGAATGGCGGTGGTTTAGCCGCCGGAGGTGGCGGTTTCCGGTGAACCCAAAAATATCTTTTTCATGGTTTTTCATGAAAATGCGAGATAGGTCCGGCTCCATTGAGCACGAACTTCCTTTCTAAGATCCTAAGATCTACCCATAAAAGAAGAAGTAGAGGAGGACCTTGTTCACGGTTTGGAGGCGAGATGAACGTCGGGTTGTCATGGCGCGGTGGTCGCGTTGCCGAACTTCTCCTACAACAAAAACAACAATTCTAATCTGTTTGGTCAAAAGTGTAAACTTCTCATCTTGCCCTAAGGGGGCTTTTATAGATCACCAAGTGGGGAGGGGAAAGGGTAAAGCATTTATGGCCATGAAGGCTCTCCTATTAATAATATTTCGGTTTTGGTGGAGGGAGAGGAAAAGGTGGAAGATGAAAAGATGTGTCCAGGTGGAGATTTCTCATTGGGTCAACACTTCCTCATTTTATTAAGTAATTAGAGAAGGAAACGGCCCATAAATACTCCTGGTGTAACTTCCCATAATTAGAGTTAATTGTGGCATGTGTTAAAGTAATTTCCAGCCTGGCTGACGTTTCGGCATTTGTCAGGGGGGTGACAGGCCTGTCACGGCATGACAATAGACCATTCATCATTCTCGAGTCGATGACCGATTTTTCTGCATCGGTCCACGGGTCACTCCCCATGTCACAGGCGTGACGGGTGTTCTTCGATCGATGTTCGTCGAGCTGAGGTCGACGGTTGGTGGGGGCGTCACGCCCTAGCTCACGGGCATGACGGGCCTGTCACAGGCGTGACCAACCCGTGACATGAGTTCTGAGCTCGGCGATCAGCTTCCTGATTTCGTCGACCATCGAAGGAAGTCACGGGCGTGACGGGCAGGTCACGGGCGTGACCAACCCGTGACTCGGGATTTCGGTCGACGGACTTCGGAATATTGCGTCTTAGGCTAGCCGTCGCGCCTGAACCTATTTTTCGATCGGTTACTATCAATATCTGGGGTTTACAAGGGTTCCGTCACGCCAGACCGACTTCTATGGGTCTAGCCAGAAATGGGATGTTACATCGGATCATCCACCCCCCGTTGCTCAAGTCGCCTTGCCATCACCGAGTATGGCGTACGCGTGGCTACATAAAAGGCACGGGTCGGTATCACCTTACTTGTTTCCTTTAGGTGAGCTCGTCCGCTCACACATAACCAGCCCATTCTCACGGAACTGGCTTCACATTTATCGGTTACCTAGGAGCCACGCCTCGCGTTAGCGACAGAACTCAATTTCCATCCCTAGGCTTAACTGTGCATTCACAGCATTCACTTGAGGGTATTTTCCTGGGCTGCCAAGCCAGAACTTCCTGCTACTCCCCTTCACTGGCACAACCCATCAAGCATTCCAAGCATCAATGGTATTTTCCTGGACTTCCAATCCAGTACTTCCTGCTACTCCCCTTCACCGGCACAATCCAATGAACATCAAGCATTACAAGGGTATTTCCTATACTTCCAATCCAGTACTTCCTGCTACTGCCCTTCACAGGTACAACCCAATAGCACAAGCATTATACGGGTCTTTCCTGGACTACCACTCCAGTACTTCCTGTTACTGCCCTTCACAGGTACAACCCGTCGACTCCGAAACTACACGTTTATCACGGAGTCTTCTACGGTACGAATGTAACATCAGCAATCCAGACCAACATGTCCAGATGGGCTTCACATAGCATGCCTATTCCATACTCCATTTCCGGATCTATATGCCAAATGATTGGGGATTCCATGAATCAACCCAAAGGACTCCCATAATATACCACCCTCTGGTGGGCGAATCATATGCATATGCCAAAAAGGAAGCCTTCATATGGATAGGAAGAAAAGTCGTTACCCTTGAAGACTGCTTCGGCGTCATGAGCTCCTAGCTGGCTGGAAAGAACCACAACGGCTTTTCCTCCACAACGCTGGCCTCAAATCTCTCGTCAGAACTTCACAACACCACAGGTGGCCGGCTCTCCTTCCTCCTCCTCCTTCTTCCTCTCTCTCGCTCTAGGTGTATGGAAAGAGAATGGCAATTACCAAATGAGTTGTTCCAACTCATTTCCCGGCCTTAAAGACACAGGGAGGAAGCTCAGCCATTGGATACCGGCTGAAGGAATGGACGGCCACAATTTTGCCACAAAATCTCATGTTTTTTCCTGACACGGCTTATGACACGCCCATGTCCTAGGTCGTGTACCCTAAGCGGTGCTCTACCAACCTATCCAGACCAGTACATGCCCATGTGACATGCCCGTGTCACGGGCCGTGTCACTTGACACGCCGTTAGATACGCCCGTGTTTGTGGTTGTGTACATCAGGCTGCACAAAGTCATCGTCAACCCGTGCGTCCCACGGCTAGTGACACGCCCGTATCACAAGCTCTGTACCCCATGACACACACATGTCATGCTCGTGTTCCCCCGGCCTGAATTCCTTGGGCACATCCAGAAAAGGACACGGCCTATCACATGCCTGTGTCACAGGCAGTGTGCCCATACATGGTGTAAGACCCCCCCCTCCCGGATCCCAAAACACGGGACGAAGGGGGAGTCTTATGCCCAGAATAGCCGCCTTGGGGTAGCATTAGCGCACGGGCTAACCTGTACCACAAGACGCCTATTCCGCCGGCTATAACAATATCAATAAAACATGCCAACCCAACCAAAATATAATAAATAAGAGAAGTCAAATCCACACTAAGCATATAGTCCAAATACATCAATAAAGGAGAAGCTAAAACATGCTTCTACAGTATATCAGAGTACAGCTAAACATTGCCCAAACAGGCTACATCAGAGTATCAAAATACTAACATCAGTGACCGAAGGTATCAACGACACCGTCACTTCAGGCCCTGTCGTCCTGGCTTGGATGTCCTGCTGCAACGCCTGCTGCGACTCTACCTACGGGATGGCCTCCTAAAAAAATGGAGGCACAGAGCAACCATTAGTCGAAACGACTAAGTGGTTTCACATCCGCTCCCCCGGCAACTCCTCGGCACCGGGCGGGGAAAAGGAGCAAGAGTACAATATATAGTAAGTATAAAAGGTACAAGCAGGTGGCAAGGTACACGAGTATCAATGTATAAACTAGCAGTTCTACAAGAGCTATCAATGTATAAACTAACAATTCTACAAGAGCTAGAATAACATCAAGTATAAGAAAACTACATCAGCAAAGTAACTTAACTTATAAGTTAAGGGTCGATTTGAATAAAGTAACTCATCGTATAACAGTGCTCATACAAACTTATACGATGAGGATCTTGTTGTGCAATGATATGAAATGGTATGTATGCTATGCAATGACTCACCTATGATCATACACATACAGTTGCCATGTCGACACAGACTGTAGTTCCCACTTTTTGAGCAGGTAGCTAACCTCTCAGGCATCAGCCGCCGTGGCCAGGCGGTGACAGTAGAACGGGAACTTCTACTACTAGGCGGGTATCCACACTACTTCACCTAGGCCTCCGTATGCCTCAACGCTAAGAACACAATAACGGAGCCCATGTGTACTATGGCCCAGCCTTAGCCTAGGGTAGATGTGCACCAAGGACCAAGCTCCGAACTGACCTTGTGTGACCCGGAAGGAGCCTCGGAGTGAGCACGAGGACCAAGCCCAACCGTTAACCTGGCACGGAAGGAGCCCCGAGACGTGAACACCGAGGACCAATACCAACCGCCCAAAGTCTAACTGTCGACTCCCATCGGTGTGACGACTGGCGAGCTCGTAGACCTGCCACACTATCCTTAACCCAGGATTACGACACCGCTTTTAGACTCACACCACATGCAAATTCCATATTATTGTGGCATGGAAGGAGCCTCATAAGTAAGGCACGAGATCGAAGCCCAACCATCCACCTGGAACGGGAGGAGCCTCGGGACGTGAACACCGAGGACCAAGCCCAACCGTCCACCTGGCACGGGAGGAGCCCCGGGACGTGAACACCGAAGACCAAGCCCAACCGTCCGTTTGTCTCAACTCAAGATATCCAAGCTTGCTACGGTCAACACCGCAATTACAACCTTTCACAATACTACCCGTAGGGAGACAACGCTCTAAGTATTGGACTACTAAACTCATTTCATAGGTCAAACATACTCATGGCCATAATTTATTCTTCCACATGACTTTCCAAATGATCCAACATAATACATATATGATACGGATGTAATAATCTACCAATTTCTATCAAGTCATTCTGTACAAGTAATCGTGCATCACAATTCGATTGTAATAAATCTATTTCCAACATGATGTAACAAGATATGCATCTAAAACAACTTACCAAATTCTATCAAGTCAATTCTTTCAATAAAGCTTGCTTCACAATTAGTTGTATGAAATCTGACTAACCAGATTCATCATTCATAGCATTACGGTGGTTAATTATGAAATATTTCATCAAAACCTTAAGCTATTTTGCAGCATCAATTTCACCAAACCCAAATCCATATTATATAAAAACCCAGAATTTTAAGTGCAGATTAATCTGGACAGCAACTTTGACCGGAGATTCCTGAGGCTACGGGAATTCGGTGAAGGCGTGTAACCCCTCGATGGAAAGGTCTTTCCGTGGGCTACAACTTTCGTATTGAGATCTCAACCCAGATTTGAAACTATCCTATTTGAAATCAGACTTGAAGCCCTCTACCTACAGAACACAATTTCTGCACGCAGGATTTATCAAACATCATTTCCTTCAGACTTTCCCGTGGCTACAGACGTCGCCTGAAGTCGTGCAGGCACTCATTTGAAAGGTTGTTCCAAGGGCTTAGGCTTTTGTGTTTAGCTGAAAGCACAGATCTGGACATATCACACCTAACCATGGCCACGAAGTTCGCTGCACGCAGAATACAGATTCTGCGCACATCTTAAGGCGGAATGAACAGCATCGATTCATCTTCCTCCTCAAGGCGATCTTCCCAAATCATTCCAGAAAACCTCCTCCCTTATTCAACCTCAAGAGGCCAATACCCTTCATGAAACAATCCCCTATCATCACATAGAAGAAGGGAGAGGTTGAAGAGATCTAAAACCTAGGACACAAGTCCTAGCATGGCCATTCCTAGAAAACTCCTCCTCTCCATCAAGACTCTCTTGAGTCGATGTCTCGCCTAGGAAAATAACTATAGATCTAGCACCAAGGGAGAGGGTAGGAAACTCACATCATTTACAGCTGTTCCATTTCCGGTCGTAGATCTTGTGATTATTTGCGGCGGTATCCTCTCCTTCGCAGCGTTGGCGGATTTTCTTCCCAAGATCTTCGTCCAACAAACTCTCCTTCTCCACAGGACTTCTCTCAGAAAAATACGGCTGGGAAGAAGAGTGAAATGGATAGGGTTTTCCATTGTTCCTTATATATAATGTGACACGGGTAGGGACACGCCCGTGTCCCGCTCGAGCGAAGCGTTACAGGAGGTTACGACACTGATTCGATACTCGACACGATGAAACACGCCCTGGTCACGCCCATGGTCACGCCCATGACACCGAGCGTGACGCCTATCGTCGACCGAAATTTGTCGAACTCAACTTAATTCGTCGAAAGAAGAACATGCCCAGGTCACGCCCATGATCACGCCCATGGTCATGCCCGTGATATGGGGCGTGTAAGCCTCTCACTCGAGAACCGGCCGCCTTCTCAAGTACCTTAAGCACCTACTCGAGTATCTTAAGTCACGCCCCCGGGTCACACCCGTGACATGGGGCGTGTAAGCCTCGCACTCGAGAACAAGCCGCCTACTTGAGTACCTTAAGCACCTACTCGAGTATCTTAAGTCACGCCCCTGGGTCACGACCGTGACCCAGGGCGTATAACCCACTTTACTCGAGTACTTTGAAAACTACTCGAGTAACCCCGACAGCTACTCGAGTACCTTCAGTCATGCCCCTAGGTCACACTCGTGACCCAGGGCGTGTAACCCACTTTACTCGAGTACTTTGAAACTACTCGAGTAACCTCGGCAGCTACTCGAGTACTTCAGTCACGCCCCTGGGTCATGCACGTGACCCAGGGTGAAAGGGGAAACTAGATCTGATATACTCTAAAGGGGGGGTGGATAGAGTATATGGTGTTTTTTAAAACACAAAGAAAAACTTTTGCAAAGCTTTACAATAATTGTTGTAATGAGTGTGAGCAGGGAAGCAGAAATAAAACTAATCACAAAACTAAGCTATGCAGAAACTAAGCACAAGAAAATCTAGGCCAGAAACAAAAAGACAACATGCAGAACCAGATGACACAAGGAAATATAGTGGTTCCCCAACTTGGGTACATCCACTCTTCTACCACCCTAGGTAGGAATCCACTGCAGGATGAGTTGATCAGGTGTCCTGGGCACCAATGAGCTTTTGATAAGGTGCTCAAAAACCAAAACAGATTTTTTGATCAGGTGTCTTGCCACCAATGAGCTTTTGACAAGGTGCTCAAAAACCAGATTCAAACTTTTGAAGGGAGTTTGAAAAACCCTTTACAGAGAGGGGGTTGAGAGAGTTATGGCAGTCTTCTCTTTCTCAATCAACTGAGAAGACTAAGTGGATTGATTTCAAAGCTCCCCCTGAGTCCTTGATCTTCAGGAAGATGAGCTTTGCTGAGGGTGATAGGCCTTCAAAATAGATCTCCAGCAGAAGATGATTTCAGCAAGCTGAAATGTTGATTGTCTGGAGTCTTGAAATGATGTTGGCCTTGAACACTTGAGAGTTGAAGAGATCTGAAGAATGTTTGAAATCTTGATCTCTTGATGAGTGTTCTTCTGAATTCTTGTTGACAGAATATTTTTTTTTGAGTCTCTGTATATTGAGAGGTGTCCTATTCTTGTCAATCTCTATTCTCTGTCTTTATTCAAAAACATTCTCTCTTTTATTCTCTGAGTCTGAATAGAATATTACTCTGTCAAAGATAGCCGTTGGTCTGCATTGATTACAGCCTTAATTGCATAATATGTTCTGAAGGAAAGTCCACTGAATTGTTCCTTGAAAAATCCCTTGAAACTTGCTCCAGAAGTAAATGAAAATGGCTGGCAGATCTTCTGAATTAAATGCAGAATAACTTCTATCTGATTTGAATTTGAATTCTGAGAGATAACTGAAATCGTCGAACTGAGCTCTGCTATCGTCGAGCTGAGCTCAGCGAATTGGAAAATGCAAGCAGCAAAGAAATCGTCGATCTGAGCTCAAAGATCGTCGAACTGAGCTCAGAGATAAGGATCCAGTGTAGAGTCAAAATCGTCGAACTGAGCTCAGCGATCGTCGAATGGAGTTCGACGATATTGAGAAGTTGAGCTCAGCGATCGTCGACCAGAGCTCGACGATATTAAGAAGTTTGAGCTCAGCGATCGTCGAATGGAGCTCGACGATCTGTCAAAGTTGAGCTAGACGATCGTCGACCGGAGTTCGACGAAACGTCGTGCTGAGCTCGACGATTTGGACTTAGTCTCCAGAAAAACTTGGGTCTTCAGGGCAGCTTCCAATCCTAGCCTTCTAACCCTTAAACTCAATTCTAATTGACCTATAATCTATACAGAAGGTCAAAACATAAATTCCTAGAGACATAGTGATCCTGACCCAAATTAGTAATAGGGTGTTCCAACAATCTCCCCCTATTTGGGTTAGGAAAACTATTTACAGACATAGGAAAAACAAACAACATCATACAGTCACAAAAACATAAAGACAACAACAGCTAGACATCACAGAACCATCACAGAGATATATAAAAACATGATATCCAGAAGGCAGTCAGAGAAACCAAGAGTTATCACCTTACAGAGTTATTCCTTTTCTTTGCCTTTTACCATTTTAATTTCCCTGTTATGATTTAATGCTTCTCTGTTGGATCTTGTATCATCAGCTGCTCCCAGATATGTTTGCTTAGAAGTCCTTGGAACCACTGCAGCAGGATGTAACTCCATGTACCTGTCTGCATCAAAAAATTTGCTGGAGGCATATCTCTCTAATTCCTTCTGTCTTTGTTCTGACATTGTGGAGATGTTGGAAGTGTCTAGGCCTTTCTCTTTGGCTTTCTTGATTTGATCTAAAACACCCAGCTCTTTCATTCTAGCAGTCCAAGCCATAGGATTCTTCTCAGGGTCCTCAAATGGAACAGGTGGCTCATACCTGTTGGAAGAAGAATCTTGAGGAGTCCTGGCAGTCACAGTATCTTTGAGCTTATAGGGGAAAGGACCAGAAGATGTATCAGAAGAGACATATCCTCCCCTAGAGTAAGGGTGCTGCCTGGAATGCCCTTTGGAGTAAACCTGAGTCTCTCTTTGGTTTCCCCTATATCCTCCCCTTCTAGAGTAAGAGCCCCTAGACTGGCTTTCCCTTTGGTAAGTTCTAGCATGAGGTTGGTAGGGAGCCTGGCTTCTAGCAGGGCCTGAACTTGCAGAGCTGCCACCTACACCTGCATCAGGTGGAGGTGGTGGAGGAGGATGAGGGTGCTTGAACTGAGTGGAACCTTTTTCATACTTCCTCTTCTTTTTCATAGCCTTTAACTGGTTCTTAGAGAATTGCATCCAATGCTCAGAGATTGGGCAATTGTGCAGAATATAGTAGGGAACATCATTGTCATCTCTAACTTTGGCAGGAGGAACTCTCTTCAAAGCCTTACTTCTTGCTTTCCTTTTCTTTGCAATGGTGGCAGATGAATCATCAGAAGCAGTGTTATAATCCTCAGATTCAGAACTCTGTGCATCATATAAAGCATCAATCTTTTTCATCAGATCTTCTTTTAGCTGAACAGCAGCTGATGGGGCAGAAGCAGAAGGGGCAACAGATATAACAATAGGTGCAACAGCATATGGAGCAACAGAAACAACTTCAGAAACAACACTAGTAACTTCAGGAGAGATAGCAGCAGCAGATAAAACAACAGGTATAGGAGCACTAGCAGAAACAGTGATTACTTCAGGAATGAGGGCAGCAGCAGCTTCAGAAACAACAACTTCAGCAGGCTCAAAATCAACAGCCTCTGTCATCAGAAAATCCTGGGGAATGGGCTCATCAGCAGCAGTTGGAACAATGTCTTCTTCAGCAGCAAGAATAATTTCAGAGGCAGATACAGCCTTGTCTTCAGCAGCAGCAGCAGCAGTAACATCATCAGAAGCAGCAGTTACTGAATGAATAAAAGCAGAAATTATACTGGGGTCACAGCATGAGAAGGGCACCAGAGCCTTGGACAGATCTTCTGACGACTGGACAGCAGAGGGCTCTGGGAGGCAGCAGTAGTATGCAGTATCAAATGTAGATAGCAAAGACCTTAGGTCTATTGCTAGGACTGGAGTAGCAGAGGCAACAGTTGCAGGAGCAGCAGCAGTAGCAGAAGCAGACACAGAAACAACATCAGTAGCAGCAGAAGCAGCAGCAACAGCAACATGAAGGCTGGCTTCATAGGGCATCTCCCCCTGCCTGGATACAGAGACAGCTGTATCAAGGCACACTGCTGGGGGTGCTGCTTGAGGAGTAAGGAGGGAGGAAAGCCTGGCAGAGAGAGCTGCCACTGACTGTTGTAGAGGAGCTAAAGAGGCCTCCATGAGAAGAGAGAGCCTGGGTGCAAGGAGCTCATACAACTGGTCAGCCAAGGCTGGGAGATCTACTTGCTCAAGAAGAGGAGCAGAGGTAGAGGGTACTGGGATGGCTGATGGAGCTGGAGGAGGAGGGCTGAAGGGTGGAATGAATGGCTCAGGAGAGGGGATGGTGGAGATGGAGGATAGTGGGATGGATATGGATGGAGTGAAGGTGGGTTGATCAATAATGTGGTGGAGAAGGTCTTGGAAAGATGTGGAAGAGGATGGCAATTCTGGAGGAGAGGAGGGGGAATCATCCATGTAGGATTCATCCAGAAGTGTGAAGGAGGGAAGGGATGGGGATGAGGTGACATCTGGTGGGGGATAGGAGAAAAGGGGATGGAAGTGGTCTGCTGGTGGAGATGAGATGGTTGCTGGAGATGGAATAGAAGTTGGAGATGGGCTTGAGATTGTAATGGTGGAGGTAGCTGGAGTGGTGGATGGAATGGGCAGGGTTGGGCTTGGAGGAGGAGGAGAAGCAGCACTAGCAGCAGGCAGGTCCTCTGCAGGGGCAGAGACCTGGGGTGGAGTGACTCTTAGAGTCCTGGTGCCTGAAGGGGCAGATGCTGATGAAGAGGGCCTGCTGGGCTTGATGATTTGCCTGTCCCATTTCCCAAATAGGGCACAGGTGAGTCTCTTGGAGGCATTGATGTGCACTCCAGAGGAGACTAGCAGAGCAGGGCACTTAGCCTGGAGGAAGACTCCCAGAATTCTTCCAAAATTCACAAATGTTTTGTTTATCTTTTTCTTCAGCAGATCAAAAAAGACTTCTCCCCAGTTCAGGCTTTTCCTATCCACCAGAGCTCCCATGAGGCAGAGCTGATATCTGGAGATGGTGTCATGGGCAGAATGTTTGGCCAACAGAACCTTGCCTACAACATCTGCCAGAAACCTGTATTCCACTGACAGGTTCCTCTTAAACAGCTTGCTAGGGTTCCCCTCAGGATGGCCCATCCTGGCAAGAATATCAGAGAATTCTTCTCCAGAGAGTTCAGCAGAGTCTTCACCATTTCTTAATCCAAAAACCTCTGTGAGGACTGTTGGGGTCAGAGGTACCTGGGTGCCACCAATAGAGCCAACAATGGTGTTGTTGTCAAGGTTGTGTGCAGTATATACCAATTCTTTGATTTCATCAGAGGCAAGTTTGATTCTGGTTGTCATGAGGGCAGATAGTTGCTGATCTTTGAATAAATTGAGGATGTCCTGGAAGACTTGATCGGTGGTGTTGAAGGAGTCTAGATCAATATCAAAACCTGCATCAAATTTCATGGCGGCGAGTACAGCGAACTGAGACGGCCATGGTACCTGCAAAAACTTAACAAACAAAACGACCAAGGTAGAACTGTTTGGAGGGAAGAAAAAGTTTGCAGAGAAATTGAAAGCGCAAGAGAGAACGACGGCGAAAAATGAGTTTTATATTAGGGTTCGACGCAGAAAAGGAAAGATCGTTGAACTCAGTTCGACGATCGAGGCTTCTAAAGGAATCTGAAGAGACTCCAAAATCGTCGATCTCCGTTCGACGATCTGGAAAGGCGTCGAGCTCCGTTCGACGATCGTTCAGGGAACAAAATCGTCGAGCGCCGTTCGACGATCGTTGACCAAAAGAGATAGTCTATACTATCAAAGGAGCGCTGAACTCAGTTCGACGATTCAGGAAATCGTCGAACTCCGTTCGACGATCTTTGGGAAAATCGTCGAGCGCAGTTCAGAGATCAGAGAAACTTAGTCACTAAGGAAAATCAGAAATTTTGCCTAGTCTTGGTCAATTTTTAGCTTTCAAAATCTTGGATATTATTTAAGACTTCCTCCATCTAACATTCCTAACTGATTTAGGAAGAAAGTATGTTTCTTTTCATCCAAAGGCTTGGTGAAAATATCTCCCCTTTGTAAATCAGTTGGGATATATTGCAGTTCAATTTTATTCTTTTCAACATTGTCCCTTAAGAAGTGATGCCTAATCTCTATGTGTTTTGTCCTACTATGGAGGACTGGATTTTGAGCTATGGAGATAGCACTTGTATTGTCACAAAAGATTTTTGACTTCTCTAAGTTGTAACCATAGTCTAGGAGTTGATTTTGAATCCACAGTATTTGTGAACAACAACTGCCTGCAGCCATATATTCAGCTTCAGCAGTTGAAGTTGACACAGATGTTTGTTTCTTGCAAAACCAAGAGACAAGTCTATCACCAAGGAACTGACAAGTTCCACTGGTGCTTTTCCTGTCAATTCTGCATCCAGCATAATCAGCATCAGAGAATCCAGTTAACTCAAATGCTGAATCTTTTGGATACCAGAGACCTAGATTTGGACAACTTTTAACATACCTAAGAATCCTCTTTACTAATGTGAGGTGTGACTCTCTAGGGCTAACTTGGAATCTAGCACATATACATGTAGCAAACATTATATCTGGTCTACTAGCTGTAAGATACAGTAAAGAGCCAATCATTGCCCTATATGTTGTCTGATCAACAGGTTTCCCATGTTCATCAGCATCCAGTACAGCATTGGTAGGCATGGGTGTTTTCATACAAGATGCCTCAGACATGCCAAATTTCTTAACCAGCTCATTAGCATATTTGGTTTGAGAAATAAAGATGCCTTCAGCATGTTGTTTGACTTGCAATCCTAGGAAGAAGGATAGCTCACCCATGCTACTCATCTCAAATTTAGAATGCATTAGGTTAGAAAACCTTCTACACAATTTTGAGTCAGTAGAACCAAAAATGATATCGTCTACATAGATTTGTACTAGTAGGGTATGGGACTTATGAGTTCTAATAAAAAGGGTTTGGTCTACTCTACCCCTTATAAAACCATTTTCCAAGAGAAAGCATGCTAGGGTCTCATACCATGCTCTAGGAGCTTGCTTGAGACCATATAATGCTTTATTTAATCTAAAAACAAAATCAGGATGAGTTGGAGAGATAAAACCTGGAGGTTGTCTGACATAGACTTCCTCTTTGATGTCTCCATTTAAGAAGGCACTCTTGACATCCATCTGATAAACCTTGAAGCCCTTGTGAGCTGCATAAGCTAAAAATATCCTGATGGCTTCTAATCTTGCAACAGGTGCAAAGGTCTGGTCGTAGTCAATTCCTTCTTCTTGAGAATATCCTTGGGCAACTAGCCTTGCCTTGTTCCTTATTATTACTCCTTGATCATCCAGTTTGTTTCTGAATACCCATTTTGTTCCAACAATGGAATGATCCTTAGGCTTGGGCACTAGTTCCCATACTTTGTTCCTCTCAAATTGATGCAACTCCTCTTGCATGACAATGATCCAGTGTGGATCTTGCTCTGCATCTTGAATGGACTGAGGTTCAATTTGAGAAAGGAAGCAGGTGTGCAACAGGTTTTGGTTGACCTGATTTCTGGTTTGCACACCAGCTGAGATTTCTCCAATTATCTGGGAAATTGGATGGTCTCTTGATGTTACTAAATCAACAGGGGGTGTTGATTGTTCACCAACCTGTGTTGTTGTTTCCTCTTGTGGTACAACAACTGGCTCTTCAGGTTGTGCTTCAATATGTTGAGCATTGCTTTCATCTTCACTGCTTTCATCCTCTTGAGCAACCTGTAGCTTGTTCATATCTTCAACTAGAGAGTGTTCCTGCAAAGGTTCTATGGTAGAAGAAATCTTCTCCTTGAAAGACATGTTAGTTTCATCAAAAGAAACATGAACAGATTCCTCAATTTTCAATGATGATTTATTATAGACCCTATAGGCCTTGCTGATCATGGAGTATCCCAGAAACACTCCTTCATCAGCTTTGGCTTGAAATTTTGCTAGATGTTTCTTATCATTATTGTGAATATAGCAAATGCAACCAAAAATTTTGAAATAGTCAACTTTAGGTTTCTTCCCTTTGAGTAATTCATAGGGAGTCTTTCCCTTCAGTTTATGTATCAGACTTCTGTTCAGCACATAGTTGGAGGTGTTCACTGCCTCTGCCCAGTAGGATAGAGGTAGATGAGCATCTGACAACAATGTAGTGGCAGATTCAATAAGGGTTCTATTTTTCCTTTCAGCTACCCCATTTTGTTGAGGAGTTCTAGGAGCTGAGAAAGTATGTCTGATCCCTTCACTCTGACAGAACTCTTGCATAAGAAGAGAATCAAACTCTGTCCCATGATCACTTCTGATCAGGGCAATGTGAGTATTGAACTCAATCTTTATACATTTGAGAAACTCTGTCAGACACTTAAAGTTATCAGACTTCTTCCTTAGAAAGAACACCCAAGTGAATCTAGAGAAGTCATCTACAATCACTAAAGTGTAGGATTTCCCTCCTAGGCTTTGTACTGTGATGGGTCCAAATAGATCCATGTGTAACAGATACAATATCCTAGGTGAATCACTCTTATTAAGTGACTTAAAACTGTTCTTAGTTTGCTTGCCTAATTGACAAGCCTTGCAGAGTCCTTCCTTCTTGTAGGGGCCAGAAGGTAGTCCTCTAACAAGGTTGTCCTTGGAGAGCCTAGCAATAGTTCTAAGGTTTAGGTGTCCTAATCTCTTATGCCATAAAACATTTGGTCTACAAACTGAATTGAATAAACAGATATCTATAGTAGTTGAAAGAAAGTCTACTAGGTAGATGTTACCTTTCCTTTTACCTGTCAACACAGTTGTGTTGTCCTCTGACTTGATTTTGCATGAAGTTTTGCTGAAGTTCACCTGGTAGCCTTCATCACATAGCTGACTGATGCTGATTAGGTTGTGCTTCAGTCCTTCCACATATGCTACCTTCTTGAAGGTTACAGAACCAATCTGGACTTCTCCATATCCTTTAGTCTGTCCAAAGTTGGAATCACCAAAGATAACTTTGGGTCCAAGCTTGGCTCTAAAGGAATTGAGGTTGTCCTTGTTCCCTGTCATGTGCTTTGAGCATCCACTATCCAAATACCATTGCTGGTTAGATGTTGGATAGGTCTTCACCTGCACATAAAACAATTTACTTGTTTTTGACCCAGTTTACCTTGGGCCTAGGTTGATAACCTTTAAATTCAGAAATGAAAGATATCCCTGGCTGACTCTTATATCCTTCAGGATGATATCTCCTTGGAGGTATAATCCATTCAGTATAAGGGTTAAATGTTTGGGATGAAGAACCCTTAGGATACAATTTTGACTTGCCCTTGAGAAAATTTCCAGAGCTCTGACCTCTGTTCGACGATCTTGGAGCTGCGTTCGACGATCGTGGGTCAGATCGTCGAGCTCCGTTCGACGGTCGACTATGGCTGAGGTCAGGTATATGGGATCGTCGAGCAGCGTTCGACGATCTTGGCTGAGATCGTCGATCAGCGTTCGACGATTTGTCCTGAGATCGTCGAGCTGCGTTCGGCGATCGTCGATCTTCATTCGGCGATCGTCGATCTCCGTTCGACGATTTGTACTGGACTTTAGTTTTCTGAGGCAGATCAGAATTTTTCCTGGCAACCTCTACAACTCCCTTTCCCTTGTCAGAAATGAACTTGATAGGGGTTGTTAGAACAATAGGTTGGCTGGATGAGGCACCCAAGCCCAGTGTACTGTTGAATCTTGAGTTCACTGTGCTTGTGATGTCCATCAGCTTGATGCTTCTCCCATTGAGAGATTCTTCAAGCTTCTTGGCCTCAGAGAGCTCACTCTTCAGTGAAGCTATCTGTTCCCTATAGTTCTCCAACTCCTGAGAGAGTTTGAGGTTTTCTGATTTTAAAGCATTTTGTTCAGATAATTGATTTCTGAGAGAGATGATCTCTTTCTCAGACTTTAGCAGGTCTAAACATAGTGCTTTAAATTCAAGTTTGAAATCTTCTGAAGTGAAATCAAAAGAGCTGATTACCTGATCTTCTTCAGGTTGAGTCTCTGAGTCTGACTCTGACTCCTCTTCCTCTGAGTTGTGTTGTGAGGCATTGATTGCCATCATGCAGAACTCCTTTTCCTCTGCATCATCCTCATCATCACTTGAGCTGGAAGAGGCTTCTGACTCCTCTTCAGTCTCACTCCAGGATTCAGCAACAAATCCTTTCCTTGTGTGCTTATTTTTGCTGGTGGAAGGTTTGCTACTTCCATTCCTTTTGGAGTCCTTCTCCTTTCTTCTTTCTTTTCTGTCCCTTCTGTCCTTGTTCTTGTTTTCTGGACAGTCAGGAACCATATGCCCTGGTTTCCTGCAACCAAAGCAAATAATGTCTTTGCTATTGCCAATGGACTTGTCATACCTTGGCTTATCCTGCTCCTTGTATGATCTTCTTCTGAAGTCCTTTCTGGCCATCTTATAGAATCTTTTGGCCAACAAGCTGAGAAGTTCATCATTGGCTGTTCCTTTTTCTTCAGGCAGATCCTCAGTTGCCTTGAATGCTATAGTCTTCTCCTTTCTTGTGGCTGGTGAAGCAGCCTTCTGTTCTTCCTCTCTGTTCTTGATGAGTAGCTCATAAGATTTGAGCTTACCCAACAAGGCTTCAGTGGTGATCTCATTCAGGCTTCTGGCATCTTTAATTGGCCAGATTCTTGAATCCCAAGTGCTGGGGAAGCACATTAGGATCTTGTCATTAAGTTCTGTCAGTGAGATCTCTTTTTTTAATGTCCTCAGTTCACTGACAATTAGACTCAGTCTGTTGTACATGTCTCCCACTGTCTCAGTTTCTCCCTTCTTGAAGTTCTCATATTGGGAGATGAGATGGGATCTTCTGTCCTTTCTCTCATCAGCTGATCCTGAAACTATTTCTGAGAGCTTGTCCCAGATCTCCTTGGCTGAATTACATTCAGCTACCTTCTAAAAAATGTCATCTGACATTGTCTGAGCTAGAATGTTCATTGCCTTGGCATCAGCTACTTTCCACTTTTTGATGTCAGCATCTGTTCCTGATGGAGGTGGAACAGCATTTGTGCTTGTGCTCTCTGGAGGTCTTGGACACACTGTCAAGACAGAATTAAAAATATCTTCGTCAATAGAATTCATGTAGAGTCTAATCCTTGCTTTCCAAAGTGCAAACTTTGATAGATTGCACACTGGAGGTCTGGTGCTAGCATAATCTTTGTTTTGGGCCATGATTTGTGCAAGCTAAATCTAATAATAAAATACAAAAGAAGGATCTAGTTTGGGATCTTGGGGTTCAGGTGTTAGCCTGTACAACCAAACAGATATGGTATGTTTAACCAACCTCCCTCTGATACCAATTGAAAGGGGAAACTAGATCTGATATACTCTAAAGGGGGGGGGGGGTGGATAGAGTATATGGTGCTTTTTAAAACACAAAGAAAAACTTTTGCAAAGCTTTACAACAATTGTTGTAATGAGTGTGAGCAGGGAAGCAGAAATAAAACTAATCACAAAACTAAGCTATGCAGAAACTAAGCACAAGAAAATCTAGGCCAGAAACAAAAAGACAACATGCAGAACCAGATGACACAAGGAAATATAGTGGTTCCCCAACTTGGGTACATCCACTCTTCTACCACCCTAGGTAGGAATCCACTGCAGGATGAGTTGATCAGGTGTCCTGGGCACCAATGAGCTTTTGATAAGGTGCTCAAAAACCAAAACAGATTTTTTGATCAGGTGTCTTGCCACCAATGAGCTTTTGACAAGGTGCTCAAAAACCAGATTCAAAATTTTGAAGGGAGTTTGAAAAACCCTTTACAGAGAGGGGGTTGAGAGAGTTGTGGCAGTCTTCTCTTTCTCAATCAACTGAGAAGACTAAGTGGATTGATTTCAAAGCTCCCCCTGTGTCCTTGATCTTCAGGAAGATGAGCTTTGCTGAGGGTGATAGGCCTTCAAAAATAGATCTCCAGCAGAAGATGATTTCAGCAAGCTGAAATGTTGATTGTCTGGAGTCTTGAAATGATGTTGGCCTTGAACACTTGAGAGTTGAAGAGATCTGAAGAATGTTTGAAAGCTCGATCTCTTGATGAGTGTTCTTCTGAATTCTTGTTGACAAAATATTTTTTTTGAGTCTCTGTATATTGAGAGGTGTCCTATTCTTGTCAATCTCTATTCTCTGTCTTTATTCAAAAACATTCTCTCTTTTATTCTCTGAGTCTGAATAGAATATTACTCTGTCAAAGATAGCCGTTGGTCTGCATTGATTACAGCCTTAATTGCATAATATGTTCTGAAGGAAAGTCCACTGAATTGTTCCTTGAAAAATCCCTTGAAACTTGCTCCAGAAGTAAATGAAAATGGCTGGCAGATCTTCTGAATTAAATGCAGAATAACTTCTATCTGATTTGAATTTGAATTCTGAGAGATAACTGAAATCGTCGAACTGAGCTCTGATATCGTCGAGCTGAGCTCAGCGAATTGGAAAATGCAAGCAGCAAAGAAATCGTCGATCTGAGCTCAAAGATCGTCGAACTGAGCTCAGAGATAAGGATCCAGTGCAGAGTCAAAATCGTCGACCTGAGCTCAGCGATCGTCGAATGGAGTTCGACGATATTGAGAAGTTGAGCTCAGCGATCGTCGACCAGAGCTCGACGATATTAAGAAGTTTGAGCTCAGCGATTGTCAAATGGAGCTCGACGATCTGTCAAAGTTGAGCTAGACGATCGTCGACCGGAGTTCGACGAAACGTCGTGCTGAGCTCGACGATTTGGACTTAGTCTCCAGAAAAACTTGGGTCTTCAGGGCAGCTTCCAATCCTAGCCTTCTAACCCTTAAACTCAATTCTAATTGACCTATAATCTATACAGAAGGTCAAAACATAAATTCCTAGAGACATAGTGATCCTGACCCAAATTAGTAATAGGGTGTTCCAACACAGGGCGTGTAACCTACTTTACTCGAGTACTTTAAAACTACTCGAGTAACCTCGGCAGCTACATGAGTACTTCAGTCACGCCCCTGGGTCACGCCCGTGACCCAGGGCATGTAACCTGCTCTGGACGACTTCTCCAGTTCACAAGTGCCGCCTTTTTTCCTCCACTTTCCTGAACTCAAGCCTGCCCTCCTGACTCAAAACTCACATGGGTGCCTTGCGTGAATCGGGACGTTACAAATCCTATAAACAAAATAAAAGATTTCATCCCCGAAATCAGGCTAGTGTTATGGGGAAGACAAGCATACAGACAATACATATGCCTTTAATCAAAATTATCCGGTGGAAATAATCCCGGGTAGCGTTTTTGCATCAAGTCCACCGGCTCGCAGGTAAACTCTTCCTTCCCATGATTGGACCATTGTACCTTCACCAAGGGAGCACTTTTTCGGCGTAATGTTCTTATCTCGTTGTCAACAATCCGCACCGGCTCTAGTCGCACAGACCTGTTCGATGCCACTACACCATCAGTAGTGGGAATATATTGATCGGACCGCAACAGCGCCTTTCGAAGCGACGACACATGGAACACGTCATGGAGTTTCTCTAGTTCTGATGGTAACTCCAACTGATAGGCCGACGTGCCAATCCTTTCCAAAATAGTATAAGGTCCCACATATCTTGGGCTGAGCTTTTTCACACCACGAACCCGTGACACTCCATGCATCGGCCGGATCTTTGGAGACACCTTATCTCCCACTTGAAACTCCATCATTCGGTGCTTTGAATTATAATACTTTGCCTGTCGACTTTGAGCCTCCAGCATACGATCTTGTATTAGCCTAACCACTGCATCGGTATCATCAATATACTCGATACCCAAGGTCCTCGGGTCTTCATCGTGCACCCAAGATACGGGGTTATGCACCTTCTACCATAAAGTGCTTCATGAGGTGCCATACCGATGCTCGCTTTATGACAGTTGTTGTAGGAGAATTCCACCAGTGCTATGAGTCTTTCCCATGGCTCACCCATATCCAACACACATAATCTCAGCAGATCCTCCAATGTCCTAATGGTCCTTTCAGACTGCACGTCCGTCTGAGGATGAAATGCGGTGCTGAAGGTAAGGCATGAGCCCAAATACGCATATACCGCCTTCCACTCCCTTGAAGTAAAGCGACCATCACGGTCAGAAACGATCGTCTTAATCACACCCTGATATCATACAAACTGCTCTACGAAGAGGCGTACCAAGACGTCTATGTAAACCACCCCCCCCCCCCCCCCCACCTTTTTTTTTCTTTTCAACACCGGGGTCTTTGAAAGATATGGTACCTAAACACCTAGAGGGGGGGGGGGGGTGAATAGGTGACCTAATCCTCTTCTAACTTTGTTGGCAGCCAAACAATTATTTCACAGATTTCTAACTATTTTTGCACAGCAAACAGCAATAACAAAACATACACATCACAGCACACAGTGTTTTATAGTGGTTCCCCAAGATATGGGTACATCCACTTTCCCCCTTTGCCTATCTAGCAGTGTACTAGATTCGGCCAAACTTCTCCACTGTCTCAGAACCCAAATTGGTTCCTACCTCAGGCCCAAAGCCTTACAACTCAGCTTTATCCCAAAGCCTACACTCAGCCAATCAAGGCCTACACTCAGCCAACCAAGGCCTACACTCAGCCACAAGGCCTACACTCAGAGATTACAATCTCCTACACTCAGGCTAACAAGCCCTACCCTCAGCCTTTATAAATATAGGCTTACAAATCACTCAGATCCAAAGGATCCTACAGGTTAAAAATGTAATACAATTAATAACTCTACAACTCAGAATTAAAGGAGGGGAGTTGAGAGTTTCTTGATGAGTTCTTGGAAGAACTCAGCTGGATTCACCCTGACTTAGCTTTCTTCAAAGCTTCTTGAGTAGAACTGAATAAGACTGAATCCTCTGCAGTTGTTCCTTGACCTCTGCCACTTAAGATCCAGAATTGAATCTGAATCCTTCTTCTCAGCCTAGTTCCAGAGGCTGATTTCTTGGATGGAGCCCTCTCTCTCCAACTTCTTAGATCTGCACTTGGACTGCAAGATCTTCTTGTATTGATACTCTGTGTACCACTTTTCTGATTACTTGAATAATCTGTACCACTTGTTAATCACTTGATCAACTCTTTCAACAACCACTCACAGACCTCTTTCTGTAAACTGTGGGTGCCTATTTATAGGCTTTCTTCATGGTAACCGGCTGGACCGGTTCATAACTGACTTCTGACATCTCTGACAGTTGCTGTAGACCGGCTGGAACGGCAGCTGTCATGTCATCCAGTCACTTCTTGAAATTCTCTAACTGTTTGTAAGTGTCGAGAGTTTCTGTCTTTAAGTGTCTACACTTATGGTCCAAGTGTCGACACATGTTGTGTAAGTGTCGACACAAGTCTACAAGGTGTCGACACAACTCCTTGTATGTCTCGACACAGATTCTTCTTCAGGTGTCGATACTGAAATTAAGTGTCGACACAAGTACTTGATCTTCTATCTTTAACTGAATTCTTCTAAGTGTCGACACATCTCCTTTGTGTCGACACAACTTCTTGTGTTGAATCTGTCAAGTGTTGACACTGCTTCTAGGTGTCGACACATAGTCTTTTATGTTGATTCTTGCTGAGTGTCGACACAGCTCCTTGTGTCGACACACCTTCTTCTTGTTGAGACTCCAGATGAGTGTCGACACTTGTACTTAGAATAATTTGTAGTTCTTTCTGTTCTTTGTTAAGTGTCGACACAGCTCCTTGTGTCGACACTTTCTTCAAGTGTTGAGTCTTTATCTGTGTGTCGACACATTGTTCTGGGTGTCGACACATACTTCAAATGCTGACTCTTCTATATAGTGTCGACACATTGTGTTGAGTGTCGACACTTACTTAGACTCTGCAGACTTTTGCTGAGTGTCGACACAGCTCCAAGTGTCGACACTTTCTGGTGTAGACACAGCTTCACTGAGTGTCGACACAGCTCCTTGTGTCGACACTTTCTGTCTGCACTTTTCTTTACTGAGTGTCGACATAGCTCCAAGTGTCGACACTTTCTGTCTGGTGTCGACTCTGCATCCCAGGTGTCGACACAATGACTCCAAGTGTCGACACTGCTTGTCTGGGTGTCGACACAAGCTTTCTCAAGTGTCGACACTTTCCCTCTGGGTGTCGACACATGGACTTAGAAACTTTTTGCTTCAGTCCAGTACTTTCTTAACCTGCACAAATAACTCAAACATACATCAAATACATTATGATGTATATCATTGAGATGGGTGAGGCTTCTTCAAATCAGGTACATTTGACCAATGTACCCAACAATCTCCCCCTATTTGGAGAAGTCATAACCCTTAGTCAATGATATACACCATCTATAATTAAAATTACAAAATGATGTACAACAGTTTATAAACAGCAGGGTAAACATAAACATGTAATATTTCACACATGTATACACATTCAACATTGCAGAACAAACAACAAATAGACACATTCTCAGAACAATCATGAAATATATTTATCATATATTGTTCTAACATTTTTCTAATACATCTTCAATGATTTACAAAAATGTTTTTCATTCAAAAGTTTACAACAATCTTCAAGTTAATTCTTAGTCTATTTCTGATCAGGTTCCTTGATAACTATTCCCTTTCCAGCTTAAACTTGAGCTTTGACAGGGGCATCAACAGTTGCAGCATCAGCAGACTTCTTTCCTTTTAAGTCCTTCTTCTTCAGCTCTTCTGCTTTGATTTTCTGCCTCTCAAAGTAGTGATATGGCTTGGGGAAGTACTTGCTAGGCTCCACAGCAGTAGGAGGTAGCTTTCCCATCTTAGCCTTCCTTCTGAATTGTACTATTGCCTCCTGCCTGATCTCATGCTTTCTCCATTCTACCTCAGAGAACCATTTGTTCCTGTCATTCATGTTATCTTTGGCAGCTTTCCAGGCAGTTAGAATTATATTCCTAGAGGTAGGGCTCCATTGTTCAAAATCTGGCTTTTGTTCTGCTTGTTCCCTAAACCTCTTTTTAGACTGCCTTGTCTCTTCTTCTTTATTCATAGCCTCTTGCAGAGCTTCAGAAATAGTTTGAATAACCTTTTCAATATGAACATTGGCCTTGCCCTCAGTTGGGCTATACATTGTGCTGATATCTGCTTGAACCATGTCAAAGTCTGGAGGTGGATATATCACTTGAGCTACTTCTGCTTGCTCACCTCCAAGATAGGCATTTTGAATCCCTGATTCAGCAACATTATCATCATCACAGAGTGGAGGATAGCCCAGTGTAGCTCTGATGGAGTTAGATATCTATTTGGCATGGTCAGAGCTAGCTTTGACTAATACTCTCTCCCCCTTTATGACTTCTCTGGCCATATGGTCTCTGACATCATCCTTTTGAAACCTTATTTGACTGTCCAAGTATCTGATCCCTTCTTTGAAAAATGGTTTAAGCTTTTGCAATTGTTCAGAGATAGCTTTCTGGGAATCTTGAATTGCAGTCTTGACAGCAGTAATCTCAGCTTGAAATACTTGATCAAAGTCAGCCTTAACTGCAGCAGCAAATGTAGAAGGTTCAGCAGTCTTATTCTTTAATTCTGTGAGTAGAGCATTATGTGACTCAGTCAGATTGTCATTCAGTCTGATTTGGTTTTCCAGCACATATCCTTGCTTTAAGGCTATATCATCTACCTGTGCCTTTATCTTCTCTTGGTGTGTTGCCAGATACACCACTGCATTCCCACCTTTGTGGAAGCATTCATTCATCTCCTTCTTATTAAGGTTCATCTCAAACCTTATAGACTTTATTTCCTGTGCAAGATCAAACTGTAGGGTCTTGTGCCCTTCATCCACATATGTCTCAATTGCCTTTCTTTGCTCATCCAATTTGATCTGTAGTGCAACCATTAAAGCACTATAATCAGCAGTTGGAGCTTGCTGAACTATAGGCTGTGGGGCAATGGATTGCAAGGCTTTTTTATAACTCTGACTTCTCCTCTTGAAGACATAGAGTTTCTTCTTTTTAGCCTTTGCAGCCTCATCTTCTTCAGATTCTGAAGTGCTGGCTATTTCAACCCTGTCCTTTGGGCTTGGAGGTTTGTCAGCTTGCACAGTAGTGGCTTTCTCACTTTCTGGCCTTAAAGGCTCTTCCAGAATTGTCAGTTGCTCCCCCTCAGCAGCAGCACTCTTATCTTCAGCAGTAGCATCCTTGTCCATATCAAAATCTTCTTGATTTAGATTTAGAAACAAATCTTCCATTGTATATTCAGGTGGAGATTGTGCAGGAGAAGTTCTTGGTTCTTCCACCACTTGAGAAGTATCATCTTGAACTATAGCAGATGTGTCTTCTAAAACAACATCTGGAACTTGAGTATACAGCTGAGTTTGCTGAAGATCACCAGACAAATCAGCATCTTCTATAATATAGTCTAAAGTTTTTAGGTCAGTGAGTACCTCTTGGATGATGGTGGTGGCTTGCTCACTGTCCAGAGTAGAGGGTTCTTCTACTACTGGAGGCTCCCCCTGGCTCTGATCCCTGTGGATGGGGCTAGCCTGTGGTAGCTCCCCCTGGATCTCAGCATTATCTTCAGCAGCAGGGGTCTTCTCTGCAGCCACATCCTCTTGATCATCTGGAGTGAAAACAACTTGTTCTTCACTATCAGAACTGCTGGAGGACTCTTGTTCCACAACAGCAGTTTTTCTCTTCTTCTTAGGAGGAATCTCCTTCTCAGTAACTGGCTTCTCTGGGGTTGCCACTTCCTTGGACAACACCCTGTCCCATCTGGAAAATATCCTTTGGTCCATCTTCCTCATGTGGTTGATCTTGCTTCCAGCAGCATTGCTCATTACCTCTGGTATTGTACCAGCTAGGTAGAGACTTATAATTCTGCCCAGATTGGGCTTCTTCAAGCTCTCCTTGATCTTGTCAAAAACCACTATTGACCAGTCTGTTTTCAGAGTGAATATGATTCTAGTCATAAGTCCAAACATAGAGGCAGACACCCTGTCATGTCCTCCAGGCTTACTGAGAATAACGATCCTATCTTCATCTTGGGATCAAGACCACACCAGGTTAAAGCTTCTCTGGTCTTTGAAGCAGTTACTTCTTCTTCATCTTGTGTTTTAGGTAGCTGGAGTACCTTCCTCAGACTCTTTGGTGAAATCTTGACCTTAGATCCATAAACTCTGGATTTGATTCTGTATCCAGAGTCATCTACAGCAGCTCCATTAAGGAATTCAAGAACTTCCTTTTTCCAAATCTTTGTTGGTTCTGAAACCAAGTATTCCAATCCAGAATCGGCGACTAGGGTTACTACCGCCTTGATTTCCGCATCTGCATTGTCGAACGCACCGCGCACTAGCTCATAGCCCTCGTTCACGTTCTCCTCAAGCTTGGGTGCCATTAGGGTTGAAGAATTTATCTTTAGAAAAGAGAGGTGTCGACACAGTAGTTTTGGTCTCGAAACTTTGAAAGCGTGTCGACAAACAAAGACAGAACCCTATTTATACCTTTCTGATTTTGAAGATGAACAGGCGGGACAGCTAGCTTAACATGTGTCGACACTGGCAATAAGTGTCGACACTGACTTATAATGTCTCGACACATATGTGTCGACACAAGTTTAGTGAACAGATATTATGTGTCGACACTTGGTTATGTGTCAACACAACATATCTCGACACATAGTCGAGACTTTACTTAGAAAAATTCTGAGTAAAACATAAGTGTCGACACCACTATTCTGTGTCGACATAGACTTGTCTATGTGTCGACACCTTTTTACTTGGCCAATTTTCAATTCTGTAAACTTAGTCTAAGTTTATCATTCCTAGTTCAATTTTGAATCTATTGAACTTAGCTTCTTCTAGGGGCTTAGTATACATATCAGCTAGTTGTTCATCTGTTTTAACATATTCAAGTACAATATCATTTCTTTCTACATGCTCCCTAAGAAAGTGATATTTAATTTCAATATGTTTTGTTCTACTATGAGATACAGGGTTGTGAGCTATTGAAATAGCACTAATAGAATCACAGAAAAGTGGAGTTCTACTTACCTGAAATCCATAGTCCTGTAGCTGATGTTGAATCCACAGAAGTTGAGCACAACAACTTCCTGCAGCTACATATTCTGACTCAGCTGTGGAGATATCCACACTGGTTTGCTTCTTGCTGCTCCATGAAATTAGTCTCCCACCTAGGAATTGACAGGTTCCAGTAGTGCTTTTTCTATCTTCTTTGCATCCTGCAAAGTCTGCATCTGAATAACCTGTTAGATCAAAATCTCCATTCCTAGGGTACCAGAGGCCTAGATAGGGAGTGCCCTTTAGATATCTCAAAATTCTCTTGATTGCAGTCAAGTGAGACTCTTTAGGGTAGGCTTGATACCTTGCACAAACACATGTAACATACATGATGTCTGGTCTACTAGCAGTCAAGTATAATAGGGAGCCAACTATCCCTATATACAAGGTTTCATCTACAGGTTTCCCTGCATCATCCTTGCTAAGAGACATACTTGACCCCATAGGAGTCTTCATAGTGCTGGATGAATCCATACCATATTTCCTTATGAGTTCTAGGGTGAACTTGGACTGACATATGGATAAACCATTTTCAGTCTGTTTAACTTGGAGACCCAAGAAAAACTTCAGCTCTCCCATACTACTCATCTCAAACTGACTTTGCATAAGCTTTGCAAACTTTTTGCAAAGACTACTTTCAGTAGACCCAAATATAATGTCATCTACATATATTTGGACAAGTATGACTTTGCCTCTAGATTCCCTAAGAAATAGAGTCTTATCTATTTTCCCCCTTGAAAACTTGTTCTCAATGAGGAAACTAGATAGGGTTTCATACCAAGCTCTAGGTGCTTGTTTTAACCCATATAAAGCTTTCCTAAGTCTATAGACATGATGAGGTAGAGTTGGATCAACAAAACCTGAAGGCTGCTCCACATAGACTTCTTCCTTAAGATTACCATTTAAGAATGCTAACTTGACATCCATCTGGTAAACCTTGAATCCTTGATAGGTTGCATAGGCCAAGAACATCCTTATTGCTTCCAGTCTGGCTACTGGAGCAAAGGTTTGATCAAAGTCAATACCTTCTTCTTGTCTATATCCTTTTGCAACCAGTCTAGCTTTATTCTTAATGATGACCCCTTGTTCATCCATCTTATTTCTGTAGATCCACTTAGTTCCTATTACATTGTGGTCTTTAGGTTTTGGAACCAGTTCCCAAACCTTACACCTCTTGAACTTATTAATCTCTTCTTGCATTACTTCAGTCCATTGTGGATCTTGTATTGCTTCTTCAAATTTCTTAGGTTCAACTTGAGACAAAAAGCTGGAGTAGATTGCTGCATTCATGTATCTGCTCCTGGTTTGAACTCCTTGTCTTGGATCTCCAATAATCTGCTCTACTGGATGATCTCTAAGATGCCTATTGGCTGGAGGCATCCTAACTTCAGGTTGAACCTCCTCAGCATCTGCATCATGCTGTATTCCTTGTATTTCTTCAGCTATTGGCACATGTAGTTCTCCCCCTGGACAACAGCTACTCTCTTCTCCTTGCTGTCTTGTAGCAGGCACTTCTTCTATAGTAAGCTTGTCCATTTCCTTTGTCAAACCTGTGGGGCTGCATACATTGCTAGACAACTCACTGTTAATAAGTTTTGTCTCATCAAAAACTACATGCACTGATTCTTCTACAACTTGTGTAGTCAAGTTGTAGACTCTATAAGCCTTACTATTATTGTTGTACCCAACAAAGATTCCCTCTTGGGACTTGGCAGCAAACTTTGTTAAGTAAGACTTCCCATTGTTAAGTATGAAGCATTTACAACCAAAGATCCTAAAGTAGGATATGTTTGGTTTCCTACCTTTCACTACTTCATAGGGGGTCTTGTTTAGCCTTTTAGTGATGGTAGCCCTATTTATAACATGGCATGCAGTGTTAACTGCTTCAGCCCAGAAATACTCTGGTAGTGATGTGTCACTTAATAGGGTCCTACCAGCCTCTATCAAGGTTCTATTCTTCCTCTCAGCAATGCCATTTTGCTGAGGTGTTCTAGGTGAAGAGAATTCTTGAAATATCCCAAAGTCTTCACACAGTTTTGTCATGTTATCAGACTGAAATTCAGTACCATGGTCACTTCTAATTTTGACCACTGTACAGTTTAGTTCATTCTGAATTTGCTTGACAAAGCTAAGGAAGACACTAGATGTTTCAGATTTCTGTCTTAAAAAGAACACCCAGGAAAACCTTGAGTAGTCATCAACAACTACAAAGGTATAGACCTTCCTACCTAAGCTGTGAACTGGCATTGGACCAAAGAGATCCATATGCAAGAGGTATAAACACCTCACAGCATCTTTGTTATCTATGCTTCTAAAGGTGGATTTAGTCTGCTTGCCCTTTTGATAAGCTGAGCAAATACCATCTTTGACACACTTAACTTGAGGACCATTCCTCACTAACTCTTTGCTAAAGAGTTTGCTAATAGTCTTGTAGTTAAGATGAGGTAGCCTCTTGTGCCATTTGACACAATGAGAGACTATCTCATCAGCTACAAGACAAACTGGAGAACCATTGTTCTCAATCATAATGTCTAGACAATAGACATTCCTCTTCCTATATCCTGTCAAAATGATCTCTTGATCACTTGACCTCTTGATATGACAACCATTTTTAACAAATGAGATGTCATACCCTACATCACTTAATTGACTTATACTTATTAGGTTGTGTTTCAACCCTTTAACATAAGCCACTTGAGTAATGGTAACTAAGTTTGAAGAAATGTTACCAAACCCTTTGATGATTCCTTTTTCAGAACCACCAAAGGTCACTTTAGGACCATTTTTGATTGGAATGTAGTCCTTCAGTAGTCCCCTTGTTCCAGTCATATGTCTGAAACATCCACTATCCAAGTACCATGTAGGGGTATGACCACTTGGATTGACCTGCAAAACAAATTAATGAACCTTAGAACCCAAAGTATTCTTGGGTCCTTGGTGATTGTTAGTTTGCAATTTGACAAACCTACCTGCTGGCATTCCAACAGGTAGTTTGGAACTCACTTTGGCACTCACATTGTGCCAACAGTCCACTGCAAAATGGCCAACTTTGCCACAGCACCAACATTCAAATTTATTGTACCTTTGCTTAGGTACTGCCTTGGCTGTCTTGACTACAGCAGGCTTGTTGAATGTTGGGGCTTTGCCCTTGTACTTATACTTGGACTGCTCAGTCCCTGCAGGTCTAACAAAACCCAGTCCAGCCTTGCCTTTATGATGAACAAATTCATCAATTAAAGGTAGCACTGATTTAGGTTTTGAAAACCTAGCAACAAGCTCTCTCTCTTTCTGAAGATTGATCTCCAGATTCTTAATTTGATCATTCTTATAGGTGATAGTTCCCATCTGAATCACTGTAATGTGTTTCAGCCTGCCTACCTCATTCAGTTTTTGATCAAATTGCTTCTCAAAATCTGTTGCAACAGCCTTGAGATCAGCAATCTCCTTTGCCTAACTTTTGGCTAGGGTCTTGCTTTTCTTGTAGGCTTGCAACAGTACCTTATATTCATCTATAAGCTGATGAATATCTTCCTCAGACTCAGATATATTCTCATCACTTGATGAAGAGGAATCTGATTCTGAACTAGAACAAGAAACTGAATTTAAACTTGAACTTTGTACCTGACTGGGTCCTGGCTGTTCCAGGATTTTGGCACTCTCTGTCAAAGCCATTAGCCCTTGCCAATGACTTTCTTCTTGTTCATAAATTGACTCCAAGATCTGCATGAATTCTTCCTCTTCTTCTTCTGCAAACAGTCCTATGTAGGCTTCAGCCTCAGACTCAGTTTCTGAAGAAGAGATATCTGATAGAGTCTTCTCCTTCTTAGCAACAAAAGACTTTTCTTTCTTCCCTTTGAAGTGAGTCTTTTTCCTGTCACCAGATTCCTTTCTCTTCTCTAGACAATCTGTAATAACATGGCCCTGTCTATTGCAGCAATAGCAAACAATCTTTGAACCAGTTGCCTTGCTTGATTTTGTCCTTTTCTTGTCATTCTTTGAAGATCTCTTTTTCTGATAAGAGTCTTCCTTTACTTGTGATGTAGAAGGCCTTGACCTCCACTGTTTCTTTTTTAAAAACTTCTGAAAGTGTTTAGTGAAAGCAGCAAAGTCTTCATCACTTTCACTGCTCTTAGACTTTGAGCTGACAGACTCATCAGACTCTGATTCAACTACCTCTGTAGGTGGAGTTGAAGACTTATTCCTGCACTTTCTGGGAAGTTCTGTCTTGAAAGCAACAGTTCTTTCTTTGTGCTCAGTCCTTGTTGATTTCTCCTCCTCTTTTCTCACTGTTAATTGCATTTCATAAGACAATAGCTTGCCAAACAGTGTGGGAGGAGGAATTTCCCCCAACTTAGCCATTTCTCTTATGGCACAGATCTTGGTGTCCCAATCTTTGGTTAGGGACCTTAAGAACTTGTCATTTAGTTCATAGTTAGTGAACTCTCTTCCATAAGACATGAGTTCATTAACTATTCTGTAAAATTTCTTATAGCACTCAGTGATGCTGTCACCCTTTCCTTGCCTAAAGCTTTCATACTCCTGATTTAGCAAGGACTTCCTATCTTGCCTAACTTCTTCAGAACCTTCCATATAGACAATGAGAGTATCCCACATCTCTTTTGTTGTCTTACAATGAATTAAGTTCTGAAAAGTGGCATCATCAATGACACTCACTATTATGTTCTGTGCCCTCTTGTCCATGGTAGCTATGACAATCTCATCCTTAGTCATCTCAGAGAAATCCTTTGGAGTCCTCTGATTTGCATCCAATACTGAAATCTTCATTGGCACATAAGGCCCTTCCTTTACTGTGATGTAGATTCTAGGGTCAAAGGCTTCCATAAATAGCCTTACCCTCTCTTTCCAGATCCCAAAGATCTCTTTCCTGCATATGGGTAATTTCATGGAACCCAATTCCTTGTGATTCTCATAAGAACCCATGTTTCTTGATGTTCTTGAATTTCTTGAATCTGTGGATTGCTTTACACTGAATCTGTCAAACAGGATCTCCTCAGACTGTTAGTCCTTTTAGAGTAACCTGGCTCTGATACCACTTGAAAGATATGGTACCTAAACACCTAGAGGGGGGGGGGGGGTGAATAGGTGACCTAATCCTCTTCTAACTTTGTTGGCAGCCAAACAGTTATTTCACAGATTTCTAACTATTTTTGCACAACAAACAGCAATAACAAAACATACACAGCACAATCACAGCACAGCACACAGTGTTTTATAGTGGTTCCCCAAGATATGGGTACATCCACTTTCCCCCTTCGCCTATCTAGCAGTGTACTAGATTCGGCCAAACGTCTCCACTGTCTCAGAACCCAAATTGGTTCCTACCTCAGGCCCAAAGCCTTACAACTCAGCTTTATCCCAAAGCCTACACTCAGCCAATCAAGGCCTACACTTAGCCAACCAAGGCCTACACTCAGCCACAAGGCCTACACTCAGAGATTACAATCTCCTACACTCAGGCTAACAAGCCCTACCCTCAGCCTTTATAAATATAGGCTTACAAATCACTCAGATCCAAAGGATCCTACAGGTTAAAAATGTAATACAATTAATAACTCTACAACTCAGAATTAAAGGAGGGGAGTTGAGAGTTTCTTGATGAGTTCTTGGAAGAACTCAGGTGGATTCACCCTGACTTAGCTTTCTTCAAAGCTTCTTGAGTAGAACTGAATAAGACTGAATCCTCTGCAGTTGTTCCTTGACCTCTGCCACTTAAGATCCAGAATTGAATCTGAATCCTTCTTCTCAGCCTAGTTCCAGAGGCTGATTTCTTGGATGGAGCCCTCTCTCTCCAACTTCTTAGATCTGCACTTGGACTGCAAGATCTTCTTGTATTGATACTCCGTGTACCACTTTTCTGATTACTTGAATAATCTGTACCACTTGTTAATTACTTGATCAACTCTTTCAACAACCACTCACACACCTCTTTCTGTAAACTATGGGTGCCTATTTATAGGCTTTCTTCATGGTAACTGGCTGGACCGGTTCATAACTGACTTCTGACATCTCTGACAGTTGCTGTAGACCGGCTGGAACGGCAGCTATCATTCATCCAGTCACTTCTTGAAATTCTCTAACTGTTTGTAAGTGTCGAGACTTTCTGTCTTTAAGTGTCGACACTTATGGTCCAAGTGTCGACACATGTTGTGTAAGTGTCGACACAAGTCTACAAGGTGTCGACACAACTCCTTGTATGTCTCGACACAGATTCTTCTTCAGGTGTCGACACTGAAATTAAGTGTCGACACAGGTACTTGATCTTCTATGTTTAACTGAATTCTTCTAAGTGTCGACACATCTCCTTTGTGTCGACACAACTTCTTGTGTTGAATCTGTCAAGTGTCGACACTGCTTCTAGGTGTCGACACATAGTCTTTTATGTTGATTCTTGCTGAGTGTCGACACAGCTCCTTGTGTCGACACACCTTCTTCTTGTTGAGACTCCAGCTGAGTGTCGACACATTCCCATAGTGTCGACACTTGTACTTAGAATAATTTGTAGTTCTTTCTGTTCTTTGCTAAGTGTCGACACAGCTCCTTGTGTCGACACTTTCTTCAAGTGTTGAGTCTTTAGCTGTGTGTCGACACATTATTCTGGGTGTCGACACATACTTCAAATGCTGACTCTTCTATATAGTGTCGACACATTGTGTTGAGTGTCGACACTTACTTAGACTCTGCAGACTTTTGCTGAGTGTCGACACAGCTCCAAGTGTCGACACTTTCTGGTATAGACACAGCTTCACTGAGTGTCGACACAGCTCCTTGTGTCGACACTTTCTGTCTGCACTTTTCTTTACTGAGTGTCGACACAGCTCCAAGTGTCGACACTTTCTGTCTGGTGTCGACTCTGCATCCCATGTTTCGACACAATGACCCCAAGTGTCGACACTGCTTGTCTGGGTGTCGACACAAGCTTTCTCAAGTGTCGACACTTTCCCTCTGGGTGTCGACACATGGACTTAAAAACTTTTTACTTCAGTCCAGTACTTTCTTAACCTACACAAATAACTCAAACATACATCAAATACATTATGATGTATATCATTGAGATGGGTGAGGCTTCTTCAAATCAGGTACATTTGACCAATGTACCCAATAGTCTTAGGCCCAGAACCGCCATTTTGCGGTGACTCCTTCACGCCCTGAAGAGTCATCACCACAAAGTGCCGATTCTGCCGGCCAATTCAATCACAGAAAAGTAGCATAATGAAGTAATGAAAACTAACAGTCCACAGAAAATCGCATATCATAGTAATAAATCTCCACGAAGGGAGTGTCCAAAGATTAATACATCAGAGAGCTAAAATATGGGCTTAAGCCCGGTACATCATATCCTCACTACAAAATCACTCATGCGGAAGAGAAAGCAGAAAAACTACTCAAGGTCGAGACTCACGGTCCCGGATATATGAACTCCGGAGCTAGACTGCCCCACCTCCAAGCGTATCGGTCTCTGGGGCTGCTCGTCCATGCTGGGCTCCACGATCCCCTAAATGATGCGGTTCGAAAACCGTTAGTATAAAAGACTAAGCCCTATCATCCCCCACCCCTTCCCCCATGGCTCCTAGGCACCGAGCGGAGAGGAAGAAAGGGGATGATTTGAAGGTGGAGAATATCAAAAAACAGATGGCAGCGGACCTATACTAGCAATTCTATAACAGGTATAGACAATAAGCTAAAATATGTAAAGTAACCTTCACTTATGTGAGAACACATAAGCCAAGGGGTCTTCTGTAAGGCTCCCATCATATAAAAAGTCCCATACCAATTTATACGTTGGGGTGTCGGTTATCACACAACAATATATAAATATATATCAAAATTGACCTTAATTTATAAACTTGCCCACACAAGCTTATAGACCAAGAGGTCATTTTGCAGGTCCTAATGTATAAGAGTCTCATTCCACTTATACTTTAGGTGTCAGGGTTAATTGAATCGATTATGCTATGACATGCAAGTGGATATGATGGATCATACAAGTGCAACACACACACCCGACTTTGTGCACACAGACCTTTAGTTCCCCCTTTCTGGAGCCGTAACCTCCCAGGATACCTCCGTAGTGGCATACGGAAGCGGTGGGTTGGGCCTCTCCCACCTCTAAACCAGTAAAGCACTACCGGTCAGACCTATCGTACGCCTCAACGTTTGGTGCACGAAGCGGACTCCTGCATACTCTTGCCGGCTGGCGCACCGGAATTCTGTTGGCGAAGTGCTAACCACACTTGCCGAGTCAACGTATTGGCTTCGGTGTATCGAGCCTCCAATATCGAAGACCCACCACCTTAAATTTTCCTTCATTTTATGCACATGCAAATTTAGCGTAATCAAAAATCGAGCCGAAGCTCCTCGGACCAACACGTCCGTCTCTAACAATCGAGTCGAAGCTCCTCGGGCCCAAAGTCTGTCTTTTAACCATCCGAGCCGAAGCTCCCAGCTATCTTCCAGTTCTATCAGTGTTTGTGAAAGGTGCAACCCTAATTACTAAGTTACTCTTTTCAGCTTGTTAAAACAGTTTACGTTAACCCAGGACTGCCCCCGGTATTCCCTGTGAAGGACTCTCAAGGGGCACTAGGAACTATGTTGGGATTACGTCCGGCGTTCCCTTTCGCAAGGTACTTATTTTTGTTATTGGTTGATCCCCTTACCCCTTACTTTCTCAGGTTACGATAGGCTAATCCTAAGGTGATTTGACTCCACCTCACCTCGGGGAGGACGATCTTTCGTCGGACCCGAGCGCCTCTAAACCCTAGCCAAAACACACCCTACTCACTTTATCTTCCAATGACGCATCTAACACTATTTATCCTTTCCAACAACCCAACAAAACCCGACACATGTGCTCTAATTCATATCCCGAATGATTTCCTGCAGTTTTGTTAAATGCAGACCACTTACGCTATATGACCCGTAAAATGGGAAGTATACCAAATGATCATCCAGTGCTCATATAATAATTATTGGAGGACTATATTGGCATTTGTAGCCTGAATCCATAATTTCCTAATTTTCATAATTTAACCGATAATTTATTTATTTACTCTAAAAGCCTAAAGTTCCAAGTTTGAACATGATGTACAAGTTTTAGGAAAGATAAAAGTCCACTAAATTTATAATAAATGCAAAATAAATAATCATCTAAAAATCCAGAATCTCCCAATTTTTCAGACGGGTTTAAGCCCTTAAAGTTTATTTCAAACTTATTCCATAATAAATCATTTAAAGGGGGTGAACAACAAAAATACTTCCAAAAATTCAGAGAAAATTTCAGGATGATTATAAGGGCACATAAAACCTTCAAGTAAAATTTCATAATTTGTTTTGAAAGAATTATTCGTGAATTAACTAAATATCAGATTCTCAAAATTAGGGTCTTGTGAAGGAAGTTCTGTAAACAGACCTCTAAAAATTATAAATAAATTACTACAAGTACTTTTTGGCCTGGAAACATCAAAACCTAAGTCCCATGATTTTTCAACAGATAAATTATCATTAATTAATTTAATTCTACCAAGCCCCTTTTCAAAACTTGTGAAGGGAGTACTAAATAAACTCAAGTAAAAATTATAATAAAATTCAGGGATGTTCACTTAGACCTTTAAGATATTCTGACCAAGTTTCATTAGATTCAAATGAACAGAATAATCATAAGAAAAATCAAACATCATTTGGGCCTTCTGGTATTTAACAAATGAAGTACCAGGAATAAAATCCATAAAATTCTATAGAAATTACCAGAGGTTCTAGATGGCCTAAAACCTACTCTACCCAGGTTTCATAACTTTTGGGGAAGGTTTAGTGGCTGAATCTTCAAATTTGTGCACCTACCCTAAAGCTAGGGTTAGGGTTTTGAGGTGTCTACCTTGCTCCAACTCCTCTAAGATTCCTACCAGAGAACTTATGTTACATTACCCTCAATTCTTCTGGATTTCCAAGGCTATACAAGGGTACTTGCCCCCATGTCCTTCACAACACTCAAAAGTCCTTCCTTATGGTTTGGTGTTGAACCCTAGGGTAAATCAAGGCTAAATCTTCCCATTTTCCTTGAGAGGGTGACATTGGCCATGCCAAGTCAGTGTCCAAAACCTCAGCCTCTGTTTAGGGGAGGGGACCACCCTAAGTCCATAGTGCACTTGTAATCAAAAATACCCCCCTTAAATCCAAACTAGGGTTGGGTGATTCACTAGCCAAAACATATATAAATAGGTTAAAAGGTTTGTACAGAACTAGGTCTTGATGTCAGGGACCACTCTCCAAAATTTGGGAGGGTTTCGAGGTCATTTGACCACTTAATTAAATTACCCTAGCATTATTAAATAAAAGCAAAAACTTTAGGCAATGTGTCTCCAAAAATTCTGAGTTTTGTGCAGGCCCTATGTATAGCTCGGTTACACTCCCTGCCAAAATTTCAAGTGATTTGGGCTAGGGATGAGGTGTGGGCACCCAGTTTAATGACTGCCTAGCCCTAAGCATATGTCCCACCAAAATGGGTGCCCTGGTCAGACCATGCACTCAAATGGGTTCAATCGAATTTTAAAATAAAGTAGACACAAAGGACTACAACTTTCATGTTGAAGGTTTTCCCACCAGGTGAGCGTAGGTATTTTTTAAAATTAAAACCGTATAATACTAAAACTGTGACATAAATCAAAATATCAAAATTTAATATCCTATAGTTTAAATCAGCAGAAGCACAAATCTTGGCGCAGATTCAACGGAATCCTATCGTCTTCTTCCTTGAGCAGACGGCTAGGATCCAACCTGCCTGGAGCCGATTCCAAGCTCTGCCACCGGCGATCCAGCCCCTTCCCCGGCCGGCGACCGCCACCAGCACCTCCGTTGAGGTGGTGGCTATCGCCAGGCGGCGACTCAGCCGCCGGAGAGGAGTTTTCCGGCGGTTCTAGTAGGATAATTTTTTTGCCGAAAACCATGAAAATCTTGGTTTGGATCGGGCTTAATTGTGCCCGAACCTTTTGCTTAAGGAGACCTATGATCTACCTGTGAGTTAAGGAGAGGGGGAGGACCTTCCTAGCGGCCTGAATGCGGGAGGAGCGACGGGATGCCATAGTCGATGGCGACGGCGCTCAGCTTCTGCAACAACACGGTGGGATGGCCTGTCTCCTCCAGGTAAAAGCTCGAAAATGTTCCCCTCTACCCACTGATGATGTTTAAATGGGCAATTGGGGAGGGGAGCTGTTGGTTCTTCAATGCCCTTCAACACCATTAATGGTGTGGCTCGGGTTAAGTGGAGGGGGCTGAATTTACCCCTTGGTGGCCGGGAAATGGCTGGAACCACTCCTCTTCCCTAGAGGAGTTGATTGTAGCCATTAAAAGTGGTTGTTGGCCTCCCTTTGGCCGGCTCCCACTCTCCCCTTCCTCTCCCCCATCTTCTCTCTCCACCATTAACATGAAGGGAAGCTCCCTTCTCTCTCCTAGTCACCCATGTTGACTGGTCAACACCATAGGCTATGTGCAGCCCACTTAATCATGATGATCATGAAAGTGAGGTTAGCCTAAGGAAGAAGTGGCTTGGGCTTGGGTTAGCCCATTTGGGCTAGGTTTGACTTGGCTTAAGTTAGGGTTGACCTGCGTCAATTTGATCATCTGGGTTGACCCCATTGGGTCCTTGGTGACCCATTGGCCTCCCCTAAGCCCTATGTGGGGTTATGTAGGGTTACCTTACACTTCAGAGGTCACCTACCCTTAGTAAGGGCACTTTGACCAGATTAGGGGCTTGAGTTGACTTGGGTCAACTTGGCCTATAGGGCTGACCCCAATGTGACCTTAGTGACCACTTGACTTCACTTTAGGGTTAGGGGGCATAGGTGGGTTCCTCTAGGCTAGGAGTAGGTCAATTGACCCTAAGTAGGCTAGTTTGACCCATTTTGGGTTATGGTTGACCTTGGTCAACTGAGTCTCTTTGATTGACCCCAATGGGTCCTTATGGCTCTAATGGGCCTCCCAAGGTATTAGGGGGTGTTGTGGTAGGGTCTTGGGGTCAAGGTGTAGCCCCATGGTCATCCTAAACCATTGTTCAGAGTTCTACTATTTGCAGACCATTATGATTTCCACACTTTGTCTCCTATCCCTTGGCCCATTTCTGGCTTCCTAGGGTTTGTCATGACCTAGTCATAGACAAAACCACTCTTAGGCTTTAGTTGGAAATGGGATGTTACAGTCTACGTGAGCCTCTTTCTTTATGGGAATGAATCGGGCTACTTTTGTCAGCCGATCAACAATAACCCACACAGAATCATTCCCGGAGCATGAGCGAGGTAACTCATGGACAAAGTCCATGGAGATATCCTTGAACTTCCATTCGGGGATGGGCAACGACTGCAACAAACCACCGAGAGTCCTGCATTCAGCCTTCACTCTTTAACAGGCTTCACAATGAGTAACATAATACCAGACATCCTTCTTCATTCCCGGCCAACACATGGTCTTCCGCAAACCGGCATACATCTTAGCAATACCTGGGTGCACTGAATATTGAGATCTATGTGCCTCTCTCAAGATATCCTCCCAGATTTTACCGCCCTTGGGAATGTAGAGCCGGCCGCGAAAGTAAACAAGGCCGTCTTTGAGTGTATACTCATCGATAGTTCCTTCTTCAATTGATTTAATTGCCGGGGCCAAAGCCGCATCCATTCCTTGATCCACCCGAATCCGGTCCCGAATATCACAAATTATGCTCATGCTTGCCAAAACTTCTGTATACTCTGTCGATGGAGCCTTGTATATCAAGGTAATATCCATCTCTTCGATCATCCGAGCCAACTCCATGTTCATCAACCGAGACTCTGGGCTAGAGCCTGGCACTTTTCTACTCAACGCATCAGCCACCGAGTTCGCCTTTCCGGGTTGGTAGTTCATGGTAAACTCATAGTCGCATAGAAATTCTAACCACCGTTGTTGCCTCAAGTTCAACTCCTTCTGTGTATGAACATACTTCAAGTTTTTATGATCTGAAAAGATCTCGCAGTGGACGCCATATAGATAGTGCCTCCAAACCTTCAAGGCGAACACCACTGCTCCCAACTCCAAATCGTGGACTGGGTAATTGATTTCATGCTTCTTCAGTTGCCTTGAAGCATAAGAAATCACATGCCCGTGCTGTATCAACACCGCTCCCATCCCTTGATGTGACGCGTCCGTGTAAACTTGAAATCCTTCCTTCCAAGATGGAAGTGCAAGGATGGGGGTGGAGGTAAGTCTATCCTTCAACTCTTGAAATGTCGCTTCACATTGAGGTGTCCACTCAAATGGCAAACCCTTCTTCGTCAAGGAGGTAAGAGGAAGGGCAATCTTGGAGAACCCTTTTACGAACTTGCGGTAGTACCCGACAAGTCCAAGAAAACTCCGTACATCGGACGCCGATTTCAAAGGCGACCATTCCTTCACGGCACGCACCTTGGCAGGATCCACCGCCAGTCCAGCTCCACTGATTACATGGCCTAAGAAGGCAACCTCTTTGAGTCAAAATTCGCATTTGCTGAACTTGGCAAACAAAGCGTGCTCTTTTAATTTCTTTAGAACCAAGGCCAGGTGCTCTGTATGCTCCTCCCCTGTCTTTAAGTAGACCAGTATATCGTCGATTAAGACGATGATGAAGACGTCCAAATGGGGTTCGAATACCTTGTTCATCACGCTCATGAAAGCCAAAGGGGCATTTGTGAGCCCAAAAGGCATTACCGTGAACTCATATAACCCATATCTTGAACTAAAGGCCGTCTTCTGGATGTCCTCCTCCTGTATCCTCAATTGATAGTATCCCGAGCGCAAGTCCAGCTTAGAAAACCAATGCGCACCCACTAGTTGATCGAACAACTCGTCGATCCGAGGTAGTGGATAAGTGTTTCGCACCGTCAGCCGGTTGAGTTCCTGATAGTCTATACACAAGCACAGGGTTCCATCCTTCTTCTTCACAAACAACACAGGGGCTCCCCATGGTGACGAACTGGGGCGAATGAACCCTGAATCCACCAATTCTTGCAATTGAACTCTAAACTCCGCGAGTTCCTTCGGGGCCATTCGCTAAGGCGCCTTGGATACAGGTTTGGCACCCGGTACTAGATTAATCCGGAAATAGACTTCTCTATGAGGGGGTAAACCTATTAGTTTCTCTGGAAACACCTCGGGGAAGTCCCGCACTACCCGAACATATTTTACCTCCAATGCTACCTCCTTCAACTCAAACCAGATCATGAAGACCTCATCCCCTTTCATATGGGCCTTTACATCCTGAACTGAAGAAAAGAGCATGCGGGGAGCGAAATTAATACCTTGGATGATAACGTCGATGTCCCCGTGTCTCAAATAGATCTTCTTCTCTGCATAGTCGATCCTCGCGAAGTTCCAATTCAACCATGCCATGCCCAAAATGATGTCGAACTCCGGCATCTTCAGGACCGTGACAGGCGTATCGAAAGCCCTTCCTTCAATAAATATCTCTAACTCGCACTTGGCGGTAGCGATCATCTCCGAGTCGTCCGGGAGACGCACTCGTCGAGCGATTCCAGTAAAGTATTGTATGCCCTCCATACCTTTAATGAAATCTTCGGACACGAATGAATGTGAGGCACCGGTATCGAACAACGCATAGGCCATCTTCCCACCGATTACCACGATGCCTAAGTACCAATAAGAAAACTCAACCACTAGGTATCTAATATGTCTTAAACAGTTTAAATTAAACGATGAAAATTGAGAAGGTTACTGCGCATACTAGCTATAACATCCGGGGGATTCCGCTCTTGCTCCATGTCCAGCGCATACACCTGATCCCGGACCGGGCCGGGGTTTCCTCTTGGCGGTCCTCGTCCTCAACCACACATTTATCCCCATCCACGTGGGGCTGCTGGAGGGAGAGTAGGAGGGAGAGCAGGAGGGAGAGCAGGAGGGACGTTCCCATACAGCTGTGGGCAGTAGCGTCTAATGTGTCCCGGTTGATTGCACTCGAAACACACCAACCCACGATGCCCCTCTGGTTGCCGAAATTTCTGAGCCTGTGATGGTGGAGGAAGCGCGGCAGGCTGCCGGATTGGGTGCTCCACTCTATAGTTTCGGTGGAAACGCCCTCCACCCCTCTGATATCCCCCTCCTCCTCTACGATGCTGTCTCCTCCTATTGCTCGGACCGGGCTCCATAACGCCTTCTGCAGGCCTCTTGCCACTACTCAAGTGATCCGCCTCCAACCTCTTCATCATGTCAATAATCTCCGCCAAACTTCCATCCTCTAGAAACAAAAGGGACTGCCTTAGGGGATCTCGCAACCCTTTGTAGAAATGTTTGGCATAACCTATATCGTCCAACTCGTAAGAGTTTGCAAACCTTGTGAGATGCTGGAATTCCCGCTGGTATTCCGTAACTGAGTTTGATCCCTGCTTCAGTAGTAGAAACCTCTGCTCAAGCTCATCTCGGGCTAAAGTAGGAATGAAGTGCTCCAAGAAAACACCCGAAAATTCACTCCAACTTATCTCTGTATAGACTCAGCCATGGAAGGTAGAGCCCATAAGGGACTTCCACCACCTCTTATCATGTAACTCCAAGACGAACAGCGACAATGACACGGCCATGTTGGCTGTGAAAAGGATACCAGCCAATAGCTCTTATACTGTGTCGAGCCATTCCTCCGTACATACGGCTGACTCCGTCCCACGATAGACGGGAGGCGAGAGAGCTCGTAAGGTGCTCAGCCAGTTAGAGCACGGGGCCTGTTGTTGCACCGGAGGCTGTTGCGCCTTAAAAGCATCAAGAATGGCGGTGAGCGTCTGCCCCAACTCAGACTGTTGTAACTGAGTGGGTATGGGAGGGGTAGGAGTACCCCCATTGGCTCAACATGCAGTGGAACCTACACGTACACGACAAATTTGTGGTCAGGTTGGTTAAAATTAAGCTCAAAGTTGGACAAACTTAATGTGAATTACATATGGGCACACCACTGCTTCCGCTAAGTCAGTTTGTCCTAAAGCTGACTAATCGAACGAGGGTGGCACCATTGTTGAATGACTTTTTAGTTGAGGATTGTGGCAAACTGATACCATTTGTAAGACCCCCTCCCGGATCCCAAAACACGGCACGAAGGGGGAGTCTTATGCGCAGAACAGCCGTCTAGGGGTAGCATTAGCGCACGGGCTAACCTGTACCACAAGACCCCTATTCCGCCGGATACAACAATATCAATAAAACATGCCAACACAACCAAAATATAATAAACAAGAGAAGTCAAATCCACACTAAGCATATAGTCCAGATACATCAATAAAGGAGAAGCTAAAACATGCTTCTACAGTATATCAGAGTACAACTAAACATTGCCCAAACGGGCTACATCAGAGTATCAAAATACTAACATCAGTGACTGACGGTATCGACAGCACCGTCACTTCAGGCCCTGTCATCCTGGCCTGGCTGTCCTGCTGCAACGCCTGCTGCGACTCTACCTGCGGGATGGCCTCCTAAAAAACGGAGACGTAGCAACCGTTAATCGAAACGACTAAGTAGTTTCACATCCGCTCCCCCGACGACTCCTCAGCACCGGGCAGGTAAAAGGAACAAGAGTACAATATATAGTAAGTATAAAAGGTACAAGCAGGTGGCAAGGTACACGAGTATCAATGTTTAAACTAGCAGTTCTACAAGAGCTATCAATGTATAAACTAACAATTCTACAAGAGCTAGTATAACATCAAGTATAAGAAAACTACAGCAGGAAAGTAACTTAACTTATAAGGATGCCCATACAATCTTATAAGTTAAGGGTCGATTTGCATAAATTAACTCATCGTATAAGAGTGCCCATACAAACTTATATGATGAGGATCTTGTTGTGCAATGATATTAAATGGTATGTATGCTATGCAATTACTCACCCATGATCACACACATGCAATTGCCATATAGACACAGACTGTAATTCCCACTTCTCGAGCAGGTAGCTAACCTCTCAGACATCAGCCGTCGTGGCCAGGCGGTGACAATAGAACGGGCACTTCTACTACTAAGCGGGTATCCACACTACTTCACCTAGGCCTCCGTACGCCTCAACGCTAAGAACACAACAGCGGAGCCCATGCGTACTATGGCCCAGCGGGAGCCTCGGGTAGATGTGCACCAAGGACCAAGCCCCGAACTGACCTTGTGTGACCCAGAAGAAGCCTCGGAGTGAGCACGAGGACCAAGCCCAACCGTTCACCTGGCACGGAAGGAGCCCTGGTACGTGAACACCGAGGACCAAGCCCAACCGCCCAAAGTCTAATTATCGACTCCCGTCGGTGTGACGACCGGCGAGCCCGTAGACCTGCCACACTATCCTTAACCCAGGATTAAGACACCGCGTGTCGACTCACACCACATGCAAATTCCATATTATCGTGGCATGGAAGGTGCCTCGGAAGTAAGGCACAAGGTCCAAGCCCAACCATCCACCTAGCACGGGAGCAGCCCCGGGACGTGAACACCGAGGACCAAGCCCAACCGTCGGTTTGTCTCATCTCAAGCTATCCAGGCTTGCAACGGTCAACACCGCACTTACAACCTTTCACAATACTACCCGTAGGGAGACAACGCTCTAAGTATTGGACTACTAAACTCATTCCATTGGTCAAACATACTCATGGTCATAATTTATTCTTCCACATGACTTTCCAAATGATCCAACATAATACATATATGATGCGCATGTAATAATCTACCAATTTCTATCAAGTCATTCCGTTCAAGTAATCGTGCATCGCAATTCGATTGTAAGAAATCTGTTTCCAACATGATATAACAAGATATGCATCTAAAACAACTTACCAAATTCTATCAAGTCAATTCTTTCAATAAAGCTTGCTTCACAATTAGTTGTATGAAATCTGACTAACAAGATTCATCATTCATAGCATTACGGTGGTTAATTATGAAATGTTTTATCAAAATCTCATGCTATTTTGCAGCATCGATTTCACCAAACCCAAATCCATATTATATAAAAACCCAGAATTTTAAGTGCAGATTAATCTGGACAGCAACTTCGATCGGAGATTCCCGAGGTTACGGGAATCTGGTGATGTCGTGTAACCCCTCGATGGAAAGGTCTTTCCGTGGGCTACAACGTTCGTATTCAGACATCAACCCAGATTTTATATTATCCTATTTTAAATCAGACTTGAAGCCCGCTGCGTACAAAACACAATTTCTGCACGCAGGATTTATCGAACACCATTTTCGTTCAGACTTTCCTGTGGCTACAGTCATTGCCTGAAGTCGTGCAGCCACTCGTTGGAAAGTTATTTCCAAGGGCTTCGACTTTCGTGTTTAGCCGAAAGCCCGGATCTGGACATATCACACCTAAACATGGCCACGAAGTTTGCTGCGTGTAGAATACAGATTCTGCGCATCTTAAGGCGGAATGAATGACTTCGGTTCATCTTCCTCCTCAAGGCGATCTTCCCAAATCATTCCAGAAAACCTCCTCCCTTATTCAACCTCAAGAGGCCAATACCCTTCACGAAACCATCCCCTATCATCACATAGAAGAAGGGAGAGGTTGAAGAGATCTAAAACCTAGGACACAAGTCCTAGCATGACCTTTCCTAGAAAACTCCTCTCCATCAAGACTCTCTTGAGTCGATGTCTCGCCTAGGAAAATAACTATAGATCTAGCACCAATGGAGAGGGTAGGAAACTCACATCATTTCCAGCGGTTCCATTTCCGGCCATAGATCTTGTGATTCTTCGCGGTGGCATCCTCTCCTTCGCGGCGTTGGCGGATTTTCTTCCCTAGATCTTCCTCCAGCAAACTCTCTTTCTCAACAGGACTTCTCTCAGAAACATACGGCTGGGAAGAAGAGTGAAATGGCTAGTGTTTTCCACTGTTACTTATATATATAATGTGACACAGGTAGGGACACGCCCGTGTCCTTACCCGTGTCCCGCTCGAGCGAAGCGTTACAGGCGATCACGACACTGATTCGATACTCGACACGACGAAACACGCCCTGGTCACGCTCATGGTCACGCCCGTGACACCGGGCGTGACGCCTATCTTCGACCGAAATTCATCGAACTCAACTTAATTCGTCGAACGGAGAACACGCCCAGGTCACGCCCATGATCACGCCCGTGACTAAGGGCGTGACTCAATTTCCACTCGACGATTTCATCTCGACACTTTTCGCTCGACGATTGTCGAGTGTCGACACCAACCAACATGCCCAGAGTCACGCCCGTGACCTGGGGCGTGACCTTTCCAGCTGGACCGACAAGATGTTGCCGAAGACTTTTGACGCAACCCGCGCCCGGTTCTACCTCCCCGACACGCCCAGAGTCATGTCCGTGACCTCGGGCGTGACAGCCGCGAACTCAGCCCGAAGTCAACTTTCCTGTCAAATCGTCGGCCGCCTTCATGAATAGTAGTGACACGCCCCCATTACACGCCCGTGTCGGAGGGCGTGTTCTTAGATTTTTTTCCTATAAATTGCCCATTTCTGTAAGGTCCAAGGGTTCAGATTTTTGGGCCATTTTTGTGTCTTTTTGTGGGCTGCATCCGTGGATTCTAGTGCTATGTAAGGAGATTTCTCCCTCCTTTATTTCATGTTTTGTTTTGCTTTATCTTTTAGCTTTGTAATAGCTTGATAATTTTAATAAAAATGTTAGATCTTCTCTCTCTATATAACATGAAAATTCATTTGGATGGCTTACTTCTTTCCCTTTTTATCCTTGGTTTCATCTTTGTTCCCCCTCTTATGAAAAGTGTGTGTGTGTGTATGAGTGTAACATGTTTAATAGTAATGTATTTCATTTGTCTTCATGATAGGTTTTGTAGTAGATTTAATTTCCAAGCATGGTATGATATGGTTATCTCATCTTCAACATGTTCTTCTTTAATGTTTTTTTTGTTTATTATTTCATACTTATGTATTTGTAAAAGAGATTTGAAAGTGAATTTTATTTTCTTTTCTTAGGTTTTTTGTAGGATTGTAAAACCTCTTTTTGTTCTTTTCATTTTCTTTTTCACTTTTTTATCACTTTCATGAAAACATAAGAATGAAAATCTTGTAATTTTAATTTTCCAAAAACTTTGGTTTTTAATTTGTTTTGAAAAAACTTTTGTCTTCCAAAAATTGTAATTTCTTCTTTTTATTTGATTTTGGCAAAACCTAAGCATGAAAAAGTAAAAATTTTAATTTTTAGGTAACTTTCATTTTGCTTTCAATTTGTATGTGTGAGTGTATGAGTATAACTTTTTATTGCTTTCCTCATTTATGAAGAGTGTGTGAGTGTAGGTGTTAAATTTTAATGCTTTGTTCAAATTATGTAGAGTGTGTGAGTGTAGGTGTTAATTTTAATGCTTTCCTGAAATTCTTATGGAGTGTGTGTGTCTGTGTGCATTTATTTCTGCCTACTCGTTAAGAGTTAAATGACGCATCGTCTTTATATCCCGCCTACTCGTTTGAGTAGGACTTGTAATTTTCTTTCTTTATTTTTCCGCCTACTCACTTGAGTTAAATGTACGGACTTTATTTCCCTGTAAATATTTGAGAAAGCCCTGTAATCGCATTTTTTTTCTCCTACTTATTTGAGTAGGACTCGCTTTCATTTTAGTCCTACTCGTTTGAGTAGGATTTGCAATTTTAAGCTTCTATTTCCCGCCCCCACTCGTTTGAGTGAGACTCGCAAATTTCAATTATGCAAATTTCTTTTATGTGTAACTTAGTTTCTGTTTAATTTATAATTTGGAGTGTGCGTGAGTTCTTGTTTTAGCTAACTTTTCAGCTTTCTAAATGTTCTTTTATTTTTCTTATGTCCTCTTCTTATAATCATTTAGCGTTTTATTTCGAACTCGCGCCTCATTAAATTATAAGCCGTCCCCATACCGATGTGTGGCTAATCGCTATTAGCCTCGGCATCGAAGAGCATTGGGACATTTAAAATGATTTGTAATAATTGAAGCTCTTTATTTTCATTTTAATTTAAGGACTTAAGGTTTACCCCGGGTTTACGACGCGTAGGACCACATATCGATGTGTGGGCCCTATTTCCATAGTCCATATGCTAGCTAGCCGAGAGGCCGTGCATATGGACCGATCACCCCTGGGTAAATAGAGTTGTGTGCATACCCTCGAAAGAGGACAAGCGTAATTCTACCGGATTGGGTTCCCCACCCAATAGCGGGGCATTAAGAGGAATCCTTCATCGGACTAACGTTCGGTCGAATAGTCTTAACGTTTAGGGGAGCGATATCCCTATAGCTAGGTGAGCTCACATTTGTGGAACCTCCACGGCCAAGTTGCCTTTTTTTAATTTGAAAACTAAGTCCTATAATTATTAAAAATTGTTTTAGTCTTAATCTGATTCGATGCCGAGCGTTAACCCTTCATCGAATATTTTTTAAAACGTTTTTTCGCTCCTTTACTTTTTCTGTCTTTACTTAATTAAAAAAATCCACCCTACTTTCAGTTAAATAATAGTCCTTCCGGAGGAGTAAGAATACTCAACACGACACCGAGAACAATACGACCTCGGTATTCCCCCGAATATCGAGTACTACTTGCGATAGGTGCACTTGCCTCCTATAGCACGCCCGCGGCGATCGACTCACCGAACCAACCACAGCAAGAGTCTGTTCGCGGGCGCATCAGCATTGTAATAATTCGCTTGCCGATCCTGGGCTATCAATAGCCATTCCCGAATAGTACGTATGGTCGAGGTTGCTTCATCGACTTCATTACGCCTGTACAATTTGGATTCACCTACTTTCGCCCAAGCCAAAGGAGTACGACACTTCCGACCATACAGAACATCATACGGTGTCATACCGATGCTCGCTTGGTAGCTGTTATTGTAGGCAAACTCCACCATGTAGTGATGATCTTCCCATCTCTTCCTAAAGTGTAGGCCGCACATCCGGAGCATATCCTCCATCGTTCTGTTGATCCTCTCAGGTTTGTCATATATTTAGGGATGAAAAGCCGTACTGAATGTCAAATTTATGCCCAACAGCTGGTGGACTAGCTGTAACATCCCCTGGGCCGTCCGTGGGCCGCAGCCCACTAGGCCTCCGTTAGATCGTTATCGGACTGCAGCCCAAGCACCCCAGCCCCTCTCCCTCCACAGGCGGGTTGTTAGTGGCCACAACCTCCCTTTGATGAGTGAAATTCTCCCGTTAGCGGACAGCACGGGGACTTCCCAGGAGGTCACCCATCCCAGGACTTCTCCAGCCCGAGCACGCTTAACTATGGAGTTCTTTCAACTCTCATCACCAATTGAGGTGCAACTCAATTGATGATGAGAGTTGGAAGAACTCCATGATTGTAACAGCCCCAATACAACTTTGGGTTTCAGGATTGGTTGACACGGCCTGGGACACGGGCGTGTCCCTGGGTATGTCTTGCTTGGGTTGAGTAGTCGGGCGCGTGATCGACGAATTTCGGTCGATAATGTTTTCGGGAGAGAACACGCCCAATGACACGGGCATGTCAGGGGGCATGTCCTCCTCGGGTTCGACGATTTTCCACTCGAATGATTTGGTCGGCGATCGTCGAGTGAAGTCACGGCCATGACACGGGCAAGTCACATGGGACACGGGCGTGTCTCCAGGCGTGTACTTCACTAGAGTATGTCTCGATAAATGATCTCGAGTGGTTCTCTTTTGTCTCGAGTAGGGGAGGTGACACGGGCGTGTCATCCTTTAGACACGGGCGTGTCCTGCCCAATGACTCGAGTAGTTGTCTCGAGTAGCTCTCGAGGGGGTCTCGCGAACCTGACACGGGCGTGTCAGCCATGTAACATGGGCGTGTTAACCATGTAACATGGGTGTGTTAACCATGTAACATGGGCGTGTCAGCCATGTGACACGGGCGTGTCACATGACGTGGCTTATTTTGTGTAAGGCAGTTCGTGCACCGCTTAGGGGACACGGCCTGTGACACTGGCGTGTCACAGGGAGTGTCAGACCCGAGAGAGCTGTTTTCAGGGAATTTTCTGGCCGTTTCTTTTCTTCCAATGGGATCTGATGGCTCAGATTTCTCTTTGCTGATATAAGGCCAAAAATGAAGAATTATCTCTTCATTTCATCTTCTTCTTCTTCCTCTCACTTTCCAAGAGAGAAAAAGAGAGAGGGCAAGGGAAGGAAAGGAGGAAGGAGGAAATCCGCTGCTGGTGGAGCTGCAGAGTGTGGATTGAAGATCCGAGTTCGGATTCGTTGAGGCAACGCAGAGACGATGATTTCCATCCGGCTGATTCATGGCTCCGAAGAGATATTCAAGGGCAACAATCTCCTTCTTGGACATCAAAGACCTTTCGGTGTGCATGTGTGTGGAATCCTCCACCAAGAGGTGGATCGCGGAAGTGATTCCTTGGTTGAGTCTGCATCTAGAGCCGGAAGTGTGGAGTACGGCATAGGCATGTTGTGTGAATCCCAAATGGACGGGTAGTCTGGATTGGTGATGTTCATGGGTAAACTGGAGAAGACTCTGTGGATTTGATGCTATGAGATATACACTTTGCTTTTTTGCATGAAAGAATGGGTATGTGATGTTGGTTATGGATACATGGAGGCTTTGAATAAGCTCCTGTTTGTAATGAGAGATCATTGGAAGCACGCTCGAGAAGCGAGCACCAAGCCTGCTACACCACTAAGGTAGGGTTAGGTAGATAGAGGAGAGATCGATTGGTGGCAGTGTACGGGAAGCGAGCACCCGGCCTGCTGCACCACAACGTGTGGGTTGATATATTTCGGTTGGTAATGTTTAAGGTGCCCTGAGAGTACAGAGCGTTAGGTGGATACCAACATTTGTGATATGGTTGTGGTTGTTAGATTGATATGGTTGTGGATGCTATCTTGATATGGTTGTGGTTGCTAGATTGCTAGAGAGATTATGATATGGCAATGCAGAAAGGGAAGGAACCACTACCCCGGGTAAGGGGTAGGGTCGTTATAAGTGGTCATATAAAGCTGACTGTTACTTTGTTTGCCGCTCTTAGGTGGATATGTGTTTGCAGGTGTTGCTGCTTGAATTGAAATGAATGACATGGAAGGATTACTGTTAAAGGCCCTTGAAGGCCGTGTACGTAGTTGGATTTCATGTGTGGCCGGCCAGCATGCCGATGTACGAAAATGTATTTGTGTATTGCGAAACCTGTAAGGCCTTAAGGCCAGTGTGTGAGTTGTAATTTCGCCGCCTGTCTGTGACGTATGGTGCGGGACCCCGGCCATACCCACAGTTATATGCCATGTGACGAGCGGGGGCGTTACAAAGTGGTATCAAAGTTAGGTTGAGATTGTTTGGGAGGAGAGAACATCATTGAACTCACAAATGTCCACTAGGAATGTATTTCATGCACGTGAAGTGCGTGAGTGTGTCAGCAATGTATAATTACCGTTATGACATGGATACTTAATGGTGTTTTGTACATTGCTAGGTGGCGAGGAGTAGTGCTGGGCAGTCTGAACCCCAGCGGTCTGATGAGAGTGCAGCACCCGTTGAAGAGCCTACGCCTCCTTCGGTGGAGACCATACGAGTGGTGACGAAGACGGTGCTTGTGGTGTTACAGGCACATCCTACTGGATAGCCAAGGCCTGCAGGAGTACCCGTACAGACTGGTGCAAGTCAAGAGCGTGTTGTAGTTGTGGCGGAGGAGCAAGCAACGAATGAGTTATTAAAAAGCTTTATGGAGTTTCATCCACCTACATTTGGTGGAGTGTTTTCCCAATGCAGGAGGAAGATTGGTTGGCTAAAGTAAAACAGATCCTGACGGCAATCAGGACGGCAAAAGAGCAGAAAGTGACCTTAGCCACTTTTCTGCTAGAAGGAGATGCGAGACTGTGGTGGGACGAGATGGAGGTGCATCATATGGAAGGTCACGGATTAGCGGAGGTTTCAATGGATGAATTCTTCCGATTGTTTCTCGCCAAGTATTTGCCAGTGTCGCAATGATTTGCGATGGAGAATGAGTTTCAACATCTGGTGCAGAGGGAGGCAGATATTGATACGTACATGCATGAGTTTACCAGATTGGGGCGCTATGCGGGGTCGACCTTTGCTGAGGAGGCACGGAAGACGAATCGATTTTACGAGAAGCTTGAGGATGAATTGAGGTTGGTACTCCCGAGTTCCGTGAACCACGACTTCCAAGCGTTGTTCGATACAGCCCATGCCTTGGAGAAAGATTTGAAGCGGGTTCAAGAGAAGAAGCGACTATTAGTGGAGAAGCCAGAGTTTAAAGTGCCGTAGTCGGAGCAATCTGACATTAGAAAATGAGATAAGAAAAGATTCAGGCATGTGGAATTGGCTCTATCGACTGTTTCTTCGGGGGCAATGTATGGACCAAGACGTGGTGAGACACGTATATGCTATAATTCCGTGAAAAAGGGACACATAGCGAAATTTTGTTGGAATGCCCCTGCAGGAAGTGAGAAAAAGACAGGTGCGTCTTACGAAGAAAAGGGTAAAGCAGTAGCCGAGTCATCCGCATCCCGGACACAACCTCGATTGCATAACTTGGAAGTGCAAGAGCCGCAAAGCTCAGTTGGTGAAATACAGCCGCGAGTGTTTAACTTGGGACTCCAAGAGTCTATCAAGCAATATATGCAAAATTAGGCGGCTGAGCGGAAAGAAACGTAAAATAGGAATCTATGTCACTTGGATGATGTGACTAATGACTATGTACAATAACGCGCTAATGATGTGAATAGTGATGATATTATTATATATATATATTATGGAATGTGGAATGGCACATGTTGGTGCACACTTGTGACATGATTGATGAATTGATATTATGAGGTGTTTGATTATCGATCACTCGATGAATTTGTAGATGAATGCGCACATGTGAAGTTGTGTGTATCTGTGTATGTGCTGCATTTTTTAGTTGGGTTGTGCGATGCCTTGTGGTTGAGATAAGCCGCGGCCTCTGAGCTCTAACCCGGCTCGCGGTAGAGTGGTTGATTCGAGTGATCGATTGAGAATAGTGAAATTGTGCGTGGTTATGTGGCTGTCATGAGCCAAATTTCGGGAACGAAATTGTTTTGAAGGAGGGGAGGATTGTAGCAGCCCCAATTCAACTTTGGGTTTCAGGATTGGTTAACACGGCCTGGGACACGGGCGTGTCCCAGGCTGTCTTGCTGGTGAGTAGGTGAGCGCGTGGTCGAGAATTTCGCTCGATGAAGTTTTCTGGATTGAACACGCCCATTGACACGGGCGTGTCAGGGGGCGTGTCCTCCTCGGGTTCGACGATTTTCCACTCGAATGATTTGGTCGGCGATCGTCGCTTGAAGTCACGGCCATGACACGGGCATGTCACATGGGACACAGGCGTATCGCCAGGCATGTACTTCACTCGAGTATGTCTCGAGAAATGATCTCGAGTGGGTCTCTTTTGTCTCGAGTAGGGGAGGTGACACGTGCGTGTCATCCTTCAGACACGGGCATGTCCTGCCCAACTACTCGAGTAGTTGTCTCGAGTAGGTCTCGAGAGGGTCTCGCGAGCCTGACACGGGCTTGTCAGCCATGTAACATGGGCGTGTCAGCCATGTGACACGGGCATGTCACATGACGTGGCTTATTTTGGGTAAGGCTGTTCGTGCACCGCTTACAGGACACGGCCTGTGACACGGGCGTGCCACAGGGTGTGTCAGACCCGAGAGAGCTATTTCCAGGGAATTTTCTGGCTGTTCCTTTTCTTCCAATGAGATCTGATGGATCAGATTTCTCCTTGTTGATATAAGTCGAAATGAAGAATTAGCTCTTCATTTCATCTTCTTCTTCTTCTTTCACTTTCCAGAGAGAGAAAGAGAGAGGGCAGCAAGGAAAGGAGGAAGGAGGAAATCCGCTGGAGCTGGGGAGCTGCGGAGTTGTGGATTGAAGATCCGAGTTCGGATTCGTGGAGGCAACGCTGAGACGGTGATTTCCATCTGGCTGATTCATGGCTCCGAAGCGATCTTCAAGGGTAACGATCTCCTTCTTGGACATCAAAGTCTTTTCGTGGTGCATGTGCGTGGAATCCTCCACCAAGAGGTGGATCGCGGAAGTGATTCCTTGGTTGTGTCTGCATCTCCAGCCTAGAGTAGTAGTGAGTGGAGTACGACATATGCATGCTATGCGAAGCCAATCATGGACGGGTAGTCTGGATTGGTGATGTTCATGGGTAAACCGGAGAAGACTCCGTGGATTTGATGCTATGAGATATATACTTTGCATTATTGGATGAAAGAATGGGTATGTGATGATGTTGTTATGGATACATGGAGGCTTTGAATAAGCTCCTGGTGTAATGAGAGATCATTGGTAGCACGCTCGGGAAGGAGCAACCCGACCTGCTACACCACTAAGGTGGGTTGATCTAGATAGAGGAGAGCGATTGGTGGCAGTATCTGGGAAGCGAGCACCCGGCCTGCTGCTGCACCAACAACGTGTGGGTCGATCTGTTTCGGTTGGTAATGTGTAAGGTTCCTGATGCGCAGGCACGGAGCGTTGGGTGGATACCAACGTTTGTGATATGGTTGTGGTTGCTAGCTTGATATGGTTATGGTTTGCTAGCTTGATATGTTGTGGTTTCTAGATTGCTAGAGAGATTATGATATGGAGCAATACAACAGGAAGGAGGAACCACTGCCTCGGGTAAGGGGTAGGGGTCGTTATAAGTGGTCAGCTAAAGCTGAACGTTACTTGTTTGCCGCTCTTAGGTGGTGGATATGTGTTTGCAGGGTGCTGTTGCTGCTTGAATGAAATTAACGACATGGAAGGATTTTGCTAAGGCCCTTGAAGGCCATGTACGTGTTGGATTTTCGTGTGGGGCCGCCTGTGTGGTCGATGTACGAAAATGTATTTGTGTTAAAGCGAAACCTATAAGGCCTTAAGGCCAGTGTTGTGTGAGTTGCATACATTCCTGGTTTGGATATATAAATATGGAGTTTATATAGTAGTGGACATTCTTTGAGGAGTTCATGGTAACTTAAAATGCTGCGCTAGAATGTATTGAGTTAGGTGCGAGTAAGATTTGGTTTCCACAAGTAATACCGCCGCCTGTCTGTGACGTATTGGCGTGGGGCCCGGCCAGACCCACTGTTATATATCATGTGACGAGTGGGGCGTTACACTAGGCCTCCAGTCAGTCGATGTGTGATCGCCCATCTCGATCACTTACGATGCTCCGAGGAACATCATGTAGCCTCACAACCTGATCAACAAAAAGCTTTGCCAAACTTTCTACTGAGTCGCCCCGCCTGCTTGGAAGGAAGTGTGCTACTTATCAGCCCGGTCGACAATCACCCCGAGATGAACCATTTCCGCGCGATCGAAAAACGTCGGAATATCGACTCGTGCACGAAATACATGGAAATATTCGTCGAACTTCCATACGGAATCTTCAACGATCTCAAGACTTCAAGAAACCGCCAGGCTTCTGGATTTCCGCCTTTACCATAGCACAAGTTGGCATTTGGCCACATAATGAGCGACATCTTTCATTAGCCCTGGCCACAAGAACAGCTTCCTCATATCCCTGAACGTTTTTTGCTCCCAGGGTGAATTGAGTACTTCGTATAGTGAGCTTCATGCATCAATTCTCCCACAACTTACCCAAACTCGGGACGCACAAACAGCCTTCTTTTCGCAAAAGGCCGCCATCCCAGGAGAATATTCCATGTGGCCCATCCTTGGCATAGCATTGGAGATTCTCATCCAGCTCCGTTGCTCGTCTAACCCTGTTCGCAAGGTCACACTGCACCTCTGTCTAGTTCAAACATGCATCAGCTGTAGAATTCTTGTCAACACAAGAAATCTCTAACGCTTCCAACACCTGGATTAGACGTTCATCGTGCTTCTGCAACTAACTCGCCCTTGCCAGAGCTCTCCGACTCAAGGTATAACACCCCCTATCCATCGCATAGCATAGAGCAGTAGGTCCGGCCGGGGCCCGACGCCATATACCACAGACAGACCGGGTGGTTACTAAATGGAAACCATCCAACCAATCATAACGTTCTACACAGAGCATTCTAGCGGAATCAGTTTAAGTTGCAATAAAGAACCCAGCACAAAGAGCACAAATGTCCACTAATACACCAAATAGGAATGTCGTACATACACGAGTACAAGCCTTAAGGCCTTACAAAATGGTTTACTTCAATATTACATGTTTTACAGCCACGGCACGCAGGCCGGTCATACATGAGTAAAAGCAGTAAACATCCATTAGGCCTTCGAGGGCCGGCTTCGCAATTTGGTCTTTAGCCCGCTATTGACCACTTGGTCCAGCAGCACCTGCAAGCAACAAAACCACCGCACGGTGGCAAACAAAGAGCAACGGTCAGAAATGCTGACCAAATTATAACGATCCCGCCCCAAACCGAGGCGGCGATGCTCCTTCCCTGCATTGTATTAGTATAAACAGACATTATAGTAATGTCACAACATCACAGGCGTAGGCTCGCACGACCACACATCCCGTGCACTCAGGGTACATTCTCAGTGAACCGGCCAATGTCACGTCAATTTAAGCCATAGACATTCCGGACTCCCCACCGCCACTTTGACGGCCAAACATATGAGCTTTTGTCTTCTTGGCATTGGTCACGTCAATTTAAGCCATAGACCGCCGAAGACCCTGATATATGCCAACGGCTCTAATCGAACGACATAGAACGGGTACAATTCCATCTAACTCATGCTCACATCGCAACGACAGTTTAAGCCATATGCGCTGGTCAAACTTCTCCCGAGTCCCGTTTCCATCATACTTCACATAACCTGGTTATGTTCATGTTGGATCCCAGGCCACCAAGTTAGCAAGATCACGCATCCGCCCAGTTTTCCGGGTGCACCTTAGGGTTAATCCCCAAGGCTCCATGTTGCAATCTACCACGTAGAAAACCCGAAAAACAACCAATCGCACGGAGTCTTCTCCGGCATTTATGCAATGCAACATCACCGATCCAGACCAACATGTCCGGATAGGCTTCACACATCATGCCTATGTCCGTTCTCGTTTACGGACTCTACACAACAGGGACTTTATATATCTACCCGAAGGAACGCCTCCAACTCACCGCAAACTCGCGAGAGCGGGCTTCCTATGCAAAGAAGGAGAGATTCACATGCTCAAGAAGAGAATCATTACCCTAGCGTTCCTCTTTGGCGCAATGGAAATGTAAGAAGATGAAAAGCAACGCACTCTCTTTGCCTCCGTAGATCCGAATTCAGCTCGCGATTTGGAGCTTCGAAGCTCCTCCAATGGCCGGATCTAACTTCTTCTTTTTCCTCCTTTGCTCTCCTCTCTCTCTTGACTTAGAAAGAGAACCACTCAAAAGAAATGAGGGTTTCAAGGTCCAATCCGGGTATATCCCATCAGGAAAACCCCCCCAGCCGTTGGATCCACAAATAAAGAAACGAACGGCCTTGATTCGGGCCTGAAATATTAAAACTGGGCTGAACACGGCCTGGCACACGCCCGTGTCCAGGGTCGTGTCCCCCATTCGCCATCAAAATCGATGCGCCTGGAACAACACACGGGCATCCAACACGCCCGTATTCAACCTGACACGCCGCGTGTTCCAACTAACACGGCTGTGTGGTCGACTGTGTGCCCCCATCGACATAGCCCCCGAAACACCCAGAGTCACACGGGTGTTGGACATGCCCGTGTCCTAGCCCGTGTATACTCGAACACGGCTGGGCTCCAGGCTGTGTTCACGGTCTCGACACTTCGTCGAGTGAAGTTCGTCGACCACACGACACGACCATGTACACTCCCGTGTCCTAGGCCGTGTGCCTTCTCTCGACACATCGTCAAGAGAAATTCGTCGGCTCGCTAACACGGCCTTAGACACGCCCGTATCCTTGGTCGTGTGCCTTGTCTCGACACTTCGTCGAGCGAAATTTGTCGACTCCCCGGCCCGATCGTCGACACTGGCTCGACACGCCCTGAGACACGCCCGTGTCTTAGACCGTGTTCTCTGCTCGACGATCATCGACTCCAAAATCGTCGACCTCTCGACCAAATCGTCGACTGCAAGCCTGCACGACCTGGGACACGTGTAACGCCCCGAAACTCAAAGGAGCGAAGGGGGACGTTTTGGGCCAGTTTGGGTTCTGGCAGCAGGCACACGGCCTGGGACACGGGCGTGTTCCCAGGGCGTGTCAAGCGTGTGTCACACTTAGCCGCGAAGTCGTCGAGATTTTCTCGACGATTCACTGAGAATGGGCACACGGCCTGTGACCACGGGCGTCGCAGGGCGTGTCGACCCGTGTCGACACTTAGCCGTGAAGTCGTCGAGTTTTACTCGACGATTCGTCGAGAATGGGGCACACGCCTGCGACACGGGCGTGTCGCAGGGCGTGTCGACCCGTGTCGACGATCATCCCGGAGAGTCGTCGATATTCACTCGACGATCGTCGAGGCATGGCACACGGCCTAGGACACGGGCGTTCCAAGGCCGTGTCATCAAGTCGTCGATCTTCACTCGACAAGTGTCCCGTGTACACGGCCTGGGGCCCAGGCGTGTCAAGGGGACACGGGCAAGGACACGGGCGTGTCCTATAACCCATGCAGTGCTCGGGTTTTAAAATGGGGAAAAATCATGGGGTACACGGCCGGCCACACGGCCGTGTCACGTGGAACACGGGCGTGTCAGCTCGAACACGGGCGTGGTTCGATACCCGTGTGAGGTTCCAGGAGATTCGATTTTGACGGCGAATGCGGCACACGGCCCTGGACACGGGCGTGTGCCAGGCCGTGTTCGGCCCAGATTGGGCATTTCAGCCCCGAATCAAGCCGTTCGTTTCCTTTGTTTTGAGATCCAACGGCTGGGGGATGTTCCTGAGGGATATACCCGTGAGTTGACTTAGAAAACCATCACTTTTCATACCTGTTCTCTTTCTAAATCCTTGAGAGAGAGAGGAGAGCTAAGGGAAGAATAAGGAGCTAGACCCGCCATTGGAGGAGCTTCGGAGCTCCGAATCGCAAGCCGACTCCGGATCGACGGAGGCAACGCTAGTGCGGTGATTTCCATCCGATTACTTTTCATGGCGCCAAAGAGACTCAAGGGTAACGATCCTCATCTTGAGCATTAATAGCTCTCTTTCTTAGCATAGGAAGCCCGCTTTCGCGAGTTTGCGGAGAGTTGGAGGCGTTCCTTCTGGTAGATATGTAAAGTCCCCGTTGTTTAGAGTCCGTATGCGAGAACGGACATAGGCATGATGTGTGAAGCCTACCCGACATGTTGGTCTGGATCGGTGATGTTGCATTGCATAATGCCGGAGAAGACTCCGTGTTATTGGTTGTTTTTCGGGTTTTCTACGCGGTAATTGCAGCAGGGAGCCTTGGGGACTAACCCAAAGGTGCACCCGGAAACTGGGCGGATACGAGATCTTGCCAACTTGTGGCTTGAGAGCCAACTTGAACATAACGGGGTTATGTGACTTGTGATGGAAATGGGACTCGGGGAAGTTTGACCGCGCAAATGGCTTAAATGCCGTTGCGATGTGAGCACGGGTTAGATGGAACCGTACCGTTCTATGTCGTTCGTTAAAGAGACCTAAAGGCACGTGGCACTTACCGTTGGCATAGAGTAGGGTCTTCGGGCGGTCAATGGCTTAATATTGTCGTGACCCAGGCCGGAAGACAAATTGCTCATAGGTTTGGCCGTCTAAGTGGCAGGTGGTGAGTCCGGAATGTTAATGGCTTTAATTGACGTGACATCGACCGGTTCACACGAGAATGTGCCCTAGTGCACGGGGCGTGTGGCCGTACGAGCCAACGTCTGTGTGAATGACTATGGTTATTTATATGGCCGCTTATGCTAATGAATCATGCAGGGGAAGGAGCATCGCGCCCCGAGTTGGGGTCGGATCGTTATAATTTGGTCAGCATTGCTGACCGTTGCCTTGTTTTGCCACCGTGCGGTGGTTTGTTGCTTGCAGGTGCAGCTGGACCAAGCGGTCAATAGCGGCTAAAGCCCTTTTGCGAAGCCGGCCCTCGAAGGCCCAAATGGAAATGTTTATTGCTTTATTCATGTATGACCGGCCTTCGTGCCTGTGGTTTGTAAATCATGTAATATTCAAGTGAAACATTTTGTAAGGCCTTAAGGCTTGTTTTGAGTATTTTGTATAACATTCCTATTTTGTACTAGTGGACATTCGTGCTCTAATGCTGGGTTCTTTGTTTACAACTTTTATAAACTGCTTCCGCTAGAATGCTCTGTGTAGGACGTTGATATTGGTTGGATGGTTTCCATAAGTAACCACCCGGTCTGTCTGTGGTATATGGCGTCGGGCCCCCGGCCGGACCTACTGCTATATGCTATGCGACGGATAGGGGGTGTTACAATTTGGTATCAGACTACTGTTTTGTTGGGCTTAACTGAATTCGTGGGCGAATTCTTTTTTAGGGGTGGTGAGCACATTGTGTGCGTCATCGTTATAATGGTAAAAGAACCCATGAATGTCCACTTAGGAATGAAAATACTCGTGTTTGAGGAACCTGCGTGTTCCTATAATTGTTGTTTGCAATTTATTTGGTCGCTTAACGTGTTTTGTACCACTATAGGTGACCAGAAGTGGTGGGTTTGGGCCGTCAGAACGCCGAGTTTCTGAGGCTAGTAGTGCACCGGATGTTGCTCCTGCAACACCTCTGTCGGCTGAAAATATACGATGTGGCTGAAGCGGTGTTGGTCGTGATAAATGTGCAGCCTGGAAGGCAGGCGCAGCAGCCCGCTCCCGTGATGGAGCAAGAACCTCTCAAGAGGCTGAGCCGAGGAGGGTGGAGCAAGTGGTTGTAGAACCGTAGTGCCAAGGAGGGCAACTGAGAGGCAGCTAAAGCTGTAATGAGCTTTAACCCCTCCGTTATTCTCGGGGTTGGGAACCCCAATCTCAGGCTGAAGACTGGCTCTCCAGGGTGAAGAGAGTCATGACAGCGACGGAGACGGAGGAGTGGCAAATGACCACCATCGCTACGTTCCTGCTGGACGGTGAAGCGAGGATGTGGTGGGAAGGATTGGAGCTGCATCATTTGAGAGTAGACAACTGATAGACGTTCCGATGGAAGAGTTCTCGGGATTGTTCTTAGCAAGATACCTCCCTTCTACTCAGAGGATTTCGATGGAGAATGAGTTCCTGAAGTTGGTGCAGGGTGAGAGGAGCGTGGATGAATATCTCCACGAGTTTACTCGTCTGAGTCGTTATGCTAGCTCCACCATCATGGATGAGGAGCGCAAGACTAATCGCTTCTATGAAGGCCTGGGATGAGTTGAGATTACTACTCTCGGGGCCGATGACGCAGGGTTTTCTTAACCTTGGTCAATACTGCCCGGTCCTTGGAGGACATGAATGCGTGCAAGCGAAGAAAAGCTTGGGTGAAAGAAATCTGAGTTCAGAGGTGCCGACTACTTCAAAGTCCGCTATCGGAGGTCTTTCAAGAAGCATAGGACTTCGGGTCCAGCTCCTTCTGGCGCTTCTGGGGCGACTACGGGTCGGACCCCGGGTGCGTGTTTTACATGTGGAAAGACGGGGCATTTCGCCCGTGATTGTTGGAGCGGACGTCCTAAGTCCGAGAGGAGGCCGGGAGCTACTTATGAAGAGAAGGAAAGGCGGTGGAGTCGACCGCATCCCATTATGCTCCGGCCCAACCAAGGGTCTACTCATTGGCCAACAGGAGGCCATTAAACAAGCTATGTGTGACAGGTACGGTTTAATTTATAGCAAGTCCAATTTCTTTATATGCTTGTTATGCATATGTTACGTTACTTACCACTGCTTGTTTAGGATTTGTTTTGATTTGTGCAAAATCTCGCACGAGCATCTTCAATCGGGAGCTCACACTCCTTCTTGTCCGAAGATTTATATCACGCATCGGAGTCCCTTCTTCGATGGCGAAGGATAAGTTGGATGTGTTGTTGCCCAATGGGTGTTCGATGCGAGCGATAGGATCTGCGATGTTAAGATTCGTATTGGGGAGCAGGAGTTTGACCTGCGGGCGTCTTTACTTCCGTTATGGAGTTCGACGTCATATTTTGGCATGGACTGGCTCTTCGGAGCAGCAGGCCATATAGATTGCGGTAGCAAGGAAGTTAAGCTGGGAGCGAGTCGTGAGACGACGTTTACGGGCTTAAAGGGGTCGAGCAAGACGTTGATGTCTCTCTTCAGGTGGGTGAAGGCGGTTCGTGCTGGAGCAGAACTGTTTTATTACACTAGTGGAGTGTTGCAAAGCCGAAGCCGCGTTGGATTGTAATTTCAGTGGTATCGGAATACCTGATGTGTTCCCCGCGGATCTTCCTGGAGCCCCGCCTCAGCGGGATAGATTTTACGATCGAGCTAGTGTCAGGTGTAAAGCCTATATGTCACGATCTCCGTATCGGCTAGCGCCTAAGGAAATGGCAGGAGCTGAAAGTTCAACTGCAAGAGTTGTTGGAGCAAGGGTATGTGCGCCCGAGTTCTTCGCCTTGGAGCGCACCGGTCCTCTTTGTTAAGAAGAAGGACGGAAGCTTGAGGCTATGTATTGATTATCGGGAGCGAAACAAGCTGACGGAGAAGAACAAGTACCCGATATCCCCGGATTGATGATCTTTTTGATCAGTTTAGTCGGGTCGACGGTGTACTCGAAGTTAGATCTCAAGGCTGGGTACTATCAGCTGCGAATAAGGGAGAGTGATATTCCCGAAGACAGCGTTTAGTATGAGATACGGGCATTATGAGTTTACGGTCATGCCGTTTGGGCTGACTAATGCGCCGTCAGTATTTATGGATTTGATGAACAGGACGTTCAGGGAGTACTTGGACCATTTTGTGATCGTCTTCATCGACGATATTTTGGTGTACTCGCAAAGTGAGGAAGATCACTTCAAGCATCTTCATTTGGTGTTGGAGACGCTAAGGAGAAATCAGTTGTATGCCAAGTTCTCGAAGTGTGAGTTTTGGCTATCCTCAGTGGCATTCCTCGGGCATATAGTAAGTGGAGAGGGTATTGCTGTGGATCCGGCGAAGATTGTTGCGATACGGGAGTCGCCTGAGCTCGCTACTGTAGCGGAAGTCCGGAGTTTTCTGGGGCTTGCGGCTATTATAGGCGCTTCGTAGAGAACTTCTCGCGGATAGCGTTACCTCTCACTACATTGACGAGGAAGGAGCATAAGTTCGTTTGGACGCCGGAGTGCACGCGAGCTTTCGAGGAGTTGAAGTGTCGGTTGACCACGGCGCCTGTGCTGAGTTCGCCATGTGGAACCGAAGGCTATGAGATATATAGCGATGCTTCGGGCAGCGGTTTGGTGCGTGCTACTGCAGCACGGAAGCGTGATAGCTTATGGCTCGAGACTGCTAAAAGTGCACGAGAGGAACTATCCGATCCATGACTTGGAGTTAGCGGCCGTGATTTTCGCCTTGAAGCTGTGGAGACACTATTTGTACGGTGTGAAGATTGATATCTACACCGATCACAAGAGCCTAAAGTACCTGATTGATCAGAAGGATCTGAATATGCGGCAGCGTAGGTGGATGGAGTTCCTGGGGGACTATACATTCAAGATCCACTACGTGCCTGGCAAAGGGAATGCGGTTGCGGACGCATTGAGTCGCCGAGCCCCAGCTCAAGCCAATTGGCTATCAGTGCACGATGAGCGGTTGGTGCGGGAGTTGGAGGCGTTGGAGATTGTTTGTGTGGACAGGCAATCAAGTGCTGAAGCAGTTCTGAATTGGACTGAAGTCCAATATGACCTGGCTGATCGTATTCAGCAGGCTTTGGATATGGATGCTCATATGAAGCAGTTCATGGTAGAGGCTCTGGATGGGTCAAATTCCCAATTCGTCGTGGAGGACGGATTGCTTTGGAAAGACGTTCGTCTGTGCGTCCCAAGTGTGGGCAATTTACGGGTGGAGTTGTTGTACGAGGCGCACCATACCAAGTACTCGATTCACCCGGGGAGGAAGAATATGTACCGTGATGTAAAGAAACTATTTTGGTGGCCGGGTTTGAAGAAGGATGTTGCGCTATACGTAGCGAAGTGCCAAACCTGCGCCTTGGTAAAGGCGGAGTGCCAAAAGCCGGGAGGATTTCTTAAGTCCTTGCCTATTCCGGAGTGGAAATTCGACGACATCTCTATGGACTTTGTGCACGGTTTGCCAAGGTCGCAAAAGGGAAACGACGCCATATGGGTGGTTGTTGATCGATTAACGAAGGTGTCGCATTTTATTCCGCATAGGAAGGATGATCCGGTGGAGAAGTTGGCAAAGCTTTATATGGATAACATAGTGCGGCTTCATGGTGTGCCCCGCAGCATCGTGAGTGACCGTGATGGGCGGTTCACGTCCAATGATTGGAGGCTGGTGCAGAAAATGTTGGGAACAAAGCTGAAGTTTAGCACAGCCTTCCATCCACAAATAGATGGGCAGACCGAGAGGGTCAATAGAACCATGGAAGACATGCTTCGCATGTGTGTCTTGGATTTCGGAAAGCAATGGGAAGACCACCTTTATTTGGTGGAGTTCGCATACAACAACAGCTACCAAGCGAGTATTCAGATGGCGCCTTTTGAGGCCCTATATGGTAGAAGATGTCGCACACCGTTGTCTTGGTTAGAAACGGGCGAGTCAAAGTTGTATAAGCGATCGGGAGTGTATGATGCTACTTCTTTGGTGAGAACCATTTGGGAGAGATTGCTTATCGCTCAGGACCGGCAAGCAAAGTACTATAATGCCAAGCATAGGAACGTGGAGTTCGCTGTGGGGGATTATGTATACTTAAAGATCAAGCCGTTCAAGGGTGTCTCGCGGGTGCGACGATTGAAAAAGCTAAGCCCGAGGTACCTTGGACCGTTTGAGGATCTGGAGCGAGTTGGGGAAGCGGCCTATCGGCTGAAGCTTTCAGTGGAGCTAAGTGATTTACATGATGTATTCCATATTTTGGTGCTTCAGAAGGCGGTGCAAGAGCCTACGCAAGTGATCGCGGTTGATTAAGTACCGGTGGATAGTGGGCTAACGACAAAGGTCAAGCCCGTGCGGATTGAGGACTCGGAGGTCAAGCGGCTACGCAATAAAGAGATCAGGATGGTCAAAGTCCGGTGGGACAATTGCGGTCGTGAGGAGCTCTCTTGGGAGAGAGAGCAGACTATGCTTGACGAATATCCGGAGTTGTTCCGCTCAGGTACAAATTTTGGTTTTGTACATGTCTTTCCTTTATGTAATTTTGTGGGCGAAATTCTTTGAATAGGGGTAGAGTTGTAACGCCCCGAAACTCAAAGGAGCGAAGGGGGACGTTTTGGGCCAGTTTGAGTTCTGGCAGCAGGCACACGGCCTGGGACACGGGCGTGTCCCAGGGCGTGTCAAGCGTGTGTCGACACTTAGCCGCGAAGTCGTCGAGATTTTCTCGACGATTCGCTGAGAATGGGCACACGGCCTGCGACACGGGCGTGTCGCAGGGCGTGTCGACCCGTGTCGACACTTAGCCGTGAAGTTGTCGAGTTTTACTCGACGATTCGTCGAGAATGGGCACACGGCCTGCGACATGGGCGTGTCGCACGGCGTGTCGACCCGTGTCGACGATCATCCCGGAGAGTCGTCGAGATTCACTCGACGATCGTCGAGGCATGGCACACGGCCTAGGACACGGGCGTGTCCAAGGCCGTGTCATCAAGTCGTCGATCTTCACTCGACGAAGTGTCCCGTGTACACGGCCTGGGGCCCAGGCGTGTCAAGGGGACACGGGCAAGGACACGGGCGTGTCCTATAACCCGTGCAGTGCTCGGGTTGAAAATGGGGAAAAGTCATGGGGTACACGGCCGGCTACACGGCCGTGTGACGTGGAATACGGGCGTGTCAGCTCGAACACGGGCGTGATCGATACCCGTGTGAGGTTCCAGGAGATTCGATTTTGACGGCGAATGCGGCACACGGCCCTGGACACGGGCGTGTGCCAGGCCGTGTTCGGCCCAGATTGGGCATTTCAGCCCCGAATCAAAGCCGTTCATTTCCTTGTTTTGAGATCCAACGGCTGGGGGATGTTCCTGAAGGGATATACCCGTGAGTTGACTTAGAAATCCATCACTTTTCATACCTTGTTCTCTTTCTAAATCCTTGGAGAGAGAGGAGAGCTAAGGGAAGAAGAAGGAGCTAGATCCGCCATTGGAGGAGCTTCGGAGCTCCGAATCGCAAGCCGACTCCGGATCCACGGAGGCAATGCTAGTGCTGTGATTTCCATCCGATTACTTTTCAATAGCGCCAAAGAGGAACTCAAGGGTAACGATCCTCATCTTGAGCATGAATAGCTCTCTTTCTTAGCATAGGAAGCCCGCTCTCGCGAGTTTGCGGAGAGTTGGAGGCGTTCCTTCGGGTAGATATGTAAAGTCCCCGTTGTTTAGAGTCCGTATGCGAGAACGGACATAGGCATGATGTGTGAAGACTACCCGGAAATGTTGGTCTGGATCGGTGATGTTGCATTGCATAATGTCGGAGAAGACTCCGTGCTATTGGTTGTTTTTCGGGTTTTCTACGCGGTAGATTGCAGCAGGGAGCCTTGGGGACTAACCCAAAGGTGCACCCGGAAAACTGGGCGGATACGAGTTCTTGCCAACTTGGTGGCTTGAGAGCCAACTTGAACATAACGGGGTTATGTGACTTGTGATGGAAATGGGCCTCGGTGGAAGTTTGACCCGCGCAAATGGCTTAAATTGTCGTTGCGATGTGAGCATGGGTTAGATGGAACCGTACCCGTTCTATGTCGTTCGGTTAAAGAGACCTAAAGGCACGTGGCACTTACCGTTGGCATAGAGTAGGGTCTTTGGCGGTTAATGGCTTAAATTTCGTGACCCAGGCCAGGAAGACAAATTGCTCATAGGTTTGGCCGTCTAAGTGGCGGTGGTGAGTCCGGAATGTTAATGGCTTTAATTGACGTGACATCGACCGGTTCACCGAGAATGTGCCCTGAGTGCACGGGGCGTGTGGCCGTACGAGCCAACGTCTGTGATGACATGGCTATGGTTATTTATATGGCTCGCTTATGCTAATGAAATGCAGGGAATGAGCATCGCCGCCCCGAGTTGGGGGCGGGATCGTTATAATTTGGTCAGCATTGCTGACCGTTGCCTTGTTTTGCCACCGTGCGATGGTTTGTTGCTTGCAGGTGCAGCTGGACCAAGCGGTCAATAGCGGGCTAAAGCCCTTTTTGCGAAGCCGGCCCTCGAAGGCCCAAATGGAAATGTTTATTGCTTTATTCATGTATGACCGGCCTGCGTGCCGTGGTTTGTAAATCATGTAATATTCAAGTGAAACATTTTGTAAGGCCTTAAGGCTTGTTTTGAGTATTTTGTAATAACATTCCTGTTTTGTACTAGTGGACATTCGTGCTCTAATGCTGGGTTCTTTGTTTACAATTTTTATAAACTGCTTCCGCTAGAATGCTCTGTGTAGGACGTTGAGATTGGTTGGATGGTTTCCATAAGTAACCACCCGGTCTGTCTGTGGTATATGGCGTCGGGCCCCGGCCGGACCTACTGCTATATGCTATGCGACGGATAGGGGGTGTTACAACACGCCCGTGTGCCTCCTGCCAGATTCCAAATCTGGCACAAAATGTCCCCCGTCGCTCTTTTAAGTTTCGGGGCGTTACAACTCTCCCCCTCTTAAAAGAATTTCATCCACGAAATTATATAAAGGAAAGACATGTACCAAATTTAAATTGTACCTGAGCAGAACAACTCCGGATACTCGTCAAGCATAGTCTACTCTCGTTCCCAAGAGAGCTCCTCTCGACAGCAATTGTCCCATCGGACCTTGACCATCCTGATCTCTTTATTGCGTAGCCGCTTGACCTCCGAGTCCTCAATCCGCACGGGCTTGACTCTTGTCGTCAACCCACTATCCACCGGCACTTGATCAACCGCGATCACTTGCGAAGGCTCTTGCACCGCCTTCCGTAGCACTGAAATATGGAATACATCATGCAAACCACTTAGCTCCACTGAGAGCTTCAACCGATAGGCTGCTTCACCAACCTGCTCCAAAACCTCAAACGGCACAAGGTACCTCGGGCTTTGCTTTTTCAATCGCCGCACCCGCGAGACACCCTTGAACGGCTTGATCTTTAAGTACACATAGCCGCCCACAGCGAACTCCACGTTCCTGTGCTTGACATTATAGTACTTCGCTTGCCGGTCCTGAGTGATAAGCAACCTCTCCCGAATGGTATGCACCAACGAAGTAGCATCCTCCACTTCTAATCGCTTATACAACTTTGACTCACCCGTTTCTAGCCAAGACAACGATGTGCGACATTTTCTACCATATAGGGCCTCAAAGGGCGCCATTTGAATACTCGCTTGGTAGCTATTGTTGTACGCGAACTCCACCAAATAAAGCTGGTCTTCCCATTTCTTTCCAAAATCCAAGACACACATGCGAAACATGTCTTCCATAGTTCTATTGACCCTCTCGGTCTGCCCATCTGTTTGCGGATGGAAGGCTGTGCTAAATTTTAGCTTTGTTCCCAACATTTGCTGCACAAGCCTCCAATCATTGGACGTGAACTGCCCATCTCGGTAACTCACGATGCTGCGGGGCACACCGTGAAGCCGCACAATATTATCCACATATAGTTTTGCCAACTTCTCCACCGGATCATCCTTCCTATGCAGAATGAAATGCGACACCTTCGTTAGCTGATCTACGACCACCCAAATGGCGTCGTTCCCCTTTTGCGACCTTGGCAAATCGTGCACAAAGTCCATAGAGATGTCGTCGAATTTCCACTCCGAAATAGGCAAGGACTTTAGAAATCCTCTCGGCTTTTGGCACTCCGCCTTCACCAAGGCGCAAGTTTGGCACTTCGCTACGTAGAGCGCCACATCCTTCTTCAAACCCGGCCACCAAATCAGTTTCTTTACATCGCGGTACATCTTCGTGCTCCCCGGGTGAATTGAGTACTTGGTATGGTGTGCCTCGTACAATAATTCCACCCGCAAATTGCCCACATTTGGGACGCACAGACGACCGTCTTTACAAATCAATCCGTCCTCCACAATGAATTGGGAATTTGACCCATCCAGAACCTCTGCCATGAACTGCTTCATATGGACATCCATATCCAAAGCCTGCCGAATCCGATCAGCCAGGTCAAATTGGACTTCAGTCCAATTCAGTACTGCTTCAGCACTTGATTGCTTATCCATACAAACAATCTCCAATGCCTCCAACTCCTGCACCAACCGCTCATCATGCTCTGATAGCCAATTGGCTTGAGCTGGGGCTCGGCTACTCAACGCGTCTGCAACCGCATTGCCCTTACCAGGCACGTAGTGGATCTTGAATGTATAGTCCCCCAGGAACTCCATCCATCTGCGATGCCGCATATTCAGATCTTTCTGATAGATCAGATACTTCAGGCTCTTATGATCGGTGTAGATATCGATCTTCACACCATACAAATAATGCATCCACAGCTTCAAGGCAAAAATCACGGCCGCTAACTTCAAGTCATGGACCGGATAATTCCTCCCGTGCACTTTTAGCTGTCTCGAGCCATAAGCTATTACACTTCTGTGTTGCAGTAGCACGCAACCCAAACCGCTGCCCGAAGCATCCCTATAAATCTCATATCCTTCGGTCCCACTCGGCGAACTCAGCGCAGGCGCCGTGGTCAACCGACATTTCAACTCCTCAAAAGCTCGCACGCACTCCGGCGTCCAAATGAACTTCTGCTCCTTCCTTATCAAAGTAGTGAGAGGTAACGTTATCCTCAAGAAGTTCTCTACGAAGCACTTATAATAGCCGGCAAGCACCAGGAAGGTCCGGACTTCCGCTACCATAGAAAGCTAAGGCCACTCCCGTATTGCAACAATCTTCACCAGATCCACCGCAATACCCTCTCCACTCACTATATGACCGAGGAACACCACTGAGGATAACCAAAACTCACACTTCGAGAACTTAGCATACAACTGATTCATTCTTAGCGTCTCCAAAACCAAATGAAGATGCTTGAAGTGATCTTCTTCACTCTGCGAGTACACCAAAATATCGTCGATGAAGACGATCACAAAATGGTCCAAGTACTCCCTGAAGGTCCTGTTCATCAGATCCGTGAACACTGACGGCGCATTAGTCAGCCCAAACGGCATGACCGTAAACTCATAATGCCCGTATCTCATACTGAACGCTGTCTTCGGGATATCACTCTCCCTTATCCGCAGCTGATAGTATCCAGACTTGAGATCCAACTTTGAGTACACCGTCGACCCGACCAACTGATCAAAAAGATCATCGATCCGGGGGATTGGGTACTTGTTCTTTTCCGTCAATTTGTTGAGCTCCCGATAATCAATACATAGCCTCAAGCTTCCGTCCTTCTTCTTAACAAAGAGGACCGGCGCGCTCCAAGGCGAAGAACTTGGGCGCACATACCCTTGTTCCAACAACTCTTGCAGTTTCACCTTCAGCTCCACCATTTCCTTAGGCGCTAGCCAATATGGAGAGCGTGACACAGGATTTGCACCTGCTACGAGCTCTATCACGAAATCTATCTCCCGTTGAGGCGGGGCTCCAGGAAGATCTCTACGGAAAACATCAGGTTATTCCGATACCACTGAAATACTATCCAATGCGGGCTTCGGCTTTGCAACTTCCACTAGTGTAAAGAACAGTTCTGCACCGGCACGAACCGCCTTCACCACTTGAAGAGCAGACATCAACGTCTTGCTCGACCCCTTCAAGCACGTAAAAGTCGTCTCACGACTTGCTCCCAACTTGACTTCCTTGCGACCGCAATCAATATAGGCTTGCTACTCCGAGAGCCAGTCCATGCCAAATATAACGTCAAACTCCACCAATGGTAGTAACGATGCCTGCAGATCGAACTCTTGATTCCCAATACGGATCTTAACACCGCAGATCCTATCCGCGCGCATCGAACACCCATTGGGCAACAACACATCCAACTTATCCTTCGCCATCGAAGAAGGGACTCCGGTGCGTGATATAAATCCTTCGGACAAGAAGGAGTGTGAAGCTCCCGTATCGAATAGTGCTCTTGCCGGATTTTGAAGTAGTCGGCACTTTGAACTCAGATTTCTTGTCAACAACGCTCTTCTTTGCTTGGACGTTCTTCATGTCCTTCTCCAAGGACCGGGCCGTGTTGACCAAGGTCAAGAAACCCTGCGTCATCGGCCCCGAGAGTAGTAAACTCAACTCATCACTCAACCCTTCGTAGAATTGATTCGTCTTGCGCTCCTCATCCTCAATGTTGGAGCTAGTATATCGACTCAAACGAGTAAACTCGTGGAGATATTTATCCACGGTACTGTCTCCTTGCACCAACTTCAGGAACTCGTTCTCCAACGCTATCCTTTGCGCCGAAGGGAGGTATCTAGCCAAGAACAATCTCGAGAACTCCTCCATCGAGACATCAACAAGTTACCTACCTCTCAATAGATGCAGCTCCAATCCTTCGCACCACATTCTCGCTTCACCGTCCAGAAGGAACGTAGCAATGGTGGTCATTTACCACTCCTCCGTCTCCGTTGCTGTCATGACTCTCTTCACCCTGGAGAGACAGTCTTTAGCTTGAGATGGGGTTCCCAACCCCGAGAATACCGGAGGATTAAAGCTCATGACATGCTTAAGCTGTCTCTCGGTTGCCCTCCTTGGCACCACCGGTTCCTCTACTACCTGTTCCACTCTCCTCGGCTCAGCCGCTTGCAGCGGTACCTGCTCCATCGTAGGAGCGGACTGCTGCGTTTGCCTTGCAGGCTGCACATTAATCATGGCCAACACTACTTCGGCCACCAATCGTATGGTCTCAGCCGATAGAGGTGTTGCAGGAGCTTCATTAGGTGCACTGCTAGCCTCAGAAACTTAACGTTCCGACTGCCCAGCACCACTTCTGGTCACCTATAGTGGTACAAAACACCGTTAAGCGACCAAATAAAATTGCAAATAGCAATTATAGGAACACGCAGGTTCCCCAAATACGTGTATTTACATTCCTAAGTGGACATTCATGGGTTCTTTTACTGTTATAACGATGACACACACACATATGCTCACCACCCCTTAAAACGAATTCAGCCACGAATTCAGTTTAAGCCCGACCAAAACCAGTAGTCTGATACCAAATAGTAACACCCCCTATCCATCGTATAGCATATAACAGTAGGTCCGGTCGGGGCCCGACGTTATATACCACAGACAGACCGGGTGGTTACTAAATGGAAACCATCCAACCAATCATAACGTCCTACACAGAGCATTCTAGCGGAAGCAGTTTAAGTTGCAATAAAGAACCCAGCACAAAGAGCACGAATGTCCACTAATACACCAAATAGGAATGTCGTACATACACGAGTACAAGCCTTAAGGCCTTAAAAAATAGTTTACTTCAATATTACATGTTTTACAACCACAACACGCAGGCCGGTCAAACGTGAGTAAAAGTAGTAAACACTCCAATTAGGCCTTCGAGGGCCGGCTTCGCAATTTGGGCTTTAGCCCGCTATTGACCACTTGGTCCAGCAACACCTGCAAGCAACAAAACCGCCGCACGGTGGCAAACAAAGAGCAACGGTCAGCAATGCTGACCAAATTATAACGATCCCGCCCCAAACTGGGGCGGTGATGCTCCTTCCCTATATTTTATTAGTATAAACAAGCATTATAGTAATGTCACAACATCACAGGCATAGGCTCGCATGGCAACACACCCCGTGCACTCAGGGTACATTCTCAGTGAACCGGCCAATGTCACGTCAATTTAAGCCATAGACATTCCGGACTCACCACCGCCACTTTGACGGCCAAACATATGAGATTTTGTCTTCTTGGCATTGGTCACGTCAATTTAAGTCATAGACCGCCGAAGACCCTCATCTACGCCAATGGCTCTAACCGAACGACATAGAACAGGTACAGTTGCATCTAACCCGTGCTCACATCGCAATGATAGTTTAAGCCATATGCGCAGGTCAAACTTCTCTCGAGTCCCGTTTCTATCATACTTCACATAACCCGGTTATGTTCATGTTGGCTCCCATGCCACCAAGTTGGCAAGATCACGCATCCACCCAGTTTTCTGGGTGCACCTTAGGGTTAATCCCCAAGGCTCCCTGTTGCAATCTACCATGTAGAAAACCCGAAAACAACCAATCGCACGGAGTCTTCTCCGGCATTTATGAAATGCAACATCACTGATCCAGACCAACATATCCGGATAGGCTTCACACATCATGCATATGTCTGTTCTCGTTTACGGACTCTACACAACGGGGACTTTACATATCTACCCGAAGGAACGCCTCAAACTCACTGCAAACTCACGAGAGCGGGCTTCCTATGCAAAGAAGGAGAGCTTCACATGCTCAAGAAGAGAATCGTTACCCTAGCGTTCCTCTTTGGCGCCATGGAAATGTAAGCGGATGAAAAGCACCGCACTATCGTTGTCTCCATAGATCCGAAGTCGTCTCGCGATTTGGAGCTTCGAAGCTCCTCCAATGGCTTAGAAAGAGAACCACTCAAAATAAATGAGGGTTTCAAAGGTCCAATCCCGGGTATATCCCATCAGAAACAACCCCCAGCCGTTGGATCCCAAATTAAAGAAACAAACGGCTTTGATTCGGGCCTGAAATATTAAAACTGGGCCGAACACGGCCTGGCACACGCCCGTGTCCAGGGTCGTATCCCCCATTCGCCATCAAAATCGACGCGCCTGGAACAACACAGGCGCATCCAACATGCCCGTGTTCGACCTGACACGCCCGTGTTCCAACCGACATGGCTGTGTGGTCGGCCGTGTGCCCCCATCGACACAGCCCCGAAAACAACCCGAGAGTCACACGGGTGTTGGACACGCCCGTGTCCTAGCCCGTGTCTACTCGAACACGCCTGGGCTCCAGGTCATGTTCACGGTCTCGACACTTCGTCGAGCGAAGTTCGTCGACCACACGACACAGCCATGGACACGTCCGTGTCCTAGGCCGTGTGCCTTCTCTCGACACATCGTCGAGCGAAATTCATCGACTCGCTGACACGGCCTTGGACACACCCGTGTCATAGGCCGTGTGCCTTGTCTCGACACTTTGTCGAGTGAAATTCGTCGACTCCCCGGGCCGATCATCGACACGGGCTCGACACGCCCTGAGACACGCCCGTGTCTCAGGCCGTGTTCTCTGCTCGACGATCGTCGACTCCAAAATCGTCGACCTCTCGACCAAATCGTCGACTCCAGCCTGACACGCCCTGGGACACGCCCGTGTCTCAGGCCGTGTGCCTCCTGCCAGATTCCAAATCTGGCCCAAAACGTCCCCCGTCGCTCTTTTGAGTTTCGGGGCGTTACACAAGGCATCAGCGACGATATTTCCATTCTCGGGAGTATAATGGATCTCAAAGGTGTAGTCCCCAAGGAACTCCAACCACCTTCGTTGTCGTATATTCAGGTCCCTCTGCTTTAATAAATACTTTACGCTCTTGTGATCTGTATAGATCTCCACTTTCACACCATACAAATAATGTCATCATAATTTCAGTGCAAAGATCACCGCCGCCAACTCTAAGTCGTGGATGGGATAATTTATCTCATGCACCTTCACTTGGCGAGAGCCATAAGCAATCACTTTCCCATTTTGTAGAAGAACGCAGCCTAAGCCGCTCCCTGAAGCATCACTGTAGATTTCAAATCCATCAATACCACATGACAACGTCAACACAGGCGTCGTGGTCAACCAACACTTCAGCTCTTCAAAAGCTCGCGTTCACTCCGGAGTCCAAACGAACTTCTGATCCTTTCTCGTCAGTGTGGTTAGAGGTAATGCGATCCGCGAGAAGTTTGCAACAAATTTTCGTTAGTAGCCCGCCAGTCCAAGGAAGCTCCTGACTTCAGCCACCGAAGACAACATTGGCCACTCCTGTATAGCCCTTATCTTTGTTGGATCCACTGTGATGTCCTCTCTGCTTACCACATGGCCCAGAAAATCCACCGACGATAGCCAAAACTCGCACTTCGAGAACTTGGCATAGAGCTTATTCTTCCTCAACGTCTGCAACACCAACCGCAAGTGGTTCTCATGATCGGCTTTCGATTTCGAGTACACCAGGATATCATCAATGAACACAATCACGAACACATCTAGGTACTCTCGAAATATTCGGTGCATCAAGTCCATAAACACCGAGGACGCATTGCACAGCCCAAACGGCATGACTGTGAACTCATAATGCCCGTAACGTGTTCCAAATTGGGTTTTGGGAATGTCATCTTCCCGAATTCTCAACTGGTAATAACCAGACTTCAAATCCAACTTGGAGTAGACGGTTGATCCCACCAGCTGATCGAACAACTCATCAATCCGTGGAATTGAATACTTATTCTTCTCGATTAGCTTATTCAGTTCGCGGTAGTCAATACATAACCGCATACCACCATCTTTATTTTTCACAAAAAACACAGGTGCGCTCCAAGGTGACGTACTTGGTCGTATGTAACCCTGCTCCAGCAACTCTTGAAGTTGGACTTTCAACTCTGCCATTTCCTTTGGCGTGACGCGATATGGCAAGAGGGCTACAGGTTTCGCACCTGGCACCAACTCGATCGTGAAGTCAATCTCTCACTGGGGTGGTAGCCCAGGGAGATCCTTGGGAAACACATCTGCAAATTCCAATACTACCGGAACATAGCTCACAATGGCCTTGGGCTCAACAGCCTGAATCAGCGTGAAGTAGCACTATGCACCCTTCCGAACAGCCTTGACTACTTGGAGTGCAGACATCAATGTCCCGCCCACTCCTCGCATCCCCGTGAACTTAGTATCTTGCTTGGTATTCTGCCACAACGTGATCTCTTTGTCATTACAATCAATCAAGCCATGCTGCTCCGCGAGCCAATCCATACCAAATATCACGTCAAATTCCTATATCGGCAATACAGATGCAGTCAAACAGAAATACTGACTTCCTATTTGGACCGCCACATCGCAAGATCGATCCGCGAGCATCAAACAACCATTCGGCAACACCACCCTGACACTATCTGTCTTCACACGACTAGGTATCCCAAGTCGAGCTATGAAGTCTTGAGACAGAAAAGAATGCGAAGTCCCCGTATCAAATAGTGCTCACACCAGCGTGTCCCGAATCATCACAAAGCCTGTGACAATCATGTCAAACACACAAGCCACATACAAATAGGCACTAAACAAAGCAAAGTAATGCAATAACTTAACTCGTACCTGTGACGACGTCACTATGCTTAATGGCCTCCTGCAGGCCAAGATTGTAGACTCGGGGCTGCGCCTGGGAGGCAGAGGACTCCACCACTGCCTTTCCCTTCTCCGCATACGACGCTCCCACCTTCTTTTCACTCTTTGGCAGTACCACCCGACAATCACAGGCTATATGCCCCACCCGTCCACACGTAAAGCACATATGAGTCTACGGCCTTGACGTGGTCCCCAACGTTGCTCCCGATGCAACCGAAGAAGGAGCTTGTCTAGCCGACTTGGATCTCTTGCCCCACTTCTTCTTATAGTATGATTTTCCAGGTCGGGGCACCTTGAATTCTAGCTTTGTCATAACCAAGGCCCGCTTCCCTTGCACCCTTTTCATGTCCTTTTCCAGCGCGCACATAGTGTCAACTAATGCCTGGAAGCCTTGGTTCACAGAACTAGAGAGAAGGAATCACAGCTCATCCCGTAATCCTTCATAGAACCTATTCATCTTCCTCTGCTCATCAGCAAAGATCAAACCAGCATATCGTCCCAACCTCGCGAACTCATGCAAGTAAGCTTCAACACTGCCTTCAATTTGCGTCATCCTTCGGAATTCATTCTCCATGGCAATACGTTGTGTCGCCGGGAGGTGCTTAGCCAGCAAGAGTCGGGAGAATTCCTCCATCGAGACTTGTATTAACGGCCTTCCTGCTAAGTGATGCAACTCCATCTTGTCCCACCACAACCGTGCCTCGCCTTCCAGCAAGAAGGTGGCCAAGGTGACCTTCTGATGTTCCTCCGACCCGATCGCCGACATTATCTGCTTGACGCATGACAACCAATCTTCAGCCTGCGTAGGAGATCCCACTCCCGAAAACATAGGCGGGTTAAAGCTCATAAACTGCTTCAACTGCTTCTCATCTGCTCGAGGATCCACAGCCGCTACAGGTTCTGGCCTCACCGCAACCTGTTCTAGCCTCAATGCCGGCTGCGTCTGCCCAATCTGCTATGCTTGAAGCATGGCAAACAAAGCCTCAGCAACTAATCTCAAAGTTTTCGCAGAAGGCGGAGGTGTAGGCACCTCAGTTGGTGTCGTACACTCATCAGAACGCTAGGGCTCCGACTTCCTAGCACCACTTCACGTCACCTATAGGTGAACAAGACACACACATTAGCGACTGCACACATGCATTCACAACAAAATAGGAATGCGCAGGTTCCTCAAACACATGTATTGGCATTCCAAAGTAGACATTCAAGAGTTCATCAGTTTTAACGCGGTTCGAACAGACACGTGCTCGGCACCCCCACAAAAGAATTCAACCACGAATTCAAAATGGAAAGACCGAGACAGCTGATACCAAAAATATTACGACTCCATCCGTTCACAGGTATATACTAGATGGTCCGACCGGGGCCCCAAAGCATATACCATAAAATAGGCGGGGAAATCATGGAGTGATACCAGAGTTGCGCATACTAACTCATTGCATTCTAGCGGAAGCCTATAACACCGAAACTGAACTCACACACATGAATGTCCACCATATAAAAGCTCCACATTTATATAAAACAGGAATGTCCAAATACAAAGTCAGTTGGCCTTATGGCCTTACAAGGCTTTACACAACAGTGGCCTCAAACATTGGCGCGCAGGCCGGCCACGTATAAACAAACATAGCATTTAGTTTAGCCTTCAAGGGCTAGTGGCAGTAGCAGCAACAGCAGCAGCAAGGCCTCCAGCCTTTATGCGTCCCGCTTGGTTCTCAAGCACCTGCACCGGGATAGCCCACCCAACGGTAGTAAACAAGGCAATGGTCATCATTCAGCTGACCAAATTATAACGACCCTACCCCTTTCCCAGGGCAGTGGCATTTCTTCCCTACAGTCATAGCAATCTCATGCATATATATATTCATCACATATTGTGCTCACGCACAAACATTCCATCAAAATCGTCAGCCACGCGGCCCGACGATCCGTGCACTCAGGGCACATTTTTGGTGTACCGGCGAACTAGGGTCCCACCACCATATCAGGGTCGCAACCCAACGGTAATAATTGAGCATTTTACTCCATGGCGTGCAGCCGGAGATCTTTGTCTTAAGGCACTGGGATTGGTCCGTAGCCTACCATTGTGTCATGGCACGTAGGCCTAAGACTCTTACTATTCACTCCAACAGACCACACCTTCAGGTCTCACGTCGGACGGTCATAGCACAGGTCAGATCATCCACCCCCCATTGCTCAAGTCGCCTTGCCATCACCAAGTACGGCGTACTCGCGGCTACATAAAAGGCGCGGGTCGGTTTCACCTTACTTATTTCCTTTAGGAGAGTTCGTTCGCTCACACATAACCAGCCCATTCTCATGGAACTAGCTTCACATTTATCGGTTACCTAGGAGCAATGCCTCGCGTTAGTGACAGAACTCATTTTACATCCCTAGGCTTAACCGTGCATTCACAGCATTCACTTGAGGGTATTTTCCCGGGCTGCCAAGCCAGTACTTCCTGCTACTTCACAGTCGCAACCCATCAAGCATTCCAAGCATCAAGGGTATTTTCCTGGACTTCCAATCCAGTACTTCCTGCTAATCCCCTTCACAGGCACAATCCCATGAACATCAAGCATTACAAGGGTATTTCCTGGACTTCCAATCCAGTACTTCCTGTTACTGCCCTTCATAGGTATAACCCAACAGCACAAGCATTACACGGGTCTTTCCTGGACTACCACTCCAGTACTTCCTGCTACTGCCCTTCACAAGTACAACCCGTCGACTCAGAAACTATACATTTATCATGGAGTCTTCTCCGGTACGAATGCAACATCACCAATACAGACCAACCTGTCCAAATGGGCTTCACACAGTATGCTTATTCTGTACTCCATTTCCGGATCTATATGCCAAATGATTGGGGATTCCATGAATCAACCAAAAGGACTCCCGTAATCAGCCACCCTCTGGTGGGGGAATCATATGCATATGCCAAAAAGGAAGCCTCCAAATGTCTAGGAAGAAAAGTCGTTACCCTTGAAGACCTCTTCGGCGCCATGAGCTCCTAGCTGGCTGGAAAGAACCACAATGGATTTTCCTCCACAATGCCGGCCTCGGATCTCTCGTCGGAACTTCGCTTCACCACCGGTGGCCGGCTCTCCTTCCTCATCCTCCTTCTTAATCTCTCTCTAGGTGTATGGAAAGAGAATGGCAATTATCAAATGAGTTGTTCCAACTCATTTCCCGGCCTTAAGGACATAGGGAGGAAGCTCAACCATTGGATCCCGGCTGAAGGAATGGACGACCACGATTTTGCCACAAAATCTCATTTTTTTCCTGACACGGCCTGTGACACGCCCGTGTCCCAGGCCGTGTACCCTAAGCTGTGCTCAACCGACCTATACAGACCAGTACACGCCAATGTGACACGCCCGTGTCACGGGCCGTGTCACCTGACACGCCTTCAGACACGCCCATGTCTGTGGCCGTGTATATCAGGCTGCACAAATCATCTTCAACCCAAGCGACACATGGCTAGTGACACTCCTGTGTCACAAGCCGTGTACCCCATGACACACCTGTATCTTGCCCGTGTTCACACTGCCTCAATTCCTTGGGCACATCCAGGAAAGGACATGGCCTGTGACACTCCCGTGTCACAGGCCGTGTGCCCATACACGACACCAGACACGCCCCATCACAACTTTGTTGAGCTGAGTTCGTCGACCTACAGAGGATACGGCCTCTGACATGACCATGTCAGAGGGCGTGTTCCCTCAATTTTCGTCGAAGGAATTTTCGTCGAACACTCTCCGACTGCTCACCCGAGCAGGACACTCCCTGGGATACGCTTGTGTCCCAGGCCGTGTCACCCAAACTTTTCCCAACTATGGAATTTGGGGTGTTACAGCGGGATCCTCTCGGGGTCTTTAATAATCACAAACCTTTTCTTTTCTTTCCCCCCAAGCGAGCCTGTGGCCCTGCCAGCTAGTGAGATCCTGATAGCGGGTCTACTCGGGGTAAAGTGCGCCTTCCAGCCCTAACTGCTAATGGAAGCCTAGACAACGGGATCCTCTCAAGGTCTTACAAAATAGCAAACCTTTTCTTTCCTTTCCCCCAAAGTGAGCATATGGCCCTGCCAGCTAGTGAGAGCCTGGCAGCAGGTTTACTCGGGGCTGAGTGCGCCTTCCAGCCCTGCCAGCAAATGGAAGCCTGGACAGAGGGATCCTCTTGAGGTCTTTCAAACCACCATCTCTTTGTAATCTTAAAAAGAAACAAACATGAGTCAATTAAATGAATTCATTATAATAGGATTTACAATCTTACCCCCAGCTAAGGGTAGAAACGCTTCAGATCGTCGTCACTCCATGTATGGCTCATGGTCACCCCCTCCACATTCTAGAGGTGGTAGCCTCCCGACCTCAGGGCCTTTTCAACTATGTAGGGACCCTCCTAGTTAGGATTGAGCTTTCCTGTAACGCCCCGAAACTCATTGGAGCAGAGGGGAATAAGTTGGGCCAGTTTGAGTTCTGGCTGCAGGCACACGGCCTGGGACACGGGCGTGTCCCAGGGCGTGTCAAGCCTGTGTCGACACTAAGGCGTGAAGTCGACACTTTGGTCTCGACATTGTGTCGAGACCGGGCACACGGCCTGCGACACGGGCGTGTCGCAGGGCGTGTCGACCCGTGTCGACACTTAGCCGTGAAGTCGACACAGTGCTTCGACGTTGTGTCGAGACACGACACACGGCCTGCGACACGGGCGTGTCGCAGGGCGTGTCAACCCGTGTCGACACTCGTCCCGCGAAGTCGACACTTTGGTGTCGACAGTGTGTCGAGACATGGCACACGGCCTGCGACACGGGCGTGTCGCAGGGCGTGTCGACCCGTGTCGACACTTAGCCGCGAAGTGCCGAGACCTTGTACACGGCCTAGAGCCCAGGCGTGTTAAGGTGACACGGGCAAGGACACGGGCGTGTCCTAGAACCCGTGCAGTGCTCGGGTTGAAAACGGGAGAAAATCATGGGGTACACGGCCAGATACACGGCCGTGTCAGGTTGAACACGGGCGTGTCAGCTCGAACACGGGCGTGTTCGATACCCGTGTGAGGTTCCAGGTGATTCGATTTTGACGGCGAATGAGGCACACGGCCCTGGACACGGGCGTGTGCCAGGCCGTGTTCGGTCCAGATTGGGCATTTCAGTCCCGAATCGAAGCCGTTCATTTCTTTGACTGAAGATCCAACGGCTGGGGGTTGTTCCTGAAGGGATATACCCGGGTTTTGACTTGGAAAACCCTCACTTTTTCCACTTGTTCTCTCTCCAAACCCTTGGAGAAAGAAGAGCTAAGGCAAGAAGAAGAGGAGCTAGATCCGCCATTGGAGGAGCTTCGGAGCTCTGAATCGCAAGCCGACTCCGGATCCACGGAGGCAACGCAAGTGCGGTGATTTCCATCCGATTACTTTTCGATGGCGCCAAAGAGGACCGCAAGGGTAATGATCCTCAACTTGAGCATGAGTCGCTCTCTTTCTTTGCATAGGAAGCCTGCTCTCGCGAGTTTGCGGAGAGTTGGAGGCGTTCCTTCGGGTAGATATGTAAAGTCCCCGTTGTTTAGCGTCCGTATGCGAGAACGGACATAGGCATTTTGGTCGAAGCCTACCCGGACATGTAGTTCGGATCGGTGATGTTGCATTGCATAAGGCCGGAGAAGACTCCGTGCTATTGGGTGTTTTTCGGGTTTTCTACGCGGTAGATTGCAGCAGGGAGCCTGGGACTAACCCAAAGGTGCACCCGGAAAACTGGGCGGACACGAGGTCTTGCCAACTTGTGGCCTGAGAGCCAACTTGAACATAACGGGGTTATGTGATTTGTGGTAGAATGGGAATCGGTGAAAGTTTGACCCGCGCAGATGGCTTAAATTGCCGTTGCGATGTGAGCACGGGTTAGATGGAGCCGTACCCGCTTTATGTCGTTCGGGTTAGAGAGACCTAAAGTTACATGGTACTCGCCGTTGGCATAGATGTGAGTCTTCGGTGGTCGACGGCTTAAATTGACGTGACCAATACCATGAAGACGAATTGCTCATAGGAATGGCCGTCTAAGTGGCGGTGGTGAGTCCGGAATGTTGATGGCTTTAATTGACGTGACATCGACCGGTTCACCGAGAATGTGCCCTGAGTGCACGGGGCGTGTGGCCGTGCGAGCCCACGCCTGTGATGAAATGGCTATGGTTTTAATTGCTCGCTTATGCTAATGAAATGCAGGAAAGGAGCATCGCCGCCCCGAATTGGGGGCGGGATCGTTATAATTTGGTCAGCATTGCTGACCGTTGCCTTGTTTGCCACCGTGCGGTGGTTTGTTTGCTTGCAGGTGCAGCTGGACCAAGCGGTCAATAGCGGGCTAAAGCCCTTTTTGCGAAGCTGGCCCTCGAAGGCCCAAGTGGAAATGTTTTATGTTTTATTCATGTATGGCCGGCCTGCGAGCCGAGGTTTGTAAATCATGTAAAAGACAAGTGAAACATTTTGTAAGGCCTTAAGGCCGACTTTTGAGTATTTTGTAATAACATTCCTATTATCATGTTAGTGGACATTCATGCTTGTGCTGGGTTCTTGTTTTGCAACTTATAAACTGCTTCCGCTAGAATTCTCTGTGTAGGACGTTGAGATTGGTTGGATGGTTTCCATACGTAACCACCCGGTCTGTCTGTGGTATATGGCGTCGGGCCCCGGCCGGACCTACTGCTATATGCTATGCGACGGATAGGGGGTGTTACAATTTGGTATCAGACTACTGGTTTTGGTTGGGCTTGAATTGAATTCGTGGGCGAATTCTTTTTCAGGGTGGTGAGCACATTGTGTGCGTCATCGTGATAACCGTAAAAAGAACCCATGAATGTCCACTTAGGAATGAAAATACTCGTGTTTGAGGAACCTGCGTGTTCCTATAATTGCTGTTTGCAATTTATTTGGTCGCTTAACGGTGTTTTGTACCACTATAGGTGACTCGAAGTGGCATTGGGCCGTCAGAACGCCGAGTTTCTGAGGCAAGTAGTGCACCGGAAGTTGCTCCCGCAACACCTTTGTCGGCTGAAAATATAAGATTGGTGGCTGAAGCGGTGTTGGCCGTGATCAATGCGCAGCCTGGGAGGCAAGCGCAGCAGCCCGCTCCTGTGATGGAGCAAGTACCTCTTCAAGAGGCCGAGCCGAGGAGGATGGAGCAAGTGGTTGTAGAACCAATAGTGCCAAGGAGGGCGACTGAGAGGCAGTTGAAGCATGTAATGAGCTTTAACCCTCCGTTATTCTCGGGGTTGGGAACCCCATCGCAGGCTGACGACTGGCTCTCTAGGGTGAAGAGAGTCATGATAGCGACGGAGACGGAGGAGTGGCAGATGACCACCATCGCTACATTCCTGCTGGATGGAGAAGCGAGGATGTGGTGGGAAGGCTTGGAGCTGCATCATCTGAGAGGAAGACAATTGATAGACGTTCCGATGGAAGAGTTCTCGGAATTGTTCTTAGCAAGATACCTCCCTTCTACTCAGAGGATTTCAATGGAGAATGAGTTCCTGAGGTTGGTGCAGGGTGAGCGAAGCGTGGATGAATATCTCCACGAGTTTACGCGGTTGAGTCGTTATGCTAGCTCCACCATCATGGATGAGGAGCGCAAGACTAATCGTTTTTATGAAGGCTTGAGGGATGAGCTGAGATTGTTACTGTCGGGGCCAATGACGCAGGGTTTCTTAACCTTGGTCAATACTGCCCGGTCCTTGGAGAAGGACATGAAGAGTGTACAAGCGAAGAAAGCTTGGGTGAAAAGAAATCTGAGTTCAGAGTGCCGACTACTTCAAAGTCAGGCTATCGGAGGACTTTCAAGAAGCCTAGGACTTCGGGTCCAGCTCCTTCTGGCGCTTCTGGGGCGACTACGGGTCGGACCCCGGGTGCGTGCTTTACGTGTGGAAAGACGGGGCACTTTGCCCGTGATTGTTGGAGCGGACATCCTAAGTCCGAAAGGAGGCCTGGAGCTACTTATGAAGAGAAGGGCAAGGCGGTGGAATCGACCGCATCCCATTATGCTCCGGCCCAACCAAGGGTTTACAATCTTGGCCAACAGGAGGCCATTAAACAAGCTGACGTGGTGACAGGTACGGTTTAATTTATAGCAAGTCAATTCCTTTATATGCTTGTTATGCACATGTTACCTTACCACTACTTGTTTAGGATTTGTGTTGATTTGTGAAAATCCGGCACGAGCACTCTTTGATACGGGAGCTTCACACTCCTTCTTGTCCGAAGGATTTATATTACGCATCGGAGTCCCTTCTTCGATGGCGAAGGATAAGTTGGATGTGTTGTTGCCAATGGGTGTTCGATGCGAGCGGATAGAATCTGCGAGGTTAAGACTCGTATTGGAGAGCAGGAGTTTGACCTGCGGGCGTCCTTACTTCCGTTGGTGGAGTTCGACGTTATATTTGGAATGGACTGGCTCTCGGAGCAGCAGGCCCATATAGATTGCGGTAGCAAGGAAGTAAAGCTGGGAGCAAGTCGTGAGACGACTTTTACGGGCTTAAAGGGGTCGAGCAAGACGTTGATGTCTGCTCTTCAGGTGGTGAAGGCGGTTCGTGCCGGAGCAGAACTGTTCTTTACACTAGTGGAGGTTGCAAAGCCGAAGCCCGCGATGGATTGTATTTCAGTGGTATCGGAATACCCTGATGTGTTCCCCGCAGATCTTCCTGGAGCCCCGCCATAACGGGAGATAGATTTTACTATCGAGCTAGTGCCAGGTGCAAAGCCTGTGTCACGATCTCCGTATCGACTAGCGCCTAAGGAAATGGCAGAGCTGAAAGTTCAACTACAAGAGTTGCTGGAGCAAGGGTATGTGCGCCCGAGTTCTTCGCCTTGGAGCGCACCGGTCCTCTTTGTTAAGAAGAAGGACGGAAGCTTGAGGTTGTGTATTGATTATCGGGAGCTAAACAAGCTGACTGAGAAGAACAAGTACCCGATCCCCGGATTGATGATCTCTTTGATCAGTTAGTCGGGTCGACGGTGTACTCGAAGTTAGATCTCAAGTCTGGGTACTATCAGCTGCGGATAAGGGAGAGTGATATCCCGAAGACAGCGTTTAGTACGAGATACGGGCATTATGAGTTTACGGTCATGCCGTTTGGGCTGACTAATGCGCCGTCAGTGTTCATGGATTTGATGAACAGAACGTTCAGGGAGTACTTGGACCATTTCGTGATCGTCTTCATCGACGATATTTTGGTGTACTCGCAAAGTGAGGAGGATCACTTCAAGCATCTCCATTTGGTGTTGGAGACACTCAGGAGAAATCAGTTGTATGCCAAGTTCTCGAAGTGCGAGTTTTGGCTATCCTCAGTGGCGTTCCTCGGGCATATAGTGAGTGGAGAGGGTATTGCGGTGGATCCGGCGAAGATTGTTGCGATACGGGAGTGGCCTGAGCTTGCTACGGTAGCAGAAGTCCGGAGCTTTTTGGGGCTTGCCGGTTATTATAGGCGCTTCGTAGAGAACTTCTCGCGGATAGCGTTACCTCTCACTACTTTGACGAGGAAGGATCATAAGTTCGTTTGGACGCCGGAGTGCGCGCGAGCTTTTGAGGAGTTAAAGTGTCGGTTGACCACGGCGCCTGTGCTGAGTTCGCCGGTTGGAACCGAAGGCTATGAGATATATAGCGATGCTTCGGGCAGCGGTTTGGGTTGCGTGCTATTGCAGCACGGCAGCGTGATAGCTTATGGCTCGAGACAGCTAAAAGTGCACGAGAGGAATTATCCGGTCCACGACTTGGAGTTGGCGGCCGTGATTTTTGCCTTGAAGCTGTGGAGACACTATTTGTACGGTGTGAAGATTGATATCTACACCGATCACAAGAGTCTAAAGTACCTGATTGATCAGAAAGATCTGAATATGCGGCAGCGTAGGTGGATGGAGTTCCTGGGGGACTATACATTCAAGATCCACTACGTGCCTGGCAAGGGAATGCGGTTGCGGACGCGTTGAGTCGCCGAGCCCCAGCTCAAGCGAATTGGCTATCAGTGCATGATGAGCGGTTGGTGCAGGAGCTGGAGGCGTTGGAGATTGTTTGTGTGGATAGACAATCTAGTGCTGAAGCAGTGCTGAATTGGACTGAAGTCCAATATGACCTGGCTGATCGGATTCGGCAGGCTTTGGATATGGATGCTCATATGAAGCAGTTCATGATAGAGGCTCTGGATGGGTCAAATTCCCAATTCGTTGTGGAGGACGGATTGCTGTGGAAAGACGGTCGTTTGTGCGTCCCAAGTGTGGGCAATTTACGGGTGGAGTTGTTGTACGAGGCGCACCATACCAAGTACTCGATTCACCCGGGGAGCACGAAGATGTACCGTGATGTTAAGAAGTTATTTTGGTGGCCGGGTTGAAAAAGGATGTGGCGCTATATGTAGCGAAGTGCCAAACTTGCGCCTTGGTAAAGGCGGAGTGCCAAAAGCCGGGAGGATTTCTTAAGTCCTTGCCTATTCCGGAGTGGAAATTCGACGACATCTCTATGGACTTTGTGCATGGTTTGCCAAGGTCGCAGAAGGGGAACGACGCCATTTGGGTGGTGGTCGATCGATTAACAAAGGTGTCGCATTTTATTCCGCATAGGAAGGATGATCCGGTGGAGAAGCTGGCAAAGCTTTATGTGGATAACATAGTGCGGCTTCATGGTGTGCCCCGTAGCATCGTGAGTGACCGTGATGGGCGGTTCACGTCCAATGATTGGAGGCTGGTGCAGCAAATGTTGGGAACAAAGCTGAAGTTTAGCACAGCCTTCCATCCGCAAACGGATGGGCAGACCGAGAGGGTCAATAGAACCATGGAAGACATGCTTCGCATGTGTGTCTTGGACTTTGGAAAGCAATGGGAGGACCACCTTTATTTGGTGGAGTTCGCATACAACAATAGCTACCAAGCAAGTATTCAGATGGCGCCTTTCGAGGCCCTTTATGGTAGACGATGTCGCACGCCGTTGTCTTGGTTAGAAACGGGCGAGTCGAAGTTGTATAAGCGATCGGAAGTGGAGGATGCTACTTCTTTGGTAAGGACAATTCGGGAGAGGTTGCTTATCGCTCAGGACCGGCAAGCAAAGTACTATAATGCCAAGCACAGGAACGTGGAGTTCGCTGTGGGCGATTATGTATACTTGAAGATCAAGCCGTTCAAGGGTGTCTCGCGGGTGCGGCGATTGAAAAAGCTAAGCCCGAGGTACCTTGGACCGTTCGAGGTTCTGGAGCGAGTAGGAGAAGCGGCCTATCGGCTGAAGCTTTCAGTGGAGCTAAGTGGTTTACATGATGTATTCCATATTTCGGTGCTTCGGAAGGCGGTGCAAGAGCCTACGCAAGTGATCGCGGCCAGTCAAGTGCCGGTGGATAGTGGGCTAACGACAAAAGTCAAGCCCGTGCGGATTGAGGACTCGGAGGTCAAGCGGCTACGCAATAAAGAGATCAGGATGGTCAAAGTCCGGTGGGACAATTGCGGTCGTGAGGAGCTCTCTTGGGAGCGAGAGCAGACGATGCTTGACGAATATCCGGAGTTGTTCCGCTCAGGTACAAATTTAAGTTTTGTACATGTTTTTCCCTTTATGTAATTTCGTGGGCGAAATTCTTTTAAGAGGGGTAGAGTTGTAACGCCCCGAAACTCAAAGGAGCAGAGGGGAATAAGTTGGGCCAGTTTGAGTTCTGGCTGCAGGCACACGGCCTGGGACACGGGCGTGTCCCAGGGCGTGTCAAGCCTGTGTCGACACTAAGGCGTGAAGTCGACACTTTGGTCTCGACATTGTGTCGAGACGGGCACACGGCCTGCGACACGGGCGTGTCGCAGGGCGTGTCGACCCGTGTCGACACTTAGCCGTGAAGTCGACACAGTGCTTCGACGTTGTGTCGAGACACGGCACACGGCCTGCGACACGGGCGTGTCGCAGGGCGTGTCAACCCGTGTCGACACTCGTCCCGCGAAGTCGACACTTTGGTGTCGACAGTGTGTCGAGACATGGCACACGGCCTGCGACACGGGCGTGTCGCAGGGCGTGTCGACCCGTGTCGACACTTAGCCGCGAAGTGCCGAGACCTTGTACACGGCCTGGAGCCCAGGCGTGTCAAGGTGACACGGGCAAGGACACGGGCGTGTCCTAGAACCCGTGCAGTGCTCGGGTTGAAAACGGGAGAAAAATCATGGGGTACACGGCCAGATACACGGCCGTGTCAGGTTGAACACGGGCGTGTCAGCTCGAACACGGGCGTGTTCGATACCCGTGTGAGGTTCCAGGTGATTCGATTTTGACGGCGAATGAGGCACACGGCCCTGGACACGGGCGTGTGCCAGGCCGTGTTCGGTCCAGATTGGGCATTTAGTCCCGAATCGAAGCCGTTCATTTCTTTGACTGAAGATCCAACGGCTGGGGGTTGTTCCTGAAGGGATATACCCGGGTTTTGACTTGGAAAACCCTCACTTTTTCCACTTGTTCTCTCTCCAAACCTTGGAGAAAGAAGAGCTAAGGCAAGAAGAAGAGGAGCTAGATCCGCCATTGGAGGAGCTTCGGAGCTCCGAATCGCAAGCCGACTCCGGATCCACGGAGGCAACGCAAGTGCGGTGATTTCCATCCGATTACTTTTCGATGGCGCCAAAGAGGACCGCAAGGGTAACGATCCTCAACTTGAGCATGAGTCGCTCTCTTTCTTTGCATAGGAAGCCCGCTCTCGCGAGTTTGCGGAGAGTTGGAGGCGTTCCTTCGGGTAGATATGTAAAGTCCCCGTTGTTTAGCGTCCGTATGCGAGAACGGACATAGGCATTTTGGTTGAAGCCTACCCGGACATGTAGTTCGGATCGGTGATGTTGCATTGCATAAGGCCGGAGAAGACTCCGTGCTATTGGGTGTTTTTCGGGTTTTCTACGCGGTAGATTGCAGCAGGGAGCCTTGGGGACTAACCCAAAGGTGCACCCGGAAAACTGGGCGGACACGAGGTCTTGCCAACTTGGTGGCCTGAGAGCCAACTTGAACATAACGGGGTTATGTGATTTGTGGTAGAATGGGAATCGGTGAAAGTTTGACCCGCGCAGATGGCTTAAATTGCCGTTGCGATGTGAGCACGGGTTAGATGGAGCCGTACCCACTTTATGTCGTTCGGGTTAGAGAGACCTAAAGTTACATGGTACTCGCCGTTGGCATAGATGTAAGTCTTCGGTGGTCGATGGCTTAAATTGACGTGACCAATACCATGAAGACGAATTGCTCATAGGAATGGCCGTCTAAGTGGCGGTGGTGAGTCCGGAATGTTAATGGCTTTAATTGACGTGACATCGACCGGTTCACCGAGAATGTGCCCTGAGTGCACGGGGCGTGTGGCCGTGCGAGCCCACGCCTGTGATGAAATGGCTATGGTTTTAATTGCTCGCTTATGCTAATGAAATGCAGGAAAGGAGCATCGTCGCCCCGAATTGGGGGCGGGATCGTTATAATTTGGTCAGCATTGCTGACCGTTGCCTTGTTTGCCACCGTGCAGTGGTTTGTTTGCTTGCAGGTGCAGCTGGACCAAGCGGTCAATAGCGGGCTAAAGCCCTTTTTGCGAAGCTGGCCCTCGAAGGCCCAAGTGGAAATGTTTTATGTTTTATTCATGTATGGCCGGCCTGCAAGCCGAGGTTTGTAAATCATGTAAAAGACAAGTGAAACATTTTGTAAGGCCTTAAGGCCGACTTTTGAGTATTTTGTAATAACATTCCTATTATCATGTTAGTGGACATTCATGCTTGTGCTGGGTTCTTGTTTTGCAACTTATAAACTGCTTCCGCTAGAATGCTCTGTGTAGGACGTTGAGATTGGTTGGATGGTTTCCATACGTAACCACCCGGTCTGTCTGTGGTATATGGCGTCGGGCCCCGGCCGGACCTACTGCTATATGCTATGCGACGGATAGGGGGTGTTACATTTCCCACGGCCATTGACCTTCCTGCAGGGTCCACTTTCTTTAGGACTAGATCCCCTCTTTGAATTGCTTGATCCTGACATGTTTGTAAAAATATTTGGCCATCCGCCTCTTGATCTCCTCCTGCCTGATGGCATCCACTTCTCGAAGCTCTTCTACCATATCCAGCGAGAGACATAGCTCCCATTCATTTTCTTCCTTCAATTCTTCATCCCTGCCACTGGCAGTTGCGACTCGCGACGACCGAACCTCAAATTCCACAGGCAAGACCTTCTCACACCCGTGTGAAAGCTTGAAGGGGGTCTCTCTGGTGGCCGTGTTGGGGGTTGTCCGTAGACCCCACAACACCGAGGGGAGCTGTTCTACCCAACACCCCCTCAAGTTCTCCACCTTCTTCTTAAGCAAATTTGTTATAATTTTGTTTGCCGCCTCCACCTGGTCGTTGCTCCTGGGATGGTGAACTAAGGAAAACCTAAGATCAATCCCCAGCTGGGTGTAGAAACTGATGAACGGAGGAAAACCTAAGGTAAATCTCCATTGTCCGTGGCGATGGTTTGAGGAAACCCATGTTGATAGATGATCTCCCCCCATACAAAATTTTTGATGACCTGGGAGGTTACCTTGGCCAACGTCTTTACCTCCAACCATTTTGAGAAATAATCAATCATCACTAAAAGAAACCTTCTCTGCTCGCTTGCTAGGGTAAAAAGCCCAACAATATCAATCCCCTAGATGGTGAAAGGCCATGATGTTGTAAAGCTTCGAAGCCTATGGGCGAGCAAGAGTTGGAGTGGGCGTAGAGGTAACATTTATGGTACCTCCTGGAAAACTCTGTCATATCCTTCCTCAGGGATGGCCAAAAGTACCACTGCCTGACCACCGTTGGTTCCAAAGTCCTACCTCCTGAATGACTGCCGCATTTGCCCGAGTGCACTTCCTCCAGGATCTGTGGGATCTCCTCCTCTGCCACTCATCGCCCAAGAAGCCCTGACAATATCTTCCAATGTAACCCTCCTTTGTGCATGAGATAATGTGCTGATTTCTGCCTGAAGCCCTTCGCATCTTTGGTCCCTTTGGGAAGTTTTCTGTTATTCAAGAAAGCTACGAAGGGATCCACTCATGAGGGCCGCTGATCCACTTCCATCAATGCTCCCTCCTCGATCATCAGCTGAAACAGCTCGGTCAAAATTCCTCCACCCCGGGCCCAAATTTAGCCAAGAGATTGGTCGCTGCACTCTCCTCCCTAGGGACATGCTGAATGGAGAACGTTCGTAACATGCCGACCAACACCATTACCTTGGATAAGTACTTAATGAGGGTAGGCTCCCTAGCCTCATACTCACCCATGATCAACGTCACCACAACCAGTGAGTTTGTGAGTACTTCGACGTCATGTACCCGAGTTCCTTGGCTAGTCGCAGCCCTGATATGATGGCGTCATAGTCCACCTGATTGTTAGTGATGGGGAAATATAAGACCATTGCCTACTCTATGATGACCCCTGAGGGCTTACCAACACTACCCCTCCCCTCAGAGAATGCTTCCCTGAGGCTCCATCGGCCAACATCGTCTAAGCCTCTCGTGGCGGCGGCTTCTCACCATCTACCTCAACGATGTAGTCGTCCAAGAAATTGGCCACTAATTATTCCTTAATGGAGAGTTGTGGCACAAAACTGATATCAAATTCACATAGCTCGATGGACCACTTGGCTAACCACCCTGAGTGCTCCACTCCTTCAAAACTCTAGCGTAGGGGATGGTCGGTCACTACCCTGATTGAATAGGCCCTAAAGTACGGCCTGAGCTTCCTAGCTGAGATGACCAAGAATAAGGCCACATTCTCTAGGATGGGGTAATAGTGTTCATCCTTCTTGAAAGTGAGAGTTAGATTAGAAATACTCTAGAGGGGGTGAATAGAGTATTCTTAAAAAATTCTTAACAACTATTACATTTTTTGCTGTAAATTAAAAGTGCAGAAAAAATATAGCTAGCACACAATAAACCTAAAGCATAAGCACAACAAGAACAAAAGAAAAATAGGCAAACAGACGACACAAAAATTTTATAGTGGTTCCCCAACCTAGGTACATCCACTCTTCTACTACCCTTGGTAGGAATCCACTCAGATTTTTGATCAGGTGCCTGACACCAATGAGCTTTTGATCAGGTGCTCAAAAACCTACCCAAGTCTTTGGATTAGGAGACTTGCAACCAAGGAATCCCTTTTGAATGGAGATGACAACCCTTTACAGAGGTGGGGTGAGAGATGATTTTGTCTTCTCTTTCTCAATATACAACTTAGAAGACTGTGGATTTGATTATAGCTTAAGGCTCCCCCTGAGATATAGAATGAATCAGGGAAAAACAGTAGCTAAGCTTTAGGGTGAAAGGTCTTCAAACTGAATTCTTGACCAGCAATAATCTTCAGGAACTTCTTTGACAGATGGAACTGATGTTGTGTTGGATCTCTAGTTTGATTTGGGCTAGGTTCACTAACTTAGGATGATATGACCCAACATGTATATCCAAGGTCAAAGTTGGGTTATAGAGTCAAGGCCAAGTCCTAAGAGTCAACATCACATGGACAAGCCAACATCAGACTGCCAGAGACTCAAGACATAGAGTTTTCCCAAAGATTCAGAGATTTTGCAAGAGACTAAGTAAAATGAGTTCGACGTTCGTCGAACTCAGGTCGACGATAGTCATTCTCAGCTCGACGATCTTAGAGATATTTTCTCTGAGCTGAGCTCGACGAACTTCTGTCTCATATCTACGATCCTTGGATTCCACCTTCAGAATTCTAAGTCTAGACTATTCTCTAATTCTCAGGTCGACGAACTTCATTCTTTGCTCAACAATTCCTAGACCTCCACTTCAACTCTATTGCCAGAGGTTCATCAAATTTTTTTAAGTCCAGAATCATTTTCAGCTCGATGAATTCAAGGTTATCCAGACTTAGCTCGATGAACACCATTCTTCGGTCGACGAATCTATGGACTATCACAGCATTCTGTCGAGACTATGTTATCCAGTCTCAGGTCGACGAACTCAGTTCTCTGCCCGATGAATTTTGGAACCAGAAGACTTATGTCGACACTCAGAGTATATGTCGACATCAACTAAGTCGACACTAGAAGAACTTGTGTCGACACCAAGATCATCAGTCGACATTGTGGAAAGACTATGTCGTCACCACACAGAAGATTTATGTCGACACACAGGAGTAATTGTGTCGACACAGGATATTTGACAACTCCAGAATAATTGCTAAACTTCAGTCGATGAACACATTTACCAGCTCGACGAATAGGCAAAGATCAAAAGAAACAGCAGTTCAGTTTTCAGCTCGATGATCATGGAACTCAGCTCGATGAACAGAAGCCGTCAGGTCGACGAATACAATGTCACAGCTCGGCAAACGGTGAACTCAGTTCGACAAATTCTGTTATCTGTTCGACGATTCCAGACTTAGTTATTTCCGACCTTCTGTCCCCACTCTAATACGATAATTCCTGAGTAATTAATGCCCTAACATTCTCTGAATGTATCCGTTAGAAGGAGCATTAATTATCGTCTTCTCCAGGATTATTGCTTACCGTTTTTCCACGGGACAGTTGGGGAAATAAATCAATGCCGATTATTCTCAAGACGGTCAGCATTAATTGCAGATGCATTCAAATTTTCAAAAGATAGAGAAGAAGAGAATAATATACACATTCGGATGCACATAGTGATATACAGACTTATAGAAGAAAGTCAACAACAGAAAATTATTGAGAAACTTTACACAGAGCACAGCTTACAGAGAAGCACATAGAGATTACAAGAAAAACATTCAATTGTGCATAATCTGCTCTGTCAAAGAAGAAGCATTTTTCTGATACACAGAAGTTCTTGACCAAGAGCTCATCAGCACTTGAAGAAGAAGAACAACAATACCTATATCAAGAGTCTTTCTTCTTCAAGAACTCCAAGACACTTCAAAAGGGAAACTTCAGTTCAATCTGTCAAAGAAGTTCCTGAATACTATTGCTGGTCAAAGATTTAGTTTGAAGACCTATCACCCTAAAGCTTGGCTCTTAGTTTTCCCTGATCCATTCTACATCTCAGGGGGAGCCTTAAGCTATAATCAATCTACAGTCTTCTCAGTTGTATACTGAGAAAGAGAAGACAAAATAATCTCTCACCCCCACCGTTGTAAAGGGTTGTCATCTCCCTTCAAAAGTGATTCCTTGGTTGCAAGTCTCCTGATCAAAAGACTTGGGTTGGTTTTTGAGCACCTGATCAAAAGCTCATTGGTGTCAGACACCTAATCAAAAACCTGAGTGGATTCCTACCAAGGGTGGTAGAAGAGTGGATGTACCCAGGTTGGGGAACCACTATAAAATTCATGTGTCGTCTGGTTGCCTCCTTTTCATTTGTTCTTGTTGTGCTTGTGCTTTAGATTCATTACTTGGTAGTTTAGTAATTCTACACATTTAATTTACAACAAAAGCTATAATAAGCAGTTAAGAAATTTTTAAGCATACTCTATTCACCCCCCTCTAGAGTATTTCAGATCTAACTCACACTTTCAATTGGTATCAGAGCAGGTTCCTTTGATCGTATAAGTTAAATCTTGAACCAAAAGATCCTGTGTTAGATCTACACAGTATTTTATTTTCATTTACATTATAAACACAACATGGCACAGAACAAGGATTATGCAAGCATTAGACCTCCAGTTTGCAACCTTAATCGATTTGCCATCTGGAAGGCAAGAATTAGGTTATACGTGAATTCTATTTATGAAGACATCTACAATTCCATTTTGAAAGGTCCCCCACAAGCATCTACAGCTACAACATCTTCCAGCAACAATGCAGTCCCACCACCTGAGTGGACTGAAGCTCAGAAGAAAGCAAAGATTGCTGATGTCAAAGTCATGAGCATATTGGCTCAGACTATGTCAGATGACATCTTTCAGAAGGTGGCTGAGTGCACCTCTGCAAAAGCATTCTGGGATTCACTCAATCAAATGGTTGCTGGCTCAGCAGATGAGAGGAAAGATAGAAGATCATACCACATCACACAATATGAAAACTTCAAGAAGGATGAGGTAGAAACAGTTAAAGTGATGTACAACAGGCTTAGCTCCATCATCAGTGAGCTAAGGACCCTAGATAAAGAAATCACTTTGACTGAAGTGAATGACAAGATCCTAATGTGCTTCACAAGCTCATAGGACACTAGGATCTGGCCCATCAAGGAGGCCAGATGCCTAAATGAGATTTCAACTGAATCTCTATTAGGTGAACTGAAATCATATGAGCGGCTAGTCAATTCCATAGAAGTAGTGGAACACGGGACTCCTCCCCCAGCAAGGAAAGAACAATCCATTGCATTCAAGGTTGCTGAAGAAACTGAAGCCCCAATAGTCAATAAAGAGCTGATGAGTCTCTTTGCCAAGAGATTATTCAAACTAGCAAGGAAAGACTTCAGAAGGAAGTCATCCAGAAATGATAGCGAGTCAAGGTATGACAAAACCCTCACTAAAGAGGTAGTGTGTTATGGGTGCAGGAAACCAGGACATTTCATGTCTGAATGTCCTGAAAATCAAAAGAAGGAAAGAAGAAAAAAGAAAGAATCAAGAAGCAAGCATTACAGCAAGCCCTCTTCCAGCAAGCATAAAAAGAAGGACAAAAGATTTGTGGCTGAAATATGGAGTGACACAGAAGATGAATCCACATCTTCTAGCTCTAGTGAAGAAGAAGAGGAGGACAAGGCAAAGGAGGTTTGCCTCATGGCAATTGGTGCAAGCAGTAGCAGATCAGATACAGTTGAATCTGATAATGAAGAAAACCTATCAGCTGAAGATTAGGTAATACCAACTTATGATTTTGAATCTGATGAATTTAAATTTGAATTTAAAAACCTAAGCTTAGATTTGATAAGCTCTGAGAAGGAAATCAAACTTCTTAGAGATTAATTGAATGATCTAGATAAAATCACCTCTGAAAATGAAACTCTATCTAGTGAACTAAAATCTGCAAATGAACAGATCATTTTTCTGAAATCAGAACTTTGCAAAGCTAAGATATTAGAAGAGTCATTAAATGACAGAAGTTTGAAATTACTAGATATAACCAGTACAGTTAATGCTAGAACAGACAACTGCAGATTAGAATTAGGAGCCACATCTAGTGAACCAACCCTAATCCAAAAGAATCATCTTTCAAAACCTGTAAATTTTATCTCTGATAAAGGTAAGAAAAACACTGAACAAGTAAATAAGGTTAATAAAATTCTAGAACAAATTGAAGCTAAGGACAAAATTAAAAATCAGAAGAATGATAAAAATAACAATGTTCAGCAGTTATCGTCGAACCCAAATCGACGATATATGAACAAATCGTCGAACTCAGAACGACGATCTCTGAATGCAAACTACAATAATAATCATTCGTCTAACTGCGATCGACGAACTTTGCATGGTTCGTCGAGCAGAGGTCAACGAACGTGGGGCACAGAGAATGAACATGTTCATTCTCTGAGTAGAGATCGACGATCTCAACCCAATTCATCAAACTCTGGTCGACGAACTTACAACAATTCGTCAAACTCAGGAAAACTTAATCAAAACTGTAATTCTAACAGCAACTTAAATACTTCTAAGAAACCATTTAATCCACTAGCTGACTGGATCATACCACCTAGGAGATATCACCCCCTAGGATATAAGTCCCAACCTGAATTTTCTATTATTTCCAGCTTTTCTTATCAGCCATACAAAGGATCCAAGGTAACCTGGGTCAAAAACCCTTAACTGTTTTCTATTGCAGGTGAAGAATTGTCCAGGGGTAAATCAAACTTGGTACCTGGACAGTGGCTACTCCAAACACATGACTGGAAGCAAGGACATCTTAATCAACTACAAGTCCAAGCTGGGGCCAAAGTTTATCTTCGGTGACTCCAAATGTGGTCAGTCAGAAGGATTTGGAGAAGTGAGAATAGGAGCTGTCACATTCAAAAAGTTGACATATATAAGTGGACTCAAGTATAACCTCATCTCCATAAGTCAGTTATGTGATGATGGTTATCGGGTATACTTTAACCCATCCACTTGTTTTATTATTGATAAAAACAACCAAACAATTTTAACTGGAAATAGACAAGGCAACATATACTTAGTAAATTTTCTTTCTTCCAAAACTGATATCTGTTTACTTAACTTAATTAGTGATCAGAATGACTTATGGCACAAAAGACTAGGACATATAAATCTGAAAAACATTGCTAGGCTATCTAAGCACAACCTTATTAGATGTCTACCTTCTGGTCCCTACAAGAAGGAAGGTCTCTACAGGGCTTGTCAATTAGGCAAGCAAACTAAAACTAGTTTTAAATCTATTAATAAGAGTGATTCACCTAGGATTTTGTACTTGCTACATTTGGATCTCTTTGGACCCATTGCTGTACAAAGCCTAGGAGAGAAATCCTACACTTTGGTTATAGTGGATGACTTCTCCAGGTTCAGTTGGGTATTCTTTCTGAGATCAAAGTCAGATATATTTAAGATTCTTACAGATTTTCTCAGGACCATACAGATTGAGTTCTCTACTCATGTTGCATTGATCAGAAGTGATCATGACATAGAGTTTGAGTCTCTTCTTATGCATGAGTTCTGTGAGAAGGAAGGTATCAGACATTGCTTCTCAGCTCCTAGAACTCCCCAACAAAATGGGGTAGCTGAAAGGAAAAATAGGACACTCATTGAAGCTGCAGGTACATTACTTGCAGATGCTTACATGCCCCTAACCTTTTGTGCAGAGGCTGTCAGTACATCAAATTATGTCCTGAACAGAAGCTTAATTCATAAACTAAAGAACAGGACTCCCAATGAATTGCTCAAAGGGAAGAAACCTAAAATAAACTATTTTAAAGTATTTGGTTGTACCTGTTATATACACAATAACAACAAGAAATACATTAGAAAGTTTGAGGCTAAGGCTGAAGAGGGAGTCTTTCTAGGATACTCCCAAGTAAGCAAGGTCTATAAGGTTTTTAACAAATCAACATTGAAAATTGAAGAGTCTATTCATGTTTCATTTGATGAGATTAATATGTATTGCAAGGAGAAATAAGTTTCTACCAATAGAAACTTGCAGGTACCCCACTTGTGTGAGACCTTGGATGGACTAAACCTCACCCAAGAGGTGCCAACTCATCCCTCTCCATAAGTCATTGAAGAAAGTGAAGAAGAAGAAGTTTAAGATAATGAATCTCTACCAACAGTAAATATAATTCCACAGGAGGAATTAATTCCAAATGTTGTTGCACAACCAACTCCACCCATTGATTTTGTCACACTTAGGGATCACCCCATATCTTAAGTGATTGGAAACATATCAGCAGGTGTATAGACAAGGCATCAACTTACCTAAGATTTGATGCATTCCTGTTTTCTCTCTCAGGTTGAACCTCTTTCTATTCATGATGCTGAGCATGATGCCCACTGGATCCTTGCAATGCAGGAGGAACTAAATCAGTTTGAGAGATGTAGAGTTTGGGATTTGGTTCTAAGACTCCAAAACTACCCAGTTATTGGAACCAAATAGGTTTAAAGAAACAAGCTAGATGCCCAAGGAGTTATTGTGAGAAACAAGGCCAGGCTTGTTGCTCAAGGATACAAGCAAGAAGAAGGAATTGATTATAATCAAACCTTTTCACCTGTTGTATGGTTGGAAGCCATAAGAATATTCCTTACCTATGCAGCATACAAGAGGTTCAAGGTCTTTCAAATGGATGTGAAGAGTGTTTTTCTGAATGGAGTACTACAAGAAGAGGTTTATGTAGAATAACCTCCAGGTTTTGTTTCTCCAACATACCCCTCTCATGTTTTTAAATTGCATAAGGCTCTTTATGGTCTAAAGCAAACTCCAAGAGCTTGGTATGAGACCTTAGCTAGTTTTCTATTAAAGCATAAATTTACAAGAGGAACTGTAGATAAAACTCTCTTCACTAGACATCATAAGGACCAAATCTTATTAGTATAAATTTATGTGGATGATATTATATTTGGCTCTACAGATTCCAAATTATGCAAGAGGTTCTCTGGCCTCATGCATTCCAAATTTGAAATGAGTAGCATGGGTGAGCTTTCCTACTTCCTTGGTCTCCAAGTGAAGCAGCTCCCTGTGGCATCTTCATATCTCAAGCAAAATATGCTAAAGAACTTCTAAAAAAGTTTGGGATGGCTGATGCCTCAACAAAGAAAACTCCCATGGATACCAATGCTGTTGTGGGCTCTGATGTACTAGGGAAACCTATAGATCAGAAACTTTATAGGGGCATTGTTATGTCCCTATTATACCTCACAGCAAGTAGGCCAGACATTATGTTTGCCACATGTCTTTGTGCTAGGTTCCAGGTGAACCCTAAAGAATCTCATCTAATTTTACTAAAAAGAATTTTGAGATATATAAAGAGTTGTCCTATTCTAGGCCTATGGTATCCTGCTGAATCAGAATTTGAGTTAACTGGATACTCTGATACTGATTTTGCTGGATGCAGGGTAGATAGAAAAAGTACTTCAGGAACTTGCCAGTTCTTGGGTATGAGATTAGTATCTTGGTTTTGTAAAAAGCAAACATCAGTGTCAACCTCTACTGCTGAAGCAGAATATATTGCAGTAGGCAGCAGTTGTACACAGATGATTTGGATACAAAATCAGCTTCTAGATTATGGGTTGAACTTAAATAATTCAACCCTACTCTGTGATAATACAAGTGCTATAGCCATATCCCAGAATCTAGTTCACCAGAGTAGGACAAAACATATTGATATAAGACATCATTTCATTAGGGAGTGTGTAGACAAAAATAAAATCAAACTTGTCTATATCTACACTGATTTACAATGGGCTGATATATTCACCAAACCTCTGGATGAGAGAAATCATATGTTCTTTATGAATCAACATGGAATGATCAATGGATAAGACTTGCTTTGATTTCTATCTGCAGTCGATGAATTTTCCAAAGTTCGTCGAACGGAGTTCGACGAACTGGGGAAAGTTTGAGAGATATTCGTCGAACAGAGTTCGACGAACTCTCTGTGAGTGAAATAAGTTTCATCGAACGGAGTTCGACGACCTTGCTTCAGAAGATATTCGTCGAACGGAGTTCGACAAACTGTTTTCAATTCTTTTGGATAAGATTGACGAATTATTTCATTCAAAATTATTTCGTCGACCTCAATTCGAAGAAGTATTTTTATTTTTCATGGAAGGGAGTCTGTCGATTCATATTCTTGAGAACCCTATATTTAGGTTTTCTTCGACCTCCGTCCCGCGCTTTCTGTTCTCTTGCACTTGATCGTCGTTTCTCTTCTTTGCAGGTAATTCCATGGCGATTCCAGTAGGAGCTCTAGCCGCTATGAAGTTTGACACTGGATTTGATGTCGACTTCGAATCGTTCCAGCACTCGCATCCAATCTTCCTATATATTCTGGAACTTCTAGAAGAGCAGAATCTGAAGAACCTGATGACTACAAGGATAAAGCTGGCAGGAACATAAATTAGGGAATGGGTTTATACTTCATCCACTTCTGAAGACAATACCATGACAGGATCAATCGCGGGTAACACTGTCTCCTTAACTCCCGCGGTTTTAACTGAAATATTTGGTTTGACTAATGGCGAAGAGGAATTAGTAATTGATACTGAAGAGTTTGATATGATGCTAAATTTGATGGGTTATGCTGGTGATAACCAAAATAAATTGTTGAAAAAGCATCTTTCTGCAGCATACAAGTTTCTACAGACATTGTTGGGAAGGTCTTGCTTGGCAAGCATACTGCCCATGACTACATCACAAGAGATCAGTTCTTGGTCATGTGTGCAGTAATAAATAAGAAGCAAGTTGACTGGGCTCAGATCCTCTTTGATCTGATAAAGAAGAAAGAAAATAAGAAAGAAGTGTGTTTTGGAAGGGTCCTAGGGATCTTCCTCAAGTAAAAGGCTGCTGAATCACTGGTCTCCCAGACCATATTCATCAATGCCAATAAAAGGCTCACTTGTGCTTATTTGGCAGGTGGGAGAGGACAATAACCAAGCCCACTAAGGCTTCTACCTCTTCCACCAAAGCTTCTAAAGGCACCAGGGCTGTTAAAGCCACTCTCTCAACTGCTGAAGAGCTTCATCCAACACCACCATCTCTTCCAGCTTCCCTTCCAGCAACAAAAATTCCTTCCTCTCCCATTATCTCTTCAACACTAGAGCAACAACAACATCCTTATGTTCCTACTCCACCTCCATCTCAACATGTTTCCCCAGCTTCATCTCTACCAATCGACATCACTGACATTCCATCTTCCCCTCTTCAAGATAATCAACCACCAACACCTCCTGATTCCCCTCATGATACTTTCATTCCTACACCACCACAATCTCCTCTTCCCCCACATCTATCTTCAATACCATCTTATCATCTACCAACAGACACCATCATGCAAGATGTCACCCATCCATCCCCATCAACATCCACCATCCCTCTAGATGTTCAAATGATGAGTCCGATTTATATATGGTTTTTCAGACTCATCTTGGCTAGTTTTCACGCGTTTGCACTCCACTTTTTGTTCTATTTCGTTCATATTTCATCTTGTCTCTATTTCCATAGGAAGTGCACACTTAGGCCCGTGGTTGTGTAATTTTTGTACTTTTATTGTTTGTACTCCATTTTTGTGCTCATATGGAATGTATGCACATATCAGTGCTGGGTTTAGGGGTCTTGTGCGTGTTCCAGGGACATTTTGAAGCATGAATATTGCCCACGATCATCATATATAGTGTGCACGACCACTGGTCGTGCACCGATGATCGTGCGCAATGTTCACTGAATTCCAAAATCTTCCTGGGGTATGTGCACTATCACTGGACACAGTGCACACGACCACTGGTCGTGCGCCACTGATCGTGTGCATTGATTTCATATTTTTCTAAGTTCTGGCTGCGGCAAACGCACTACGACTGGACATAGTGCACACGGCCACTGGTCGTGCGCCACTGGTCGTGTGCATTATAATTTCTGCAATCTATAAATTCGCAGGTTCCGCCCTAATTCTGGATCGCTCGACATTTCTCCACCATTTTCATCTCCGACGAAGGTTTCCGCCATTCCCCTTCATCTTCCACCCTAGGGAGGTGCTCCGGGCAAGCTTTCACCGCCAAATCCGCGTCGGAGCTTCCTCTCGACCTTCTCCTTCATCCTTGAGCTTCAAAAAGAGCTTGACCTAGCTTTCTCCATCAAGCTAGGGGAAGTTGTGTCATCCTCCACCGGATTGTGACACGAAGAAGACGGGCCATTGGAAGGTGGTGACAGCCCTTCTCTACCCCGGATGCAGTTACGGACCGAGCTTGGACGCGGATTGACAACCCGATGATTCCAACCGTGAATCCTCAGCAAGGCTTCGGATCCGGTCGATTTCACACACTTTTCTTCTCTTGTTGTTGATAGTTTAGTTGAACACTTTGTATTTGATGAAGCTATGCTTAGTGTAATATACATTTATGTGTAATCATGTCTATGTGATTGTATATTTTTGTTATATTTACTTGAGGTGCGCCCATATTCCATCCACCACCATCCACCCTTGCCGTTCTAGCAATTGCTAGAAGCGTGCGTAGCGAAGAGGTGCTCACGACCCTCATTCCGCCGTTCTAACCACCTCATCCGCAAGCCTACTCGTCCATCCGCCTAGCGATTCGGTGCATAGCGGCCCGACTAGTATTTCATCCCGCCTGGCGAAGCATCGCATAGCTGCGTTGCATAGGAGTAGTTGTTAGATTTTTACTTTCTTTTTTCGCAATCAAAACCCCCATCGTTACCGCCGACCTTGAGGACTTCAATCTCAAGTCCTCCTCGAAATTAACTCCACCTTACTGTGTTTCTTGAGAGATCGATACTTGGGAAAACTCGCCCATTTTATATTACTTGTGCGACCGGTTCACTGTCGTGATCTTACGCATCAAGTTTTTGGTGTCGTTGTCGGGGAACACAGTCGTGTGAGTTTTTGTATAGGAAGATAAGAGATAGAAGCCCTTTTTCATTTGTTCATATCACTATCTTCTCTGTTTTAGTTTTTAGCATTTGTGTTTGTTTTTATTTGTTCCTATTCTAGTTTTAATTTTGTTGTAGCAGGTTTTCCTATTCTTTTATTTGTGATGTGTAGTTAATTGTTGCTTAGAAACTTTCTGTTGGTGAATTATTCTTGTTGCACCATGTATTCTTATATGAATATCCGTAGTCGATGGTGCGGGGATTATAGACATGGTAGTGATGAGTGCACCACTGAAGAATGGGAGCATAATTCTCGTGGTTCTGTGTATGGAGCACCATCTTCTTATGCTACTTCATACACCCAACCCAGGTCTTATGGTCACTCCTCTTCTACGCCTTCATCTTTTTCTTATTCCTCTCCAGTCCCACCTATACCAAGGAGCAATGGAAAATGATGTTTATGTTGTCATAGCACCGACCACGTGTTGAAAGATTACGCAGAATTTCAGCGTCAGTTGGAGGAGGATGATGAACCGGGTATCCGATTCATTCCATCCACCTCTCAATCGGCTGCCCCTTCTGATTCTGATGATATGTTTGCAGCACCACCTTATCTATGGGGGACTGCTGCGGATATACCCATTAGACTTTCTGCTGATCGGTGTGATGACATTGTGGCACTGTCTCTCCCCATGCACTCTTCCCCTCTTGTTGATTCACCCCCGGAGGAACCTGCACATATTTTCTCTAATGCTGTTGTTCCTCCTCCTTCTTTGCATGAATTATCTATCCCTATTTTTAGTGAGTCGGTTGATGATGTTCGGCCGGATTGTGGTTCTGAGCCTGAGGATGTGCCCATGTTTGACGAGGATATTATTTTCATTAATGTACAGTATTACGTCTTGAAACATGTGGACGCACCAAGGTGTATTGATGAGGAGATCCTCTTTATTGAGGAAGTTTCCACTTCCTTGATGGATGAGGAGGTCCAAACCACCACCGAGGACCTCGAGCTCGTGGTTTCCCGTCGCCATGACTCATGACGCCGTCAATGATCTATGTTGGGATCCTACTGGGAGTGAGACCAAGACCACTCCCCCTATTTCTGATTCTTTTAGTTATTCATCTCATTTATTTCTTGATCCCATTTCTGTATCTGAGCCTGTGCGGGTTGAGTCTTCGCAGGTGCTTCAGGAGGACTTGGAGCTTTCAGCTCGAGTCATGGATGATAGCATCCTCTTTTGCGAGGAGGTTGATTCCTCCTCTATTGAGTAAGCTCCATTCATCGCTTTCTCCTCCTGCAGACTCCCTGTAGACGACACCTTGCTAGGCAAGGATTTATTTTGTGATAAGATGAGCGAGGACCAGTGCTCCTCCTCTTCTTATTTCTTATTTCCTCTACCTGTGTTGGGCAGGTATGATTATTTAGGTAGAGGGGTAACTTCTTTATCTCCGTATCGGTACCCGTTACCGAAACAGATATTGGAACAGTTACCTGTGCACTTTTCTTTTCATAGGCCCATTAGCTAGAACTGTAGAGAATTTAATAAGTCGTGCTGGGATGACAATAACCCCAGTACTTATCTTTCATTTCCTGCATTTTTATTTTCATGTCTATTTTTGTTTCAGCATTTCTTTTTGTATACTTTTCTTTTGTTTTCGTGGAGCTCACCCCTGCAGGTATTCTTGACAACTTCATGTTTGCGGGGTTGTGATTCTTCGTATGGCGGGCCTGCTTCAGGTTTCCATGCATCTTCTGGTATGCTCACTGGCTGAGCATTGGGTAACCTCTTCCCTTAGCTCTTTATGATTTTAATTTCTCTATCAATTGCTGTGTTGCTTAGTTTAAGTCTGGGGGAGAGCCATTATTTGTTACCTATTCCACGTGCACATCTCTTGTGCATACTAGAAGCCTTTATAGTCTTATTTTGATCAGTTCATTGCACTACACACCACTGCACCCACTTGAGCGCGAGCTTAGCTGTTTGTGTGTCGTGAGTTAAACTCATTTCTTCGTTAGATTTGGGAAAATTATGGTGCTGACATAGGATTGTGAGACGGAGTAAAATGTTGACCCGGCTGTGCTCCTAGTCAACTGCTCTCGTCTCGTGTAGAAATTCGAGTATATTTAATTTTTCTGTATGCTTATAGTTTTATATTTTTTTATTTGCATAAAGAATTTTTATTTTACTCAAAAGTTGGTGAATCCGGTATGAATCAAACGGTAGTGTAGAGATGTGTGTAGCCGCCACTAGCCTCGTTTTGCTCGAGTCTGGAGGAAGTATTATCTTTCTCGATGGCTAAGAACTTGCCCCAAGCTACTCTCGAAGCATAGGTGCATGGTTAGTCAAGCGTAAGCCTGATGTAGGCCATCATTTTGGCCCGGTTGAGCTTTGTACCGTTCCTAATGTCATATCCTCGCTAGCCCCGTTGTGCCTACCCTTCTTTTGATTCAGCTCCACCTTCATTCACCAAAGCCCTACAGCCTATCCTAGTCGCACACCCAAGTCGAGTTTAGTGTTTTATATTTTCATGTTGGGGTGTGATGTGGTGTTATTATTTGTGAAAATGTGGAAGTGCTCCCAAGTCTATTTCTGCTGAATTCTGAAATTAAAATGAAGAAAAAGAAAAAAAAAAGAAAAATATTTGTAAAGAAAAAGAAAGTGAAAAGAAAAAGTTTAAATTGAAAATCTTTTTGGAAATGTGATTATATTTGGAGTAGGTGGTGCACACACCCATTTGTTAAAAGTTAAGTCTGGAGGTGTGGTGTACCTGCATATATTGTGGTTAGCGGTTGGATTCTATTTAGGCTAGCTCATTTGGGTTAGGTGCATAGCCATTCGTTTTATCATTGTTTAGCTCACTATAACCCAAGCCCAGTGATTATCCTAAAGTCCAACAGATTTGCGCTTGAGTCTAACAAGTGCCGTGGAGAGAGTGTGAACGGGCAAGCGTATGGTCCCCGACATTGGTGGATTCCTTTGGAGGTGATCCTGAGCCCCGATCTTTGCCAAAGCTCACCTTAGTGGCCTGCCTACTTTCTTCCTATGTGTGACCGGTTGATTCACCGCGATTCTATTTTTGAGTAGTAATAAAATTTTGATATGCATTGTGAAAAATATAAATTATTCTGCATAGTTAGAAATTTTCTCTGTTGTATTTTTATGCACGCGAGCATGTGACTTTGCATGGTACTTTGTTTTTCAATTTCTTTTTTTAGCTAGTAATTTTCCCTATCTGCTTAGATTTTGTTTGCTCGGGACACGCAAACAGTTAAGTTTGGGGGTGTGATGATTCCGATTTATATAGGGTTTTTCGGACTCATCTGGGCTAGTTTTCACGTGTTTGCACTTCACTTTTGTTCTATTTCATTCATATTTCATCTTGTCTCTATTTCCATAGGAAGTGCACACTTAGGCCCGTGGTTGTGTAATTTTTGTACTTTTATTGTTTCTACTCCATTTTTGTGCTCGTCTGGAATGTCTGCATATATCAGTGTTGGGTTTAGGGGTCGTGTGCGTGTTCCAGGGACATTTTGAAGCAGGAATATTGCACACGATCATTGGATATAGTGCGCACGACCACTGGTCGTGCGCCGATGATCGTGCGCAATGTTCACTGATTTCCAAAATCTGCCTAGGGTATGCGCACTATCACTGGACACAGTGCGCACGACCACTAGTTGTGCGCCACTGATCGTGTGCATTGTTTCCATATTTTTCTAAGTTCTGGCTGTGGCAAACGCACTACCACTGGACATAATGCGCATGACCACTGGTCGTGCGCCACTGGTCGTGTGCATTATAATTTCTGCAATCTATAAATTCGCAGGTTCCGCCCTAATTTCGGATCGCTCGACATTTCTCCGCCATTTTCATCTCCGACAAAGGTTTCTGTCGTTCCCCTTCATCCTCCACCCTAGGGAGGTGCTCCGGGCAAGCTTTCACCGCCAAATCCACGCTGGAGCTTCCTCTCGGCCTCCTCCTTCATCCTTAAGCTTCAAGAAGAGCTTGACCTAGCTTTCTCCATCAAGCTAGGGGAAGTTGTGCCATCCTCCACCGGATTATGACACGAAGAAGACGGGCCATTGTAAGGTTGTGATAGACCTTCTCTACCCCGAACGCAGTTGCGGACCGAGCTTGGATGCGGATTGACAACCAGACGATTCCAACCGTGAATCCTCAGCAAGGCTTCGGATCCGGTCGATTTCGCACACTTTTCTTCTCTTGTTGTTCATAGTTTAGTTGAACTCTTTGTATTTGATGAAGCTATGCTTAGTGTAATATACATTTATGTGTAATCATGTCTATATGATTGTATATTTTCGTTATATTTACTTGAGGTGCGCCCATTTTCCATCCACCACCATCCACCCTTGCCGTTCTAGCAATTGCTAGAAGCGTGCGTAGCGAAGAGGTGCTCACGACCCTCATTCCGCTGTTCTAACCACCTCATCCGCAAGCCTACTCATCTATCCGCCTAGCGATTCGGTGCATAGCGGCCCGAGTAGTATTCCATCCCGCCTGGCGAAGCATCGCATAGCGGCGTTGCATAGGAGTAGTTGTTAGATTTTTACTTTCTTTTTCCGCAATCAAAACCCCCATCGTTACCGCCGACCTTGAGGACTTCAATCTCAAGTCCTCCTCGAAATAAACTCCACCTTACTGTGTTCCTTGAGAGATCGATACTTGGAAAAACTCGCCCATTTTATATTACTTGTGCGACCGGTTCACTGCCGTGATCTTACGCATCAAGTTTTTGGCGTCGTTGTCGGGGAACACATTCGTGTGAGTTTTTGTAGAGGAAGATAAGAGATAGAAGCCCTTTTTCATTTGTTCATATCACTATCTTCTTTGTTTTAGTTTTTAGCATTTGTGTTTGTTTTTATTTATTCCTATTCTAGTTTTAATTTTGCTGTAGCAGATTTTCCTATTCTTTTATTTGTGCTGTGTAGTTAATTGTTGCTTAGAAACTTTCTGTTGGTGAATTATTCTTGTTGCACCATGTATTCTTATATGAATATCCATTGTCGATGGTGCGGGGATTATAGGCATGGTAGTGATGAGTGCCCCACTGAAGAATGGGAGCATAATTCTCGTGGTTTTGTGTATGGAGCACAATCTTCTTATGCTACTGCATACACCCAACCCAGGTCTTATGGTCACTCCTCTTCTACGCCTTCATCTTTTTCTTATTCCTCTCCGGTCCCACCTATACCGAGGAGTAATGGAAAATGATGTTTGTGTTGTCGTAGCACCAACCACGTGTTGAAAGATTGCGCAGAATTTCAGTGCTAGTTGGAGGAGGATGATGAACTGGGTATCTGATTCATTCCATCCACCTCTCAATCGGCTGCCCCTTTTGATTCTGATGATATATTCGCAGTACCACCTTGTCTATGGGGGACTCCTGCGGATATACCCATTAGACTATCTGCTGATCGGTGTGATGACATTGTGGCACTGTCTCTCCCCATGCACTCTTCCCCTCTTGTTGATTCACCCCCGGAGGAACCTGCACATATTTTCTCTGATGCTGTTGTTCCTCCTCCTTCTTTGCAAGAATTATCTATCCCTATTTTTAGTGAGTCGGTTGATGATGTTCGACCAGATTGTGATTCTGAGCCTGAGGATGTGCCCATGTTTGACGAGGATATTATTTTCATTAATGGACAGTATTACGTCTTGGAACATGTTGACGCATCGAGGTGTGTTGATGAGGAGATCCTCTATGTTGAGGAAGTTTCCACTTCCTTGATGGATGAGGAGGTCCAAACCACCACCGAGGACCTCGAGCTCATGGATTCCCCTCGCCATGACTCATATGACGTCGTCGATGATCTATGTCGGGATCCTGCTGGGAGTGAGACCGGGACCACTCCCCCTATTTCTGATTCTTTTAGTTATTCATCTCCTTTATTTCTTGATCCCATTTCTGTATCTGAGCCTGTGCGGGTTGAGTCTTCGCAGGTGCTTCAGGAGGACTTTGAGCTTTCAGCTCCAGTCATGGATGATAGCATCCTCTTTTGCGAGGAGGTTGATTCCTCCTCTATTGAAGAAGCTCCATTAATCGCTTTCTCCTCCTGCAAACTCCCTGTAGACGATACCTTGCTAGGCAAGGATTTATTTTGTGATAAGATAAGCGAGGACCAGTGCTCCTCCTCTTCATATTTCTTATTTCCTCTACCTGTGTTGGGCAGGTATGATTATTTAGGTAGAGGGGTAACTGCTCTATATCCGTATCGGTACCCGTTACCGAAACGGATATTGGAACAGTTACCTGTGCACTTTTCTTTTCATAGACAATAACCCCTGTACTTATCTTTTATTTCCTGCATTTTTATTTTCATGTCTATTTTTGTTTCAGCATTTCTTTTTGTATATTTTCTTTTGTTTTTGTGGAGCTCACCCCTGCAGGTATTCTTGACAACTTCGTGTTTGCGGGGTTGTGATTCTTCGTATGACGGGCCTGCTTCAGGTTTCCATGCGTCTTCTGGTATGCTCACTAGCTGATCATTGGGTAACCTCTTCCCTTAGCTCTTTATGATTTTAATTTCTCTATCATATGTTGTGTTGCTTATATTAAGTCTGGGGGAGAGCCATTATTTGTTACCTATTGCACGTGCACATCTCTTGTGCATACTAGAAGACTTTATAGTTTTATTTTGATTAGTTCATTGCACTGCACACCACTGCACCCACTTGAGCGCGTGCTTAGCTGTTTGTGTGCCGCGAGTTAAACTCATTTCTTCGTTAGATTTGGGAAAATTATGGTGCTGACATAGGATTGTGAGACGGAGTAAAATGTTGACCCTGTTGTGCTCCTAGTCAACTGCTCTCGTCTCGTGTAGAAATTCGAGTAGATTTAATTTTTCTGTATGCTTATAGTTTTATATTTTTTTATTTGCGTAAAGAATTTGTATTATACTCAAAAGTTGGTGAACCAGTATGAATCAAACGGTAGTGTAGAGATGTGTGTAGCCGCCACTAGCCTCGTTTTGCTCGAGTCGGGAGGAAGGATTATCTTTCTCGATGGCTAAGAACTTGCCCCAAGCTACTATCGAAGCATAGGTGCATGGTTAGTCAAGCGTAAGCGTGATGTAGGCCATCATTTTGGCCCGGTTGAGCTTTGTACTGTTCCTAATGTCATATCCTCGCTAGCCCCGTTGTGCCTACGCTTCTTTTGATTCAGCTCCACCTTCATTCACCAAAGCCCCATAGCCTATCCTAGTCGCACACCCAAGTCGAGTTTAGTGTTTTATATTTTCATGTTGGGATGTGATGTGGTGTTATTATTTGTGAAAATGTGGAAGTGCTCCCAAGTCTATTTCTGCTGAATTGTGAAATTAAAATGAAGAAAAAGAGAAAAAAGAAAAATATTTGTAAAAAAAAAGAAAGTGAAAAGAAAAGGTTTAAATTGAAAATCTTTTCGGAAATGTGATTATATTTGGAGTAGGCGGTGCACACACCCATTTGTTAAAAGTTAAGTCTGGAGGTCTGGTGTACCTGCATATATTGTGGTTAGCGGTTGGATTCTATTTAGGCTAGCTCATTTGGGTTAGGTGCATAGCCTTTATTTTTTATCATTGTTTACCTCACCCTAACCCAAGCCCCGTGATTATCCTAAAGTCCTAAAGATTTGCGCTTGAGTCTAACTAGTGCCGTGGAGAGAGTGTGAACGGGCAAGCGTATGGTCCCCGACATTGGTGGATTCCTTTGGAGGTGATCCTGAGCCCCGATCTTTGCCAAAGCTCACCTTAGTGGCCTGCCTACTTTCTTCCTATGCGTGACCGGTTGATTCACCGCGATTCTATTTTTGAGTAGTAATAAAATTTTGATACGCATTGTGAAAAATATAAACTATTCTGCATACTTAGAAATTTTCTCTATTGTATTTTTACGCACGCGAGTATGTGACTTCGCATGGTACTTTGTTTTTCAATTTCTTTTTTTAACTAGTAATTTTCCCTATCTGCTTATATTTTGTTTGCTCGGGACGCGCAAACAGTTAAGTCTGGGGGTGTGATGAGTCCAATTTATATAGGGTTTTTCGGGCTCATCTGGGCTAGTTTTCACACGTTTGCACTTCACTTTTTGTTCTATTTCATTCATATTTCATCTTGTCTCTATTTCCATAGGAAGTGCACACTTAGGCCCGTGGTTGTGTAATTTATGTACTTTTATTGTTTGTACTCCATTTTTGTGCTCGTTTGGAATGTCTGCACATATCAGTGTTGGGTTTAGGGGTCGTGTGCGTGTTCCAGGGACATTTTGAAGCAGGAATATTGCGCACGATCATCGGATATAGTGCGCACGACAACTGGTCGTGCGCCGATGATCGTGCGCAATGTTCACTGATTTCCAAAATCTACCTAGGGTATGCGCACTATCACTGGACACAGTGCGCACGACCACTGGTCGTGCGCTACTGATCGTGTGCATTGATTCCATATTTTTCTAAGTTCTGGCTGCGGCAAACGCACTACCACTGGACATAGTGCGCAAGACCACTGGTCGTGCGCCACTGGTCGTGTGCATTATAATTTCTGCAATCTATAAATTCGCAGGTTCCGCCCTAATTCCGGATCGCTCGACATTTCTCCACCATTTTCGTCTCCGACGAAGGTTTCCGCCATTCCCCTTCATCTTCCACCCTAGGGAGGTGCTCCGGGCAAGCTTTCACCGCCAAATCCACGCCGGAGCTTCCTCTCGGCCTCCTCCTTCATCCTTGACCTTCAAGAATAGCTTGACCTAGCTTTCTCCATCAAGCTAGGGGAAGTTGTGCCATCCTTCATCGGATTATGACACTAAGAAGACGGGTCATTGGAAGGTGGTGACAGCCCTTCTCTACCCCGGACACAGTTGCCGACCGAGCTTGGACGCGGATTGACAACCCGATGATTCCAACCGTGAATCCTCAGCAAGGCTTCAGATCCGGTAGATTTCACACACTTTTCTTCTCTTGTTGTTGATAGTTTAGTTGAACTCTTTGTATTTGATGAAGCCATGCTTAGTGTAATATACGTTTATGTGTAATCATGTCTATGTGATTGTATATTTTCATTATATTTACTTGAGGTGCGCCCATATTCCATCCACCACCATCCACCCTTGCCGTTCTAGCAATTGCTAGAAGCGTGCGTAGCGAAGAGGTGCTCACGACCCTCATTCCGCCGTTCTAACCACCTCATCCGCAAGCCTACTCGTCCATCCGCCTAGCGTTCGGTGCATATCGGCCCGACTAGTATTCCATCCCGCCTGGAGAAGCATTGCATAGAGGCGTTGCATAGGAGTAGTTGTTAGATTTTTACTTTCTTTTTCCGCAATCAAAACCCCCATCGTTACCGCTGACCTTGAGGACTTCAATCTCAAGTCCTCCTCGAAATTAACTCCACCTTACTGTGTTCCTTGAGAGATCGATACTTGGGAAAACTCGCCCATTTTATATTACCTGTGCGACCGGTTCACTTCCATGATCTTACGCATCATTCACATCCCTGATGCTCTACTCTCTATCCCTCCCATAGTTCCCACTTCTACACCTTCTGTAACACAATCTACCATTCCATCACTGGACCCCTCCACCATATCTTCCATCATTTCCATATTCACTCCCCTCCTCAAGTCCCTTATAGCAGAGGCCATTACACCTCTTGCTACCACCATCTCCTCTCTCTCTGATAAAGTCTCTGCCCTTTCTACTGCCCCATCCTCAGCCAGGGGCCTGGCCTCAGTTCCTACTGAAACCAGGCAGGGGGAGATGCCTGATGATGAAGCAGCAGCTCCAGCTCCAAAGGCTTCAGCTCCAGCACCGGATGCTTCAGCTCCAACAACAACAGCAGCTTCAGACACAGCAGCAGAATGTACAGAATATATAGATAAAGATTTGATTGATAAAGATTTGATTAATTTTATTGAGACTGATATGGATTTTGATGATGAATTAGACTCTGAAGAACCTAATACTGTTGGTGATTTCATTCTTAATCCCACAGTTAATTTAGAACATTTGTTGAGTATTTTTGATACTGTACATATGCATCATCTTCTAGCTGAGATCACTAAGCCATCATTGGCTATTATACCATATACTTCCCCTGTCTCTTCAAAATTTGTTAAGCAACTTAAGGACAGTTTTGTTACTGCACAGTCATAAATCACTTCACCTCCAGAAGTAGTAGTTGTTCCCTCTTCCTCAATACTATCTTCAGCACCAACTTTTATAATGGATGACTCTCCAATGCCACATCTAGATGAATTGATCTTGGCTGATATTGCAGATGAAAATAATGCAGCAGCTGAAGGCTCTGTCCAAATTAGTTCTGATTTTTGTGTAGCTTCTCCTCCAACTTCTGCTGAAACTCTAGTTCTTTTTGCAACTCCTGCTCTTGCTCCAAAAAAACCTGCTATCTCTGCTTAAGCTTTGAAAGCTCTGGATGATCTATATGATAACCGTCAGGATTCTGACAATGATGATGATGAAGATGAGGATGAGGATTCAGATGAGGAGAATACCAAGAAGAAGCAAGTTTCAAAGAAAAGAAAAGCTCCTCCTCCTCCTCCTGCTCTTAAGCCTAATCCAAACAATGACACCCCTTACTACATTCTTCAAAAGATAACTCCATACAAGGGGATGCCAGTATGGATGTAGCTATCTAAGAATCAGCAAAAGGAAAGGAAGAAGAGTAGAAGATACTCTCCTCCACCAGTTCAAATGCATAGGAAAGATCCACCATCTCCTCCCCCTCCTGCAGCTGGTGCTTCTAGCTCTAGTTCTCAAAGGTCTGCCCCCATTGAAACATATCAAAGAAATTAAGGGAGACCTCATCATGAAAGCAACCAACACAGGCAACAACCCTCAGGAAAACAACATCAACAGCAACAACAACATAAGCAGGAATAACATCAACGAGCTGAAAGTCCTAAAAGACCACTCTCTCCTCCTGTTCCTTATGAAGATCCAGAAACAGCCAACATAGCTAGAATGGTCAGGTTCTAGGAACTAGTAGGCCTCTCTATGATCAACAAGACAAAGGATGAAGGGAAGGATACTTCTAAATACACTACAATGTCAGAGTATAGGAGAGAAGAACTGAAAAGGTTTGAAAAGGCTAATAAAATTTTTAATGTTGATGATTATATGAAATTACATCCTGAAGCAAGGGTCCCTAGAGCTACATCTCCGAAGATTATAGGGGCTGCTGACATGACAATGACTATGGAACAAGCCTTAAATCCTAACAGAGAAATAGTTTTTACTAAGCTAGGAGATAATGGCAAGGATGCAAAGCATCAGGAGAAGAAGCAGAAGAAGTGAAATTTAAACCATCTTATTTGTACTTTTTCTATCTTAAACTATTTCATTCTCTCTGAACAAAGCTTTTATATAAATATATCTGTTGCATGTGTTAATTATCTCTGCCAGATATATCTTTTTCCTGCTTTATTTACTTTATGTTTTTTATTTTTGAGTCCATTAGTGACCTCACCCAAATAGGGGGAGATTGTTGGATCCCTAGTTTGATTTGGGCTAGGTTAACTAACTTAGGATGATATGACCCAACATGTATAAACTAGGTCAAAGTTTGGTCCTAGATTCTAGGCCAAGTCCTAAGAGTCAACATCACATGGACAAGCCAACATCAGACTGCCAGAGACTCAAGACATAGAGTTTTCCCAAAGATTCAGAGATTTCTCAAGAGACTAAGTAAAATGAGTTCGACGTTAATCGAACTCAAGTCGACGAGAGTCGTTCTTAGCTCGATGATCTTAGAGATATTTTCTCTGAGCTAAGCTCGATGAACTTCAGTCTCAGATCGACGATCCTTGGATTCCACCTTTAGAATTCTAAGTCCAAACTGTTCTCTAGTTCTCAGGTTGACGAACTTCATTCTTTGCTCGACGATTCCTTGACCTCCACTTCAACTTTATTGTCAGAGGTTCATCAAATTTTTATAAGTCTAGAATCATTTTCAGCTTGACGAATTCAAGGTTCTCTAGACTTAGCTCGACAAACACCATTCTTCGGTCGACAAATCTATGGACTATCACAGCATTCTATCGAGACTATGTTCTCCGGTCTCAGGTCGATGAACTCAGTTCTCTGACCGACGAATTCTGGAACCAGAAGACTTATGTCGACACTCAGAGTATATGTCGACATCAACTAAGTCGACACTAGAAGAACTTGTGTCGACACCAAGATCATCAGTCGATATTGTGGAAAGACTATATCAACACCACACAGAAGATTTGTGTCGACATACAAGAGTAATTGTGTCGACACAGGATATTTGACAACTCCAGAATAATTGCTGAACTCCAGTCGACGAACACATTTACCAGCTCGACGAATAGGCAAAGATCAAAAGAAATAGCAGTTCAGTTTTCAGCTCGATGATCATGGAACTCAGCTAGACGAACAAAAGCCGTCAGGTCGACGAATACAATGTCTTAGCTCGACGAATGGTGAACTCAGTTTGACGAATTCTACTATCTGTTCGATGATTCCAGACTTAGTTATTTCCGACCTTCTGTCCCCACTCTAATGCGATAATTACTGATTAATTAATGCTCTAACATTCTCTGAATGTATCCGTTAGAAGGAGCATTAATTATGGACTTCTCCAGGATTATTGCTTGCCATTTTTCCACAGGACAGTTGGGGAAATAAATCAATGCGGATTATTCTCAAGACGGTCAGCATTAATTGCAGATGCATTCAAATTTTCAAAAGACAGAGAAGAAGAGAATAATATACACATTCAGATACACAAAGTGATATACAGACTTACAGAAGAAAATCAACAATAGAAAATTATTGAGAAAGCTTTACACAGAGCACATCTTATAGAGAAGTACATAGAGATTACAAGAAAAACATTCAATTGTGTATAATCTGCTCTGTCAAAGAAGAAGCATTTTCCTGATACACAGAAGTTCTTGACCAGAAGCTCATCAGCACTTGAATAAAAAGAACAACAATACCTATATCAAGTGTCTTCCTTCTTCAAGAACTCCAGGACACTTCAAAAGGACAACTTCAGTTCAATCTGTCAAAGAAGTTCCTGAATACTATTGCAGGTCAAAGATTTAGTTTGAAGACCTATCACCCTAAACTTGGCACTTAGTTTTCCCTGATCTATTCTACATCTCAGGGGGAGCCTTAAGCTATAATCAATCCACAGTCTTCTCAATTATATATTGAGAAAGAGAAGATAAAATCAACACTCACCCCCACCTCTGTAAAGGATTGTCATCTCCCTTCAAAAGTGATTACTTGGTTGCAAGTCTCCTGATCAAAAGACTTGCATTGGTTTTTGAGCACCTAATCAAAAGCTCATTGGTGTCAGGCACCTAATCAAAAACCTGAGTGGATTCCTACCAAGGGTGGTAGAAGATTGGATGTACCCAGGTTGGGGAACCACTATAAAATTCTTGTGTCGTCTAGTTGCCTCCTTTTCATTTGTTCTTGCTATGCTTGTGCTTTAGATACATTGCTTGGTAGTTTAGTAATTATGCACTTTTAATTTACAGTAAAAGCTGTAATAAGCAGTTAAGAAATATTTTAAGCATACTCTATTCACCCCCCCCCCCCCCCCTCTAGAGTATTTCAGATCTCTAACTCTCACTTTCATGTTGTCCTTTTGAAGTGTCCTAGAGTGCTTGAAGAAAGAAGACTCTAGATATAGGTATTGTTGTTCTTCTTCTTCATGTACTGATGAGCTTCTGGTCAAGGGCTTCTCTGTATCAGAGAATGCTTCTTGTTGACAGAGCAGATTGTTCAAGACTGAATATTTTTCTGTGTCTCTATAATCTTTATATGCCTCTGTGTACTTTGTGCTCTATGTGAAACTTTCTTGATGATCCTTGATGGTTTTTATCTGTCTGTATATGTCCGTTATTCTCTTCTGTTCTTTTATATTTTCTATCGAAATCTCTCTTTCAAAAATTGGAATTCTTCTGCAATTAATGCTGACAGCCTTGAGAATAAACCACATTGATGTATTTCCCCAACTGTCCCATGAAATATGACAAGCAATAATCCTAGAGAAGACCATAATTAATGCTCCTTCTAACGGTTATATTCACAGAATGTTAGAGCATTAATTACTCAGGAATTATCGCATTAGAGTGGGGACAGAAGGCTGGAAATAACTAAGTCTGGAATCGACGAACAGTTGACAGAAATCGTCGAACTGAGTCCACAGTTCATCAAGCTGAGATGTTATGTTCGTCGCCTAGACGTCTTCTGTTCGTCGAGCTGAGTTACATGATCATCGAGCTGGAACCTGAACTGCTGTCTCTTTTTATCTTTGCCTATTTTGTGTCTGAAGTTCGTCGAGCTGGTAAATATTTTCATCGACTGGAGTTTAGCAATTATTCTGGAGTTGTCATATACTCTGTGTATCGACTGATATCCTGTGTGTTGACACAAGTCTTCTGTGTGGTGTCGACGTAATCTTTCCACAGTGTCGACTGATGATCTGGGTGTCGACACAAGTTCTTCTAGTGTCGACTTAGTTGGTGTCGACATATACTCTGAGTGTCGACACAAGTCTTCTGGTTCTTAGTTGTTGAAGTAGGTGATCCAGATTTCTTCGGGCAGAGAACTGAGTTCGTCGACTTGAGACTAGAGAACATAGTCTCGACAGAATGCTATAGTAGTCCAAAGATTCGTGGACCAAAGAATAGTGTTTGTCGAGCTAAGTCTGGAGAACCTTGAATTCATCGAGCTGAAAATGATTCTGGACTTAGAGAAAAAAATTAATAAACCTCTGACAATAGAGTTGAAGTGGAAGTTCAGAAATCGTCGAGCAAAGAATGAAGTTCGTCGACCTGAGAACTAAGTTCATCGACATGCGTCTAGAGAATAGTCTGGACTTAGAATTCTGAAGGTGGTGTCCAAGGATCGTCGATCTGTGACTGAAGTTCGTCGAGCTCAGCTCAGAGAATATTTCTCTAAGATCGTCGAGCTGAGAACGGCTATCGTCGACCTGAGTTCGACGAACGTCGAACTCATTTTACTTAGTTTCTTGAGAAATCTCTGAATCTCTGGAAAAACTCTAAGTCTTGAGTCTCTTGAAGTCTGATGATGGATTGACATGTGATGTTGTTACTGAGGACTTGGCCTAGACTCTAGGACACAACTATCACCCTGGCTATACATGTTGGGTCACATCATCCTAAGTTAGTGAACCTTGCCCAAATCAAACTAGAGATCCAACAATCTCCCCCTATTTGGGTGAGATCACTAATGGACTCAAAATAAAAACATAAAGTAAACAAAGTAGGAAAAACATATATCTGGCAGAGATAATTAACACATGCAGCAGATATATTTACACAAGAGCTTTGTTCAGACAATATGAAACATTTTAAGAGAGAAAAATATAAATAAAATAGTTCAGATTTCATTTCTTCTGCTTCTTCTCCTGATGCTTTACATCCTTGCCCTTATCTCCTGACTTGGTAGATATTATTTCCCTGTTTGGATTTGATGCTTGTTCCACAGTCATTGTCATGTCAACAGCCCCTATAATCTTCAGACATGTAGCTCTAGGAACCACTGCTCTAGGATGTAATTTCATATAATCATCAACATTAAAAAATTTATTAGCCTTTTCAAACCTTTTCAGTTATTCTCTCCTGTATTTGCACATTGTAGTATATTCAGAAATATCCTTCCCTTCAACCTTTGCCTTGTTAATCATAAAAAGGCCTACTAGTTCCTGAAACCTGGCCATTCTAGCTGTGTTGGCTGTTTTTAGATCTTCATAAGGAACAGGAGAAGAGGGTGGTATTTTAGGACTTTCAGCTTGTTGATGTTATTATTGTTGATGTTGTTGTTGCTGCTGTTGTTGTTACTGCTGATGTTGTTATTACTGCTGTTGTTGTTGCTGCTGCTCCTGTTGCTGCTGCTGATGTTGCTGTTGCTGCTGATACTATTTTCCTGAAGTGTGTTGCCTGTGCTGGCTGTTTTCATGATAAGATCTCCCTTGATGTCTTTGATATGTTTGAATAGTGGCAGATCTTTGAGAACTAGAACCAGGAGCACCAGCTGCAGGAGGAGGAGGAGGTGGTGGATCTTTTCTATACCTTTGAACTGGTGGAGGAGAGTACCTTCTACTCTTCTTCCTTTCCTTCTGCTGATTCTTAGATAGCCACATCCATGCTGGCATCCCTTTATATGGTGTTATCTTTTGAAGAATGTAATAGAGAGTGTCATTGTTTGGATTAGGCTTAGGAGAAGGAGGAGGAGGAGCTTTTCTTTTCTTGGATACTTGCTTCCTCTTCTTCATATTCTCCTCACCCGAGTCATCATCCTCATCTTCATCATCATCATTTTCAGAACCCTGAGGGTTATCATATAAATCATTCAAAGCTTTCAAAACCTCAGCAGAAATAACAGGCTTTTCTGGAGCAGGAGGAGGAGTTTCAACAAGAGTTGGAGGAGAAGCTATAAAAGAATCAGAACTAACTTGGACAGAGCTTTCATCTTCTGCCATATGTTCCTCTTCAATATCAGCCAAGATCAGTTTATCTAGATCTGGCATGGGGGAGTCATCCATGACAAAGGTTGGTGCTGAATGTATTATTGGAGAAAAGGGAATAGCCACTACTTTTGGAAGTGGAGTGGCTGCTGGCTGTGCAATAACAAAACTTTCCCTAAGTTGCTTAGCAATTTCTGAAGAGATGGGGGAAGTGTATAGTATACTAGCCAAGGATGGCTTAGTAATCTCAGCTGGAAGATAATTTAAATGTACAGTATCAAAAATACTCAACAAAGTTTCTAAATTAACTGTGGGATTAATGATGAAATCACCACCAGTAATTATTGTCTCAGAGACTGACTCTTCCAAGTCCATGTCAGTATCAATAAAATTAATAAAATCAAGATCATTTGTATCAATATACTCTGTACAGTCTACTACTACTATTGCTGCCTCTGCTGCTGGAGCTGCTACTGCTGGAACTACTGCAGCTACATCATCATACATCTCCCCCTACATGGTTTCAGTGAGACCTGAAGCCATGCCCCCAACTGAAGATGGGGCAGTAGTGAGGGCAGTGATCTGTGCAGATATTGTAGTAATTAAAGTATCAAGAGGTGTAATGGCCTCTGCTATTAGTGTTTTGAGAAGGGGAGTGAGGAGGGAAATGAGAGAAGTAAATGTGGAGGTGTCCAATGGTGGAGTGGTAGATGATGTTGCAGAAGGTATAGAAGTGGGAACTATGGGAGGGATAGAAAGTGGAGCATCTGGTATGTGAACATTTGGAGGGGATCCATGGTGAGGGATGGTAGATGTTGATGGGGATGGATGGGTGGCATCTTCCATGTGGGTGATTGGAGGAAGAGGGGAATTGGGAGGTGATGGTGGTATGTTGAAAGATGGTATCGAGGATAAATGAGGGGGAAGTGGAGATGATGGAGCAGTTGGTGTTGGTGAGGCATGTGGACATTCTGGTGGAGTAGGAGGGTGAGTAGGGGATGATGGAGGGGTGGAAGAGGGATGGATTTGTGTTGCTGGAAAGGAGGCCGGAAGAGATGGTGGTGTTGGATGAATCTCTTCAGTAGGTTGGGGAGTGGCTTTAACAGCCCTGGTGCCTTCAGAAGCTGGGGTGGAAGTGGTAGAAGCCTTAGTTGGCTTGGTTATTGTCCTCTCCCACCTGCCAAATAAGGCACATGTTAGCCTTTTACTGGAATTGATGAATATGGTCTGGGAGACTAGTGATTCAGTAGCTTTTTCTTGTAAGAAGATCTGTAGGATCCTTCCAAGGCAAACTTCCTTTTTATTGTTTTTCTTCTTTATCAGATCAAAAAGAATCTGTGCCCAATCCACCTGTTTCTTATTTATGATTGCACACATCACTGAAACTGGTGTCTAGTGATAGTTATGGTATGTAGCAAAATTTTCCAACCATTGGTAAAAACTTATAAGGGGCTGATTTATTTCAGTGGCCCATGTGCAGTTTCTTCTCCATTCCATAATCAAAAATTTCAGAAAATTGCTTCTTGTAGTGCATCTCCTCGGTGGCGAAGGGTTATGAGTTCTTGTTCTTCAAGTAGTTCCAGAATTTAAAGGAATATGGGATCAGAATGCTGAAACGAATCAAAATCCACATCAAAACCTGTATCGAACTTCATGCCTGCGAGAATGCTTGCCTAAATTGCCATAGTATCACCTGCAAGAGAGACACAAAAACAACGATCAAGTGAAAAGGAACAGAAAGCACGGGACGGAGGTCGAAGAAAACCTAAATATAGGGTTTTCAAGAATATGAATCGACAGACTCCGTTCCACGAAAATAGAAATAACTCTTCGAACTGAGTTCGACGAAATAATTTTGAATGAAATAATTCATCGATCTTATCCAGAAGAATTGAAGACAGTTCGTCGAACTCCGTTCAACAAATATCTTCTGAAGCAAGTTCGTCGAACTCCGTTCGATGAAAATTGTTTCACTCACAAAGAGTTCGTCGAACTCAGTTCGACGAATATCTCTCGAACTTTCCCCGGTTCGTCGAACTCCGTTCGACGAACTTTGGAAAATTTGTCGAGTGCAGACAGAAATTAAATAAAGTCTTCTCCATTGATCATTCCAAGTTGATTTACAAAGAACATATGATTTCTATCATCTAGAGGTTTGGTGAATATATTAACCCTTTGTAAATCAATGTAGATATAGACAAGCTTGATTTTATTTTTGTCTACACACTCTCTAATGAAATGATATCTTATATCAATATATTTTGTCCTACTATGGTGAACTGGATTATGGGCTATGGCTATAGCACTTGTATTATCACAGAGTAGGGTTGAATTATTTAAGTTGAACCCATAATCTAGAAGTTTATTTTGTATCCAAAGCATCTGTGAACAACAGCTGCCTGCTGTAATATATTCTGCTTCAGCAATTGAGGTTGGCACTGATGTTTGCTTTTTACAAAACCAAGATACTAATCTCATACCCAGGAACTGGCAAGTCCCTGAAGTACTTTTTCTATCTACCCTGCATCCAGCAAAATCAGCATCAGAGTATCCAGTTAACTCAAATTCTGATTCAGCAGGATACCATAGGCCTAGATTAGGACAACTCTTTATATATCTCAAAATCCTTTTTAGTAAAATTAGGTGAGATTCTTTAGGGTTCACCTAGAACCTAGCACAAAGACATGTGGCAAACATAATATCTGTCCTACTGGCTGTGAGGTATAATAGGGACCCAACAATGCCCCTATAAAGTTTCTGATCCACAGGTTTCCCTGGTACATCAGAGTCCACAACAGCATTGGTAGCCATGGGTGTTTTCTTTGCTGAGGCATCAGCCATCCCAAACTTCTTTAGAAGTTCTTTAGCATATTTTGCTTGAGAGATGAAGATGCCATCAGGGAGCTGCTTCACTTGGAGACCAAGGAAGTAGGAAAGCTCACCCATGCTACTCATTTCAAATTTGGAATGCATGAGGTCAGAGAACCTCTTGCATAATTTGGAATCTGTAGAGCCAAATATAATATCATCCACATAGATTTGTACTAATAAGATTTGGTCCTTATGATGTCTAGTGAAAAGTGTTTTATCTACAGTTCCTCTTGTAAATTTATGCTTTAATAGAAAACTAGCTAAGGTCTCATACCAAGCTCTTGAAGCTTGCTTTAGACCATAAACAGCCTTATGCAATTTAAAAACATGAGAGGGGTAAGTTGGAGAAACAAAACTTGGAGGTTGTTCAACATAAACCTCTTCTTTTAGCACTCCATTTAGAAAATCACTCTTCACATCTATTTGAAAAACCTTGAATCTCTTGTATGCTGCTTAGGCAAGGAATATTCTTATGGCTTCCAACCTTGCAACAGGTGCAAAGTTTTGATCATAATCAATTCCTTCTTCTTGCATATATCCTTGAGCAACAAGCCTAACCTTGTTTCTCACAATGATTCCTTGGGCATCCAACTTGTTTCTGAAAACCCATTTGGTTCCAATAACTGGGTAGTTTTGGGGTCTTGGAACCAAATCCCAAACTCTACATCTCACAAATTGATTTAGTTCCTCCTGCATTGCAAGGATCCAGTGGGGATCCTGCTCAGCATCATGAATGGATAGAGGTTCAACCAAAGAGAGAAAACAGGCATGCATCAAATCTTGGGTGAGTTGATGCCTTGTTTGTACACCTGCTAATATGTCTCCAATCACTTGAGATCTGGAGTGATCCCTAATTATGACAAAATCAGTGGGTGGAGTTGGTTGTGCAACAACATTTGTAATTAATTCCTCATGTGGAATTGTATTTGCTGTTGGTAGAGATTCATTTTATTCAACTTCTTCTTCTTCACTTTCTTCAATGGCTTGTGGAGAAGGAGGAGTTGGAACCTCTTGGGTGAGGTTTAGTCTATCCAAGATCTCACACAAGTGGGGTGCCTGCAAGTTGCTATTGGTAGAAACTTTTTTCTCCTTGCAATACATGTTAGTATCATCAAATGAAACATGAATAGACTCTTCAATTTTTAATGTTGATTTATTACAAACCCTATAGGCCTTGCTTACTTGGGAGTATCCTAGAAAAATTCCCTCTTCAGCCTTAGCCTCAAACTTTTTAATGTATTTTTTGTTATTGTTATGAATGTAACATAAGCATCCAAATACTTTGAAGTAATTGATTTTAGGTTTCTTCCCTTTGAGCAATTCATAGGGAGTCATGTTCTTTAGTTTGTGAATTAGGCTCCTGTTCAGGACATAATTTGTTGTGCTTACAGCCTCTGCCCAAAAGGTTAGGGGCATGTAAGCATCTGCAAGCAATGTACCTGCAGCTTCAATGAGTGTCCTATTTTTCCTTTCAGTAACCCCATTTTGTTGGGGAGTTCTAGGAGCTGAGAAGCAATGCCTGATACCTTCCTTCTCACAAAACTCATGCATAAGAAGAGAGTCAAACTCTGTGCCATGATCACTTCTAATCAATGTAAAATGAGTAGAGAACTTAATCTGTATGGTCCTGAGAAAATCTGTAAGAACCTTGAAGGTATCTGACTTAGATCTCAGAAAGAATACCCAACTGAACCTCGAGAAGTCATCTACTATAACCAAAGTGTAGGATTTCCCTCCTAGGCTTTGTACAGCAATGGGTCCAAAGAGATCCAAATGTAGCAAGTACAAAATTCTAGGTGAATCACTCTTATTAACAGATTTAAAACTAGTTTTAGTTTGCTTTACTAATTGACAAGCCCTGCAGAGACCTTCCTTATTGTAGGGACCAGAAGGTAGACCTCTAACAAGGTTGTGTTTAGATAGTGTAGCAATGTTTTTTAGATTTACATGACCTAGTCTTTTGTGTCATAAGTCATTCTGATTACTAGTTAAATTAAGTAAACAGATATCAGTTTTGGCAGAAAGAAAATTTACTAAGTATATGTTTCCTTGTCTATTTTCAATTAAAACTGTTTGGTTGTTTTTATCAATAATAGAACAAGTGGATGGGTTAAAGCATACCTGATAACCATCATCACATAACTAACTTATGGAGATGAGGTTATTCTTGAGTCCACTTACATATGTCACCTTTTTGAATGTGACAGCTCCTATTCTTACTTCTCCAAATCCTTCTGACTGACCACATTTGGAGTCACCAAAGATAACCTTTGGCCCCAGCTTGGACTTGTAGTTGGATAAGATATCCTTGCTGCTAGTTATGTGTTTGGAGCAGCCACTGTCCAGGTACCAAGTTTGATTTACCCCTGAACAGCTCTTCACCTGCAATAGAAAATAGTTAATGGTTTTTGAGCTAGGTTACCTTGGGTCCTTTGTATTGCTTATAAGAGAAGCTGGAAATAACAGAGAATTCAGGTTGGGACTTGTATCCTAGGGGATGATATCTCCTAGGTGGTATGATCCAATCAGCTAGTGGATTAAATGGTTTCTTAGAAATATTTAAGTTGTTGTTGGAATTATAGTTTTGATTAAGTCTTCCTGGGTTCAACGAATTTTTGTAAGTTCGTCGACTAGAGTTCGATGAATTGGGTTAAAATCGTCGATCTCTTCCCAGAGAATGAACATGTTCATTCTCTGTGCCCCACGTTCGTCGACCTCTGCTCGACGAACCGTACAGATTTCGTCAATTGCACTTAGATGAATAAATGTAACTATAGTTTGCGTTCAGAGTTAGTCGATCTGGGTTCGACGAACTGGCCCCATTTCGTCGATCTGAGTTCGACGAAAATTGCTGAACCTTGTTTTTACTAGGTGTTTTCTGGTTTTTGGTTTTCTGTCCTACTGTCTTAGGGATCTTTTCTACTGTTTGTTTGTCATTTACTGTTTCTTTCCCTTTAGCAGATACAAATTTTATTGGGGTTAATAAAATGTTCTTCCTGAGAATGGGGGGCAAACCTGATGGAGCACCCAAGCCTTACTTGTCATTAAGTCTGGCATTAACAGTACTTATGATATCCATCAGCTTGAGGCTTCTCCGATTGAGAGTTTCCTCAAGTTATTTGGCCTCACAAAGCTCAGTTTTTAGTGAAATTATTTTTTCATTTGCTAAGGTTAATTCATCTTTTAACCTAATGTTTTCAGATTGAACATCCTCTAAGTTTCCTAATTTTTCCCTAAGAATTTTAATTTCTTTTTCAGAATTAATCAAATCTATACACATTAACTTGAAATCAGATTTAAATGTTTCAGAGCTGTAGTCAAAGGAAAACAATACCTGATCTGCCTCTAATTCAGACACTCATTCACCTTCAGACTCTTCTTCTTCTGAATAACTTCTGGAGGCATCAATTGCCATGAGGCAAACCTCCTTTGCTCTTGCTTCTTCCTCATCTTCACTGGAGCTTGAAGATGTTGACTCATCTTCTGTCTCACTCTAGGTCTCAGCCACAAAGCCCTTTTCCTTCTTCTTGTGCTTGCTGGAAGAGGGTCTGCTGGTGTGCTGTCTTCTGGTTTCCTTCTCTCTTCTCTTCTCCTTCTTTTGGTTCTCTGGACACTCAGAGAGGAAGAGCCCAGGCTTCCTACATCCATAGCATACAATATTTTGGGTTGGTGTCTTATCATATTTTGGCTTGTCATCATTTCTTGATGACTTTCTCCTGAAATCCTTTCTGGCCATCTTGTAGAATCTTTTAGCAAAGAGACTCATGAGTTATTCATTTGATGTTGCAGTCTCTGTCTCTTCAATGGCTTTGAAGGCTATGCTTTGTTCTCTTTTGGCTGCTGGAGGTGTTCTTTGTTCAGCTGCCTCCCTGGTCTTTATCAGCTGTTCATATGACTTCAGTTTGTCTAATAGAGATTCAGTTGAAATCTCATTCAGCCATCTGGCCTCCTTGATGGGTCAGATTCTTATATCCCATGAGCTTGGGAAGCACATCAGGATCTTCTCATTAACTTCAGTAAGAGTGATGTTCTTATCCAAGGTTTTTAGCTCATTGATAATTGAGCTTAACCTATTGTATATATCAGAAACTATCTTAGCTTCTTCCGTCTTAAAGTTCTCATATAGGGATATGAAATTTGATCTCCTATCCTTTCTCTCATCTGCTGATCCATCCACCATTTGTTTAGGGAATCCCAAATGGCTTTTGCTGAGGTGCACTTAGTAACCTTCTGGAAGATATCATCTGACATAGTCTGAGCCAATATGTTCATTGCTTTGGCATCAACAATCTTTGCTTTCTTCTAGGCTTCAGTCCACTCAGGTGGTGGGACTGCATTGTTGATGGAAGATGTTGTAGATGTAGATGTATGTGGGGGACCTGTCAAAATTGAATTGTAGATGTCTTCATCAATGGAATTCATGTACAGCCTAAATCTTATCTTCCAGATGGCAAACCTATTAAGGTTGCAAACTGGAGGTCTGATGCTTGCATAATCCTTGTTCTGTGCCATGCTGTGTGTGCAAAACTATTAAAAATAAAATGAAATAAGATAGATCTAACTTAGGATCATTTGGTTCAAGATTTAACTTGTACAATCAAAGGAACCCGCTTTGATACCAATTGAAAGATAGGGTTAGATCAGAAATACTTTAGAGGGGGGGGGGGGGTGAATAGAGTATTCTTAAAAAATTCTTAACAGTTATTACAGCTTTTGCTGTAAATTAAAAGTGTCGAAATAAATATAGCTAGCACACAATAAACCTAAAGCACAAGCACATCAAGAACAAAAGAAAAAGAGGCAACCAGATGACACAAGAATTTTATAGTGGTTCCCCAACCTGGGTACATCCACTCTTCTACCACCCTTGGTGGGAATCCACTCAGATTTTTGATCAGGTGTCTGACACCAATGAGCTTTTGATCAGGTGCTCAAAAACCAACCCAAGTCTTTTGATAAGGAGACTTGCAACCAAGAAATCACTTTTGAAGTGAGATGACAACCCTTTATAGAGGTGGGGTGAGAGATTATTTTGTCTTCTCTTTCTCAATATACTGAGAAGACTGTGGATTTGATTATAGCTTAAGGCTCCCCCTGAGACATAGAATGAATCCGGGAAAAATAGGAGCAAAGCTTCAGGGTGATTGGTCTTCAAACTGAATTCTTGACCAGCAATAATCTTCAGGAACTTCTTTGACAAATGGAACTGAAGTTGTCCTTTTGAGTGTCCTGCTGTGCTTGAAGAAAGAAGACTCTAGATATAGGTATTGTTGTTCTTCTTCTTCAGGTACTAATGAGCTTCCAGTCAAGAGCTTCTCTGTATCAGAGAATGCTTCTTGTTGACAGAGCAGATTGTTCAAGACTGAATATTTTTCTGTCTCTGTAATCTCTGTATGCCTCTGAGTACTCTGTGCTCTGTGTGAAACTTTCTTAATGATCCTTGATGGTTTCTATCTATCTGTATATGTCTATTATTCTCTTCTGTTCTTTTATATTTTCTGTAGAAATCTGTCTTTCAAAAATTTGAATTCTTTTACAATTAATGCTGACAGCCTTGAGAATAAACAACATTGATTTATTTTCCCAACTGTCCCATGAAAAACGGTAAGCAATAATCCTGGAGAAGACCATAATTAATGCTCCTTCTAACGGTTATATTCAGAGAATGCTACAGAATTAATTACTCAGGAATTATCGCATTAGAGTGGGGACAGAAGTCCGGAAATAACTAAGTTTGGAATCATCGAACATTTGATAGAAATCGTCGAACTGAGTCCACAGTTCATCGAGCTGAGATGTTGTGTTCGTCAACCAGACGTCTTCTGTTCATCGAGCTGAGTTCCATGATCGTCGAGCTGGAACCTAAACTGCTGTCTCTTTTTAACTTTGCTTACTCTTTGTCTGAAGTTCGTCGAGATGGTAAATGTGTTCATCGACTGGAGTTCAGCAATTATTCTGGAGTTGTCATATATTCTGTGTGTCGACTGATATTCTGTGTGTCGACTGATATCCTGTGTGTTGACACAATTCTTCTGTGTGGTGTCGACGTAATCTTTCCACAGTGTCGACTGATGATCTGGGTGTCGACACAAGTTCTCCTAGTGTCGACTCAGTTGCTGTCGACATATACTTTGAGTGTTGACACAAGTCTTTTGGTTCTTAGTTGTTGAAGTAGATGATCTAGAATTCGTCGGGCAGAGAACTGAGTTCGTCGACCCGAGACTAGAGAACATAGTCTCAACAGAATGCAGCAGTAGTCCAAAGATTCGTCGACCAAAGAATAGTGTTCATCGAGCTAAGTCTGGAGAACCTTGAATTTGTCGAGATGAAAATGATTCTGGACTTAGAGAAAAAAATTGATAAACCTCTGACAATAGAGTAAAAGTGGAAGTCCAGAAATCGTCGAGCAAAGAATGAAGTTCGTTGACCTGAGAACTAGGTTCGTCAACCTGAGTCTAGAGAACAGTCTCGACTTAGAATTCTGAAGGTGGAGTCTAAGGATCGTCGATCTGTGACTGAAGTTCGTCGAGCTCAGCTCAGAGAATATTTCTCTAAGATCGTCAAGCTGAGAACAACTATCGTCGACCTGAGTTCGACGAACGTCGAACTCATTTTACTTATTTTCTTGAGAAATCTCTGAATCTTTGGAAAAACTCTAAGTCTTGAGTCTCTGGCAGTCGGATGATGGCTTGTCCATGTGATGTTGTTACTGAGGACTTGGCCTAGACTCTAGGACACAACTATAACCCTGGCTTTTCATGTTGGGTCACATCATCCTGAGTTAGTGAACCTAGCCCAAATCAAACTAGGGATCCAGCACTTCTTTAAGATTTTGCTGACGTAGTAGACGGTTAATTGCTTTTCCCCTCTCCCCAGAGCAGGATAGAGCTTATGGCCTCCGCCTCTACCCCGAGGTATAGAGCTAGATCCTCCCCCTCTCTTGTTCTCTAAAGAAGCTGCGCTTGGGAGAGATGACCTTTCAATGCCAGGAAAGTCACCTCACATTATTTTATCCACTCAAACTTTTGGCCTCCCCGCAACATCCTAAAGAAAGGTGAGAATTTCTCCCCGGCCAGGGAGAGGAACCTACTCAGCCCGATGAGCTTACCCGTTAGATACTGAACCTCTTTAGCATTATGCGACTACTCTAGCTTCATGATATCCTTCACTTTATCTGGGTTAGGCTCCACCCCTGCTGGGGTGAGGAGGTGACCGAGAAACTTTCCTCGACTTTCCCCAAAGACACACTTCTGGGGGTTTAACCTCATCTTGAATTTCCTCAGGGTGGCGAATATATGTTCCAAGTCAAAGAGATGTGAACCCACATCCCCACTCTTCACCATAAGATCATCTACAAAAACCTCCAGATTTTTACCCCTTTGGTTTCTAAAGACCCAGTCCATCATGCATTAGTAAGTAGCCCTTACGTTCTTTAGACTGAAGGGCATCATCTTATAACTGAAGCATCCCTTCCTCTTGATGAAGGAGACATCATTGATGTCGGGGGAATGCATTTAAATCTGATGGTAACCTGAAAAAGCATCCAAAAAACTCATAATTAAAAAACTAACATCTGTATCAACTAAGGCGTTGATACGAGGTAGGGGTAGCAATCCTTAGGGCATGATTTATTTAAAAGAGAAAAACCTACACACATACGCCACTTCCCTTATCCCTTCTTTACCATTACCACATTGGAGACCCAGCCTGGCATGGATACTAGATCTCTGAGAAGAAAGCTGTGTCAAGAAGCTTCTTGACCTCCTAGTGGATGGGCTCCTCCAGCTTGGTGGCGATGGTCCTCATCTTCTAAAAGAAAATGCTTCCGTACGCATCGATGCTTGGCATGTCCACTGCGCTCCAAGTGAAGATATAGACGTTCCTTTGGATGCCCTCCCGCAAACTCTCCTGATCCTCAGGGTTCAGGACACCACTGATCTGCACCCTCTCCATCCTACCTACCATGGTGAAGAATTCCATCTCCATGACCTCTGTTGGATCCCTAGTTTGGATTTGGGCTAGGTTCACTAATTAGGATGAGTTTGACCCATATTGTATAGTCAGGGTCAATTCTATGAGTCCTAGAGTTTAGGCTAAGTCATTAGGTGCAACATTCATGGTCATGCCAGCAGAAGACTTCAGTAGGCCTAGACTTAGAATAACTCAGAGTTAAAATTATCAGTTTGAAATTCTTCGAACTCAGTTTGGCGATTGTCAATCACAGATCGACGAACTCAAAGTTAATTCTATGATTTGAACTCGACGATATTCGAGCTCAAGACGACGATTTCTTCATTCAGACAGATTCTCTGCTCGACAAATTCTGGAGTTTAACTTCAATAGATTCTTTCCAGTTTAGTTTCTCTGAACTCTGCTCGACGAACACAGATTCTTAGCTTGACAAACTTAGAGCGCAGAATTGGCTAGTTATTTACAGAATGCAGTTTGCTGAGCTCAGGTCAACGAACAGGAATTATCAGCTCGATGAACTTGGAACTCTAGTCGACGAATTCTGTTTAGAGCTCGACGAATTCTGTCTCAAGCCAAACTTAGTAGTTTTCCTTATTCTGTCCTTATTTCTTATATTATTTAGTAGTAATTCTCTGAGTAATTAATGCTTATATTCCCCTGAATATAGCCGTTATTGGCAGCATTAATTATGGTCTTCATCAGCATTAATTACTTGCTTACTTTAATGGGACAGTTAGGGAAAATCTTTAATGAATATTTCAGCCGTTTCATTCTCCACATCAATCAGCAATTAATGCTTGGATTTCAAAATTTCAAAAGAGAATTTTGACAGTAGAATATAAAGGAGTTTTTCTCTTTTCAGACGAGCAATGGTAAGACTAAGAAGAGAACAGACAGAACATACAAGCAAAAAGAGCATACAGAGAAATGATATAGAACTCTCTCCCTGTGCAGAAAACATTTTGTTTTCCCCTTATACTTTCTGAAGACTGAAGAAGAAGAACAATCAAACATCAAGAGTCTTCTTCAACTTCTACTCTAGGAATATTCTAGGACAACAAATTTAAATCTGTCAGAAATTCCTGGATCACTTCAAGACAAGGCTGAAGACCTACACCCTGAGCAAGGATCTAAGCCTTCTGAACCATTCTTATTTCAGAAGGAGATTTGACACCAGCAATCCACTAGTCTTCTCTGTTGTATAGAGAAAAGAGAAGACAACATCAACTCTCTCAACCTCCTATAAAAAGGGTTTATTAATTCCCTTCAAAAGTTTATTCTTGGTTTTTCGGCACCTGATCAAAAGTCTAATGCGTTGTGAGATCTCCTTGTAAATAGATCTTGTGGTGGCAGTCACCTGATCAAAAACCTGATAGTGGATTCCTATCAGGGTGGTAGAAGAGTGGATGTACCCAGTTTGGGGAACCACTATAAAATTATTGTGTTGTCAGTGTGTGATCATTTTTTTGTTTTGTTCTTGTTGTGTTGTGATAGTATAGATTTGCTTAGGTTGCATTCCTTATTATACTACTGTTATTATCACCTAAAGATCCTTGTTTGATTTAATTTCTTTTCCCTTGATTATTTCATATCATGGCACAAAACAAAGATTATGCAAGCACCAGACCTCTTGGTTGCAACCTGAATAAGTTTGCTATCTTGAAGGCAAGAATTCGGCTTTATTTGAACTCTATTGATGCCTATTTTGACAGGACCACCAGCTCTAGCTGCTACCACTACTCACTACTAGAAAAATGACCTTTAGCCACGGTATTTTGCCACGGCAGAAAACTGTGGCCAATAATGAAGTATTAGCCATGGTACCTAAACCATGATAAATAAGTTAGTATTAGCCACGGATGATTGAACCGTGGCAAAAAAACACTTTTTGCCACGGTTTTCCTATTTCATGGCTAATAAGCCAGTATTAGCCACGGAAGCCTGAACCGTGGAAAAAAGTCATGGCATTTTGGTCCCACACCACCAATTTCAACATAAATTTCGGGTTTATATATCTCATTCCACAATGAATGTTTGAATTAGCTGGGCTCGCGGGCGGGCATGCGGGACCGCGGGCGGCGGGCGGCGGCGGCGGCGGGCGGCGGCGGCGGAATCTTTTTCATTTTTTACAGCCCCTTTAGCCACAGAAATTCATCCGTGGTAAATAAGGAGGTTTAGCCACGACAATGGGACCGTAGCTAATAATTGTTGAAAAGAGACCCTTTAGCCACGATTCTAAACCGTGGCAAAAAGTCGTGGCTAAAACTCTTTTTGCCATGGATTCAGCGTGGCTAATACTATTAGCCACGCTCGCATTGCCCACACTCATTTTTCGTGGGTAGGTTGTGGCTAAAAGTCTTTAGCCACGGTTTTTGACCTTTTGTCACGGTAAATTGTCGTGGCTAAAAGTCTAGTTTCTTGTAGTGACTGCAACTTCCAGCACACATGTTGTTCCACCACCTGAGTGGACAAATGCACAGAAGAAGGCTAAGATAGCAGATTCCAAGGCCATAAACATCTTAGCATAGACTATGTCAGATGATATATTCTAGAAAGTGGCTGAGTGCACATCAGCCAAAGCTATCTGGGATTCTCCTAACCAGATGGTTGCTGGTTCTGATGATGAGAGAAAAGACAAGAGATCTAATCTCATCTCCCAGTATGAAAATTTCAAGAAAGATGAATCTGAGGCAGTGGGTGATATGTAGAACAGACTAAGCTCAATCATCAATGAGCTAAAAACTCTGGACAAAGATATCGCCCTCACAGAAGTCAATGATAAAATTCTCATGTGCTTCCCCAGCTCATGGGATTCCAGACTATGGACAATCAAGGAGGCCAGAAGTCTTAATGAGATTTTCACTGAATCTCTTCTTGGAAAGCTCAAGTCCTATGAACAACTCATAAAGACAAGAGAAGCTGCAGAGCAGAAGACTCCTTCAGCAACAAGAAAGGAATAAAACATAGCTTTCAAAGCTTTAGAAGATAGAGAAGCCCCAAAAGCCAGTGAAGAACTTCTGAGTCTCTTAGCCAAGAGATTTTACAAAATGACAAAGATGGATTTCAGAAGAAAGTCATCTAGGCAAGATGACAAGCCAAGGTATGACAAGACACCAACTAAAGAAGTTTTTTGCTTTGATTTCGGGAATCCAGGATACTTTATATTACAGTTTCCATAGAACCAAAAGAAGGAGAGAAGAAGATAAAAAGAAACCAGGAAACAGCACTACAGCAAGCCCTCCTCCAGCAAGCATAAAAGGAAGGAGAAAGGCTTTGTGGCTGAAATATGGAGTGAAACTGATGATGAATCTTCATCTTCTAGCTCTAGTGAAGATGAAGAAGAGGGTAAGGCAATGGAGAATTGCTTGATGGTCATTGATGCATCAAACATCCTATCTGAAGCTGAGCAATCAGATAGTGAAGAACCTTCTGAATCTGAGGTAAATTAGGTATTATCTTCCTTTGATATCAATTCAGAAAATTTTATAACTGAATTTAAATCTGTATGCACTAATTTAATTAATTCTGAAAAAGAGATTAAACATCTTAGAGAAAAATTGACTGATCAAGAAAACTTTCTTTCTGAAAATATCAAATTAAAAGATGAATTAACCCTAGTTAAAGATCAAATCATCTCATTAAAAATTGAATTGGCTGAGGCAAGGTAACTTGAAGAATCCCTAAATGGGAGAAGTATCAAGCTGATGGACATCACAAGCACAGTAAATGCTAGACTTAATGGCAAGCAGGGCTTAGGTGCTTCATCAAGCCAGCCCCCATTAATTCAGAAGAATATTTTAACAACACCAATAAAATTTGTCTCAGAAAAGTGTAGAGAAAAGCTAAATGAAGATAATTAACCAACTAAAATCACTCAAAAGACCAAGAAAAAGATAAAGAAAAGTAAAAAATCTCATAAAAATTATGATCAACAGTTTTCGTTGAACTTAGATCGATGAAATGCTTACAGTTCATCGAACTCAAGTCGACGAACTACGAACGCAAACTTTCATTATAATTATTCTCTGAAATACGATCGACGAAACCTATATGATTCGTCGATCCGAGATCGACGATTTTGGGTCCTAGAGAATGAATACTTTCATTCTCTTAGTAGAGTTCGACAAACTCATCCCCATTCATCGAACTCATATCGATGAACTTACCAGAATTTGTCGAACCTAGTTCATTATAACAGAAACTTTGATTCATATAAAACATTTAAACAATCAAGATAATATGATAATCCATTCACCCAGTGGATAATTCCACCTAAAAGATTTCACCCCTTAGGTTATAAAAACCAACCTGTATACTCTTATATTTCTAGTTTTAATTATGCAAATAAACAAGGACCCAAGGTAACCTGGATCTAGAATAGCTAATCTGTTTTATTGCAGGTGAAGGACTATCCCATCACAGAGCAACAGTGGTATCTGGATAGTGGTTGTTCAAAGTATATGACTAGAAAAAAGGACAACTTAATAAACTACAAGTCTAAGCTAGGACCCAAAGTAATATTTGGTGATTCCAATTGTGGCCAGACTGAAGGATATGCAAATGGCAAATTTAGAGCAGTCAACTTCAAGAATGTAGCTTATGTAAGTGGACTGAAGCACAACCTTGTATCCATAAGTCAGTTATGTGATGAAAGGTTTCAGGTATCATTTAATAAATCTTCGTGTATTATTACTTATATAGATAACAAAGTAGTATTAACTGGTACTAGAGTAGGAAATATCTATGTAGTAAATTTTAAGTCATCTAAAACTGAAATATGCCTGTTTAACCAAACTACTAATAATAATGTTCTTTGGCATAGGAGATTAGGACATGTAAACCTGAAAAACATTACTAAACTCTTTAGGGATAACCTTGTTAGAGGATTGATTTCTTACCCCTACAAGAGGAAAGCCTTTGCAGGGCTTGTCAATTAGGCAAGCAAACTAAAAATAGCTTTAAGTCACTTAATAAGAGTGATTCACCTAGGATTCTATATTTGCTACACATGGATCTCTTTGGACCCATTATTGTACAGTGCCTAGGAGGGAAGTCTTATACCTTAGTGATTGTTGATGACTTCTCAAGGTTTAATTGGGTGTTCTTCTTGAGAAACAAGTCAAATAACTTCAAGGTTCTCACAGATTTTCTTCAGAGTATATGGATTGAGTACTCTACTCCAGTTGCATTGATTAGAAGTGATCATGGTACTGAGTTTGAGTCTCTTCCCATGCAAGAATTCTGTGAGAAGGAAGGTATCATGCATTATTTCTCTGCTGCTAGAACTTCTCAACAAAATGGGGTAGCTGAAAGGAAAAAAAACACTGATTGAAGCTGCAGGCACATTACTTGCAGATGTTCACTTGCCCCTATCCTTTTGGACAGAGGCTGTGAGCACAACAAACTATGTACTGAATAGAAGTTTGATACACAAACTTAAGCGCAACACCCCCTATGAACTACTCAAATGGAAGAAACCTAAAGTAGATTATTTTAGAATCTTGGGTTGCATTTGTTACATTCATAACAATAACAAGAAACACATTAGAAAGTTTGAAGCCAAGGCTGAAATAGGAATTTTTCTTGGATATTCCCTAGTAAGCAAGGCTTATAGGGTTTATAATAAATCAACTATGAAAATGGAAGAATCTATTCATATATCTTTTGATGAGACTAACATGTTTTACAAGAAGAAGATTCCTTCTACCAGTGAGAACTTGCAGGAACCACATCTATGTGAGAAGTTGGATGCATTGACCCTCACCAATGAGGCTGTTACACAACCTTCTCCACATATTACTGAAGATTTTGAAGATGAATACACTGAACTCAGTGAAGAGCCAACAAGAGCCACCAATAGCAATAATTCCACAAGAGGAATTAATTCCCCAAGCTATTGCTCAACCAACTCCTCCTACTGAATTAGTCATACTTAGAGATTACCCTGTATCTCAAGTGATAGGATACATATCAGTGAGTGTGTAGACAAGGCATCTGTAACGCCCCGAAACTCAAAGAGAGCAAAGGGGGACGTTTTGGGCCAGTTTGGGTTCTGGCTGCAGGTACACGGCCTGGGACACGGGCGTGTCCCAGGGCGTGTCAAGCCTGTGTCGACACTAAGGCGGGAAGTCGACACTTTGGTCTCGATGATTCGTCGAGACTGAGCACACGGCCTGCAACACGGGCGTGTCGCAGGGCGTGTCGACCCGTGTCGACACTTAGCCTCGAAGTCGACAAGGTTTGCTCGACGATTCGTCGAGACAAGGCACACGGCCTGCGACACGGGCGGGTCGCAGGGCATGTCGACCTGTCTCGACGATCGTCCTGGGGAGTCGTCGAGATTCGCTCGACAATGCGTCGAGACAAGGCACACCGCCTAGGATATGGGCGTGTCCAAGGCTGTGTCATCAGCTCAACGATCTTCGCTCGACGAATTGTCGAGACCGTGTACACGGCCTGGGGTCCAGGCGTGTTGAGGTGACACGGGTAAGGACACGGGCGTGTCTTAGAACCTGTGCAGTGCTCGGGTTGATTTTGGGGAAAACTCATGGGGTACACGGCCGGCCACACGGCCGTGTGAGGTGGAACACGGGCATGTCAGCTCGAACACGGGCGTGTTCGATACCCGTGTGAGGTTCCAGGAGATTCGATTTTGATGGCGAATACGGCACACAGCCCTGGACACGGGCGTGTGCCAGGCCGTGTTCGGTCCAGATTGGGCATTTCAGCCCCGAATCAAAGCCGTTCGTTTCCTTGCTTTGAGATCCAACGGCTGGGGGATGTTCCTGAAGGGATATACCCGTGAATGGACTTGGAAAACCCTCATTTTTCTTAAGTGTTCTCTTCCTAAAACCTTAGAGAGAGAGAGAGGAGAGACAAGGGAGGAAGAAGGAGCTAGATCCCGCCATTGGAGGAGCTTCGGAGCTCCGAATCGCGAGCCGACTCCGGATCCACGAAGGCAACGCTAGTGCGGTGGTTTTCATCCGATTACTTTTCAATGGAACCAAAGAGGAATGCAAGGGTAACGATCCTCATCTTGAGCATGAGTAGTTCTTTTTCTTTGCATAGGAAGCCCGCTCTCGCGAGTTTGCGGAGAGTTGGAGGCGTTCCTTCGGGTAGTTATGTGAAGTCCCCGTTGTTTAGAGTCCGTAAGCGAGAACGGACATAGGCATGATGTGTGAAGCCTACCCGGACATGTTGGTCTGGATCGGTGATGTTGCATTGCATAAATGCCGGAGAAGACTCCGTGCTATGGTTTGTTTTTCGGGTTTTCTACGCAGTAGATTGCAGCAGGGAGCCTTGGGGACTAACCCAAAGGTGCACCCGGAAAACTGGGCGGATACGAGATCTTGCCAACATGGAGGCCTGAGAGCCAACTTGAACATAACCGAGTTATGTGAAATTGTGTGACGAAAATGGGACTCGGGAGAAGTTTGACCTGCGCAAATGGCTTAAATTGTCGTTGCGACGTGAGCACGGGTTAGATGGAACCGTACCCATATCTATGTCGCTCGGGTTAAAGAGACCTAAGGTTACGTGGCACTTGCCGTTGGCATAGATGTGAGTCTTCGGTAGTCAATGACTTTAATTGACGTGACCCATGCCGGGAAGACAATTGCTCATATGTTTGGCCGTCTAAGCGGCGGTGGTGAGTCCGGAATGTTAATGGCTTTAATTGACGTGACATCGACCGGTTCACCGAGAATGTGCCCTGAGTGCACGGGGCATGTGGCCGTGCGAGCCAACGTCTATGATGAAATGGCTATACATATATATTGCTCGCTTATGCTAATGAAATGCAGGGAAGGAGCATCGCCGCCCCGAGTTGGGGGCATGATCGTTATAATTTCGTCAGCATTGCTGACTATTGCCTTGTTTTGCCACCGTGCGGTGGTTTGTTGCTTGCAGGTGTAGCTGGATCAAGCGGTCAATAGCGGGCTAAAGCCGTTTTTGCGAAGCCGGCCCTCGAAGGCCCAAATGGAAGTGTTTACTGTTTTATTCATATATGACCGGCCTGCGTGCCGTAGTTTGTAAAACATGTACTATTCAAGTGAAACATTTTGTAAGGCCTTAAGGCTTGTTTTGGGTAATTTGTATAACATTCCTATTACTGTATTAGTGGACATTCGTGCTCGAAGCTGGGTTCTTGTTTACAACTTTTATAAACTGTTTCCGCTAGAATGCTCTGTGTAGGACGTTGAGATTGGTTGTATGGTTTCCATAAGTAACCACCCGGTCTGTCTGTGGTATATGGCGTCGGGCCCCGGCCGGACCTACTGCTATATGCTATTCGACGGATAGGGGGTGTTACAATTTGGTATCAGACTACTGGTTTTGGTCGGGCTTAAAGTGAATTCGTGGGCAAATTCTTTTTAAGGGGTGGTGAGCACATTGTGTGCGTCATCGTAATAACAGTCAAAAGAACCCATGAATGTCCACTTAGGAATGAAAATACTCGTGTTTGGGGAACCTGCGTGTTCCTATAATTGCTGTTTGCAATTTTATTGGTCGCTTAACGGTGCTTTGTACCATTATAGGTGACCAGAAGTGGTGTTGGACCGCTAGACTGTCCGATTTCTGAGGAGCATAGTGCACCCGGTGAGGTGTTTGAGCCTCCTCCTTCGTATGAAACCGTTAGAAGGATCGTAGAAGCGGTGTTCGCTGTGACGGGTGCACGGCTTGGAGGAAATGTACAACCCTGCGCCCCGGTTGTGACTGCAACGCCGGTGGGAGTGATGCAGCAGATGACCTTTGGTAGACCATTGGGGCAGCAGCTGAATATGCATTTAGTGCAGGGAGCGCACACAGTTGAGGAATATTTGCAAGCATTTCTTATGATAAGTCGCTACCCATGCTTTGAGTTGGATAATGAGCAAGCTACAGTCGATAGATTCTATAATGGCCTGCGCGCCGAGTTACGAGTCCTACTGCTAGGACCAAAGTTATTGGGATTCCGAGCCTTGGTGGAATCAGCTAAATCTTTGGAGGCAGATTTGAGGAAGACTCTCCCGATGCCAGCGCCCATGGTATCGAACTATGCAAGCCCCATAAGAGTTGCACCTGTTGGAGTGCTGGACAAAGGGGCTATAACATCGACTAGCAAAGCTACTTACACATGTTTTACCTGTGGAAAGAAAGGGCACTTTGCCCGAGACTGTTGGAATGGTGCTCAGAAGGGTAAGAAAGCTAGCTCACGAGCAGTCAAGGACGTTAGTGCAAAGAAAGCGGCATTCAAAGTGTCGAACACCTCAAAGTCTGTATATCGAAAGTGGTGCAAGAAGGCTAGGACTTTGGGTCTAGTCCCTCCTTTTAGAGCTTCGGGGGCAACTACAAGACAAACCCCGGGAGCATGTTACAACTATGGGGAGTCAGGGCATTATGCCCGTGAGTGCCTAAAACCCCGGAGGAAGCACGCTGTTGCGACGACAGGTATGGTTTAAAGATAGTTTTGTCGTAAACACTTGCCGCCCTTGTGCGTGTTATCTTAGAACTACTGGTGCTAAGCCTTGTTATGACTGTATTTTATTTGCGAGAGCACCGTTCGTTTAGGGAGCTTCGCATTCCCTTATTAGGAATTTATTTGTGCCTTGGAGTACCTCCTTTGGTGGAAAGAGATAAATTGGATGCGTTATAGTCCAATGGTGCTCAATCTGCGAAGGTAGAATTCATAGCTCTTAGTTTGTGGTTTGGGAATTAGGAGTACGATCTGCAAGCGTCATTACTTCCGTTGGTGGAGTTTGACGTTATATTTGGCATGGACTGGCTCTCGGAGCAGCAAGCCTACATAGGCTGCGGTAGCAAGGAAGTCAACTTGGGAGCAAGTCGTGAGACGACCCTTACGAGCTCAAAGAGGTCGAGCAAGACATTGATGGCCGCTCTTCAGGTGGTGAAGGCGGTTCGTTCTGTTGCAGAACTGTTCTTTATACTAGTGGAGGTTGAAAAGCCGAAGCCCGCGTTGGATTGCATTTCAGTGGTATTGGAATACCCTGATGTGTTCCCCGCAGATCTTCCTGGAGCCCCGCCTTAGAGGGAGATAGATTTTACGATCGAGCTAGTACCAGGTGCAAAGACAGTGTCACGATCTCCTTATCGGCTAGCGCCTAAGGAAATGGCGGAGCTAAAAGTTTAACTGCAAGAGTTGTTGGAGCAAGGGTATGTGCGCCCGAGTTCCTCGCCTTGGAGCGCACCGGTCCTATTTCAAGAAGAAGGACGGAAGCTTGAGGCTATGTATTGATTGTCGAGAGTTAAACAAGCTGACGGAAAGGAACAAGTACCCGATCCCCCGGATCGAAGATCTTTTTGATCAGTTAGTCGGGTCGACGGTGGACTCGAAGTTGAATCTCAAGGCTGGGTGCTATCAGCTGCAGTTAAGGGAGAGTGATATCCCTAAGATAACATTCAGTGCAAGATACGAGCATTGCGAGTTTACGGACATGCCGTTTGGGCTGACCAATGCGCCGTCAGTGTTCATGGATGTGATGAACAGGACCTTTAGTGAGTAATTGGACCATTTTGTGAACGGCTTCATCAACGACATTTTGGTGAACTTGTAGAGTGAGGAAGGTATTGCAGTGTATCCGGCGAAGATTGTTGCGATACGGGAGTGGCTTGAACTTTCTATGATAGCGGGAGTCCAGAGCTCTCTGGGGCTTGCCGGCTATCACAGGCGCTTCGTGGAGAACATCTCTTGGATAGCGTTACCCCTCACTACTTTGACGAGGAAGGAGCAGAAGTCCTTTTGGACGCCGAAGTGCGCGCGAGCTTTTGAGGAGTTGTAATGTCGGTCGACCACGCCGCCTACGCTGACTTCGCCGAGTGGACCCGAAGGCTATGGGAGTTAATAACAATGCTTCGGGCAACGGTTTGGTTTGCGTGCTACTACAACACGGAAGTGTAATAGCTTATGGCACGAGACAGCCAAAAGTGCACGAGAGGAACTATCCGGTCCATGACTTGTTGTTAGTGGCCGTGAGTTTTGCCTTGGAGCTGTGGAGGCATAATTTTGCACGATGAGAAAATGGATCTCTACGCCGGTCGTAAGAGCGTGAAGTATATGATTGATCAGAAGGAACTGCAAATGCGGTAGCGTAGATGGATGGAGTTCTTGGGTGACTATACATTCAAGATCCACTATGTGCCTGGTAAAAGGAGTGCGGTCGTAGCCGCGTTGAGTCGCCGAGCCCCAGCTCAAGCCAATTGACTATCGGTGCATGATGATCGATTGTTGCGGGAGTCGGAGGCGTTGGGGATTAGTTGTGTGGATAGGCAATCAAGTGCTGAAGCAGTTCTGAATTGGACTGAAGTCCAATATGACCTGGCTGATCGTATTCGGCAGGATTTGGATATGGTTGCTCTTGTGAAGCAGTTCATGATAGAGGCTCTAGATGGGTCAAATTCCCAATTTGTTGTGGAGGACGGGTTGCTTTGGAAAGACGGTCGTCTGTGCGTCCCAAGCGTGGGCAATTTGCGGGTGGAGTTGTTGTACGAGGCACACCATGCCAAGTACTCGATTCACCTGGGGAGCACGAAGATGTACCGCCATGTGAAGAAACTGTTTTGGTGGCCGGGTTTAAAGAAGGATGTGGTGCTATACGTAGCGAAGTGCCAAACTTGCGCCTTGGTAAAGGCGGAGTGCCAAAAGCCGGGAGGATTTCTTAAGTCCTTGCCTATTTCAGAGTGGAAATTTGACAACATCTCTATGGACTTTGTGCACGGTTTGCCAAGGTCGCAAAAGGGGAACGACGCCATTTGGGTGGTTATTGATCGATTAACGAAGGTGTCGCATTTTATTCCGCATAGGAAGGATGATCCGGTGGAGAAGCTGGCAAAGCTTTATGTGGATAACATAGTACGGCTTCATGGTGTGCCCCGTAGCATCGTGAGTGACCGAGATGGGCGGTTCATATCCAATGATTGGAGGCTTGTGCAGCAAATGTTGGGAACAAAGCTGAAATTCAGCACAACCTTTCATCCACAAACGGATGGGCAGACCGAGACGGTCAATAGAACCATAGAAGACATGCTTCGCATGTGTGTCTTGGATTTTGGAAAGCAATGGGAAGACCACCTTTATTTAGTGGAGTTCGCATACAACAATAGCTACCAAGCGAGTATTCAGATGACGCCTTTCGAGGCCCTATATGGTAGAAAATGTCGCACGCCGTTGTCTTGGTTAGAAACGGGTGAGTCAAAGTTGTATAAGCGATCGGAAGTGGAGGATGCTACTTCTTTGGTGAGAACCATTCGGGAGAGGTTGCTTATCGCTCAGGACCGGCAAGCAAAGTACTATAATGCCAAGCACAGGAACGTGGAGTTCGCTGTGGGTGATTATGTATACTAAAAGATCAAGCCGTTCAAGGGTGTCTCGCGGGTGCTACGATTGAAAAAGCTATGCCCGAGGTACCTTGGACCGTTCGAAGTTCTGGAGCGAGTTGGTGAAGCGGCCTATCGGTTGAAGCTTTCAGTGGAGCTTAGTGGTTTACATGATGTATTCCATATTTCGGTGCTTCGGAAGGCGGTGCAAGAGCCTACGCAAGTGATCGCGGTCGATCAAGTGTCGGTGGATAGTGGGCTAACGACAAAGGTCAAGCCCGTGTGGATTGAGGACTCGGAGGTCAAGCGGCTACGCAATAAAGAGATCAGGATGGTTAAGGTCCGGTGGGACAATTGCGGTCGTGAGGAGCTCTCTTGGGAGCGAGAGAAGACTATACTTGACGAGTATCCGGAGTTGTTCTGCTCAGGTACAAATTTCGGTTTTGTACATGTCTTTCCTTTATGTAATTTCATGGACGAAATTCCTTTAAGAGGGGTAGAGTTGTAACGCCCCGAAACTCAAAGGGAGCAAAGGGGGACGTTTTGGGCCAGTTTGGGTTCTGGCTGCAGGCACACGGCCTGGGACACGGGCGTGTCCCAGGGCGTGTCAAGCCTGTGTCGACACTAAGGCGGGAAGTCGACACTTTGGTCTCGACGATTCGTCGAGACTGGGCACACGGCCTGCGATACGGGCGTGTAGCAGGGCGTGTCGACCCATGTCGACACTTAGCCGCGGAGTCGACAAGGTTCTCTCGATGATTCATCGAGACAAGGCACACGGCCTGTGACACGGGCGTGTCGCAGGGCGTGTCGACATGTCTCGACGATCATCCCGGGGAGTCGTCGAGATTCGCTCGACGATGCGTCGAGACAAGGCACACGGCCTAGGACACGGGCGTGTCCAAGGCCGTGTCATCAGGTCAACGATCTTCGCTCGACGAATTGTCGAGACCGTGTACACGGCCTGGGGTCCAGGCGTGTTGAGGTGACACGGGTAAGGACACGGGCGTGTCCTAGAACCCGTGCAGTGCTCGGGTTGATTTTGGGGAAAAATCATGGGGTACACGGCCGGCCACACGGCCGTGTGAGGTGGAACACGGGTATGTCAGCTCGAACACGGGCTTGTTCGATACCCGTGTGAGGTTCCAGGAGATTCGATTTTGACGGCGAATGCGGCACACGGCCCTGGACACGGGCGTGTGTAAGGCCGTGTTCGGTCCAGATTGGGCATTTCAGCCGCGAATCAAAGCCGTTCGTTTCCTTGTTTTGAGATCCAATGGCTGGGGGATGTTCCTGAAGGGATATACCCATGAATGGACTTGGAAAACCCTCATTTTTCTTAAGTGTTCTCTTCCTAAAACCTTAGAGAGAGAGGAGATCCAAGGGAGGAAGAAGGAGCTAGATCCCGCCATTGGAGGAGCTTCGGAGCTCCGAATCGCGAGCCGACTCCGGATCCACGAAGGCAACGCTAGTGCGGTGGTTTTCATCCGATGACTTTTCAATGGCGTCAAAGAGGAACGCAAGGGTAACGATCCTCATCTTGAGCATGAGTAGCTCTCTTTCTTTGCATAGGAAGCCCGCTCTCGCGAGTTTGCGGAGAGTTGGAGGCGTTCCTTCGGGTAGATATGTGAAGTCCCCGTTTTTAGAGTCTGTAAGCGAGAACGGACATAGGCATGATGTTTGAAGCCTACCCGGACATGTTGGTCTGGATCGGTGATGTTGCATTGCATAAATGCCAGAGAAGACTCCGTGCTATGGTTTGTTTTTCGGGTTTTCTACGCGGTAGATTGCAGCAGGGAGCCTTGGGGACTAACCCAAAGGTGCACCCGGAAAATTGGGCGGATATGAGATCTTGCCAACATGGAGGCCTGAGAGCCAACTTGAACATAACCGAGTTATGTGAAATTGTGTGACGAAAATGGGACTCGGGAGAAGTTTGACCTGCGCAAATGGCTTAAATTGTCGTTGCGACGTGAGCACGGGTTAGATGGAACCGTACCCATATCTATGTCGTTCGGGTTAAAGAGACCTAAGGTTACGTGGCACTTGCCATTGGCATAGATGTGAGTCTTCGGTGGTCAATGGCTTTAATTGACGTGACCCATGCCGGGAAGACAATTGCTCATATGTTTGGCCGTCTAAGTGGCGGTGGTGAGTCCGGAATGTTAATGGCTTTAATTGACGTGACATCGACCGGTTCACCGAGAATGTGCCCTGAGTGCACGGGGCGTGTGGCCGTGCGAGCCAACGTCTGTGATGAAATGGCTATACATATATATTGCTCGCTTATGCTAATGAAATGCAGGGAAGGAGCATCGCCGCCCCGAGTTGGGGGCGGGATCGTTATAATTTGGTCAGCATTGTTGACTGTTGCCTTATTTTGCCACCGTAAGGTGGTTTGTTGCTTGCAGGTGCAGCTGGACCAAGCGGTCAATAGCGGGCTAAAGCCCTTTTTGCGAAGCCGGCCCTCGAAGGCCCAAATGGAAGTGTTTATTGTTTTATTCATGTATGACCAGCCTGCGTGCCGTGGTTTGTAAAACATGTACTATTCAAGTGAAACATTTTGTAAGGCCTTAAGGCATATTTTGGGTATTTTGTATAACATTCCTATTATTGTATTAGTGGACATTCGTGCTCGAAGCTGGGTTCTTGTTTACAACTTTTATAAATTGTTTCCGCTAGAATGCTCTGTGTAGGATGTTGAGATTGGTTGGATGATTTCCATAAGTAACCACCCGGTCTGTCTGTAGTATATGTCGTTGGGCCCCGGCCGGACCTACTGCTATATGCTATGCGACGGATAGGGGGTGTTACAACATCAACTCTACCAGGACATGATGCATGCCTTCTTCATATCTCAAACTGAGCCCCAATCCATTAAATATGCTGAGCAAGATCACATTGGATTATTGCAATGCAAGAGGAGCTCAACCAATTTGAGAGATGTAGAGTTTGGGATTTAGTTCCAAGACCCAAAGACTACCCAGTCATTGGAACTAAATGGGTATTTAGAAACAAACTAGATGCTCAAGATCTTATCATAAAGAACAAGGAAAAATTAGTTGCTCGAGGATATAGACAAGAGGAAGGCATAGATTATGACCAAACTTTTCCCCATGTTGCAAGGATTGAAGCAATCAGGATATTTTAGCTTATGCAGCCTACAAGAAGTTCACAATATATCAAATGGATGTCAAAAGTGCATTCCTAAATTGTGAACTCAAATAAGAGGTCTATGTAGAACAACCATCAAGTTTTATTTCTCCTACTCATCTCTCTTATGTTTTCAAATTGCATAAGGTCCTCTATGGTCTAAAACAAGCTCTAAGAGCTTGGTATGAAACCTTAGCTGGCTTTCTCTTAGAGCATAACTTTTCTAGAGGCATAGTAGATAGGACTTTATTTATCAAGCATCATCATGATAAAATCTTGTTAGTACAAATATATGTAGATGACATTATATTTGGTTCTACAGATTCCAAACTATGCAAAAGGTTCTCCATCCTTATGCATTCCAAGTTTGAAATGAGTAGCATGGGTGAGCTCTCCTTCTTCCTTGGTCTCCAAGTGAAGCAGTCCCCTGATGGCATCTTCTTGTCCCAATCCAAATATGCTAAGGAGCAGATAAAAAGGTTTGGGATGACTGATGCTTCAGCTAAGAAAACACCTATGGCTACAAATGCTGTGATTAATTCTGATGAACATGGGAAACCTGTAGATCAGAAATTATATAAGGTCATTGTTGGGTCCCTGTTATATCTTACAGTAAGTAGACCAGACATTATGTTTGCAACATGTATTTGTGTTAGGTTCTAGGTAAACCCTAAATAATCTCACCTTATTTTCTTAAAAAGAATTTTGAGATATATAAAGAGTTTCCTTAATCTAGGACTCTGGTATCCAACTTACTCAGAATTTGAGTTAACTGTATACTCTGATGCTGACTTTGTTGGATGTAGAGTGGACATAAAGAGCACATCAGAGACATGTCAGTTCCTTAGTGATAGGGTAGTGTCTTGGATTTGCAAGAAGCAAACATCTGTGTCTACTTCAACAGTAGAAGCTGAGTATATAACATCTGGTAGTTGTTGTTCACAGATGCTTTGGATTCAGAATCAACTCCTACATTATGGTGTCAACTTAAATAATTCAAATATATTTTGTGATAATACTAGTGCAATTTCTATTGCACATAATCCAGTGCATCACAGTAGAACTAAGCATATAGATGTAAGACATCATTTCATTAGAGAGTGTGTAGTCAAAAAGAAAATTAATCTTACCTTTGTCTTTACTGATTTTCAAAAGTCACATATCTTCACCAAACCCTTGGATGAGAAGAAACATTTGTTCTTTATGAATCAGCTAGGTATGATAAATGGAGATGCCTTAATTAAACTTTTTGTCTGTGGTCGAAGAATTTGCCACAGTTCGTCGAATGGAGATTGACGAATTGAGAAAATTTCTTGAGAAATTTCGTTGACCTAATCTCGACGAACTCTTTGTGTGAAGTTCTATTCGTCGAACGGAGATCGACGATATTGCTTCAGAATATTTTCATCGACCTGAGCATCACGAAATTTTTTCCCTTCTTATGTCTGAGATCGACGAACTCTTTTGTCAATAAAATATTTCGTCGAACTCAGATCGAAAAATTTTGTTTATTTCGCAGGACAGAGTCTGCCGCTTCATATTCTAAAAACCATATAACTAGGTTTTCTTCGAGCTCCATCTCGCGCTTTCTGTTCCCCTTGCACTTGATCTTTTTGTTTCCTTTTGCAGGCGATCAATGGCGATTTTGGCGAGCTCTCTGGCGGCAATGAAGTTTGACATGGGATTCGACATAGATTTTGAATCATTCCAACATTCCAATCAAATTTTCCTGGATATACTGAAACTATTTTAGGAACAACGGTTAAAGAACTTCATGATAACCAGGATCATGATAGCTGCTACTGAAATAAGAGAATGGGTGTTCACTTCCTCAACTCTAGACACCGACACGATGACCGGCACAATATCTGGTAACCAAGTCTCTTTAACCCCAGCAATCTTAACTAAAATCTTTGGTTTGATGAATGGTGAAGAAGATATAGAGATTGATAATTCCGAGTATGATGACATGCTGAACAAAATGGATCATGTTGGAGAGAACCCTAATAAATTGTTGAAGAAAAATTTGTCTTCTGAATACAAATTTTTAGCCGATGTGGTGGGCAAGGTATTGCTAGTAAAGCATACTGCTAATTATTTTATTACCAGGCAACAATTTCTGGTAATATGTGCAGTACTGAATAAGAAACCAGTAAATTGGTCAAGGATTCTGTTTGACTTGATCAAGAAGAAAATAGTAAGAAAGAAGTCTATTTTGGAAGAATTATGGGCATTTTCATATAGGAAAAGGCAGTTGAATCACTAGTCTCCCAGACCATATTCATTAATTCTTTCAAAAGGCTTGCATGTGCCTTATTTGTAAAGTGGGAGAGGACAATCCCAAAACCATCTAGGGCTTCAACCTCTTCCATAACTTCTGAGGATACAAGAGCTATAACAGCTGATCCCCCACCCCCAGAAGTTGTCCCCTCCATCATAATTCCATCCAACCAGATTCCAACACCTCCATCTCAGCATCCTACAACTCCACAGATCTCAATTCCTTCATCAACCCTCCAACAACCATCCTCATCCCTAGCTCATACTCCAACACGAATTCCATCTCCTGAACATCAACCAACACAAGTTCAATCTCCATAGCATACCACACCACCCCCTTCCCCACTTCCTCCTTATCTAGATGACATTCCCCTCCATAACATCTCATCCATTCCATCTTTTGATCTGCTACCATCTCCCTTCAATACTCCATCACCACATGATGAGCTAATGATAGACATCACTACTTTACCTTCATCCTCCATCCTCCATTCTTTTGTATCAACTCAAACAGCCTCTGAGTTTATGCAAATGGATTCCCCTTCCCTCCCTTCTGGAACTCATCTCTCCACTTATCTCAAAGCTTATAGTAGAGGCCATTAAACCTCTTGCTGACCCTATTGCATCCATATCTGCCCTCATTTCTGCTGCACCCACTATCCCTTCTTCTTGGGGCCTGGCTTCAAAACCCTCTAAACCCAGGTAAGGGGAGATATCTAGTGAAAAAGCTCCAGTCTCCTCTCCTCCAACAACAGTAAAAGCTGCAGTAGTTTTGCAGATAGATGAGCTAACAGATGCAGATACAGATGCAGATGTATATATGGTTACAGAAGCTGAGATAGCAGCAGTTGATATGTCTTGTACTGATGAGCAAGTTGACTTGCCAGAAGTGTTGACTATTAGTGATTGCATTATCAATCTCATAGTTGATTTATTTCATTTATTAAATTCTTTTGATGCAGCCTATCTGAATTATCATCCATAAGTTTACCCAGAGCAATCCATGACTATAGTGTATTATACTTCCCCAATAAGCCCTGAAGTTATTAATCAACTAAAGGCAAGTTTTGCAGCACCTGTAATTTCAGAAGAACATGTGACTGAGAATGTTCTTGAAAAAGTCTCTGCTCCGGAGCAAAAAGCTCTTTTCCCTCCTACTTATAAAATAGATGATAGTCCTTTAACAAATCTGGATGACATCATTCTTGCAGATATAACAGAAGAGAATAAAACTATTACTGAGAGTGTTGCTGAACAAGAAGTCTCAGAACCTCAAGTGCTTCCTCAAGCTGAAAAGCAGATCTCCAAGGAAGCCTTGAAGGCAAAAGATGCTATGTATGATAACCCTCCAGCATCCTCTGATGAAGACAATGTTGATGAAGATTCTGATGAATCTGATGATCCAAAAGCTAAGAAGAAGATTGATAAGAAAAGTAAAGCTCCTGCTAAGGTTGTTCCTAATCCCAATCCCAATGCAGACACTCCCCACTACATTCTACAGAAGATTACTCCTTACCCAGGGATGCCTTCATGGATGTGGTTATCTAAGAATAAGCAAAAAGCAAGGAAAAAGAGCAGAAGGTACTCTCCTCCTCCTCCTTCTCAAAGGAATTGGAGAGGTCCTCCTCCTCCTCCTTCTCAAAGGAATTGGAGAGGTCCTCCTCCTCCTCCTCCTCCTCCAGCAGTAGGTGCTTCAAGGAATATGTCTCAGAGATCTACCTCTTACATTCAAACATACCAAAGGTAATAAGACAGATCTTCAAGATCTCATTTCCAAGGAAGCAGTCAGCAGAAACATTACTCAGGCAACAGCAGGCAACAACAGTAATATCAGAAGAAAGAAATACAACAGAAAGTATCTGAAGTTGATCAATCTAAAAAAGATAATAGTTCTGAAAGACCGGAATCTCCACTAGTTCCCTTTGTTGATCCTGAACAAGAAAATTCTTCAGAGATGGCTAGATTTCAAGATTTGGTTGGACTCTCTATGATAAACAAAGCTAAAGCTAAAGGCAAAGATCCCTCTCAATATACTGCAATGTCTTCTTACAAAAGAGAAGAATTAAAAAGGTATGACAAAGCTAAGCACTTTTTCAATGTTGATTCTTATATGAGTTTATATACAGAAGCAGCTGTTCCAAGAGCAACTTCTGTCAATATCATTGGAGCATCAGACATAACTATGTCTAAAAGAGAAGCTGCAAATCCAAATAGAGAAATCATATTCAGACAGCCCTCTATTAAATCTGACAAAGCTGAGAAAGAAAAGACAATGAAGAACATATAACTGTTGTGCTTAGTTTTTATTTTTTGAACTCTATCTGTTAATCATGAAACACTCGTGTACATATCTGCTGGATATTTTATTTTTCTGTCAGATATATTTTATTATGCTTTGTGATCATTTTCTTTTATTTATATTAGTGACCTCACCCAAATAGGGGGAGACTGTTCGATCCCTAGTTTGGATCTGGGCTAGGTTCACTAATTAGGATGAGTTTGACCCACATTTTATAGCCAGGGTCAAGTCTGTGAGTCCTAGAGTTTAGGCTAAGTCATTAGGTTCAACATTCATGGACCAGCCAGTATAATACTTCAGTAGACCCAGGCGTAGAAGAATTTAGAGTTAAAATTATCAGTTCGAAATTCTTCAAACTCAGCTCGACGATCGTCGATCGTAGATTGACGAACTCAGAGTTAATTCTCTGAGTTGAGCTCGACAATATTCGATCTCAGGATAATGATCTCTTCATTTAGACAGATTCTCTGCTCGACAAATTCTGGAGTATAACTTCAACAGATTCTTTCCAGTTTAGTTTCTCTAAACTCTGCTCGACAAAGACAGATTCTTAGCTCGATGAACTTAAAGCGCAGAATTGGATAGTTATTTGCATAATACAGTTCGTTGAGCTTAGGTCGACGAATAGGAATTATCAGGCGGACAAATATGGAACTCCAGTCGATGGATTCTGTTTAGAGCTCGACAAATTCTATCACAAGCCAGACTTACCAGTTTTTCTTATTCTATCCTTATTTCTAATATTATTTAGCAGTAATTCTCTGTGTAATTAATGCTTATATTCCCTTGAATATAGCCATTATTGCCAGCATTAATTATGGTCTTCATCAGGGTTAATTACTTGCTTATTTTAATGGGATAGTTGGGGAACCTCTTTAATGAATATTCCAGCCGTTTCATTCTCCAGATCAATCAGCAATTAATTCTTGGAATTCAAAGTTTCAAAGGAGAATTTTGACAGCAGAATATAAAACAGTTTTTCTCTTTTCAGACGAGCAGTGGTAAGACTAAGAAGAGAATAAACAGAGCATACAAGCAACAAAGAGCATACAGAGAAACGATACAGAACTCTCTCCCTGTGCAGAAAACATTTTGTTCTCCCCTTGTACTTTCTTAAGACTGAAGAAGAATAACGGTTGGATCCCTAGTTTGGATTTGGGCTATGTTCACTAATTAGGATGTCTGACGCATATTGTATAGCTAGGGTCAAGTCTTTGAGTCTTAGAGTTTAGGCCAAGTCATTAGGTTCAACATTGATGGACCAGCTAGTAGAAGACCTCAGTGGACTCAAGACTTCGAAGAAATCAAGTTCAGTATATAAGTTCAACGTTCGTCGAACTCAGCTCGATGATAGTCATGCTCTACTCGACGAACTTAGAAATCATTCTCTGAGTTGAGCTCGATGATATTCGAGCTCAGGTCGACGAAGTCTGGAGTTCAGCTTCAACACATTCTTTCTAGTTATTTTTGTTGAACTCAGCTCGATGAAGACAGATTCTGTACTCGACGAACTTGGACCGAAGAATTAGCAGGTTATTCGCAGAATGCAGTTCGTTGAGCTCAGGTTGATGAACATGATTTCTCATCTCGACGAACTTGGATCTCTGGTCGACAAAATCTGTTCAAAGCTCGACGATTTCTGTCCAGCGCCTAACTTAGAGTTTTTCCTTATTTTCTGTCCTTATTTCCATATTATTTAGCAGTTATTTCCTTAGTAATTATTGCATATATTCCCCTGCATATATCCGTTATTGGTAGCATTAATTATGGTCTTCATCAGGGTTAATTGCTTGCTTGATTTATTGGGATAGTTAGGAAACTCATTAAAGTCAAAATTCTCCAATCGTATTTCATTCTCCAGACAATCAACATTCAATGCAGGAAATTCAAAATTCAAAGGAGAATTCGACAGAGATATATAAAAGAGATTTTTCTCTTTTCAGTAGATAATAAGAAAGAAAAAGCAAGAGATAGAACAACAAGAGAAGATTTACAAAAACATACACAAGATCATCTGCTTCTTCTCTGTACAGAAAACATCCAGTTTTCTCCTTGATCTTACTAAAGACTTAAAGAACAACAAATCAATATCAAGAGTCTTCTTGATCTTCTCTCTAGGAACATTCACGGACAATAATCATTGCATTAGTAAGAAGTTCCTGGACATCATTTTCAGGAGAAGGCTGAAGATTTACTCCCTGAGCAAGGCTCCAAGTTATTTTGGAAGGAGCTCTTGACAACAACAATCCACTAAGTCTTCTCTGCTGATTAGAGAAAGAGAAGACACCATCAAACCTCTCTCACCTCCTGTAAAAAGGGTTTATTAACTCCCTTCAAAATTTTATTCTTGGTTTTTGGGCACCTGATCAAAAACTCAAAGGGTTGTGAGATCTTCCTGGAAATAGATCTTGTGGTGGCAGTCACCAGATCAAAAACCTGCTCGTGGATTTCTACCAGGGTGATAGAAGAGTGGATGTACCAAGTTTGGAGAACCACTATAAAATTCTTGTGTCGTCTGGTTGTTCATTTTTTGTGTTGTTTTTGCTTCGCTGTGATAGGTTACTTGTGGTGTGATAGCCTAAGTTGCTGTGATAGTTTAGCTTTGCTGTGTTAGTTTAGCTTAGTTTATCTTTTCTATTACTTCTATTGGTATCACTTATTTTAATACTCTGATAAAATTAAAAACAACCAATTTTTTTTAATTACTCTATTCACTCCCGTCTAGAGTAAATCGGATCTATCCCCTATTTGATTGTTATCTAAGGCATACCATATCTTTCAATTGGTATCAAAGGGGTCTTACTTTGGTTGTACAAGCTAACACTTGAACCAAAAGATCCTTCTTAGATCTGATTTTTGTTTCCTTATTTTTATGTTTAGTTCACATCATGGCACAGAACAAGGATTTTGCAAGCACCAGACCTCTAGTTTGCAACTTAAATAAGTTTGTCATCTGGAAGGCAAGAATCAGGCTTTATATGAATTCTATTAATGAAAACATATATAATTTTATTTTGACAGGTCCCCCTCAACCTACAGTTGTTACTACATCTTCAAGTACACATGTTGTAACACCACCTAAATGGACAGATGCTCAAAAGAAGGCCAAGATAGCAGATGCAAAGTCCATGAACATCCTAGCACAGACTATGTCAGATGACATATTCCAAAAAGTAGCTGAGTGCACTTCTGCCAAAGCTATCTGGCACTCTCTCAACCAGATGGTTGCTGGTTCAGCAGATGAGAGGAAGTACATGATATCAACCCTTATCTCACAATATGAAAATTTCAAGAAGGATGAATCAAAATCTATTTGTGATATGTATAACAGATTAAACTCAATCATCAATGAGCTAAAGACTATGAATAAGATATCACTCTTACTGAAGTAAATGATAAAATCCCCATGTGCTTCCCAAGCTCATGGGATTCCAGAATATCGTCAATCAAGGAGGCCAGAAGCTTGAATGAGATTTCCACTGAATCTCTTCTGGGAAAGCTCAAGTCATATGAGCAACTGATAAAGTCGAGAGAAGCTGCAGAGCAGAAGACACCTCCTCTAGCAAGAAAGGAGCAGAGCATAGACTTTAAAGCTTCAGAGGAATTAGAAGCTCCAACAGCAAGTGAAGAACTTCTGAGTCTCTTAGCCAAGAGATTCTACAAGATGGCAAAGAAAGACTTCAGAAGAAAGTCATCTAGGAAAGATGACAAACCCAGGTATGACAAGACACCCACTAAAGAGATTGTTTGCTTTGGGTGCAGGAAATCAGGACACTTCATTTCAAAGTGTCCAGAAAAACAAAAGAAGGAGAAAAGAAGAAAAGAAAAGTACTCAAGAAAACATCACTATAGTAAGCCTTCTTCCAGCAAGCATAAAAGAAAGAGAAAGGCTTTGTGGCTGAGACCTAGAGTGACACTAAAGAAGAATCCTCATCTTCAAGCTCCAGTGAAGATGAAGAATAAGCAAAGGCAAGGAAAGTTTGCCTTATGGCTATCAATGCCTCCTGTAGTCAATCAGAAGCTGAGCAGTGAAATAATGAAGAATCATCTGAATCTGAGGCAGATCAGGTATTGTCCTCTTTTGAATACAATTCTGAAAATTTCAAAAATGAATTTAAATCTTTATGTATAGATTTAATTAATTCTGAAAAAGAAATTAAAGCTCTCAGGGAAAAATTAACTAAACATGATAACCTTATTTCTGAAAATAATAAGTTAAAGAATGAACTAACTTTAGCCAATGAACAAATAATATCATTAAAATCTGAATTAGCTGAGACAAGGCAACTTGAAGAATCCCTGAATGGGAGAAGCAACAAGTTGATGGACATCACAAGCATAGTAAATGTCAGGCTAAATGGCAAGCTGGGCTTAGGTGCTTCAACAAGCCAACCCCCACTAATCCAGAAAAATGTATTGTCAACACCTATAAAATTTGTTTCAAAAAAGGGTAAAGAAAAGTTAGACAATAATAATAATGTTAAACAAACTGAGTTAAAACAAAAGAATAAGAAAAGGAAAAAGAATAAGAAAAATCTAAACCATAACAATGTTAAACAGATTTCATCGAACTCAGATCGACGAAACATGTACAGTTCGTCGAACTCAAGTCACCGAACTCCGAACGCAAATTTCCATTATAATTATTCGTTGAACTACGATCGACAAAACCAGTACGGTTCGTCGACCCGAGATCGATGATTTTGGGGCCCAGAGAATGAATACTTCCATTATCTAAGTGGAGTTCGACAAACTCATCCCCATTCGTCGAACTCAGATCGACGAACTTACATAAATTTGTCGAACCCAGTTCACTTTAACAGAAACTTGAATTTTTCTAAAACTTATAATCAACCAAGATCATCCATTAATCATTTTAATCAATGGATTATTCCACCTAGAAGATATCATCATTTAGGTTATAAATGTCAACCTGAATATTCTTATATCTCCAATTTTAATTATGTGAAGAAAGAAGGACTCAAGGTAAACTGGGTCAAGAATAGCTAATCTATTTCATTATAGGTGAAAGAATGTCCCACCACAGAGCAGCAGTGGTATCTGGATAGTGGTTGTTCAAAACAGATGACTGGAAACAAGGACAACCTAATCAACTACAAGTCAAAGTTAAGACCTAAAGTAATATTTGGTGATTCCAATTGTGGCCAAACTGAAAGATATAGAAAGGTTAAGATTGGAGCAGTCACCTTCTAGAAGGTAGCACATTTAAATGGACTGAAGCATAACTTCATCTCCATAAGTGTAACGCCCCCGATTTTTCTGCGATTATTTAATTATCGTTTGGTGTTACGTTGACGCGTTTCCAGCTTGTGCTGTTTGTTAGAGCGTGGTATTAGCTCTTTAGGTTCCTTGTGTGATTGTTGGTAGCCTATTTGGCAAGATTCCCTAGCAAGTCGGATCTGTTTTGGTGACCGGTGAGGCCTCTCGGTGGATGCTTGTGTTTTGGCTTCGGGTAGTGATAACCCGAGTTTTGTTCATCAAAAGTTGATTTCGACTCCGCTGTTGCGTTCGTAGCGTGGGTATTTAGCTACATTGCAAATTTTGTCGAATTCCGAGGACGTTCGAGTTTCGCGTCGTTTTGTATTTTGTTTATATTAATGCAATAGTATATATTATATATAGATATTTTGTTTAGATAGTAGCAGTTATGGTGAATAGGTGGCTGGAAGCGTTTGGATTGGCTAAGAATATAAAATATTTGGGATTTAGCCGCTATCTATATATAGCCGTAGGCTAGAAATTAGGATTGTTTATTGTCTATTTTCGGGAGAAACCGCCGCCTGTTCGAGAGAAAGAAAACTGCCAATCTCGCTGTCTTCAGACGGTGATTCCGGAAGCGTTTGTGGACGGAATTCGATTTCGAAGGCGGATTTGGATTGCTCTCGCCTAGACCTTCTCTCCGATGAAGTCTTCGTCTTGTGCTGTGCTGCTGGTGCCGAGTGAGAGGAAGGGTCCGACCAAGCTTCGCTGGAATTTGAGGCAAGTGGTGCTCCTACCCTTGCCAAGTTTTTCCCCTTTTCATGTTCATATTTGTTTTTATCATACATTTTTACCGAGATCGTTTATTTTGCTCTGTTTTCCCATCAAAATCATCGGATCTTGAACCATGAATGCTCTTTATGTTTTTTTTTCACTTTCTCAAGTTCTGAAACTCCAAGTTATCGGTCGGGCTGTTGTAGTCTTGTCTTTTAACAAATTGTTCCCTATTAATCTTGGATTGGATAGTATTTAGCCTATTTCTTAATCCTTCCTTGCTGTTAAGGTTTGCCCTGTTTGGGTGCTGGAAGTAGTGAAGATGAGTGTTGGATTTGACCTTCCTGTATGGTGGTCGTAGCCGGGTAGGTTAGATAGCATTAGATTTGAATTGTTTGCTAAAGTTCTATTTGGAAGCGTTGACAGCGTTGAGTGCACTCAACGCTGCCAGATCAACGAAGATCGTCGATTTGAGTTCGATGAAAATCGTCGAACTGAGATCGACGATCTCTGGTTGCCTTAGATCGACGAAGATCGTCGATCTGAGTTTGACGAAAATCGTCGAACTTAGATCGACGATCTCCGGTTGCCTTAGATCGACGAAGATCGTCGATCTGAGTTCGACGAAAATCGTCAAACTGAGATCGACGATCTCTGGTTGCCTTAGATCGACGAAGATTGTCGATCTGAGTTCGACGAAAATCGTCGAACTGAGATCGACGATCTCTGATTGCCTTAGATCGACGAAGATCGTCGATCTGAGTTCGACGAAAATCGTCGAACTGATATCGACGATCTCTGGTTGCCTGTGATCGATGAAGATCGTCGATCTGAGTTCAACTAAAATCATCGAACTGAGATCGATGATCTCCGTTTCCCTGTGATCAGAGTTCGACAAAATCGTCGTACTGAGCTCGACGATTCCTGTAAGCTGTGTTTGATGATTTTTCCCTCTGTCTTCCCTTGTTTTCCCGAGTGAATCCTGTTGGGTTTGGGGTTGTTTGTCAGCTATTTTCTGAACGCCGAATCGTGAGTTATGGCAGGTAGTAGTATTTTGACACTCTAAAGGAGTGGGATGGTTTTGTGTGCGAGCCGTGGCCGCCACCTTTTAATCCCAGGTACGGGATGGGTATTGTCGTGGCCGCCACCTTTTAATCCCAGGTACGGGCTGGGTATGTGGTGGCCTTATGCTGATACAATGAATTTTTAGTTGCAACTGTTTTGTTTGGGGGACTATTTTTGGTCACCAACTCAGTTCCATGTTGTTTACTACTGCCATTAACTCACAAATTAGGATTGTTAGGTGTTTCTTCCTTGTAGAATGCAGCATACTGTGGCAAGTTCTCTTTTCTTTTGCCTTATAGCCTCTGCAGGATTTGAGCAGGGCTTGTTGTTATTTCCTTGTACTTGGTGTACTTTGGCTTACTTTGGACAGCCTTTGTTTTTACTATCATGTTTACTTACTCTCCTTGATTCCATTTTGATATAATGCTCTTATTCAGATTTTCTTGTTTTACTTGCTGAGGTATTCTTTTCTTCTCTGAATGCCTCAGGTTCTGATTAGTAGCTGAGTAGGCGGCTAGTTTTGCTGTGTTGTTCCTGGTGATCTCTTGTACTGTAGAGATCAATTTCTTGATCTTGTGAGGTAGTTTTCTGTTTTTCTTACAAACATACATGCTCGCCAGTGGGTTTGTGTCAGGTTGTTGACGCCCGCTGGTGGTTTTTTGCTTATGATACTAGATATGTTTCTTTTACTGCTACCTTTCTAGAGATAGTCTATTTACTCTTGGGAAGATTTATGCTAGGTTGCTAGTTACTTTTAAACCTAAAAATACTATTATAAGTATAACTCATGATCAGCATATTTATAAAACTCACACTACTTTCCAAGCAACGTAAAAAGGATCATTTTCTTACTTATAATATAAAATAAATCTAGAGTCTTACATAGTATAAGTGGACCTCGGGGGACACTTATGCAATCTCATAGGATGTCAAAAATAAATAAAGTATTTTTCTGCTGCGTATAAGTATAGTTTTTAATTGTGGACTAGCTGATCCACTGAGCTGAGGGATACGGCCTCTAAAACATAATTGATTTTCAAATCATTATAGCTTATGATTTTTTTGGTAGTTGGTGGTTGCCTAAGCGTTGGCAGTTATCCCCTGCTCGACGTGGCATCACAACGCATGTTTTCTCCTACTCTGATACTTCTTAATTTCGGAGAAAATGCGGGTTGTGACAATAAGTCAGTTATATGATGAAAGGTTTCAGGTATCCTTTGATAAAACTTCATATATTATTACTTCAGTAGATAACCATGTAGTATTGACTGGCACTAGAGTAGGAAATATTTATATAGTTAACTTTAAGTCTACAAAATCTGAAATATGCCTATTTAATCAAACCAGTAACAATAATGACCTTTGGCATAGGAGATTTGGACCTGTAAACTTGAAAAATATTGCTAAACTCTCTAGAGACAACCTTGTTAGAGGATTGCTTTCATGCCCCTACAAGAAGGAAAGCTTTTGCAGGGCTTGTCAGTTAGACAAGCAAACAAAAAATAGTTTCAAATCTATAAATAAAAGTGACTCACCTAGAATATTGTACTTGCTACATATGGACCTTTTTGGCTATATTGTTGTACAAAGCCTAGGATAGAAGTCTTATATTTTAGTGATTGTAGATGACTTTTCAAGATTCACTTGTGTATTCTTTCTGAGATCTAAGTCAGATAACTTGAAGGTTTTTACAGATTTTCTCAAGAACTTACAGATTTAGTACTATACTCCAGTTGCATTGATCAGAAGTGATCATGGTACTGAGTTTGAGTCTCTTCTTATGCAAGAGTTCTGTAAGAAGGAAGGTATCAGGTACTGCTTCTCAGCTCCTAGAACACCTCAACAAAATGGGGTTGCTGAAAGGAAGAATAGAACCCTAATTGAATCTATAGGCACATTACTTGCAGATGCTCATTTGCCCATATCCTTTTGGGCATAGGCTGTGAGCACAGCAAATTATGTACTGAACAAAAGTCTGATACACAAGCTTAAGAATAAGACTCCTTGTGAGCTACTTAAAGAGAAGAAACCTAAAGTAGACTATTTCAAAAATTTTGGTTGCATATGTTATATTCACAACAATAATAAGAAACACATTAGAAAATTTGAAGCCAAGGCTGAAATGGGAATTTTTCTTGGATATTTCCAAGTAAGCAAGGCTTATAGTGTATATAATAAATCCACCATGAAAATAGAAGAATCTATTCATATTTCATTTGAGGAAACTAACATGTTTTATAAGGAGAAGATTACTTCTACCAATGAGACTTTACAGGTACCTCACTTATGTGAGAGATTGGATGATCTAAACCTCACCCAAGAGGCTCCCTCACATCATTCTCAACAAGTTGAAGAAGAGAGTGAAGAAGAAAGTTTAGAAGTGGCTGAACTTCCTCCAACAGCTATAATTTCACAAGTGGAATTAATTCCCCAAGTTGTTGTTCAACCAACTCCTCCTACTGAATTTATCACACTTAGAGATCACTCTGTTTCTCAAGTGATTGGAGATATTTCAATTGGTAGATGATATTATATTTATCACACTTAGGCATCAACTCCACCAGGACATGATGCATGCCTGCTTCATATCTCAGATTGAGCCCCAATCCTTTAAAGATGCTGAGAAAGATCCATACTGGATTATTACAATGCAAGAGGAGCTCAACCAGTTTGATAGGTGCAGAGTTTGAGATTTAGTTCCAAGACCAAAAGACTACCCAGTCATTGGAACTAAATGGGTATTCAGAAACAAGCTTGATGCTCAAGGTTTTATCATAAGGAACAAAGCCATACTAGTTGTTCAAGGATACAAACAAGAGGAAGGCATAGACTATGACCAGACATTTGCACTTGTTGCAAGGCTGGAAGCAATCAGGATATTCTTGGCTTATGCAGCATACAAAAAGTTCACTGTATACTAGATGGATGTCGAGAGTGCATTCATTAATGGTGAAATTAAAGAAGAGGTTTATGTAGAACAACCACCAGGTTTTATTTCCCCTACTTATCCCTCTCATGTTTTCAAATTGCATAAGGCTCTCTAAGGTCTAAAGAAAGCTTCAAGAGCTTGGTATGAAACCTTAGCTAGCTTTCTCTTATAGTATAAATTTTCTAGTGGCATAGTAGATAGGACTTTATTTGTTAAGCATCATCATGATAAAATATTATTAGTACAAATATATGTAGATGATATTATATTTGGTTCTATAGATTCCAAATTATGCAAAAAAGTTCTCCAACCTTATGCATTCAAAGTTTAAAATGAGTAGCATGGGTGAGATCTCCTACTTCTTGGTCTCCAAGTGAAGCAGACAATTGATTGCATCTTCTTATCCTAATCTAAATATGTTAAGGAGCTAATTAAAAGGTTTGGGATGGATGATGCTTCAGCAAAGAAAACACCTATGGCTACCAATGTTGTAATTGATTCTGATGAACATGGGAAACCTGTAGATCAGAAATTATAAAGGGCTATTGTTGGGTCCCTATTATATCTTACAGCAAGTAGACCAGATATTATGTTTGCTACATATCTTTGTGCTAGGTTGCAGGTGAACCCTAAAGAATCTCACCTTATTTTCTTAAAAAGGATTTTAAGATATATAAAGATTTGCCCTAATCTAATACTTTGGTATCCAACTAAGTCAGAATTTGAGTTAACTGGATACTCTGATGCTGACTTTGTTGGATATAGAGTAGACAGAAAGAGCACATCTAGGACATGTCAATTCCTTGGTGATAGGATAGTGTCATGGTTTTGCAAGAAACAAACATCTATGTCCACTTCAACAACAAAAGCTAAGTATATTGCAGCTGGCAGTCGTTGCTCACAGATGCTGTAGATTCAAAACCAACTCCTACACTATGGTGTCAACTTAAATAATTCAACTCTACTGTATGATAATATAAGTGCAATTTCTATTGCATAGAATCCAGTGCATCATAGTAGGACAAAGCATATAGATATAAGGCATCATTTCATTAGGGAGTGTGTAGACAAAAAGAAAATTAATCTCACCTTTGTCTCTACTGATTTACAAAAGGCAGATATCTTCACCAAACCCTTGGATAAGAAGAAACATCTGTTATTTATGAATCAGCTAGGTATGATCAATGGAGATGCATTAATTTAATTTTTTGTCTGTGGTTGAAGAATTTGCCAAAGTTCGTCGAATGGAGATCGACGAACGGAGAGAAGTTCGTGAGAAATTCATCGACCTGAGATCGACGAATTCTCTATGTATGAAGTTCTATTTGTCAAACAGAGATCGACGATATTTGCTTCAGAAAATGTTCCGTCAACCTGAGATCGACGAATTGTTTTCCCTTCTTCTGACTGAGATCGACGAACTCTTTTGTCAATAAAATATTTCGTCGAACACATATCAAAGAATATTTTTTTTGTCAGACGGAGTCTGCTGCTTCATATTCTGAAAACCATATATCTAGATTTTCTTTCAGCTCCGTCCCGTGCTTTCTGTTACCTTTGCACTTGATCTCTCTGTTTTCCTTTGCAGGCGAACAATGACGATTCCAGCAAGTTCCTTGGCGGCGATGAAGTTTAATATGGGATTTGACATTGACTTTGAGTCATTCCAACATTCAGACCAAATCTTTTTGGATATATTGCAACTCTTTGAGGAACAAAATCTGAAGAACTTCGTGACAACAAGATTTAATATAGCTTTGACAGAGATTCGAGAATGGGTATTCACTTCCACCACTCCAAATGGAGATCCCATGACCGGGACTATATCCGGTAATCAGATTTCTTTAACCCCCACTGTCTTATATAATATTTTTGGTTTGCTGAATGGCGATGAATATATTGAGATGGATAGTAGCAAATATGAGAACATGTTGATAAAAATGGGTCATACTGGAGAAAACCCAAATAAACTGCTAAAAAAATTATCTTTTGAGTATAAATTTTTGGCTGATGTTATCGGGAAGGTACTGCTGGGCAAGTACACAGCCCATGACTACAACACCAGGCACTAGTTTCTAGTGATGAGTGCTCTGGTTGAGAAGAAAGTAGTTAACTGGGCAAAACTGTTGTTTGATTTGATAAAGAAAAAAAACAATAAGAAAGAAGTTTGTTTTGGAAGGGTATTGGGCATATTCCTCCAAGAAAAGGCATCTGAATCCCTGGTCTCCCAGACTATATTCATCAATACCTCCAAAAGACTGACATGTGCCATGTTTGGAAGGTGGGAAAGGACCATTTCTAAGCCATCCAAGGCCTCCTCCTCTTCCAGGACTTCTGAGAGCACCAGGGCAGTGACAGTCACTCCTCCACCTACAGAAGATGTCCTTCCCTCCACCAGAATTCCTTCACCTCCTCCTCAACAACAACCATCCTCTTCTCCAACTCATACTCCACTCATTCAATCTCCTCAACATCTACTCACACCAGTTCCAACACCAGTTCCATCTCCAGAACATACTACACCAGCTCCATCTCCACCACCTCATTCTCTACCTCAAATTCATATATCTGAAATTCCATCTACCTCTCAACCATATCCATATAATTCTTTAATTCAGGAACGCATCCACTCACCCACAACCATAGTTCTTCCTTCTACAACTGAAACTCCTTCAATCCCCACTGACATTCCATCTATTGCTCCAAACTACACTCACACAGATTTCTCCAATGCATTCTCTGTATGTTAACATTGTGGACATCAAACCCCCAACTCCTCTACTCCTGAACCACTATATCTAAATTTTTTTGATATCACAAAATATCTTCTTGCCTTTATTTCTCTCACTCTTGAGAAACTTACAGCAAATGCTATTGCCCCTCTTTCTGATTTCATCACCTCTCTCAATTCCAGAATTGCTGCCTTGTACTCTGTCCCTTCTTATTGAGGACTGGCTTCAGGACCCTCTGAATCCAGTCAGGGGGAGATGCTCTGTGAAAAAGCACCATTTCCCCCCTATGCAGCAGCAGTAGCAGTAGCAGATTCTGAGATCACTGATGATTCAGCAGAAGCAGCCCCTCCAGCATAAATCATTGAATTGTTTACAGATTCTGATACAGAGATGGCTGACACAGCTATAGTAGAAATAAATACTGTTGGTGAATACATTTTAAATCCCACATTCAATCTAGATTCTTTACTAGATTCATTCAATTTTGTTTACAGAGATACTTTACCTTGTTTTTCTCATCAACAATCTAGGGTTATAGTCCCCTATACTTCTCCAATAAGTCTTGCATTTGCTAAGAAACTTAAGGCCAGTTTTGCAGTTCCAGCATTCACAGAAGAACATATGATTGAGAATGTTCTTGAATCAGTATCAGCCTCTAAGGTTACTTCTCCTCCAAAGGCTATCTCCCCTCCTACATACAAGATGGATGATAGTCCTTTACCCAACTTAGATGATATTATTCTGGTAGATATAGCAAAAGAGAATAGATTAATTTCTAAAAATGTTGCTGAAATAGAAGTTGCAGTTGCTGAATCTCAAGTCCAGCCTCAGGCAGAGAAACATATTTCCAAAGATATTCTGAAAGAACTTGATGATCTATATGACAGTCCTCAAGGATCATCTGATGATGATGATTTTGATGAATCTGATAGTTCAAAAGTTAAGAAGAAAGTTGTTAAGAAGGGAAAAGTTCTTCCTAAAGTTTCCCCCAAGCTAAATCCCACTCATGATACTCCCTACTACATACTGCGGAATATCTCACTCCTTACCCTGGGATGCCCTCATGAATGTGGCTATCCAAGAATGAGCAGAAAGCTAGGAAGAAGAGCAGAAGGTACTCTCCTCCTCCTCCTTCCCAAAGGAATTGGAAAGGTTCTCCTCCTCCAACTGTTGGTGCTTCAAGAAGCATTTCTCAAAGGTCTACATCCTACACTCAAACTTATCAAAGACAACCAGATAGATCTTCAAGATTTCATGGAAGCAGTCAGCACAGACATTCTAGCAGTAGCAGACATCTGCAACAATAATAATAGAAAATATCTGAAAGTGATAAAGCTGACAGTCCAAAAAGGTCTGAATCACCACCAATTCCATTTGAAGATCCTGAACAAGATACGACTACAAGAATGGCCAGATTTCAAGAATTAGTTGAACTCTCAATGATTAACAAAGCCAAAGCTTAAGGTAAGGATCCATCATAGTACACTACTATGTCATCCTACAGCAGTGAAGAACTGAAAAGGTATGATAAAGCAAATAAGTTTTTCAATGTAGATGATTACATGAATTTGCATCCAGAGGCTGTAGTACCAAGAGCTACCTCTGTCAATACCATTGGAGCTGCTGACATGACAATGTCTAGAAGAGTAGCAGCCAATCCCAACAGAGAAATTAAATTCAGATAGCCCTCTGAAAGTTCTGCAAAAGCTGATAAAGGAAAGCAAAAGAAGAACGAGTGAACATTTTGTTTAGTTTTGTATTTCTGAACTTTATTTGTTATATCTATCACAAAGATACTATATACATATCTGCTAGATATCTTTAAATTTTCTGCCAGATATTTTTATTTTGTTTTGTGATCATTTTCTTTTTATATTATTAGTGACCTCACCCAAATAGGGGAAGATTGTTGGATCCCTAGTTTGCATTTGGTTAGGTTCATTAATTAGGATGTCTGACCCACATTGTATAGCCTGGGTCAAGACTTTGAGTCTTAGAGTTTAGGACAAGTCATTAGGTTCAACCTTAATGGACCAGCCAGTAGAAGACCTCAGTGGACTAAAGACTTAGAAGAAATCAAGTTCAGTATATAAGTTCGACGTTCGTCAAACTCAGCTCGATGATAGTCATGCTTTACTCGACGAACTTAGAAATCATTCTTTGAGTTGAGCTCGACGATATTCGAGATCAGGTCGATGAAGTATGGAGTTCAGCTTCAACACATTCTTTCCAGTTATTTTTGCTGAACTCAGCTCAACGAAGACAGATTCTGTGCTAGACAAAATTGGACCGAAGAATTAGCAGGTTATTCGCAGAACGCAGTTCGTTGAACTCAAGTCAACGAATAGGATTTGTCAGCTCGACGAACTTGGATCTCCGGTCGACGAAATATGTTCAGAGCTCGACGATTTCTGTCCACCTCCTAACTTAGAGTTTTCCTTATTTTCTGTCCTTATTTCCATATTATTTAGCAGTGATTTCCTGATTAATTAATGCATATATTCTCCTGAATATTGACGTTATTAGCAACATTAATTATGGTCTTCATCAGGGTTAATTGCTTGCTTCATTTATTAGGACAGTTGGGAAACTCATTAAAGTCAAAATTCTCCAGCCATATTTAATTCTCCAGACAATCCGCATTCAATGCAGGAAATTCAAAATTCAAAGGACAATTCGACAGAGATATATAAAAGAGATTTTTCTCTTTTTAGTAGATAACAAGGAAGAAAAAGCAAGATATAGAATAACAAGAGAAGATTTGCAGAAACATACACTAGATCACCTGCTTCTTCTCTGTACAGAAAACATCCAGTTTTCTCCTTAATCTTACTGAAGACTGAAGGAGAATAACAAATCAATATCAAAAGTCTTCTTCAACTTCTCTCCAGGAACATTCAAGGATAACAATCATTCTATTAGTCAGAAGTTCCTGGACATCATTTTTAAGACAAGGCTAAAGACCTACTGCCTGAGCAAGGCTCCAAGTGATTTTGGAAGGATCTCTTGACAACAGCAATCCACTAAGTCTTCTTTGTTGATTAGATAAAGAGAAGACACCATCAAACCTCGCTCACCTCCTGTAGAAAGGGTTTATTAACTACCTTCAAAAGTTTATTCTTGGTTTTTGGGCACCTTATCAAAAGCTCAAAGAGTTGTGCGATCTCCCTAAAAATAGATCTTGTGGTGGTAGTCACCTGATCAAAAACCTGCTAGTGGATTCCTATCAGGGTGGTAGAAGAGTGGATGTACCTAATTTTGGGAACCACTATAAAATTCTTGCGTCGTCTGGTTGTTCATTTTCTATGTTGTTTTTTTGCTTTGCTATTATAGGTTACTTGTGCTGTGATATCCTAGTTTGCTGTGATAGTTTAGCTTTGTTGTGTTAGTTTAGCTTAGTTTATCTTTTCTTTTACTATTATTGGTATCACTTATTTTAATACTCTGATAAAATTAAAAATAGCCAATTTTTTTAATTACTCTATTCACCCCCCCCCCCTTCCCCCAGAGTAAATCAGATTTATCCCCTATTTGATTGGTATCTAAGGCATACCATATCTTTCAACAACAATCAAACATCAAGAGTCTTCTTCAACTTCTACTACATAAATATTCAAGGACAAGGCTGAAGACCTACACCCTGAGCAAGGCTCCAAGCTTTCTGAACCATTCTTATTTCAGAAGGAGCTTTGACACCAACAATCCACTAGTCTTCTCTGTTGTATAAAGAAAACAGAAGACAACATCAACTCTCTCAACCTCCTATAAAAATGGTTTATTAACTCCCTTCAAAAGTTTATTCTTGGTTTTTGGGCACCTAATCAAAAGCCTAAAGGGTTGTGAGATCTCCCAATAAATAGATCTTGTGGTGGCAGTCACCTGATCAAAAACCTGAAAGTGTATTCCTACCAGGGTGGTAGAAGAGTTGATGTACCCAGTTTGGGGAACCACTATAAAATTCTTATATTGTCTGTGTGTGATCATTTTTTATTTTGTTCTTGTTGTGCTATGATAGTATAGATTTGCTTAGTTTGCATTTTCTTGTATACTACTATTATTATCACCTATTTTACACTGATAAATTTTAATACAGCCAAAAGTTTTAAGTTACTCTATTCACCACCCCCACCCCCCCCCCCCCCCCCCCCATAGAGTAATCAGATCTATCCCCTATCTTTCATTAGTATCAAGGTGTACCATTTCTTTCAACCACCTTCACTGGCTCCAACTTAGACTACTCTCTGCTGCTCCTCGACTCCTCTTCCTGCCCAAACTCTTCCTCCCCTCCAACTTCTTCAACCTCCATCGCCTTCAGCGGGCTCTCCTACGGCTCTACTTCTCTGCCTCCATGGGCCTCACCCCCAGCTCCTCTCTCTCCATGCTCATCCTCCACAGCTTTCTCCCTAGTCTCCCCAAGTCTCACTTCCTCCTCCTTTGCAACTTCCTCCTACACCGCCATCTCCTTCTCTAGCTCCTCTGCCTCTGCCATCAGGATATAGTGTTGGCGGCAGTTACATAGTACTGCCTCACCACCTTTGGGTCTCCCATGACACTGACCTAGACTCCTCCACTGCTAAACTTGAGACATTCATGAAAAGTGGAGGGGACACAACAGAAAGCATTGATGAGAGGGCACCCAAAAATGGCGTTGTTGCTGCTCGAAACGTCAACGATGAAGAATCGATAGTTTCTTGAAACTCCCCCCAACTTCACATGCAATCCCACCCCTCCCTCTACTTCCTTCCTTTCCCCCGAGAACCCGAACAACGGGCCATTCAAGGCCAAAACCCTCTTGGCCTCCACCTTCATCTTATCGAATGCCTTCTTGAATATCACGTTCACCAAGCTTCTGTTGTCCACTAGAATCTAGGAGACGGTGAAATTCTCAACGGCCGTCTGGATCACCAAGGCGTCATAGAACGGGTCTTCGTAGTCAGGCATATCCTTCGACGAGAAAGTGATTTTTCCGCCGGGGAGCCTGGGAGGTCAAGGCGACGCTCCTTCGGTACTTGGTTTGGAAATTCCCCTGATGGGTGGCTTCAATCCCAACTCCCCCATGGATTACTCTGATCCCTCCTCAGGCCCCCTCATCTGCCTGGTCTTCACACCTATCCTCTCCCCCCAGTATAACTTCTTCAATCCTCACGGGCGGCTACTGTCGCACCTGCCCCTGGCCTCCCTCATCTCTAAAAACTCTGGGCAGGTGGTCATCATGTGAACTTCATCCTGATGGAAGTCACGGAAAGGCAATGCCACTCTGCCTTCCCTTCTCCTCGCTCCTCCTCAAGCACTTCTCCTTCCTCCTCCACCTCGGGCGATCTCCATTGCATCCTGCTATCATGGGAGGGGGCCCTCTGCCCCTGATTGTCTCTTAGATATCTGCAAGGAGGAAATAACCAAGCTAACAATCCAACAAGGCAAGTATACATATCGAAATGCAGCTAGGGGACACAAGTGTCGTATTAAAATCCAGGAACAGTTGAGTAAGCTTACTCACACGAAATCTATTATTTTATCGACGGAAAAATTAGGGTTTAGAAGAAAGCTAAGCGTATTAAAGGAAGAGAACTAGTTGCAATGAAAGAGAGCTACTTGCATGAAAGATAAAGAGAGCTAAAAGAGCGATTATACTAAAGCTTAGTAACGATGAGGGGAAAATGCACTCGATCAGAAATCACCTCGGCAAGAGTGGTTAGAAAAATACGATAAATAAACCTAATCTAATTAGGGTAAAGGTCCTTGACCGTGGAGGTTCCATAAATATTGACACCCTTCTCTCGAAGGTCGTGCCTAACTGAGTTTAGGAAGGTCCGACCGACTCTCGCCTAAATCGGAGGCCTAAAACTCGCTTTACGCGGTGAACCCCTCTATTGGATTTTACTCCAATCCGGGAGATTTGAACGTCTGCCTCTCTCGAGGGGTGCGAACAACTCCCTTTACTCTTGAGTGCACATTTCAAACTTTCAGCCTCTCGGCTAGCCCAGAATGAAAGCAAAGGTGGAGAGTATATATCGATGATATACCTCCAACCCGTGATAAATCAAGAGTAATTCAAGGTTAAACCCTAAAAAGAAAAGGTAAGATTTCAAAGCATCATAACCTAATCACTCGAACATCGGATCATCAAGATCGAGTACATGGAGGATTAGTTAATCATGGTGAGGTGGAAGAGGGGGGATGAGTAGAAGAAAAATAATGAAAACAGAGCAAAAATGAAAAAGAAAACAACACTTTTTATTAATGGAAACAGGGATCTTACAACTTGAAAACTAGAGATTACAGGTGGATGGAAGGTAAACTACACTATCATTAACATTATACTACAGAACAAAGCTAGGAACTAATACAGGTAAAGCATAAAGCTAGAGCTAAGAACTAAAAATAAAGAGACATGCTTAAAAAGTTCAAAAATACAAAGGACAGAACCTCCCCTCTTAATGCAAAAGGTGTCCCTGAACCCTTGGAGTTGGGCTATATTTATAGATTTTTTCGGGTCGGGTCACGCCCCCCTGTCACGCCCGGGTCAGGCGTGACCCTGGGGCGTGACACATTCGGTGCGACTTTTTTGGGCTGGAATTTAATTCTGGCAAAGTAGCTGAGGTACACGCCCACAGGTCACGCCCTGGTAGAGCGTGTACCTGGGGCGTGTTCTTTGCGGCGTGACTTTGTTGAGCTGAAATTGAATGCTGGAGGTGACGGGCGGAATTACTGAAGTATACGCCCATATGTCATGCCCGAGTCAGGCGTGACCCTGGGGCATGACACTTTCGGTGCGACGGTGGAGCGGGAAAAACGAGCGCGTTGCGGCGATTCCTCGGAACCTGGGGATACGCCTCTGGAACACGCCCGTGTCGGATGTGACACGGGCGTGACAGAGGGCGTGTACACTAAGTTTCCACAGAATGCAGTTTCGGACCAATTGCTTCATTCCTCTGGGTTACACGCCCTAGGTACATGCCCGGGTAGGGCGTGACCTTGGGGCGTGTCACAGCAAAATTCGGCTGAAAGCCGTGAAAACCCTCAAAAAGCAGAAAAAACGCATTAGCGACAAAAATATATACAAAGGGGAATCAAAATAAGTACTTTACAAGACATGATTTGCTTTAGAACCCCGAAAATATCCTAATAAAATTGACTTCAAAACGTATTATCAAATTCCCCCATGTTGATGCACGAAAACACAAGGGAGGTCGAGCACAACCAGCTAACTGTTCGAACACCGGGGGAAAAAGGGAGACTGCGAGTAGCGATCTACTAAGCGGATGAGGGCTGAAAGAAGAGCAGGGCCGTGAACCACGGTGACAACAGACTTCGCCCGTCGCGGCCTGAATGCCTCTCTTGCGACGGGCTTTCTCTTGATTGAAAAAGGGTTTAGTTACAAGTGAAAAGAAAGGACTGAGAGGAGTAGAGCAAGGAGGAGTCCGCAAGGCACAAGAATCGAGTCCGCAGCCTGTAACAAGTAGGCTCCTGGGTCCGAGTCAGCGTGCCTTGGGTGCACCACCTCCCTCCTATTTATAGGATAGGGGGCCTGCCCAAACGGGCAGGGCTAAAATAACCGGCTGCCCGGGGTACAGGAGAACCGGACAGCGGTGACGGGAAGCAAAAAGAAGAAAACGCCAGTCCGCACAGAAGGGGCGGACTGGGCTCGCGAACTGGAGCTTTCACTACTGCTGAGCGCGCCCACTGGAGGGCGGCGGCCTGGGCGGACGAAATACTGCGTCCGCCGCTGTAGAGAACCTGATACCCAAAGCACCGGCGGACTGAGCGGACAGGTCTTTGCGTCCGCTGCTGGAGGACCGTCCTTGGCGCCCGACTGATGTTATTGCCGGACTGGGCGGACTGACAAAGTGCGCCCGCGCCGGCTGAAAGGGGGGCTATGGAATCTTGAAGTATGTTGCGGACTGAGGGGTTAACATAATCCCCGCACATTTTTAAGTTTCCAGAAAACTTCGAAAATGTTTCCTTAACCGCCGAGTCCGCAAATCTCGTAAACCCCGCCAACGCTATAAATATCGCTGGAGGGTCTGGATCTGTTGAGAATCTTGATCGACACGGGGCGCTACTCACCACTTGCGGTCTCCACCTTCCAGTCCAGCATGGCAAGACTTGGTGCATTCTTGTCTAGCGTTACTGCGAAAGGCGACCTGGAGCATACAACGCCCATGAAGACCAAAAAGATTGTGAAGAGGTCGACAGAAAAAGATCTTGTCCGCTCCATAGGAGAGAGTTCCCAGAGCCAGAAGCCTGCGGAGAAAGCAGTCCGCCACGTCGATGTTTCTGCTCGCAAGGATGCCGTAGTCGACGCCGAACCGTTGAGGAGTGAGAAGATGGCAACCTTGTCGGACTCCGCCCCTTCTCAGAAAACCACAACCTCGGCGGACACTGCTGGCGGACACATGGAGACTGACATATCTTCCCCCAATGCCTCGGTGCAAATCGTTGACTTGGACGAAGAAGACCGGCGGACTGAAGAAGAGGATGGCGCGCCTCCAAAAGCATCGACAGCTGCGAACCCGGAGCCCGTCCGCGAAGACCAGCCTGAGGGGTCCGCCGCGGATCCTGCTGAGAAGATAGCTAAAAGGAAGAAGAGGAAGAGGAGCGGAGCGACCGTCGCTGAGCGAGTTGAGAAGAAGCTGCGCGCCATGAAGGAGAAGAATGTCTCCAGGCGGACCGGGGAAGCGGACTTGCAGTACAGGCCGCGCGACAAAGAAGTTCCCGACAGCGACTTGATAACACCGGAGGCCCAAATCCGGGGTGACAATTCCCTTTCCACGGTCAGTCTTTCCACGGACGAGATAATTGATTCAATAGACGTCGATCAACTTGATTTAATCCAGGACTCCTTGCTGGTTGTGCTGCAGCAGAACGAGGCGGAAACTGCTGGAGATAAGGTTGACGAACTCCCTTCCTTGTCCGCTGTGGAGGAAGAGGAGAGGGAGAGGCTGAAGGAGAAGATAGAGGAGCAAAAGAAGCAAATCGTTGCTCATGTTGCTGCGGTCGGGGCAGCCTCGCAGCAGGCCGCGGCGGACAAAGCCGCTGAGGATCTGCGGATTGCTGCGGAGCTGATGCGGTCAGGTAAACTTCGGCCGGCGCCCAAATACTTTCAGCGCAAGTGGCTTTACAGGTCGCCGCCGCGGACGTCAAGACCGATCAAAATTATCACCAAGACGGACGATATCGTGGTCTCAACAAGTGCGGCTGCCGAAAGAAGAGCAAGGGTTCACCGCGAATGGAAAAAGCGGTTAAGCGCCTTTGACCCGGAGCTTGCAAGGCGGCCAATCATCTTCGATAGTCGGAAACTCGCTGCCGCTATATCTGAAAGTGATCTTTTATCCTTTCTTTGAGTCCGCCGCGAACTGTCTTTGAATGCGAAGTTGACTTCATTTGTTGCAGGTAGAAAGTCGCTGCCGGGCTCCATAGAGAGCGGCGAGATCGTGGTCACACCCAACACCGGTGCCGACGCGGTCTCACACGTGGAGTCCGCGGAAGATGAGCCGCCTACCCTGAGTACGGTACAAGAGTTAGAGAAGAAATTTGAAGCTGAAATGCAGTGTGTCAAAGCAGAGTTAGAGAAAGCGGCGGAGCGCGAGAGGGCGTCCGCGGCGCGCGAGAAAGCGTCTGCGGAACGCGAGAAGGCGCTCAAAGACCAGGTCGCCAGCATCTCGCGGGCGCTGGAGAGGTCTGAAAGGGAAAAGAAAAGGCTCGCGGATGACGTCCGATACTACAGAGGCAAGCATTTGGCGTCGGCTCGTGAAGGAAAGGAGAAGCGGACTGCTGAAGTTGCTGAGCAGAGGCCGCGGGCGTCAGATCGCGCGGCTTCGGAGATCGCCGCACCGGCAGGTGGCATCTCACGCGCTGCGGATGAGGAGCCGAGGCCGGCAGCGGAGCCAATGGTGCCTCTCAGTCGAGTAGACCGGGAAGCTGCCCATATGCACCGGACTATAAACGTCATCCATCATCATCTCTGTCGCGTGTACAGTGAAATCCTTCAAATAAGCGATCAGGCGGCTCATCTATGCCGAGATAGGACTGAGAAGCGAACCGAAAACAGGGACCGTTGAGTCCGCGGTGCTCATTTTTTATGTTGAATTTGTATAATTATCTGTATAATTGTGCTTTAAACAATGTTGTGATGTGATCGATTGAACTTTTATTGCGATCTGTGCGGACGCAGATTATAAATCCGCATTTTTATATTGAACCTTGGCTTGATCTGTGGCGGACTGTGCGGACTAGCGCTGTGTCCGCTTCTTGTTAACCTGCAGGTGGGGAAAATTCGCGACCTGAGCGGATAGGAAACTGCGACGCCCGTAACTTGGGCCTGAATTTCCCTTGGAATGTTAATTTGACTTTTGTATCCGCGTTATTTGTTTGGGTGCTTTTTAATTCTTTGCGGACTGCGCGGATTGAATATGCGACCTGCGCGGACTGGCCAAAAAGCTGTCAGAAATTTTATCTATAAATACTGCCTTCTGCTTTCTCTATGTAGGAAATTGCTGAAGTAAACGAAACCCTGCGGCCTGCAATATGGTGTCCGCTCGCACTAATGCTGCAGTCGCCTTCCATTCTGCCGACCACAGGAAATGCACTTTGACAGAGGCTGACTTGGCGGCCTTTGTTGAAAAGAAGATGGCGGACTCCAACATTCTTGTCCGCCTACCCGCACACCAGGAAAGATTGAACTTCTCGACGGCGACTCAGATCGCCATCCCCGTTGACCACTTTGATAGCGGATTCAAGTTCCCGCTCTTATGGGAGCTTGCCGCGATTTTCGAGCACTACGGGATGGTGCCCGACCAGCTCGCGCCGAATACCCTTGCTGCGATCTGCAGCTTCCTCTCTTACTTGCGATCTGAAAGGATTGCCTTCTCGATGAACATCTTCCGGAAAATATTCTCTGTCCGCTCCATTACCGCCTCCGGAGGCCGCCCCTACAAGGGTGTAATTTACTTCTACTGCAGGGGGATGAAAGTAGTGGGTCTTCCAAATAAGATCCACAACTGGACCTCAAGGTTATTGATCTTTGAGGGTGACCTCGGGTTCGCGCACACTTATCCGCAGGTGCGCGCGGACTCCGCTTTCAAAAATGTGCAGCTGGACGACCTGGAGTCCGCAATTGTCGAGTTCCTGGCTAACGCCAGGCTTGATATTGAGCACTACCTTCCGCTGCTAGCGAGCTTAGCGGACGTCACGCCTGAGGACAGTAAGTAATTTAGCGGACTCAGCTTTTGTATCCGCCGCGACCATGCTGTAACTCTGGTTCTCTTTTTGCAGCGACCTTGGCGGTGCCCGCCAACCTGCCGCAGACGCCAAGCGGCTTTGTTCCTACACAAAAGGAGAAGAAAGAAGCAGTCGCAAAGAAGAGGAAGGAGGAAGGGGACCCCGCGGCGGGTTACTCCTCCTCCGAAAGCTTTTCCATGACCGGCTTTGGCACCAGCCAGAGGGACCTTAGGTGGAACCCTATGGTCCACTGGCATAGCAAGGATAAGCATGTCCGCTTATCCACCGCGCTTCCCTCGTGGAGGAGTCCGCGGATAACGCGCCACGCCCATGTTGCGCTCTCCACCCTCTACGGAAAGCGCAACTTGAGCGAACTCAAGAAGGTGTCCGCCGCCGACCTCCCTCTGCTGGCCTCTCAGGCCTCTGCGAACAGCGCGGTGACAAACCATTATGTTGCCACTCTGGCCAGAGACCTGTTGAGGCAGAATGAGCAACTTCAGAAGGATATCAAAGTGTTAAAGGAAAGGAACGCGCGGATGGGAGAAAGGAATGCTCGGCAAAGAGAGGAGCTGGCGGTGAGTTGCATTTGTCGCGGTCTAGTTTTTCTATCCGCCGCGATCTGTCTGATGTTTGTTATCTCGTTTTTGCAGGTCGCCTATGACTTGGAGAACAATAAGTTCCAGGCTGCCACGCTCCCTTTTGTGATGGAGACAGTTGAGGTTGCTGTTGAGCGGCTTGCTCGCGACGGCCTCATGAAGGAGGGAGTGAGCGGCGTCCCCTTCGTGGAGATCTTTCCTGAGCTGGCCCCTCAGGTCGCAGCGATGGAAAGAGCCAAAAAAGGAAAAGAGGTTATTGAGGAAGATGAAGATGAAGGAGAAGAAGAAGAAGAAGACGGAGGCTCTCAGGGTGAAGAGCAAGTCCCTGCGGACAACGCTGAATCCAGCCGGCGAGGAGAGGATCTGTCCGCCGAGTCCGACACATCTGCTTCTTCCTCTGCTACTGGCAGCTCGCATAGCGGGTCCGCCACTAGTTCAGGGTCGGGTAGCAGCGAGAGCGACTCGAGGGATTATTCTCCAGAAGTAGACGTCGTCGGCGACAGCCCTGTACCTCCAGAGAAGAGACAGCGGACTGATTGAACAATGCATATGTATATATTTTGTAATTTTTGTAAAAAGTGGCGGACGCAAGATTGCAGTCCGCCGAACATTTTTGAATGATGTAAAATTTTTTGATGAAATATAAAGGATATTTTTGGCATGTGTGCTTTCTGCAATGCTCTTTTTTCTCCACGCTCACCGCACCGAAACTTAGCAGTCCGCACAATACGCTGATAAGCTCAGGCCTTTGCTGATTAGAGAATTATAGTTCCACTTTGGAATAACTCAGGCGGACTCTGTTGAGTTTCACTTTCAGTCCGCGTGATATTTTGTTTATAGTGAACCTTGTTGATTAAAGAGTTAGATATCAACTCATTTTGTATCCGCCTCAGAGAACAGCCAGCTGATGCCTGGGGTATTTGAGTTATAGTTGTAGTCCGCAAGCCAGACCGCACTCAATAAAAGCACTTCGATTATTAACTTGACAAATAATGTGGAAATCATTCTGCGGCCTGAGCAGATACGGAAAACCAATCCGCTCACAACAGATCAAACTTATAACATGAAAATCATTCTGCGGACTGAGCAGATACAGACAACCAATCCGCACGTTGTAGAAATGATCTATAAATTTGGATGACTATCCTGCGGACTGAGCGGATACAGAAAAACAATCTGCTCATAATAGAAATGATCTATAGCTTGCGACCAGGTGGGCAGGTGAGCCTTAGCGGCATACTTTCCTCACCGGGCTACAAGCTATAAGATCAACCCCAGTAGGCGGACTGATCAAATAGAGAAAACCAGTCCGCTAAAGATAATCAGCTTGCAATCCCAAGGAAACTACCAATCTGTGCGAATAACGAATCCAGTCCGCCAAAGATAGAAATGATCTATAGCTTGTGACCAGGCGGGCAGGTGAGCCTGAGCGGCATACTTTCCTCACCGGGCTACAAGCTATAAGATCAACCCAAAAAAGGCGGACTGCGCGGACAGAGAAAACCAGTCCGCCAATATATTCCCTGCAAAAAGCAAGACCACTTGGCGGAACGGTTCCCTGCCCTCTTGCCTGGAGTACAGTCTAACCTGTGGGTCTCCTGCAGGCACTGCTTGAGGGCACCATGGAGTGTTCGAGGGTTACAAGCTAAGATGACCCGCGGGCAGGTGAGCCGGAACGGCATACTTTCCTCATGTGATCATCGAAGTTGTAACCATATCCCTAAAGCGGCATGGTAGAGCTTTACACCCACCTTGCCCTCCATAATGCAAAGGTGGGGTCAGGTACCTGCCGGGATCCGAAGTCCAGAATCCAACCGCGCTAGAGCCTGCAAGCTCCCACTACACGGTGCGAAATCTCCTCGCAACACGTGGTCTTCGTGGTGTTACGCTAATGACAACGGCTCTAGGGGAGGTCTAGCTGAACTCGGCGATGTCTCCTGGTATCAGGGAACCGTCATAGGTGTTTGGGAGAGACAGAAAACACTAGAAAAAATGTCAGTATGGATTCTTTGATTAAGAAAATGTATTTGCAAAGGAAACATAATAGAAAAAAGAGAGTTCGGGTGTCAAACCGTTTTTGAAAACTCTCTTAGTACTTTATCTGCAATGATTACAACAAAAACACTCGAAGAAGTGTTAGCAAGCAGTTTCTACTCATAATAATTCTTGAAGAGGATATACAAAGTAGAAAAAAGGAGGTTTAAGAATAGAACCGCTTGAGATCATCCCCACTCCACGTGTGTGGTATATCCTCTCCTTCGTAAGTCTGTAAGCGGTAAGCGCCGCTTTTTAATGCTTCTTTGACGACAAAAGGGCCGGCCCAATTCGGATTAAGCTTTCCAACTGAACTAGCTCTTGCAGCAGCATCAACCTTCTTCAGAACTAGATCTCCCACTTGAAAGTGTTTGATCCTTATATTTTGATCGAAATAACGGGCCATCCTCCTTTTGACTTCTTCCTGCCTTATGGCTGCTTGATCTCTGACCTCTTCGATGTGTTCCAAGCTAAACCTCATCTCCTCATTATTCAACTCAACCCAGTCATCAACACCTTCTCTTGCAAGCAGTACTCTGGGCGACGGGACTTCAAACTCAATCGGAATGAGTGCCTCTGAGCCATGAGAGAGTTTGAATGGGGTCTCCCCGGTAGCAGATGATGGCGTTGTTCTAAGGGACCAGAGGACTGATGGAAGCTGATCAGCCCAACTGCCTTTGAGATTCTGCACTTTCTTTTTGAGCAAGTTGAGGATCTGCTTGTTGGCTGCTTCTACCTGGCCATTGCTTCTGGGATGATGAACTGATGCAAAACGCAGCTCTGTTCCGATCTGCCTGCAAAAATCTATCATCACTGAGTTGTTGAATTGTGGCCCATTGTCAGTGATTATCGCCATTGGTATCCCGTGCCGGCAGACAATTTCTCCCCAAACGAAGTTCTTGACGATCTGAGTAGTTGTCTTAGCCAATGCCTTGGCTTCGATCCACTTGCTGAAGTAGTCGATCATTACGATGATGAAATGCCGTTGCCCGCTTGCCAAGGGAAAAGGACCAATGAGATCCATTCCCCAAACCGCAAAGGGCCAAGGAGTTGCAATCGACCTGAGGGACTGAGCTGCTTGGTGCTGAAGTGGAGCAAACTTCTGGCACTGAACACACCTTCTGACATAGATCTCTGAGTCTTTCTTCATTGTGGGCCAGAAATACCCTTGCCGCAGGATTCGCTTTTCAAGTGTTCTTGCTCCAGAGTGGCTTCCACACTCTCCTGAATGAACTTCTCGCAGAACGGTAAGAGCTTCTTCCTCTGAAACACATCGGGCCATTGTTGAGAGGAAAGTCTTTCTATAAAGGATCCCCGCCACTAGGAAGTAGTGAGCTGCTTTTATTCTGAATTTTTTCTTGTCTCTAACTGTATGATGAAAATTTCCTGTTGACAGATATAGGATGAACGGGTCCATCCAAGAGGCACGCTGGTCAACTTGCATTAAATCTCCTTCCTCTACTGCCGGACGGAAGAGTTCGGAAGTTGTGCCTCCTGAAGGCATCCCATACTTGGAAAGAAAGTCGGCCTCCTCGTTCTCTGCTCTGGGGATATGTTCGATTGTGAAGCTTTTAAACCTGCCGATTTCTATTTTCACAAGAGCTAGATACTTTTTTAAGACTGGCTCCCTTGCTTCGAAGTTACCAAGGACTTGCGACGCCATAACCAGGGAATCGGTTCTGATGTGGACATGATCGATTCCTAACTCCCTTGCGAGCCTTAAGCCTGCTCGCAGTGATTCATATTCGGCCTGATTGTTGGTTACTGGAAAGTAAAACTTGATGGCCTGCTCCAACTTGACTCCATTCGGATTGATGAGGACCACTCCTGCTCCAGAAGAACTTCTGCCTGAGGCACCATCAACATAGATGGTCCAAGCCAAAGGTGACCTTTCTTCCTGATCAGAACTGGACTCTGGCATGTCAATCAGAAAATCTGCTAGGACTTGAGCTTTGATGGCTGTCTTGGGCACATAAGAAATTTCAAATTCACTTAGCTCTATCGCCCACTTAGCTAGTCTGCCGGAATGCTCGGGCTTTTCCAACACACCCTTCAAAGGTTGATCGGTGACGACTTGGATTGAATGTGCTTGGAAGTATGGACGGAGCCTGCGAGCTGACATGACCAGTGCCAAGGCTAACTTCTCTAAGATCGGATACCGCGTCTCAGCACTCTTCAAGATATGGCTGACATAGTAGATTGGAAACTGCTTTCTGCCTTCTTCCCGAAGGAGAACAGAGCTGACGGCCTCAGGGCCAACTCCTAGATACAAGAAAAGGATCTCTCCTGGCCTGGGGCTCTGAAGCAGAGGCGACGAGGTAAGCTGCATCTTTAACTGTTCAAAGGCTTTGGAGCACTCTTCGGTCCACTCAAACCTAGATGCTCCGCGGAGAATTTTGAAGAAGGGGGCACTCCTATCTCCAACCCGAGAGAGGAATCTTGCAAGACCTGCCAGCCTTCCCCCTAACTGCTGAACTTCCTTCGGTGAACGAGGGGTAGGCATTTCAAGAATAGCTTTTACCTTGTCGGGATTGGGGGCAAGTCCCTCCGGAGTAAGGAGATGACCGAGGAACTTCCCCTTACTCGCTCCAAAGGTGCACTTCAAAGGATTGAGCTTCATCTTGTATCTACGCAGAGTAGCGAACGTCTCTGCTAGATCTAGCAAGTGCAGCGAAAACGATTTACTCTTGATCAAGAGATCGTCTACATACACTTCTAGGTTTCTCCCTTTTTGATGGTTAAACACACGGTCCATCATCCGTTGGTAAGTTGCGCCGGCGTTCTTAAGCCCAAAGGGCATCACAAGATAGCAATAACATCCATCGTTAGTAATGAACGACGTGTGAGGAATGTCGGGCTTATGCATTCTTATCTGGTGATAACCAGAAAACGCATCTAAAAAACTCATGCAAGAGTATCCTACCGCGGAATCAACTAAAGAATCTATCCGAGGCAGGGGGTAGCAATCTTTAGGACATGCTTTATTAAGTTTTGTAAAGTCTACACACATTCGCCACTTTCCCCCTGGTTTTTTAACCATTACAACATTTGAAATCCAGGTGGGATATTGCACTTCTTTAACAAAATTCGCCCTGAGGAGTTTCGCAACCTCCTCCCTTATTGGTTCTGCAAGCTTTGTTGCCACGTCCCTCTTCTTCTGTTGGATGGGCTTGCAGCTGGGATCAACATTCAGGTGATGGCAAGCTACATCAGGATCCACCCCCGGCATGTCTTCTGCTGACCAGGCAAAGACATCCAGGTTCTTTAGCAGGCAGGAAATCAACTCGGCCTTTTGATCTTCAGGCAGCTCCGAGTTGATGGAGAGCTTCCTCTCCTCCCCTTCAGCAATGGGGATTCCTTGCGTCACCTGGGCAGGTTCCAGGTGAGCACCTTCGTCAGCAACAACTTTTGAACGAGGAGAGGCCTCTGCAGCTTCTGCTGGAGCGAGGGAAGCTTCAACCATGTTGACAGTGCGAACGTAGCACTCCCTTGCTCTCCTTGGGTCGCTCCTGACCCGGCACATCCTCCCATCGGCAAAGAATTTGATGGCGAGGTGGTAGGTGGAGATCACCGCTTGATATTTGTTCAACAGGGGCCTGCCGAAGATGGCATGGTAGCTGCTGGGTGCGTCGACCACTATGAATTGTATCTGCTTTGTTGCCCCTCCAAGCTTCACTGGCAGGGTGACGCTGCCCTCCACTTCCTTCCTTTCTCCTGAGAAACCATAGAGCGGCCCCTCAGTGGAAAGCAAAGGCTTCCCAGTCCTCAGGGCCTCAAAAGTAGACTTGAAGAGGAGGTTGACTGAACTGCCCGTATCAACAAGAATTCTGTCCACTGTGAATTCTCCAAGCACAGCCTTGATTACAACAGCATCGTCAAATGGATTGGCTGTTTGAGGCAGATCTTCCGGACCAAAAGTGACGACCTCCCTTGGAGGAGCAACGGAAGAAGAGGCCACCTCCGCCTGGGTGACCCTTGAAATTGAAGATTTCCGAGTTGACTCGGTTCCTGCTCCACCATGGATGAAGAAGAGGCGTCCCAGAACTCCCTCATCATCTGCATCAAAGCATTCCACTGGGACGTTGATCGGCCCCAGACGGCCTTCGTCCTCTACATCCACGCATTCCTGGTAGGCCTCAGCTACCTCTTTGCCCTTCGAGGTGGATGGCTTTGACGAGGAAGGAGAGTCCTTCTTGGTCAGGTCAATCTTACCCTCGGCAAGCAACTTATCAATCAGCGCACGAAGGGCCTTGCATTCCTCAGTCAAATGCCCCTTTTCCTTGTGGAACTGGCAAAATTGCGAATTGTTCCTCGGCTTCCACAGCTTCTGAGGCTCTTGCCTCCTTTCTTCTGATCTCCTTTGCAGGATCTGGATGACTTCGTCAAGGTCCAGATCTACAGGGTCCTCCATGGGGCTTTCTTCATATTGGCACGGGGCAGGCAAGGCTGCCTGCTGGAGGATGGGAAGAGCCTGCAAAGGAACGGCGGGAGTGGCGGCCAACGGCAGTCTCTGCTCATGAAACTGTTGATGGCCCTGGAAAGGTTTTTTGTTGCGGAAGTTCCTGCCTCTTTGAGATGGAGGCTGGAAGTCTGGGCGAGGGGGCTTGCCACGGGAAGAAGAAGCGGAGGCATCCCTTCCTTCAGCCTTGGCTGTCAGGGATGAGACGTAGGTCGGATTGGCATTCTCCCCTTCTATGAAACGGTTGACCATGGCGATCAACTCTTGGTAGGTTTCTGGAGCCTTGGTTGTTGCTTTGAACTTCAGAGGGCCCTCCCGGAGGCCATGGATCAAGGCAACTTTGTAGTAGTCGGGGTTCACATTCCTCACCCCCTGGATCTCCCTCTGAAAGCGATCAACGAATCTTGCTACTGATTCGTTATCCCTTTGCTTGATCTCGAATAGGGCAGCTGGCCCATTCTTTCTCTTCCTCGAGGTGGCAAACCTCAACATCAGCTGGATGCGAAGCTCCGCGAAAGAAGAGATCGTGCCCGAAGGCAGCTCGTAGAACCACTCTCTCGCTTGCCCTTCGAGAGTGGTAACCAACAATTTGCACTTAATTGCATCTGAGAGGCATCTCAAAGCAACTGCCCCCTCAAATGCCTGAAGGTGAGAAACGGGATCTGTTGATCCTGAATAGAATGGGATGCGAGGCTCCCTGAAGTTGCTCGGAGCCGATTCCCATCGAATTCGGTCAACAAAGGAGACGGGGTGTCAAACTCTGCAGGGTAGAAATGGCGGACTGGAGCCGAGGAGTCCGCGGGCTCGGCGGACTGGCGGTCAGCAAAGTGAAGCTGGCGGGCTGGAGTGCCCCTGGTAGCTTCTCTGAAGAAATCTCTGAAAGCGAACTCTTCCTCTTGAGGGCGCAGAGGGGCAGCGGACTGAACAGGGTTCCGAGGAGTTTCTGGCGACTGCCGATGTGGAGTTCGGCGAGCTGGAGTCTGACGGACTGGCGAGTCCGCTGGGTTCGCTGCGGCCTGAGGAGCAAGCCGCTGGGCCAGCGCGAGCAAAGCTTGGCTGATTGAGTCAAGGCGCTGGTCGGTCTGCCGGCGAGACTGCTCGGCCTCAAGGCGAGCTTGTTCTATTGCGTCCCAAAGGGAATCCTCTGAAGAACTAGAGCGATCTGAAGAGCGGGCTCTGCGGTCTGACATCTTTCGTCCGCGGATTTCAAAACACTACTCGGATCTGAAGGTCGCGTGTTAACTATTGATGCACGAAAACACAAGGGAGGTCGAGCACAACCAGCTAACTGTTCGAACACCGGGGGAAAAAGGGAGACTGCGAGTAGCGATCTACTAAGCGGATGAGGGCTGAAAGAAGAGCAGGGCCATGAACCACGGCGACAACAGACTTCGCCCATCGCGGCCTGAATGCCTCTCTTGCGACGGGCTTTCTCTTGATTGAAAAAGGGTTTAGTTACAAGTGAAAAGAAAGGACTGAGAGGAGTAGAGCAAGGGGGAGTCCGCAAGGCACAAGAATCGAGTCCGCAGCCTGTAACAAGTAGGCTCCTGGGTCCGAGTCAGCGTGCCTTGGGTGCACCACCTCCCCCCTATTTATAGGATAGGGGGCCTGCCCAAACGGGCAGGGCTAAAATAACCGGCTACCCGGGGTACAGGAGAACCGGGCAGCGGTGACAGGAAGCAAAAAGAAGAAAACGCCAGTCCGCACAGAAGGGGCGGACTGGGCTCGCGAACTGGAGCTTTCACTGCTGCTGAGCGCGCCCACTGGAGGGCGGCGGCCTGGGCGGACGAAATACTGCGTCCGCCGCTGTAGAGAACCTGATACCCAAAGCGTCGGCGGACTGAGCGGACAGGTCTTTACGTCCGCTGCTGGAGGACCGTCCTTGGCGCCCGACTGATGGTATTGCCGGACTGGGCGGACTGACAAAGTGCGCCCGCGCCGGCTGAAAGGGGGGCTATGGAATCTTGAAGTATGTTGCGGACTGAGGGGTTAACACCCCAAGCTTAAGTTTTGCTTGTCCCCAAGCAAAGATATAAAGACTAGCTAATCATAAAAAGTGACTAATTCAAAAAGTTTTAATCATACTTACACAAGTATGATGTGAAATTCTAGGTAGGGAGAATGTAAAACGTAAATCTAAAACAATTATTTTGGTATGGTTTAACTGTTATAAACTTTACTTAATAAAAATAAATCCTCCAGAATTTTGACGAAATTCTTTAAATAGATTTAAGCAAGACAATGAAAATAAAAAGAACGTATTGAGTTATTACTAGATCCAAGCAACGCATTATAATTATATCAATTAAATAACAAAAATCTAAGTTTAAATCCAAAACTAAAACTGATTTACTTTTCTTCTTTTCTTAGTTGTTAAATAAAATTAAAAAAAGGGCGTGAATCAAAAGGACTTAATGGGACCGAAACGTTTGGTTTAGGATTATGAATAAGAGTGGAATTCAAATATAAACATTGAGGCTTAAAAATCACGCTAAACCAAAACAACGAGTTTCAAAAAAAAATTTATTTTAAACAAAATATGTATATATATATAATGTTTTTTCTTCTTCTTCTTCTTTTTTATTTATTATTATTTATTTTTTTATTTTTTCATCATTCATTTTTTTCTCTTTTTTCAAAACATTGCTTTTGAGTACACTTTTTTCAACAATTTCGCCAAAGATAACACAAAATTTCCTATCACGAAAATTTTAGAGTGAAACTCAAGCCTAAATTAGCGTGATTAGATAGGTAGGAATTTGGCCTTTGGTGAAAATGAAATGTTATGTGGAGTTATCAAATGAATTTGGAAAAAAGGCTAAAAAGCGGCTAACTAGTGGTAAAAGATTTTAGGTTGGCAGGAAAGCTCAAACGTAAACAAAAATGGCCTAAATCATTTTCACGCTTTTTTTAAAAAATTTATTTAAAACATACAGTTGATAAATTTCAAAAAACAAGTTCGAGATAATAAAAGAAGATTGATGAAATTATCTTGAAAATAAAAAAAAAATATGTGACTTGGATCGTTCATATCTACTACGTTATTCAAAATTTGTTATTACAAAAATTATCTAAAGATGAAAAGGAAAATAGTGGATGATAAATTTTAGAGAAAGTAAAGAAAAAAAAGAACGGAAAAGCATAATAGAAATGCACGTTTTAGAGAAATATTTCACCTTAACATGCTACCGTGAATTAGAAACACAGCATGGCCAACATTTTACTTGTGAAATATGATAAAAAAATGATTAGAAAAATTATAATTAACTACGTTGTTTATAAAGAAGTTTGAGAAAAACAAAACATAAACATGGGGTACTTATTGAAATACCAAAATGCATCTATATATATATATATTTTGGATTCTTTGGATTTTTTGGATATTTACAAAAAGCAAAAAGAAGGAGGAAGTCCTCCCCCAATCTTAAAATCTACATTGTCCTCAATGGAGAAGGAGGTTGGAGAACGAGAGAAAATTAAAGGACAGAAATGAAAGACAGAATTGAAAAACAGGTACTTCCCCGGTTTTATTTTGCAGGGAAAGCTGAGTGATGCCGCTCCTCCATGCTTGTGCTTTGGGTCATCATGAAACGCCGTCTGGTAGACTTTGGCATGGAAGCAGAACCGTTGGAGCGGCGATCGCAGAAGTTGCAGCTTGCCGGAGCCATTCGGGGCAAAAAAGTGTAAAATAAAGAAAACAGAAAAAGATAACTTGGGTTGCCTCCCAAGAGCACCCTTTGTTTAAAGCGTCGTTTGAGCTCGACGCATCAAAAGAAGAGTGTCCCAAATATTGTTTAAAAATAAAGTTCGAATAAAGTTCAAAGTTTTTAAGAAAAATAAAGTTCAGATTAATCAAATGTCAGGACAGGAAAGATAGAGTTAACAGGGTTGGGACTGACATCATCACAGAAATACAGTTTAAGACGCTGACCATTCACTTTGAAATTACCCTTATCAGGGTGGGAAATTAAAACAGTACCATAAGAAAAGACTTCTAAAATAGTAAAAGGCCCCGACCAACGTGACTTTAATTTACCCGGGAATAAACGTAAATGAGAATTATAAAGAAGAACTTGGTCGCCCGGCTTAAAGATTTTTGGGTGTCTAAGATGTCGATCGTGCAAACGCTTCGTCCGCTCTTTATAAAGTCTGTTATTTTCATATGTGTAAGAGAGCCACTCGTCGAGTTCGTTAAGTTGAAATTTTCTAAAATCGCCGACAGAGTGGGGATTGAAGTTTAAAAATCATAAGGCCCAAAAGGCGCGGTGTTCTAACTCTATGGGTAAATGACACGATTTTCCATAAACCAACCGAGAGGGCATACATCCGAGGGCGGTTTTGTACGTTGTTCGGTAGGCCCATAGAGCATCGTCTAATTTGGCTGACCAGTCTTTTCTAGATGTGGAAATAGTATTTTCTAAAATTCTTTTTATTTCTCTATTCACTACTTCGACTTGTCCGTTAGTTTGGGGGTGGTAGGCAGTGGAAAGCTTATGAGTAACGCCATATTTAGTTAGGATTTTTGAAAATTGCGCGTTACAAAAATGGGAACCCCTATCACTAACGATAGCGCGTGGCATACCAAAGCAAGAAAATAATTTTTTTAGGAAATTAACTACGACTCGGGCGTCATTTGCAGGAAGAGCTTGGGCTTCGGCCCAACGTGAAACATAATCAACGGCAACTAAAATGTACTTATTCCCGAAGCTAGAAGGAAAAGGGCCGACAAAATCAATCCCCCAGAGGTCGAAAACTTCGCACTCTAGGAAATAATTTTGTGGCATTTCATTTTTATTCGAAATATTCCCCGACCGTTGGCAACTATCACACCAACTCACAAAGGCATGCGCGTCTTTAAACAGGGTAGGCCAGTAAAAACCCGCGCTTAACACTTTGTGAGCGGTGCGAGCAGCTTGATAGTGCCCACCTGTCGGTCCTTCATGCAAATGTTTACTAATATCTAATCCTTCATCAAAAGAAACACACCTCCTGATCACTTGGTCGGCACAAATTCTGAAAAGATGCGGGTCCTCCCAAAAATAGTTTTTCAGCTCAGAAAAGAATTTTTTCTTTTGCTGAGATGAAAACTCTTTTGGGAGCACACGAGCCACTAGATAGTTGGCGATGCGGGAAAACCAAGGAGAAGTAGATGTGTTAATTATGAACAGCTTCTCATTAGGGAAATAGTCATTAAAAAAAATTTCGTCTAATTTTTCTATAAACGGGTTGTCTAGGCGAGAAAGGTGGTCGGCGGCCAAGTTCTCGGCACCTCGCTTATCACGGATCTCTAAGTCAAACTACTGGAGGAGTAAGACCCAGCGAATGAAGCGAGGCTTGGCATCCGTTTTAGAGAGAAGATATTTGAGGGCCGAGTGGTCCGTAAAAACAATAATTTTCGAAAGAGTAATATAAGGACGAAATTTGTCAAAAGCGAATACTACAGCTAATAGCTCCTTCTCGGTTGTGGTGTAATTTTCCTGTGCAGATGAGAGTGTTTTACTAGCGTAATAAATGGGGTGGAAGTTTTTGGAAATACGTTGACCTAGTACGGCTCCCACCGCATAACTACTCGCATCACACATTATCTCAAATGGAAGATCCCACACCGGAGCTATCATGATTGGGGCATTAACTAATTTTTCTTTTATTAAGTTGAAGGCAGCTAGAAAAAGGTCATCAAAGATGAATGGGGTGTCTTTTTCTAAGAGATGGGTAAGGGGCTTGGTGATTTTGGAAAAGTCCTTTATGAAACGGCGGTAGAAACCTGCATGACCCAGGAAACTTCTTATAGCTTTTATGTTCGTAGGTGGCGGTAGCTTCTCGATAACTTCTATTTTCGCAACGTCTACTTCAATACCCCTTTCAGAAATTTTATGTCCCAAAACTAACCCTTCCCTCACCATAAAATGACATTTTTCCCAATTTAAGGCGAGGTTAGTTTCTTCGCATCGCTCTAAGACTTTTTCAAGTTTCTCTAAGCAACTATCGAAGGAATTCCCGAATACGGAGAAATCATCCATGAAAACTTCCATAATGCTTTCTACGTACTTGTCAAAGATGGCAAGCATACATCGTTGGAATGTAGCTGGCGCATTGCACAATCCAAACGGCATTCTTCGGTATGCGAAGGTGCCGAAGGGACAAGTAAACATAGTTTTCTCCTGGTCCTCGGGGGAGATGGGGATTTGAAGATACCCCTAGAGGCCATCGAGAAAACAATAAAAGCTATGTCCGGAAAGTCGTTCTAAAATCTGATCAATGAACGGTAAGGGGAAGTGATCCTTGCGGGTGGCGTCATTCAACTTACGGTAATCTATACACATTCGTCATCCGGTCACCGTCCGAGTCGGGATTAATTCATTATTTTCATTACTTACTACCGTTATCCCTCCCTTCTTTGGTACTACCTGTACTGGGCCAACCCACTTACTATCGGATATAGGATAGATAATTCCTGCGTCTAACAATTTCATAACCTCGCCCTTAACTACGTCTTTTATGTTTGGGTTTATACGACGCTGAGGTTGTATAGAGTTACGTGAATTATCTTCCATTAAGATTTTATGAGTGCAGAAAGATGGGCTTATGCCCTTGATATCAGATATTTGCCAAGCAATAGCTTGGCGATGCTTTTGTAAAATTGAAAGAAGTTTATCCTTTTGTGCATCCGTGAGGTAGGCCGAAACTATGACAGGCAGCTTGGAGTCCTTTTCTAAGAAAGCGTATCGAAGGTGTTCTGGTAGTTCTTTCAGTTCCAAGGTAGGGGGGTCATCATATGAGATTTTAGAAATTTGTTCTTTTTCAAAAACTATGTCTTCATACACTTTTTTATATGTAAAATTAAAAGGGTTGTTGCTAGCGGCCATGGCGGCTTCATACAGCGATTCAGTTGGATAAGTAGAAGAGGAACAGAAATCAAAAAATTCTTTTTCAAAATCAGAAAGGCGGGTGGAGGATTCTTCACTTAGGTGTAGAGATTCAGTTGGAGGAGTAGGAGAGGAACAAAAATTGGAAAATTCTTTTTCAAAATCAGAGGTGTGAGAGAAGGATTCTTCACTTACGGTATCTATGAAAAAACATGAGTCAACATTAGCTAGTGTGTTCTTCATCGAGGGGGTGATAGAGAAAGTTACTTCATCGTCGCCTACTCGAAGGAAGAGCTTACCATTGCTTACGTCAATGATAGCTCGGGAGGTGGCAAGGAAGGGTCGGCCAAGGATCAGGGGAGCCTCGACGTCTTCTTCGATGTCCAAAATGACAAAGTCCACCGGGAAGATTAACTTGTCAACTTTGACTAGGACGTCCTCCACTATTCCTAACGGGTATTTGACTGATCTATCAGCTAGCTGGATACTCATGTGTGTGGGGTTGAGACTACCAATTCCTAACTTTTTAAACAACGAGAGGGGCATAAGATTAATACTCGCACCTAGGTCGGCTAAAGCGTTTTTGACAAAGAGATCACCAAAGACACACGGGATAGAGAAACTACCCGGGTCACTGATTTTCTTCGATAATCCATTTGTCAAAACCGCCGAGCACTCGGCATTTAACGTGATATGCGAAATGTTCTCTAACTTCTTCTTGTTGGTCAGGAGATCCTTAAGGTACTTAGCGTACTTCAACAACTGGGATATGGCTTCGTGGAAAGGCAGATTTATGTGGATTTGTTTAAACATTTCTAAAAAAATGGGTGTATTGATCATCCTGTCGTTGTTTATTAAGTTCTGAAGGGTATGGCGGGGATGGATTATTTTTAAACGTGGGTGGTGGAGTGAGTTGTTTTTCAAAAATAGGGGTGATAATTTCTTCGACATAGGGTGGAATTTTTAAAACGGGAATGAAGCTTTGATTTTTTAAAGCGGGAGCGGAGCTTGCCTCGGGTTCTTCACTTATCGTACCGGGAATTTTCTTCCCACTCCGAAGAGTTATAGTTTTCGCTTGCTCTCTCGGGTTGGGCTCGGTATTGGAAGGAAGAGACCCTACGGGTCGCTCAGAAATCATTTTAGCGAGCTGTCCTACCTGGTTTTCTAAATTTTTAACACTTCCAGTTAAGGTTCTAATCGTAGCGTCATTAGCATTTATGTATTTTGAAAACATTTCCTCCATATTTGGAGGTTTTGGAAAACTTTGAGGAGGTGGTGGTGGTGCAGAAAAATCACTTTGCGGCGGCGGGCGAATAGCATTCGATGGATTGCTCCACGAAAAATTCGGATAATTTCTTAACGCAGGATTATAACTATTCGGAAAATTAAAACCAGGAGGATGAAAATTTGCAGCAGAAAAATTATTAAAAGCAGTTCTTGGCATATTATTTACATAATCCAAATGTTCGGCGGGAGGAGTTGCAGATTCCCATACCTGAGGGGCGGAGTCAGCAGTCATCTCCGTAATTTTTTTGCTTAATATTTCAACTTGTAGTGCGAGTTGGGAGACGTTGTCCACTTCAAATAGACCTGCTGGTTTGTTTGGGCGGGTCCTAGGCACATTCCACTAGTAAGTGTTCATGGCCATGTCCTCAAACAGCTCAAGAGCTGCTTCCGGGGTCTTATGGTTTAAAGAACCGCCAGAAGCTGCGTCTATCATTTGCTTTGTGCTTTGATTTAGCCCATTATAGAACGTCTGCACCTGCAACCATACAGGCAGAGCGTGATGTGGGCATCTTCTTAATAATTCTTTAAATCTTTCCCAGGTTTCGTAAAGGGTCTCAGAGTCTATTTGTCCAAAGGCAGAAATGTCATTCCTAAGTTTTGCAGTTTTAGCAGGCGGAAAATACTTCGCCAAAAAATTTTCAGTTAATTGCGTCCAAGTAGTTATGCTATTTTTAGGAAGGGTGTTCAGCCACTGCTTAGCCTTAATTCTAAGAGAGAAAGGAAATAATCTTAGCCTAATAGCATCATTTGTGACACCATTTATCTTGAAGGTGTCACAAATCTCAAGAAAGTTGGCTAAGTGTGCGTTCGGATCTTCATCTTGAAGCCCGTCAAATTGCACATACTGCTGCACCATTTGAATTATGCTAGGCTTCAGTTCAAAATTATTATTTGCTATTGCAGGGCGAACTATACTAGATTCTGTACCCTCGAGATTCGGTCGTGCATAATAGGACATAGGCCTTTGCACGGCTTCCTCCACGTTGGGTTCTGCCATTCTTAAGGTAGAAAATGACTCGGAATCCTCAACCGGCACTTGGGTAGTAGGGCCTTGAAATCGCGATCTTCTCCGAAGAGTACGCTCAATTTTGTGGTCCAGGTCCAAAGTAACCGACGGACTTCCGCGGGTCATACACTATAAGAAGAGAGGAGAAGAAAGACTAGAAAATAAAAGAGCTAATGAAGTTTGTTTTTTTTGAAATAGAGTTTTTTATGTTTTAACTCCCGAACTTCCCAAGGGCTACCCGGTGAAGGGTTCGCAAGGTACTAGACAAGATAGTGGCATTTAGAACCACTTTTCCCTTTTCGAGAGAGTTGGGTGGTGTAGAAAAATTTGTGATGTGGGTTTCTATTAAGTAGGCGGTAATTAAAATCCAGCCATTTAACTCCGAGGGAGTAGGCGGAAAATAAAAGCTAACACTCACGCACTCTACAGAAAATAAACACACTCTACTGAAATAAAATCCTGCCAATTAACTCAAGTGAGTAGGCGGAAAAATAAAAATATGCACACTTGCTTAAATAAAATCCTGCCAATTAACTCAAGTGAGTAGGCGGAAAAATAAAAATACGCACACTTGCTTGAACAAAATCCAGCCAATTAACTCAAGTGAGTAGGCGGAAAAATTTTAAGAAGGAGGGTGAGAAAGAGAAGTGATAAAATTAATATATTCGTGTTTTCAATTTATCAACGAGCGTTGCTTCCCCGGCAACGGCGCCAAAAACTTGATTCTTTCTTAGATATCTGCAAGGAGAAAATAACCAAACTAACAATCCAACAAGGCAAGTATACCTATCGAAATGCAGCTAGGGGACACAAGTGTCGTATTAAAATCCGGGAACAGTTGAGTAAGCTTAATCACACGAAATCTATTATTTTATCGACGGAAAAATTAGGGTTTAGAAGAAAGCTAAGCGTATTAAAGGAAGAGAACTAGTTGCAATGAAAGAGAGCTACTTGCATGAAAAGATAAAGAGAGATAAAAGAGCGATTATACTAAAGCTTAGTAACGATGAGGGGAAAATGCACTCGATCAGAAATCACCTCGGCAAGAGTGGTTAGAAAAATACGATAAATAAACCTAAGCTAATTAGGGTAAAGGTCCTTGACCGTGGAGGTTCCATAAATATTGACACGCTTCTCTCGAAGGTCGTGCCTAACTGAGTTTAGGAATGTCCGACCGACTCTCGCCTAAATCGGAGGCCTAAAACTCGCTTTACGCGGTGAACCCCTCTATTGGATTTTACTCCAATCCGCGAGATTTGAACGTCTGCCTCTCTCGAGGGGTGCGAACAACTCCCTTTACTCTTGAGTGCTCATTTCAAACTTTCGGCCTCTCGGCTATCCCATAATGAAAGCAAAGGTGGAGAGTATATATCGATGATATACCTTCAACCCGTGATAAATCAAGAGTAATTCAAGGTTAAACCCTAAAAAGAAAAGGTACGATTTCAAAGCATCATAACCTAATCACTCGAACCTCGGATCATCAAGATCGAGTACATGGAGGATTAGTTAATCATGGTGAGGTGGAAGAGGGGGATGAGTAGAAGAAAAATAATGAAAACAAAGCAGAAAAGAAAAAGAAAACAACACTTTTTATTAATGGAAACATGGATCTTACAACTTGAAAACTAGAGATTACAAGTGCATGGAAGGTAAACAACACTATCATTAACATTATACTACAGAACGAAGCTAGGAACTAATACAGGGAAAGCATAAAGCTAGAGCTAAGAACTAAAAATAAAGAGACATGTTTAAAAAGTTCAAAAATACAAAGGACAGAACCTCCCCTCTAAATGCAAAAGGTGTCCCTGAACCCTTGGAGTTGGGCTCTATTTATAGATTTTTTCGGGTCGGGTCACGCCACCCTATCACGCCCGAGTCGGGCATGACCCTGGGGCGTGACACATTCGGTGCGACTTTTTCGGGCTGGAATTTAATTCTGGCGAAGTAGCTGAGGTAAACGCCCACAGGTCACGCCCTGGTAGGGCGTGTACCTGGGGCGTGTTCTTTGCGGCGTGACTTTGTTGAGCTGAAATTGAATGCTGGAGGTGACAGGCGGAATTGCTGAAGTACACGCCCATATGTCACGCCCGGGTCAGGCGTGACCCTGGGGCGTGACACTTTCGGTGCGACGGTGGAGCAGGAAAAACTAGCGTGTTGCGGCGATTCCTCGGAACCTGGGGACACGCCTCTGGAACACGCCGGTGTCGGATGTGACACGGCCGTGACAGAGGGTGTGTACAATAAGTTTCCACGAAATGAAGTTTCGGACCAATTGCTTCATTCCTCTGGGTTACACACCCGGGTAGGGCGTGACCTTGGGGCGTGTCACAGCAAAATTCGGCTGAAAGCCGTGAAAACTTGCAAAAAGCAGAAAAAACGCATTAGCGACAAAAATATATACAAAGGGGAATCAAAATAAGTACTTTACAAGACATGATTTGCTTTAAAACCCCGAAAATATCCTAATAAAATTGACTGCAAAACATATTATCAGCCCCTGTCTCCATGCCGGCGAATTGAACCTTCCCTGCTCACGGAAGTTATCCCTGTCTTGATAACCTCCCCCCTGCCCCTGAGGATGTCCTTCCTGGGGCTTCCAGACCAAACAGTTGTTCGACTCCCGCTGCCTCAAACTCGGGTTCTGTCCTTGATGCCCCTCACCTCTGGGCTCCTCCTCTCCTCTCTCTGCTCTCTCTGTCTTCCTGCTCCTGGCTCCTTCTCATCCTCCTCCTCCAACTTAGCCAACTTCTATTCCAACGCTGGGTTGGCTGCATCGATCTCTATCTTTTTCTCCTCCCTCTCCATCAGCTCCTAGAAATAGAGGGGAGACTCTCTTCAGCACAATGCTAAAGAAACTAGACCTTAACCCGAGGGGGAATACTAGCATCATGGTGTACCCCGACATCTCCTAGACCTGCAGAATATCCTCCTGGAACCTATCAACATAGAGTCCCAGTGTCTACTCTTTCTTCTGCTTGATGGCAAACAAGCACTCTGCCAACTTCTTTCTCTTCTTTGACATCAAGAACCTTAACAAGAACACTCGGCGCAAATCCTCAAAGTACTAAACAGAGCTTGCAGGGATTTGGTGGAATCTGACCCTCGCCTTCTCCTTTAGAGTGATGTCAAAGAGCTGATACTTGAAGGAATCTGACATCTGCCTTATGGAAATGACATTCTCGGACCACTGCATATGTTGTACGGAGTCATCTCTGCCTGTGTAGTAGGACATGTCAGGCACTCAGAACCCATCTAGAACCAGGGCCGAGATGATTAGCTCGATAAAAGGGCTTCCACCCACCACCTATAGAGAGGGTAAATCTCGGGATATCGGCTCACTGATTCCCTCAACACTAGCATGCCCGAGTAAGAGCTCCCGCCCGGTGACATCCATCTCACCAGCCTCTGTCAGAACCTCCTTTCTAGGATGCTGCCCAGCAGCATTCTCTCCCAACGACAGAGCTACAACCAATGGAACCTGAGGCATCTCCCACTCGCTCCTTACCGAGAATGCCAAATGGATGGTCTGTAAGACTTCCCGCCTGAAGTCTTCTAGCATCGACAACCATCACTCCACTCGCCTGTGGTGGAGAACCTCTTGAGCTTGCTCCTTCCTCCTCACCTCTAGACATGAGACTAAGCCTGAGATTTTCTACTATCAGCTACGGTCCACGCTCTTCGCACCAGAAATATTGGAACCAAAAATTGGCCCCAACGAGAGTTCAGGCCATGGGGTGTAGCTAATACCTACTTCTCTCAAACCCAGACCCCTGACCAGACAGAAGGAACCAAATAACTGACCCTAAGCTACAACACGGAGGTCCCTCCACTAACCCGAAAGATTATATAGCGCTTTTGTCCTTAGCCAAGTGTTGAGCTATGGGTACCTCAAAGCACTACAAGACTTCAAAAATTGAGAAAGCTTGCCTTCTGAGGTAACCTGTGGGTCAATTTATAGATTTCCAGTATCTGGTCTGCCAACATCATAATTTTGCTGTTCAAAAAAGATATATTTAGCCCCAAATGGCCTGCTAATAGCCAAACTCCACTATTCTGAGGAGCTAAATGCAGACCTCCAAGGGTATCCAGGTAAATTTACCTGTGTACCCTACTATAGCGTTGAGTGGAGAAGCATCACTCAATGTCTGGGACTGCGGCATTGAGTGGAGAAGCATCACTCGACGCCAAGAACTACAGCGTTGAGTGGAGAAGCATCACTCAATGCCAAGAACTACAACATTGAGTGGTAAAACACCACTCAACGCCAAACTTAGAGGCTTGTCGCTGAACTATGTGCAAACCTTCCCGCAAGACCTGGACAGGAAGAAATCTGCTTCAAGGGACTAGGGCATTGAGTGGGGAAGCATCACTCAGCGCCAAGGACTAAGGAGTTTAGTTGAAAAGCATAACTCAACTCAGGAACTGCGGCGTTGAGTGGAGAAGCATCACTCAATGCCAAGAACTATGACGTTGAGTGGTAAAACAACACTCAACGCCAAACCCTAGAGGCTTCCCACTGACCCGGGTGCAAACCTTCCTACAAGACCTAGGTGGGAACCATTTCGCTTCAAGGTACTAGGGAATTGAGTGGATAAGCATCACTCAACGCCAAGTACTAAGCCGTTGAGTCGAAAAGCATCACTCAACGCCAACTCTGCGGGATAGGGCATTGAGTGGAGAAGGATCACTCAATGCAAAGGACTAAGGCATTGAGTGGAGAAGCATCACTCAATGCCAACCCATAGGGTCTAAGGCTTTGAGTGGAGAAGCATCACTCTACACCAACTCTGCGGGCTAAGACATTGAGTCGAGAAGCATCACTCAACGCCAAGGATTAAGGCATTGAGTGGAAAAGCATCACTCAACGCCAACTCTGAGTGTTATGTCGTTGAATGGAGAAGAATCACTCAACTCCAACCCCTAGGGTCTCCCGCCGGCCAGGGTGCAAACCCTCCCATATGCCCTAGGCGGGAATCCTTTCGCCCGCACTACTCACCTGACCCGATTAGATTAAAGCTTACTCAAACCCAGGGTCCTTGGCCTTTGGGTCTCACTCAGCGAATGTAGGGGTTGTACAGTAAGGTGACCTAGGGCAGAGAACTATGGATGGTGGAGAAGAATGGATATGGTGCCCCCCCCCCCCCCCGTAGGATTTGCGGCAGAATAGAATTTGGATCCAGAAAATGCCAGAATTTGCGCTTAACTGCAAAAACTACTAAAATTTGGTCACACGCGGTTGAATGCAATTGTGCATTTGAAATGTATGATATTAATCCATAAAATTTCCATATATGTACAACATTCAGCCTATGTGATTTTACTTACACACAGTCAAAATACTGTGCGCAAACAAAAACGCGCGGGCCGAGACAGAACACATATTTTCTGACCAAAGAGCTACTTGTGCGATTTCCTTCTCGCACATTTGAAATCAACTATGCGTAAAGGAACTGCATGAGTGCAATAAACAACAACAACATTCAAGCCTTTATCCACTATAGTGGGGAAATGCACGAGTGCAATAAATCATAAAACGCACAGTCATGTGATTTACTCTGGCACGGTCGAAATTGACCATGCACAAACAAAATGCACGAGTGGAGGCAGAACCCCACATTTCAGCATAATGACTGCATACGGGCAAAAGTCCAATGTGTGAAGGAAATTCATACGATCGTGCGAACAAGTGATCATGATGATCAAGATGATAATGGTGCCGCGAATGGGTAAAACTCCTATGTGTGAAGGGAAAACACACAGTCATGCAAAATGCAGAGAACTCATCAAACAAATTGGGCTTTGCCCCTGCGTGTACAAAACCACAACTCTTTGGTCGCATGTTACCGACAAGTGCATGTAACTATCACAAGATGAAAAAAAGAGATGAGGAGCATCTTGTGCTTACTTCCAACGAATAAGTGCGCAATTACACATCATAACGAGCTAAAAGGGCACTTCAAGTAAGAACTAAGATTAAAGTAATTATGAGTGATAACGTACTAAAAGTCAAGTACTAGAGTGCAAAACCGAGCCCATATAAGCCTGAAAACCCTAGATAAGTCAGACTTATTAGGTGCCAGAAAGAAACATTTACTCCACCCCCTCCCCAAATTGATGTTCCCTCTTCATCGACTCTAGAGCCATCTAATAATCCAAACCAGACACTTAATTCTTTGCATGCATTATAACTATCAACATTTATTCTTCCAGAGTCCACTATCTTATAAATATCTGAGTAAGATAACTTAACTATCTCAACTCTACCTTTATCTCGTAAAATAATCCCTCATCCAAATACTATTCCTACTTCCTCCACTGTCTGCATCTTCTCCCTTCAACCTATATTCTATCATACTTCATGCAGTACAGATAGCTACTAGGACAATTTCAAATCTTATGAGTGAGCATGCTTCTCAAATTCAAGGCACCTTTGAGCACATGCAAACTCAAATTGATGAGTTCGTAGTATCTGTGTAGTCCATATAATTAAGAATATCTTCCTTCTCTGTGACTAATTCATTCTTAACCTCCCTTCTAATTAAGTTTAAGAAGGGGGAGATTTTGGAGGAAGATTAGATCAAGGATGAAGATCAGATAGACCAGGAAAGAGAGTAGGTAGATGCATAACAGGGGAGAATGAGTATGCTGAACAAACTTTAATGCAAATTGAGGCTACACACAATCAAGGGGAATTAGTTACAGCTACACCTCAAGTTACTGAACATGCTATAGCATAAGCTCATGGGGAGCTTAAAGAGAATGAAAATGATGAAAAGGAAAAACCACTGGTATTTGCCAAATGATCTGAAAAGGTTCGATACTCTAAATAGGGAAAGCAAGCTCAATATTCTAAAAGAGAAGTACATATTCAATATTTTAAAAAGAGGAAGTTGCCACTCAAGGAAGTCTGCAACAAGTTAAAGATATAATAAAAATGACCAAAGGAAGTTACAACATTCTTCTAATACCTCTGCCAGATGAACCAGTTGATAAAAAAAAATAAGAAACAAAAGCTAAATGTTGTTGCTACATTTGTAAAGGGTAAAGCTATGATTAGATATGAGGATGGCAAAGAAGAAATCAGAAGGATTGTTGTTGAACTCAGGAAAAGAGGCAAAAATCTTAACTAGGTATATCCAAATGCTCTTTGAGACTGGGAAAGGCAAGTTAATGTGTTGGATTTTCTTTAGAAACATCTTGATTACTAGAAATTCAAAGATTTATTTAATTATTATGAAAGAATCAAGGAAAAACTGCGACTCAACCTATACAATTATCTAGCTGTACATTTTCATTAGAGCTCAATATTAAAAAAACAGATGGTAATTTTATAACATTGCAACTATTCTTTGTTCTTGCTTCCATGAAATCATTTTATGACTATGTATTACTATATTTTCTATTCATTTATTATGTTGTAAAAGCACTTGAAAGTCATGTCAAATTTGTTAAGCTAAATATGGGAGATTGTTGGGAAAAACTTTATGATTTAATTTAACAAATTATTTATAAGTGAGTTTACATTCTAGGATAATTACCCATGTTGTATAGAGAGGATAATTTGATCATAGATGTCCTAAGATATCAAGCAAGACAAGGTCATGAGAAGGGCAAGTTGAAAAGTAGAAGAAAATCAACTAAGGCAAAATATGTGTCGACTAGAAGTTGATGCAATGTCAACTTGAAGTCAACGTAGCTCTTAGTGGTTGTAGATGTTGAAATTTTCCGCACCTTGAAATGAGTAGGGGTTATCTCAACTTAAGTCAGTCATATCCAGAAAACACAAGCAGCAACAAGAGCCTTTATTGATTAACAGCAATCTTCTTTACAAAGCGAGACATACATGGCGAGACATGTTTCACCAAAACAAACACAGGGAAAGCAGAGACAATTACAAAGACAATTCAACACAAGCCGCACGGACTGCAACACGAAGCCGCCGGTCTACTGTTGTGGAGTCCGCACAATCTGCCAGGTCGCCAGATTGCAACCCAAGCCGCGCGGACTATCCCTTATTCCAAAGCTAGCTCTAGCCGCTGATCTGCAAGCCTCCTAACCGCGAGGTCGGCTAGCTGCCAGACCGCACAAGCTGCGATGCTTAATAGAACAGTGCGCCTGAAGTAGGCGTGTAACACCCCAAAGTCCATTTAGGTTTCAGGTGGGGTGACACGGCCTGGGACAAAGGCGTGTCCCAGGGCGTGTCGTACCTGGCTTCAGGAGTTGGGTTCCTGGTCGATGAATTTTCATTCGACAAAGTGTTTGGGTGGTCACGCCCCGTACCACGGGCGTGACATGGGGCGTGTCCCCTCGGTTCGACGATTTTGCTTGTCGATCGTCGATCGGCGATCGTCGCGTAAGGGACATGGCCTGTGATACGGGCATGTCACAGGGCGTGTCAGCATGGTCGACGATCTCTGCCCGATGACTCTGAGCTGGGGCGTGTCTGGTACCATGTCATGGGCATACAGCTTGGGACATGGGCGTGTCCCAGGGCCGTGTGAGTCTCGGGTGATTTTGAGATGGTGCTGGGTGAAGTACACGTGTGGCTAACACGGGCATGTCAAGTATGACACGGGCGTGTATGGTGTGACACGGGTGTGTCACACGGCCATGTATTGGCCGTGTGCGGATTGAATGCTTGCTGCTAAGGCCCTTATAGGCCAAGTGAATCGTGGTTGGATTTCATATGTGGCCGGCCTGCGTGCCGATGTACGAACCTATATATGCGTAAAAAGAGAAACCTATAAGGCCTTAAGGCCATGTGTGTGTGGGTTGTATACATTCCTGGTTTTGGATATATAAATGTAGAATTTATGTATTAGTGGACATTCCTGGAGTTGAGTTCATGCAACTTAAAAATGCTGCGCTAGAATGGATTGGGTTAAGGATACGAATAGAATTTAATCACCACAAGTAATTCTGTCACTTGTATGTGACATATGGCGTGGGGCCCCGGCCGGACCCACCGTTATATGCCATGTGACGAGTGGGGGTGTTACAAGGCGACTTATTGAACCCCGAACCAAGTTGCCAAAGAGAAGACCGTTTGGTCGCTATCCTCGACCTGCTGTTTACCGTCTGTTGCTTAACCGCAGAGACCGCACTATCCCTGACCACAATCAGAGCCAAGTCCTGGCTTTTTAGCGCTATCCGCACAACCTGCACAATACAACCCGGTCAACTCAATCAAACCACGTGGACACAAAAGTCCAGTCCGCAGCAACTGTTGCGAGCTCACTTACTGTTCACTCATGCATTAGGTTCTATATTACTGATGTGACAAGGGTCCTATATATAGGCATGATGAGGAGTGTGTTCACCGCCCTAGCCGATAGGATTACCGCCACATCCCGCAGCAAGAACACGTGTATCCGCAAGACCCGTGGATACACTTCAGTCCGCCGGTACCTTGTGTAGGATAACCAATACGCCAATGCATCACCAAGGCCGGACACATCGCCAGTCTGCCTTGTTGTCAAAAGCCAAGCCAACGCCATGGATTCACTAAGGCCGGACACATCACCAGTCTGCCTTGTCGCGAAAGGCCAAGCCAACACCAAAGCTTCACCAAGGCCGGACAGCAACACCAGTCCTCCTTATTTCCAAAGGCCAAGCCAAGATCGCCACAGCCAAACTCTGCAACAGTTGTCCGCCTATCCGCAGACACGGCTCCAGTCTGTTTATCCCGAGCCCACAACCTCGTCATCAAGGCAACTACCGGACTCAGCAGACACAACTCCAGTCCGCATATACTGCGGATACCTCCAGTCCGCATATCCCGCAGACTTCCACAGTCTGCATATCCCGCAAACTGCTCTAGTCCGTTTAACCTGAGTCCACGACCATGCCAGCAAGATAGCTGTCGGGCTTAGCGGACCTAGCTCCAGTTCGCACGCAGTTGCGGACACAATCTCTAGTCCTCTCTACCCAAACTTTCAACCAAGAAACAAAGCACTTCTGCTGAGCTAGGCAGACTGAGACACAGTCTGCACTCCACTACACGATCTCCTCGGACTAAGCCAAACCTGGACTTGGTTCAGAACCAACCAAGTATACACCACTGGCCACAAGGTCCAGTCCGTATTTAGTGGCGGACACAGGAACCAGTCTGCCTGCCTTGGCCAACTCCAACACCTGTCCGCGCTAACGGGCGATCTCTGCGACTTCCACTTACCGCTTCACCAGAGTAAGACCAAGGCTTCTGCCATGCCGGTCTGCCGAGCTCTAGTTCTTCAGTCTGCTTGTTGTCGGACTCCGCGGATAGAATTGCTATCCGCCCGGTTACTTCCTGGGATCCCACTACTTGCAGAGCATAAGCCAGCTTAGCAAACCGCCACTGCTGGTCGCGTATTCTGCGCTAACTGACCACCCCGGCCGCCACAGAACAAGCTGTCTGTACCAGCCCCGCCGACCTGGCTGTCCGCCAACCCTGTCTGCGTAGTTTGCACTGATAGGTTACCCAAGTACTCCATTCACCCACTTTCACTTCACAATTTTCAACACTCCCCCTTGAACTGAGAAGTGGTGAATAACTCCAGCAACATTTGTAACCTTGCACCTGGTCCCTCCGATAGCGCCTTCGAGGAGATGTCCAAAATATAGTCCTCACCCCACATATCATGGACCATGAGGGAGCCCTCCAGCATCTCCCAAAAGGATCCATACTTCCCTCTGCCTTGTTCTTCAGCTTCAACCTCCACTCGTGCATCACAGGAGTATCGCCACCAACCTTGAGCACAAGGGCCCAAGCCTCATCACCTCTGAGAGTAGTCACCTCCTCAACTCTGGCATCATCAACCTCCTTGACTCTAGAGGTGTCATCACAGCTAGAAGGTACTTGCTCGATCTAAGGGCTTGTAAGAAAACATGGGACCAAGCTAGACGTGTTCCCTTCGCTATAACGAGCTGGTGGGTTATTGATCCTCTTTGATCTTCGAAGAACCTGATCACGGCTAACAACCTCCGCTGCTTCTCCTGAACAAGCTCTATTCCTGGGCAAACCTGGAATAATGCTCCCCTTGCTTCCTGAATAAGAAGCCACTGCACTGGAACCAAAAGCACCTGGAGCAACGCTCCCCTGCTACCTGAAATAGAAGCCTCCGCTCTCGAACAAGAAATACCTGGAACATTGCTCCTCCTGCTTCCTGAACCGGAGCCTCCGCCTTTGAGCCAAAATCACCTAGAGCATCGCTCCCCCTACTTCATGACCCTGACGTCTTTGCCCCGGAGCTAGAATAACTTGGAGCTCCTGGTGACTCAGGCAGCTCCCACTGAACCTAAGCAGTAGCCTCCTTCAGCCCACCATCTGACCTGCTCATCTCTAGCTCCATATATGATCTATCCCAATATGATGTTAGCTCATCAAATACAACGTCTCTCGACACGATGAGACTCCTCGTAGGAGGATCCATACACCTCCATCTTCTCCTCTGCTCATCATACCCAACAAAGACTATCTTCATCTTGAGAGCATCTGGAGCATGTACGTAGTAGTAGATCCAAACACCAGTAGGTTCTTTACACTGTGTAACACCCCCTATCCATTACATAGCATATAGAAGTAGGTCCGGTCGGGGCCCGACGCCATATAGCACAGACAAACTGGAAGGTTACACAATGGAAACCATCCTGCCAATAACCAACGTCCTACACAGAGTACATTCTAGTGGAATCAATTTAAAAGTTGCAAATAAAGAACTCAGCTAACAGCATGAATGTCCACTATAAAAACCCAACTGAAAGTCCACCTAGTGTCAACTACCTTCACCTATGTGGGCGGAATAGGTGACTTGCAGCGTTTTTGCTGAATTAAAGTTGTACCTGCACAAGAGAACAAAACAACACAGCATAGAAAGGACACAAGCAAATTATAGTGGTTCCCCGATTTGGGTACATCCACTTTCCCCCTTCGACCTATCTCCCAACCAGGGACGACTCGGTCACTTCACCAACAGGATTGAAATCTAATCCTTGCACTAACGGAAGGAACCCTTCCACACGTAGGAGTCACCACTCCCACAACACGGGTTGCACCCAACCCTTATAACTAGGAACCAACGTTCCTTTACAACAAAATAGAAAATAGATTGTATAAGAAATACAAAAAATTTATGGTGACTAAGGTGTCCCTCTTCGTTCGATGACGTGTTCTTGAAGTCAACGAAGAGTCCACAACCCTAGATCTCACTTGGAAAGAATCTCCCTGAAACCGGTGGTGGCTTGGTTCTCGGGATCGGCGTCGACAACGGCATGCTGCGGCTGTTCTTTGGAGATTCAAACTTCGTAGCAAAGCTAGCAAGATCGTCCAACGGTCACACTAGGATCGATCTTCTCGATCGATGCGAAAGGGGAAGGTTTTCCCGATCAACGAATCAAGAGACAAAGGATCTCTGGTTAGATGCGTGAGACGCTGTGCTTGGCTGAGCTTCTGTCGCCGGAAGATCTGGAAGCAACCACGATCAAAGCCGGCGATCTACTGGACGAGCGGAGATAATGGCGGCGGAGAAGTTTTGCGATCTAGGTCACGTTGGCCGCTCGGATTTTTTTTTTGTATTCGTATTTTTCTGTGTCTCGTACTGTTCAAAAGTACGCGTGTATTTATACAGTAGAATACTCTTTTATGACCGTTGTGGGTCCCACCAGAAGAAACCCTAAAACGGGTTCAAAATAGCTCCAGCAGCTGAGTCCGGTCCAGCGGGTTCCAGAAAATCGCCTAAGGCAAAATCGGCGAGAATCGAAGGTGATTCCTGACGATTCGGCGAGAATCACTAGTGATTCTCGCCGAATCACTTGGTGATTCTCGACGATTTTGACTTAGCGCCAGATTTGCACGCTCTGATTTAGCCGTAAAGAGTCGGCGAGAATCAGCCAGTGATTCTCGACGATTCGGCGAGAATCACTTGGTGATTCTCGTCGATTGTTACTGAGACGATTTTTTGTCTTTCCACCCATGAGCTACTCTTTGACCCATCCTTACTCCTTGTCTGCTCTTGCATTATCACAGCCCTGTACTTGAAAATAAGTACAGTCCAATAGAGAGAGTATACGTAGGCCAACACACTGATCTGCTCAACGAGGGATTACGTCGCGCAGACCCGTGTATATTGACCTACTGCACCCTGACATTGGTGTGTACTTAGCATGGAATAACTGCAAGCACAACTTAAAAGATTTCATCAAATACATTGTCTATTTACCTTAGCTTGTTTAGGGGCTTCTTCAAATCAGGTACGTTGTGGATACAATACCCAACAATCTCCCCCTATTTGACGAAGCGTAAACCCTACAAGCTAAGGTGAATAGAGCGTATGGGAATGCAAATCCTAAACTTAAAATTGAGTTGAGATAGATATTCATTACCAATACCAATTTCTCGAGAGCAAACTTGGAGCCACCTTAGCCTTAGCCGAAAGGGTAATCTCCCCTTTTTCGTCTTCTGCAAATCTGGGTCTGTTGCATTTGACCACTTGCTCCCCCTCAGTTCTTGCACCTGTTCTCACACTTGAGTTCCTGGCAGAGGCTCCCCCTAGATGCACGAGCCTGGAGCCTCTGTAGTCTTCATTCCTCATAGTTTAGCATCCCCAATTCAGTTTTGAAAAGACTGAACTTGGCTTCGTCTAAGGCTTTGTGAAAATATCTACAATCTGCTTGTCCGTGGGGACATAATAGAGAGAGATGTCCTTGTTCTCCACGTGCTCCCGAATGAAGTGGTAGCGCACTTCAATATGCTTCGTTCTGCTGTGCAAAACCGGATTGTTGGCAATTGCAATTGTACTGGAGGAGTCGCAGTACATTGCTACTTCCTTGAACTGAAGGTCATAGTCGCCTAACTGGTTTCTGATCCATAGGAGTTGTGCGCAACAGCTGCCTGCCGAGATGTACTCAGACTCTGCTGTGGAGGTTGCAACACAATTCTGCTTCTTACTGTTCCATAAGATAAGCCTTCTGCCGAGGAATTGACACGTCCCGGAAGTGCTTTTCCTATCATCCCTACTCCCTGCAAAATTAGCATCTGAAAAACCTATTAGCTCGACATCATTGTTTCTCGGGTACCACAAGTCAAGATTGGGAGTATCTTTAAGGTATCTTAGAATTCACTTTGCAGCGACATAGTGAGATTCCTTAGTGTTCACCTGATATCTGGCACAGACACATGTGGAGAACATGATATTCGGTCTACTGGCAGTAAGGTAGAGCAGGGATCCAATGATGCTCCTGTATTTGGTTTCATCGAAAGGTTTACCTTTCTCATCCTTATCAAGAGACATAGTGGATCCCATTGGAGTCCTCATAGAGGTTGCATTCTCCATACCGAATTTCTTGAGGAGTTCATTTGTGAACTTCGTCTGAGAGATGAAGATTCCATCCTCAGACTGTTTCACTTGAAATCCCAAGAAATACTTTAGCTCTCCCATACTGCTCATTTCAAACTTTCCTTGCATAATTTTAGAAAACTTTTTGCAAAGATTGTTGTCCGTTGAGTTGAATATAATATCATCGACATAGATTTGCACCAGCAAAATCTTGCCTTTGACTTCCCTGAGAAACAATGTCTTATCTATTTTACCTCTAGAGAACTTGTTCTCAAGAAGAAAACTAGATAAAGTCTCATACCATGCTCTTGGAGCTTGTTTTAAACCATATAGAGCTTTATTAAGAAAATATACATGATTGGGATAAGTAGGATTGACAAAACCTGGGGGTTGAGCGACGTATACTTCCTCTTTCAGGTCTCCATTCAAGAATGATGATTTCACATCCATTTGATAGACTGTGAATCCTTTGTGCGAAGCATACACCAGGAACAATCTGATTGCCTCGAGCCTTGCACTGGTGCAAAGGTCTGGTCGAAGTCAATCCCCTCCTCCTGTCTGTAACCTTGAGCCACCAGCCTGGCCTTGTTCTTTATGATGACACCATGTTCATCCAGTTTGTTTCCGAAGATCCACTTGGTGCCAATCACATTCTGCTTTTGTGGTCTGGGAACCAGCGTCCAAACGTTGCATCGTTCGAATTGATGCAGTTCATCTTGCATGGACAAAATCCATGCCGCATCTTTGTTCGCCTCGTCGAACTTCTTTGGCTCAACCTGTGACAGGAAGCTACGATGCAAAATCTCGTCAATAGTACCTCTTCGAGTTCTGACACCATCACGAGGATCTCCGATGATCTGATCTCTAGGATGATCCCTCACGTGCCAGAGCTCTAGAAGTCTGGCGTCTGGAGCTTCGACCACTTCTTGGGCTTCTCGTTCTTCTAAGAGATTTTCTCCATTTTGATCTTCAACATTCCCAGGTGACGTTGAGGTGGAAACTTTGACGTACTTAGGAGTTTCGTCTTTAGCGGACTCATCGAGACACAGTTGTTCAAGTCGTGCACCTGCATCTTCAAGAATACCACTGGAAGAATTGTTGTTAAGCAAGATTCCTTCATCAAATACAACATTAATTGATTCTTCCACCACTAGGGTTTTCTTATTGAAGACCCTATACGCCCAACTGTGGGAACTATAGCCCATGAATATGCCTTCGAAGCATTTTTCACCAAATTTAGTACGCGGGTACTTCCCATTGTTCAGTGTATAACATCTGCAACCAAAGATCCTCAAATAGGACATGGTTAGTTTCCTGCCTTTCAGTAGTTCGTAGGGCGTCTTACGATGACTTTTGTTGATCAATGCCCGGTTCTGAACATGACAAGCCGTATTGACCGCCTCAGCCCAGAAGTATTCTGGGAGTGAAGCGTCATTCAACATTGTCGTGCAGGCTTCAATGAGTGTTCTATTTCTCCTCTCCGCGACTCCGTTTTGTTGAGTAGTGTGCGGGGAGGAAAACTCATGAAAGATACCAAGTTCTTCACAGAACTCTGTCATAGTACCCGACTCGAACTCTGTTCCATGGTCACTTCGGATTTTGACCACTGAGCAGTTAAGTTCGTTCTGGATCTACTTGACAAAGCTGGTGAAGATGTCAAACGTATCAGACTTGCGTTTTAAAAAGAACACTCAGGTAAACCGAGAGTGATCATCTACAATCACGAGCGTATAAGACTTCCCTCCTAAGCTATGAACTTGTATTGGACCAAACAAGTCCATGTGAAGAAGATAAAGACATCTGGAGGAATCTTTGTCTGAGATGCCCTTAAAGGTAGCCCGAGTCTGTTTGCCCATCTGGCATGCAGGACAGGGACTATCTTTGATACACTTAATAATGGGAGCATCCCTCACTAAATCTTTGGAAAATATCATATTAATTGTCTTGTAATTAATATGTGTCAATCTCTTGTGCCATTGTTCACAAAGAGATGCACTGCCTTTTGCTACTAGGCATACGGGGGTAGATGAATCTAAGCTAAGAAAATCTAAGCAGAATATATTTCTGCTCCTAATGCCTGATAATACTGTCTCAGAAGAGGCACATGATATTATCAGGCATTTATCTTTGCAGAACTTAACATCATAACCTTTATCACATAACTAACTTACACTGATCAGGTTATGGTTTAACCCTTCAACATAAGCCACGTCGGTGATAGAGATTATACCGTTGTAAATCATACCGTAACCTCGGGTGACTCCTCGATCTGAACCCCCAAAGATGACTTTGGGTCCATTCTCGACTGGAGTGTAGTCACGCAGCAGGCTTCTTGTCCCAGTCATATGCTGGGAGGATCCACTGCCCAAGTACCATATTGGAGTTTTGGTGGCCTTTGGACATTCCTGCAAAACAAAATTACTTTCCTTAGGAACCCAATCGAACATGGGTCCTAGATTCTTGGTTAGCATACTCCCCCTCGGGTGGTTAACCCTACGAGTGGTCGGCCTCGCATTGCTAACATAAGGAGTCTCGTTATACCTCGGATTAAACCAACAATCCACGGCAAAGTGACCGACTTTGCCACAACACCAACAGTCAAATCTGTTGTACCTCTTCCTAGGCTCCTGCTTTACCCTGGGAATGGTGGGTGCAGCCGGGGCCTTGGATCTGGAGGTGGAGGCATCATAGTGATTGCAGTCACATGACTTCTTCAACTTCTGTTCCTTCAGTATAACAGGCTTGGCTTTTGGTTCCTGCTTTCTATTATGGCCGCTAGAGAATTGACCATAATTTCCCATGTGGATTTCCTCATAAGGTGCCTTGAAGACATTCTCACCGAAGTTGCGGGGAAAAGTCCAACCATCATATCAGCTCTTTGTCTTTGCAACCGAGGGCCGGAAATGATGACCAAAGGTTGACTCAAAGTCATGTTGGTTGCAGGGAAAGCTAGGCTTTTTGAACGCAACAGGACTGAGTGGGGCCTTTCCCTTTTCAGCAGCAGAGGCCTTCTTGGCGGCCTTATTCTTTCTCTGGTTCCTGTTTCTCCTGGATGAGGAACCAGATACCCCTACATGCTCCAAGCCAGCTCCTTTGGCCTGAGCAGAGAAGGTATCAACTAATGGAAGAACTGTTTTTGGCAAAGAGAAGCTCTTGACGATCTTCCTTTCTGCCGCAAGTTGTTCTTCCAACTTGTCGACTTCCTCCTGCTTAAGATCAAGGAGCTTAAGAGACTTTGAATGCTTTGAAGTCAGGTCTAGGTGCTCCTGTCAGAGAGAGATCAAACTGGTGATCTCTTCCCTTAGGGAGACACACTCACCCTTAAGGAAACTCACTTCCTTTTTCACAGCCTTCAATCTCTTACGGCACTCCTCGAAAGTGTTAAGCAGAAGCTCATACTTCTCGAGGAGCTCCGCTTCACTGGCCGAAGGGCTATCCTCAGGGTCATCATCCTGAGACTCAGGATCAGATTCAGAGTCGGAGAGAGGGGTGTGAGCTTTTACCTTCCCAAAAAATGGGGGGCATTCTCCTTCTGAGTCGGAGCGACCCACCAGCCCGAAGTAGGCTTCCTCGTCATCACTGGAGTCTGAGGAATCAGACTCACTCAGTGTCTTTGGATTTTTTGCGATGTAGCTCCTCTATTTCTTCTTATCTCTAGAGGACTTGTGCTCCTCTCCCTTCCCCTTATCTCTCTTGCCTTGGTGGCAATCGGCCGCGACGTGTCCTGGCTTATTGCATCCAAAACAAATAATGTCAGAGGAGCGATGTTTGTTCGGTTTAGAAGCATACCTTTCAGAAGAATAATTTTTCTTCTGATGCCTGGAGGAGCCATCTCTCTTTCTTTGATTCCTCATCTTGAGGAACTTCTTGAATTCTCGGGTGATGAGGGAGAAATCGTCCTCAGACAACTCTGAGCTGGAGGAGCATGGCTCGGAGTCCTCATCCTCATCCTTTTTCCCGGCACGGTATGAAACCGCACCCTTGCCCTTCCTGGAGTGAATGGCTTTTAGGGCCACAGTCTTTTCCTTGGCTGCAGCCTTCTCTGCTTCTTCTTCTGCTTTCCTGGTGTTCAGTTGAAGCTCATAGGACATCAGCTTCCCAAACAGAATTTGCGGGTCTGTTTCAACAAGTCTGCCAAACTCTCGGATGGCGCAGATCTTTGTGTCTCATTCCTTAGTAAGGGACCTAAGGAATTTATCATTAAGTTCACCATCAGTGAACACTCTTCCATATCCTTTGAGGGCATTGAAAATCTTGAGAAAGTTCTCGAAGGTGACTCTGATCTCTTCCTTAGGCCCTTGTCTGAAGGCCTCATATTTCTGGTTCAGGAGGGATCTCCGATCATCCGTCACTTCATCAGTGCCCTCCATTAGGATAATCGGGCAGTGCCAGATCTCCTTTGCTGTCCTGCAGTTGCAGAAGTTCTGCATCATTGAGTCATCGACCGCGCTGACCAGAATGTTCTGCGCCTTCTTGTCAAGTCCCACCAGCACCATCTCCTCCTTGTCCATTTCAGAAATTTTCTTTAGCACTTTCTTGGTAGGTTCAATGGTGGAGGCCTTAGTGGGGACATAAGGTCCCTCCTCCACGATCATGAAGAGTCGAGGATCGACCGCTTCCTTGTAGAACCTAATCCTTTCATTCCAGATAGGAAAGTTTAGCCTAGTGCACACTGGGATTTTGCATGTGTACTTGAGTCCGTCCATAGTAGAAGTCTGCCTTCTTCTTAACACTAGTGGCAGGAACTTACTCAAGGTGTGAACCTTTTTGATGAGCAACCTCGCTCTGATACCACTTGAAAGTCCACCTAGTGTCAACTACCTTCACCTATGGGGGCGGGAATAGGTGTCTTGCAGCGTTTTTGCGGAATTAAAGTTGTACCTGCACAAGAGAACAAAACAATACAGCATAGAAAGGACACAAGCAAATTATAGTGGTTCCCCGATTTGGGTACATCCACTTTCCCCCTTTGACCTATCTCCCAACCAGGGACGACTCGGTCACTTCACCAACAGGATTGAAATCCAATCCTTGCACTAACGGAAGGAACCCTTCCACACGTAGGAGTCACCACCCCACAACACGGGTTGCACCCAACCCTTACAACTAGGAACCAACGTTCCTTTACAACAAAATAGAAAATAGATTGTATAAAAAATACAAACAACTTATGGAGACTAAGGTGTCCCTCTTCGTTCGATGACGTGTTCTTGAAGTCAACGGAGAGTCCACAACCCTAGATCTCACTTGGAAAGAATCTCCCCGAAACCAGTGGCGGCAAGAAGGGCGGCGGCTTGGTTCTCGGGATCGGCGGCGACAACGGCGTGCTGCGGCTGTTCTTTGGATATTCAAACTTCGTAGCACAGCTAGCAAGATCTTCCAACGGTCACACTAGGATCGATCGTCTTGATCGATTCGGAAGGGGAAGGTTTTCCCGATCAACGAATCAAGAGACAAAGGATCTCTGGTTAGACGTGTGAGAGGCTGTGATTGGCTGAGCTTCTGTCGCCGGAAGATCTGGAAGCAACCACGATCAAAGTCGGCGATCTACTGGATGAGCGGCGACAACGGCGGCGGAGAAGTTTCGCGATCTAGGTCACGTCGGCCGCTCGGATTTTTTTTTGTGTATTCGTATTTTTCTGTGTCTCGTACTGTTCAACAGTACGCGTGTATTTATACAATAGAATACTCCTTTATGACCGTTGTGGGTCCCACCAGAAGAAACCCTAAAACCGGTTCAAAACAGCGCCAGCGGCTGAGTCCGGTCCAGCGGGTTCCAGAAAATTGCCTAAGGCAAAATCGGCGAGAATCGAAGGTGATTCATGACGATTCGGCGAGAATCACTAGTGATTCTCGCCGAATCACTTGGTGATTCTCGACGATTTTGACTTAGCGGCAGATTCGCACGCTCTGATTTAGCCGTAAAGAGTCGGCGAGAATCAGCCAGTGATTCTCGACGATTCGGCGAGAATTATTAGTGATTCTCGTCGAATGTTACTGAGACGATTTTTCGTCTTTCCACCCATGAGCTGCTTTTTGACCCATCCTTGCTCCTTGTCTGCTCTTGCATTATCACAGCCCTGTACTTGAAAATAAGTACACTCCAATAGAGAGAGTACACGTAGGCCAACACACTGATCTGCTCAATGAGGGATTACGTCGCGCAGACCCGTGTATATTGACCCACTGCACCCTGACATTGGTGTGCACTTAGCGTGGAATAACTGCAAGCACAACTTAAAAGATTTCATCAAATACATTGTCTATTTACCTTAGCTTGTTCAGGGGCTTCTTCAAATCAGGTACATTGTGGATACAATACCCGACACCAACAGGAATGTATGTACAAATACATGAGTACATGGCCTTACAATAGTTTACTCAAATTAAAGTGTCTTTCAAACCTCGGCACGCAGACCGGTCATACATGAGTATAAAAGAAAACAATCAAAAAATTAGGCCTTCGAGGGCCGGCTCAGCAGCAAGAGCTTTTTCCCGCTATTTGTCTCTTAGCTCGGCAGTACCTGCAAGCAACAATCCACCGAGCGGTGGCAAACAAAAGCAGCGGTCAGCTATGCTGACCAAATTATAATGATCCTGCCCCTAAACTCGGGGAGGCGATGCTCCTTCCCTGCACTTTATTAGCATTTCCAAACAATAGCGAATAAACACTTCATCACGGGAGTAGGCACTCACGGGCACACACCACTTGCACTCAGGGCACATTCTCGGTGAACCCAGTCAAAGTCTACGGTCTCACCACTGCCCCTTTGGACGGCAATTTCTCATGAGCATTTTTGTCTTTCCGGCATAGGTCACGTCAATTTAAGCCATAGACCGCCTAAGACCCTCCATCTATGCCAACGGCTCCTACCAAACGACATAGAGCGGGTACGGTTCTGCCTGACCCGTTACTCACATCGCAACGTCAATTTAAGCCATATGCGCGGGTCAAGCTTTCCCGAGTCCCAAATTAATTTCACACTTTTCGTAACCCAGTTATGTACAAGTTGGCTCCCAGGCAATCAAGTTGGCAGAATCACACATCTGCCCAGTTTTTCGGGTGCACCTTGGAGTTAGTCCTCAAGGCTCCCTTTTGCAATCTACCACGTAGAAAACACGAAAAACAAACATCTGCACGGAGTCTTCTCAGGCCATTCATGCAATGCAATATCACGGATCCAGAACAACTTGTCCGGGTAGGCTTCACACATCATGCCTATGTCCGTTTCTCGATTACAGACTCTAGAAGGAAAACGACGGGGACTATTTATGTCTACTCGAAGGAACGCCTCACACTCACCGCAAACTCACGAGAGCGAGCTTCCTATGCAAAGGAAAAGAGGACTTCACTTGTACTAAGATGAGAATCATTACCCTAGCATTCCTCTTCAGCGCCATGAAGATCTATGTGGATGAAAAGCATTGCAATGTCCTTGCCTTCGCAGATCCAAACTCGGCTTGCGATTTGGGCCTCCGAAGCTCCACCGGTGGCCGGATCTCTCTTCCTTCTTCTTCCTTGCTCTCCCCTCTCTCTAGAACTTTAGAAAGATAAAACCCAAATAGAATGAGGGTTTCTAAGCCCTATTCCCAGGTATATCCCAGCAAGAACAGCCCTGAGCTGTTGGATCTCAAAATAAGGAAATGGACGGCCACGATTCGCACTTAAAATCCAAAACCTGGGCTTAACCCGGCTTGTGACACGCCCGTGTCCCATGTCGTGTTCCCCATTCGACGTCGAAACCATCGCATCACGAAAAGCACACGGGCTCTCGACACGCCCGTGTCCGGATTGACACGCCTGTGTCATCCAGTACACGCCCGTATACCCGAGCATGTTCCTCCATTGACACAGGACCAATACCAACCCGAGAAGAATACGGGTACTCGACATGCCCGTGTAGAATTTGACATCCCGTGTCAGGTTGAACACGCCTGGGCTCCAGGCCGTGTTTCACCCCCGACACAACTCAGCCAACTACCTGAGTAGGACATGGCTTGGGACACGCACGTGTCTCAGGTCGTGTTCGATATCTTGAGTACCTTTCATCGAACACTCAAAATGATCATCGAACCCGAGCACGACACGGCCCTGGACACGCCCGTGTCTCAGGCCATATTCGCTGTCTCGAGTGTCTTTCGTCAACCACTCAAGTAGCTCGTCGAAACCGAACACGACACGACCGTGGGACAGGACCGTATCCTAGGCCGTGTAACCTCTACCAAGTCCCAGACTTGGCTCCAAGCGCCACCAGTCGCTCTTTTGAGTTTCGGGATGTTATAACTCTCTCCCTCTAAAAAGAATTTCATCCTGAAATTACATAAAGGAAAATATATAAACAAAGCTCAAATGGCACCTGAGTGGAAAACTCCAGGCACTCCTTAAGCATGGTCTGCTATTTCTCCCACGAGAGCTCCTCCCGACTGCAGTTGTCCCAACGGACCTTGACCATCTGGATATCCTTGTTACGCAATCGCTTGAATTCCGAGTCCTCAACGTGAACGGGCTTGACCTTCGTCGTGACCCATTATCGACCGACACTTGATCGACCGCAATCACTTGCGAAGGCTCTTGCACCGCCTTCCGCAACACTGATATGTGGAATACGTCATGTAGACCACTTAGCTCCACTGATAGCTTCAATTGGTAAGCTGCTTCACCAATCCTCTCCAGAACCTCAAACATTCCAAGGTACCTCGGGCTTAGTTTCTTCAATCGCCATACCAGCGAGACACCCTTGCACGACTTAATCTTCAAGTACACACAGTCGCCGACAGCGAACTCCGCATTCCTATGCTTGGCGTTATAGTACTTAGCTTGCCGGTCCTAAGCAATTAGAAATCTTTCTCGAATCGTTCGAACCAATGGCGTTTTATCTTCCACCTCTTGCCGCTTGTACAACTTTGACTCACCCGTTTCCAACCAAGACAATGGCACGCGACATCTTCTACCATAAAGGGCCTTGAAGGGCGTCATTTGAATGCTTGCCTGGTCGATATTGTTGTAAGCGAATTCCACCAAGTATAGGTGATCTTCCCACTATTTCCCGGAATCCAGAACGCACATGTGAAACATGTCTTCCATCGTCCTGTTGACCCTCTCGGTCTGGCCATCTGTCTGCGGATGAAAGGTTGTGCTGAAACTCAACTTTGTTCCCAACATCTGCTGCACCAACCTCCAATCATTGGATGTGAACCGTCCATCTCGGTCACTCAAGATGTTGCAAGGCACACCGTGAAGCCATACTATAAAATCAACGTATAGCTTTGTCAATTTCTCCACAGAATCATCCTTCATATGCGGAATGAAGCGCGACACTTTCGTCAAATGATCTACAACCACCCAGATGGCGTCGTTTTCCTTCTACGACCTTGACAAACCATGCACAAAGTCCATAGTAATGTCGTCGAACTTCCACTCCGGATTAGGCAAGGTCTTCAAGAATCCTCTAGTCTTCTGGCACTCAGCTTTTACTAAGACGCATGTTTGACACTTCACCACATACAGTCCCACATCCTTCTTAAGTCCTGGCCACCAGAACAATTTCTTCATATCACGGTACATCTTCATGCTCCCTGGGTGGATTGAGTACTTGGTATTATGAGCCTCGTACATCAAATCTGCCCGTAGATTGCCCACATTTGGGACGCACAGAACAACGTCTTTCTGTAATAATCCATCTGCAACATCAAATTGGGAATTTGACCCATCCAAAGCAGCAACCATGATTTGCTTCATGTGGCCATCCAAATCCAGAGCCTGTCGAATCCGATCAGCCAGGTCACTGAACCTCCATCCAGTTCAATAGCACCTCAGCACTAGACGGCTTGTCTAACATGAGATCTCCTACGCCTCCAACTTCCGAACCAAACACTCTTCATGAACAGACAGCCAATTGGCTTGAGCTGGGGCCCTGCGACTCAACGCATCCGCAACTGTTTTGCCTTTCTCAGGCACATAACGAATCTTAAATGTTTAGTCCCACAGGAACTCCATCCATCTCCGATGTCACATGTTTAGATCCTTCTGATCCAACAAGTATTTCAGGCTCTTATGGTCGGTATAGATATCGACCTTCACCCCCGTACAAGTAGTGCGTCCACAGCTTCAGGGCAAATATCACGGCCGCTAACTAAAAGTCATGGATCGTATAATTCCTCTCATGCACCTTCAGCTGACGCGAGTCATAGGCTATCACACTTCCATGCAGCAGTAGAACACAACCCAATCCATTGCCTGAAGCATCATTGTAGATCTCAAAGCCTTCGATGCCACTCGACGAACTCAGCATAGGCACCGTGGTTAACTGACTCTTCATCTCCTCAAAACCTCGTGCACACTCCAGCGTCCAAACAAACTTCTTCCCTTTCCTCGTCAGAGTCGTGAGGGGTAACGCTATCCGCGAGAAATTCTCCACAAAGCGCATGTAATTGCCGTCAAGCCCCCAAAAATTCCGGACTTCCGCTACCGTAGAAAGCACATTCCACTCTCGTATATCAACAATCTTCGCCGGATCCACCGCAATTCCCTCTCCACTGACTATGTGACCAAGGAACGCTACTGAGGACAACTAAAACTCACATTTGGAGAACTTGGCGTACAGTTGATTCCTCTTCAACGTCTCCAACACCAAATGCAGATGTTTAAAGTGATCATCCTCACTCTGCAAGTACACCAATATATCATCGTTGAAGATGATCACAAAGTGGTCTTGGTACTACCTAAAAGTCCTATTCATCAAATCCATGAACACTGACGACGCATTAGTCAGCCCAAATGCTATGACCGTAAACTCATAATGCATGTATCTCGTACTAAACGTTGTCTTAAGGATATCACTTTCCCTTATCCTCAGTTGATAATAACCGGACTTAAGATCCAATTTTGAGTACAGCGATGACCCGACTAACTGATCAAAAAGATCATCAATCCTTGGGATCGGGTACTTGTTCTTCTCCGTCAACTTGTTCAGCTCTCGATAATCAATACAGAGCCGCAAACCTCCGTCCTTCTTCTTCACAAAAAGTACCGGTGCGCTCCAAGGCGACAAACTTGGACGCACGTAACCCTGCTCCAACAACTCTTGAAGTTGAACCTTCAGCTCCGCCATCTCCTTAGGCGCTAGCCGATACGGAGAGTGTGACAGAGGTTTCGCACCTGGCACTAGCTCAATGGTGAAATCTATCTCCCGCTGATGTGGGGCTCCAAGGAGATCGCCAGAGAACACATCAGGGTATTCGGATACCACTGGGATGCTATCCAAAGCAGGCTTAGGCTTCGAAGCCTCCACTAGCGTAAAGAACAGCTCTGCGCCAACACGAACCGCCTTAACCACCTGAAGAGCAGACATTGGAGTCTTGCTCGAACCTTTCAAGCCCATAAAAGTCGTCTCATGACCTATTCCCAACTTGACCTCCTTGCAACTGCAATCAATATAAGTTTGCTACTCCGAGAGCCAGTCCATGCCAAATATCACGTCGAACTCCATCAGCAGCAGTAACGACGCATGCAAATCGAACTCCCGACTCCCAATATGAATCTTTACGCCACAGACTATAACCGCGCGCATCGAACACCCATTCGACAACAACACATCCAGTTTGTCCTTTGCCATCGAATAAGGTACTCCGATGCGTGATATGAATCCTTCGGACAAAAAGGAGTGCGAAGCTCCCGTATCAAAGAGTGCTCTTGCCGGATTATCACAAATCAAAACAAAGTCTATACAAGAAGTGGTAAGGTAACACGCGCATAACAAGTATTTAAAAATTAACTTACTATAAATTTAAACCGTACCTGTGACGACATCCACTTGCTTGATGGCCTCCTGCTGGCCAAGATTATAAACTCTAGGTTGAGCCGGAGCATAATGGGATGTGGTTGACTCCACCGCCTTGCCATTCTCTTCATAGGTTGCTCCCGGCTTGCTCTCGGACTTTGGACGTCCGCTCCAGCAGTCCCGGGCAAAGTTTCCTGGCTTCACACAAGTAAGGCATATGCTCGTGGTTCGACCCGTAGTCGCCCCAGAAGCACCCGAAGAAGGGACTGGACCCGAAGTCCTAGCCTTCTTGTTGAACTTACGGTACCCAGACTTTGAGGTATTCGGCACCTTGAACTCTGTCCTCTTATCACCAGAGTTTTTCTTCGCTTGCACATTCTTCAGATCCTTTTCCAAAGATCGGGAAGTATTTACCACGGTCAAGAAGCCTTGTGTCATAGGCCCCGAGAGCAGTAGCCTTAGGTCATCCCTCAGACCTTCATAGAATCGGTTTGTCTTATGCTCCTCATCAGCGAAAGTAGAGCTAGTGTACCGACCCAACCGTGTAATTTCGTGGAGGTACTCATCCACGCTACTCTCTCCTTGTGTCAGCTTCTAGAACTCATTCTCCAACGCTATCCTCTGAGCTGGGGGAATTTATCTTGCCAAGAATAGTCCTGAAAACTCTTCCATCGAGACGTCTGTAAGTTGCCTTCCCCTCAAGTGATGTAACTCCAAGCCTTCCCACCACAGCCTTGCATCTTTGTCCAAAAGGAACGTAGCTATGGTGGTCATCTTCCACTCTTCTATTTCAGTAGCTGTCAATACTCTCTTCACTAGCGAAAGCCAATCCTCAGCTTGGGATGGGGATCCCGTCCCCGAGAACACCAGAGGATTGAATCCCATAACATGTTTGAGTTGCCTTTCAGTTGCTCTCCTAGGCACCAAAGGCTCCAACACTACTTGCTCCACTCTCCTCGGTTCCGCTACTTGATGCGGCACCTACTCCACCGCAGGGGCAAGCTGCTACATTTACCTTGCAGGCTGCACATTGATCATAACAAACACTGTTTCGGCCACCAATCGTATGGTTTATGCCGAGGGAGGTGTTGCAGGCACATCATTCGGTACACTACTAGCCTCAGAAACCGGGCATTCTAACGGCCATGCACCACTTCTCGTCACCTATAGTTGTATAAAACATCGTTAAGCGACCAAACAAAATTGCAAAAAAATTATATTAACACGCAGGTTCCTCAAACACGTGTATTTTCATTCCTAAGTGGACATTCATGGGTTCTTTTATGTTATAACAATGGCGCACACACATCTGTTCACCACCACTTAAAATAATACATCCCCGAATTCATTTAAGTTAACCGAAACCAATAGTCTGATACCAAATTGTAACACCCCCTATCTGTCACATAGCATATAGCAGTAAATCTGGTCGGGGCCCGACGCCATATACCACAGACAAACCGAAATGTTACGCAATGGAAATCATCCTACCAACAACTAACGTTATACACAAAGTACATTCTAGCGGAAGCAATTTAAAAGTTGCAAATAAAGAACCCAGCCAACAACATGAATGTCCACTATAAAAACCCAACTGGAATGTACGTACAAATACACAAGTACATGGCCTTATGGCCTTACAATAGTTTACTCAAATTAAAGTGTCTTCCAAACTTCGGCATACAGGCCGGTCATACATGAGTATAAAAGAAAACACTCAAAAAATTAGGCCTTCGAGGGCCGGCTCAGCAACAATGGCTTTTGCCCTCTATTTGTCACTTGGCTCTGCAGCACCTACAAGCAACAATCCACTGAGCGGTGGCAAACAAAAGCAACGGTCAGCTATGCTGACCAAATTATAACGATCCTGCCCCTAAACTCGGGGCAGCGATGCTCCTTCCCTGCACTTTATTAACATTGCCAAACAATAGTGAATAAACACTTCATCACAAGCATAGGCACTCATGGCCACACACCCAGTGCACTCAGGGCACATTCTCGGTGAACCCAGTCAAAGTCCGCGGTCTCAACACTGCCCCTTTGGATGGAAATTTCCCATGACCATTTTTGCCTTTCCGGCATAGGTCACGTCAATTTAAGCCATTGATCGCCTATGACCCTCCATCTATGCCAACGGCTCCTACCGAACGACATAGAGTGGGTACGGTTCCGCCTAACCCGTTGCTCACACCGCAACGATAATTTAAGCCAGATGCGCTGATCAAGCTTTCCCGAGTCCCAAATCGATTTCACACTTTTCACAACCCAGTTATGTACAAGTTGGCTCCCAGGCCATCAAGTTGGCAGAATCACGCATCTGCCCAGTTTTCCAGGTGCACCTTGGAGTTATTTCCCAAGGCTCCCTATTGCAATCTACCGTGTAGAAAACCCAAAAAACAAACATCTGCACGGAGTCTTCTCCGGCCATTCATGCAATGCAACATCACCAATTCAGACCAACTTTTCTGGGTATGCTTCACACATCATGCATATGTCTGTTTCTCGATTACGGCCTCTATATGGAAAACAACAGGGACTATTCATGTCTGCCCAAAGGAACGCCTCACACTCACCGCAAACTCGTGAGAGCGGGCTTCCTATGCAAAGGAAAAGAGGACTTCACATGTCCTAAGATTAGAATCATTACCATAGCATCCCTCTTCGGCGCCATGAAGATTTATGCAGATGAAAAGCACCGCAATGTCCTTGCCTCCGCAGATCCGAACTAGGCTTGAAATTTGGGGCTCCGAAGCTCCGTCGGTGGCCTGATCTCTCTTCCTTCTTCTTCCTTGCTCTCCCCTCTCTCTAGAACTTTAGAAAGAGAATACCCAAATAGAATCAAGGTTTCTAAGACCTATTCCCTGGTATATCCCAACAAGAACAGCCCTGAACCATTGGATCTCAAAATAAGGAAACGAACGGCCACGATTCACACTTAAAATCCAAAACCCTGCCAAACACGACTTGTGACACACCCGTGTCCAAGGCCGTGTACCCCATTCGATGCTGAAACCGTCGCATCCCGAAAAGCACACGGGTTCTCGACACGCTCGTGTCAGGATTGATACGCCCGGGTCATCCAATATATGCTAGTGTACACGGGTGTGTTCCTCCATCGACATAGGACCAACACCAACCCGAGAAGAACACGGGAACTCGACACGCCTTTGTCGAATTTAACACGCCCGTGTGAGGTTGAACACGCCTGGGCTTCAGGCCGTGTTTCACCCCCGACATAACTCGGCCAACTACCCGAGTAGGACACAGCCTGGGACACGCTCGTGTATCAGGTCGTGTTCTATATCTCGAGTACCTTTCGTCGAACACTCGAGACGATCGTCGAACCCTAGCACAACACGGCCCGGGACACGGCCGTGTCTCAGGCTGTATTCGCTGTCTCGAGTGTCTTTCGTCTACCACTCGAGTAGCTCGTCGAAACCGAACACGACATGGCCCTGGGACACGCCCGTGTTCCAGGCTATGTGACCTCTACCAAGTCCCAGACTTAGCTCCAAGCGCCACTCGTCGCTCTTTTGAGTTTCGAGGCATTACAACTCTCTCTCTCTCTCTCTAAAAAGAATTTCGTCCCGAAATTACATAGAGGAAAAGATATAAACAAAACTCAAATGGTACCTAAGTGGAATAACTCCGGGTACTGCTCAAGCATGGTCTGCTCTCGCTCCCACAAGAGCTCCTCCCGACCGCAATTGTCCCAATGGACCTTGACCATCCTGATATCCTTGTTACGCAATCGCTTGACTTTCGAGTCCTCAATGCAAATGGGCTTGACCTTTGTTGTTAGCCCATTATCGACCGGCACTTGATCGACCGCAATCACTTGGGAAGGCTCTTGCACCGCCGTACGCGGCACCGATATGTGGAATATGTCATGTAGACCACTTAGCTCCACTGATAGCTTCAATCGGTAAGCTGCTTCACCAATCCACTCCAGAACCTCAAACGGTCCATGGTACCTCGGGCTTAGCTTCTTCAATCGCCGTACCCGTGAGACACCCATGAACGGCTTAATCTTCAAGTACACCCAGTCACCGACAGCGAACTCCACGTTCCTATGCTTGGCGTTATAGTACTTAGCTTGCCGGTCCTGAGCGGTTAGTAAACTTTATCAAATCATTCGAACCAATGACGTTGCATCTTCCACCTTTTGCCGCTTGTACAACTTTGACTCACCCATTTCCAACCAAGACAATGGTGTGCGACATCTTCTACCATAAAGGGCATCGAAGGGCATCATTTGAATGTTTGCCTGGTAGATATTGTTGTAAACGAATTCCACCAAGTATAGGTGATCTTCCCACTGCTTCCCGAAATCCAGAACGCACATGAGAAGCATGTCTTTCATTGTCTTGTTGACCCTCTCGGTCTGACCATTCGTCTGCGGATGAAAGGCTATGCTGAAACTCAGCTTTGTTCCCAACATCTACTGCACCAACCTCCAATTATTGGATGTGAACCGTCTATCTCGGTCACTCACGATGCTGCGGGGCACAACGTGAAGGCGTACTATATTATCCACATATAACTTTGCCAATTTCTCCACAGAATCATCCTTACTATGTGGAATGAAGTGCGACACTTTCGTCAAATGATCTATGACCAGCCAGATGGCGTTGTTTCCCTTCTGCGACCTTGGAAAACCATGCACAATGTCCATACTAATGTCGTTGAACTTCCACTCCGGAATAGGCAAGGACTCCAAGAATCCTCCAGGCTTCTGGCACTCAGCCTTCACTAAGGCGCATGTTTGACACTTCGCCACATACAATGCCACATCCTTCTTAAGTCCTGGCCACCAGAATAATTTCTTCATATCACGGTACATCTTCGTGCTCCCTGGGTGGATCGAGTACTTGGTATGATGAGCCTCATACATCAAATCCGCCTGTATATTGCCCACATTTGGGATGCACAGACGACCGTCTTTCCGTAGAAATCCATCCTCAACATCAAATTGGGAATTTGACCGATCCAAAGAATCAACCATGATTTGCTTCATGTGGCAACCAAATCCAGAGCCTGTCGAATCCGATCAGCCAGGTCACACTGAACTTCTGTCCAGTTTAATATCACCTCGGCACTAGACTGCTTGTCTATGCATGAGATCTCCAACGCCTCCAACTCCCGAACCAAACGTTCGTCATGAACCGATAGCCAATTGGCTTGAGCTGGGGCCCTGCGACTTAACGCATCCGCAACTATATTGCCTTTCCCAGGCGCATAATCAATCTTGAATGTGTAGTCCCCCAGGAACTCCATATATCTCCATTGTCACATGTTCAGATCTTTCTAATCCAACAAGTATTTCAGGCTCTTGTGGTCGGTATAGATATCGACCTTCACCCCGTAAAAGTAGTGCCTCCACAGCTTCAGGACAAATATCACGACAGCTAACTCCAAGTCATGGACCGGATAATTCATCTCATACACCTTCAGCTTACGCGAGCCATAGTTTATCACACTTCCATGTTGCAGTAGAACACAACCCAATCCACTGCCCGAAGCATCGCTGTAGATCTCAAATCCTTTGGTCCCACTCGGCGAACTCAGCAAAGGCGCCTTGGTCAACCGACTCTTCAACTCCCCAAAATCTCGTGCATACTCCGGCATCCAAATAAACTTCCGCTCTTTACTCGTCAGAGTCGTGAGGGGTAACGCTATCCACAAGAAGTTCTCCACGAAGCGCCTGTAATTGCCGGCAAGCCCCAAAAAAACTCCGGATTTTTGCTACCGTGGAAAGCACAGGCCACTCTCGTATAGCAACAATCTTCGCCGGATCCACCGCAATTCCCTCTCCACTGAATAGTGACCAAGGAACGCTATTGAGGACAACCAAAACTCGTATTTGGAGAACTTGACGTACAGTTGATTCCTCCTCAGCGTCTCTAACACCAAATGCAGATGCTTAAAGTGATCCTCCTCACTCTGCGAGTACACCAATATATCGTCGATGAAGACGATCACAAAGTGGTCTAGGTACTCCATAAAAGTCTTGTTCATCAGATCCATGAACACTGACGGCGCATTAGTCAGCCTAAACGGCATGACCGTAAACTCATAATGCATGTATCTCGTACTAAAAGATGTATTAGGGATATCACTTTCCCTTATCCTCAGCTGATAATAACCGGACTTAAGATCCAATTTTGAGTACACCGATGACCTGACTAACTGATCAAAAAGATCATCAATCCTTAGGATCGGGTACTTGTTCTTCTCCGTCAACTTGTTCAGCTCTCGATAGTCAATACAGAGCCGCAAACGTCTGTCCTTCTTCACAAAAAGGACCGGTGCACTCCAAGGCAACGAACTTGGACGCACATAATCCTGTTCCAACAACTGTTGAAGTTGAACCTTCAGCTCCGCCATCTTCTTAGGCGCTAGCCGATATGGAGAGCGTGACACAGGTTTCCCACTTGGTACTAGCTCAATGGTGAAATCTATCTCCCGTTGAGGTGGGGCTCTAAGGAGATCGCCAAGGAACACATCAGGGTATTTGGATACCACTGGGATGCTATCCAAAGCACGCTTAGGATTTGAAGCCTCCACTAACGTAAAGAATAGCTCTGCACCAACACAAACTGCCTTAACCACCTGAAGAGTAGACATCAGAGTCTTGCTCCAACCTTTCAAGCCCGTAAAATTCATCTCACGACCTGTTCCCAACTTGACCTCCTTGCGACTGCAATCCAATTAAGCTTGCTGCTCCGAGAGCCAGTCCATGTCAAATATCATGTCGAACTCCACCAGCGGCAGTAACGACACTTGCAAATCGAACTCCTGACTCCCAATACGAATCTTTACGCCACAGACTATAACTGCGTGCATCGAACACCCATTCGACAACAACACATCAAGTTTATCCTTTGCCATCGAAGAAGGTACACCGATGCGCGATATGAATCCTTCGGACAAAAAGGAGTGCGAATGTAATGCCCCCGATTTTTCAATGATTTTATTTGAATGGGCAACGTCATATTTATGACGTCGTGGCGTTACTTTTAACGTCGAGTTGACGGCGCAATGCCATTAAGGCATTTTCGCATCTGTGCGGTCCAGTAGGCCGAATTCTTGTTGTAATGGGAAAATTTTGCATTTGGAATTTAAGCTAAGTAATTTTGGATTTGCTCGTCAAGTTTCGTCGCAATACGAGCATTTTTGGAGTCTCGGCGCGCGATTGAAGTTTTGGATTTGTTTATGTTCGTCGTACACTTCGAAGATTAATATCTCAGAATGGCTCCTCGGATTCTGGTCTTGACTTCGCCGTTGTGTTCGTAGCGTCAGTGTTCGCCTATGGTGCGAATTTCGTTTGATTCGGCGCGCGTTCGGGTCTCCGTTTTTATCTCGTAGTTTTCTTATTTAAAAATATATAAACATTAACATTTTAATATTAAAGTACTATTCAAAAATGAAAATACTATTCATTTATATACTTTAATTTTCAGGATATATTTGTAAAGAAATTGTTCTTTACGCAATTTTTTTTGTTGAACAGTATTTTCACTAGAGTGATGCCATGTATACTCGAGTACTTCTGTTATGTTACTCGAGTGAATTTTACTCTTACTCGTGTACTTTTTTCAGTCATTCGAGTGAATTTTTTTTCCTCATACACGAGTACTTTTCTCCTACTCTAGTAGCCATTCTGAACTACTCAAGTAGCCATTCTGAACTAGTCGAGTAGCCGTTTTCTACCTCTTGAGTACCCGTAAGTTTTTCTCGTGTAGTCCATTGCAGTTTACGTTCGGGAGCCTTTATGAGCATCAAAACGATGTCGTATGAAAAACTGGTTAACATGAAATTTGTGCGTCTCGACGAGATATACAACTTTCATGTTGTCCACTTTTCGAGTTAAAGCCACCCTAAACCCCTATTGTTGTCTTCCACGCACCCACCCGTAAAAATACCGTTTTTAGACAGAATGTTTTATAAATATATATATACATATTTTTACTATCAGAGAAAACTTGATTTTCTTCATCTTCTCCGATTCTTCTTCCTCCCGAACCAGAGCGGCGTGAGCGTGAGAGAAAATATATTTCGTGAACCTTCCAGTGGCCGCCGACGGTGCTCCGGTGCTCAAAATCTTCATCCGAATATAGATTCGAAAAGCTCTCGCCGAGAGCTATGCCCTCGTGGTAATTTCTTCCCCGTTTCTTGAGATTTCTTGGTAGGGTTTTTCGGCCCTAACCTCTATTTTGACCATTTTTGTCTAGATTTCAACTCATCCCGCATTCTTTTGCCCCTCGTTTCTCCTCGTTAATTGAATAAGCCAATTAACGCCCTCGTGGTAATTTCTTCCCCGTTTCTTGAGATTTGATGGTAACGAATGCGTTTTGTTCCTTGATCTTCATTCCAAGTTATAGTTATGTCTAATTTTTTGATCACTTGAAAATTGTTAAATCTTGTTTCGCTAACTGAATCCGGTAACTCCATATTGGTTTGATAGAATGTTTTTAGTGATGGCGTTAATTGGCTTATTTATCGTTATCGAACGTATTAGAGTTTATCTAAGATTGTAAATCGTCCGTAAGGGTTCATCAACCGCGTCTCGAATCTAGTAATGTCAAGTAGAATCTGTCGAGCCAAATCCTGAGATATTTGTGTTATGGCTTCTTTGGGTTTCTTGATTACGGGAGTTAGTGGACGATTCCACCTCCGCAGTGTTTGTTACCTTCACTAGTGCCCTATGGAAGTCTACCTGATTTTTGGATGTCTGCGGTGTATGGTGGAGAGTATGAGACTCCCTCGCAGTTAGACAGATTATATATTCGTTTTGTTTTTGGGTGGTGTGTCCAAGAGTGAGCACCTCGCCCGTATTTTTGGGTGGTGTGTCAAAGAGTGACCACTTCGCCCGTGTTTTTGGGTAGAGTCCACCACAGGTGCCTAATAAAGGTTTTGTATTTTATTTCTTGTGAATTATTCACGTAGTCACCTTATAGCCTCGTGCGTCTGGTGTACCCTTGTGGAACGTGATAAGTCACGTAGGAGTTCTTTTCCTGTTGATGTCCTGTTTTCTTTTGTACTTTACTTCAGTGTTTTTGGTCTTGGGTTGGTGCCCCTGTTGACCTTTGTTTATTTTGGCTTATTACTTTTCCTGCCTCCATTTATACCTTTTTGCTGAGGTGTTTTGTCTTTGTAATGGCTCAGGTTCAGAGAGTAGCAGTTAGCAGTGCTGGTTTTGGAGTTTTCTGGGCAGTAGTGTTGGTCGTGGTTATTGCCTCGTCCTAGCGAGGTAGTTTGTTGTTTGTTTAGCTTTACTAGTTCAGACATACTTTTGTTCTTGGGTTCGTGTCAGTTTGTTGGCGCCCACTGAATTGTTGATTATTTGATACTTGCTAGCTGCTTATTTTTGTTATGTGGATGTGGATTACTTGTTCCCTGAGAGGATTTATGCTAGGAATGCATGTTAGGTATTTTCAACTATAAAATCTACTACTATTAATTCATGCATTGCATAATTTGAAACTCTAACTTGTTATTTTTAGCGACCGTAAAAGCTATCTTTCCTACTATAATAAATTTAGAGTCTTGCATAGCATGAGTTGTCCTTTAGGGACGTTTTTACTCATGTAGGATGTTTGAGTTAATCTATTTTCCGCAGCGTATAATATATTTTGATTCGTGGACTAGATGAGCCACTAAGCCGAGGGATACGGCTAACTACTGCACTTAACTGATTTTCCTTAAAATAACTTAAAAGAACCTTTCTTCATGATTAGTTTGGTGTCTGGCTGAGTGTCCGCAGTTATCTCCTGCTGATGTGGCATCATGACGCACATTTTCCCTTACTCTGATAAGCTTTTTATATGCAGTGAAAATGCGGGTTGTGACAGTTGGTATCAGAGGGAGGTTGCTTGACAATTTGTCGGGCAACCTTTCCTTGTAGGTATTAGGTGTTTAGTATCATATCATACACACACCGATATGTCATCAGCACATCTTGGTTGAAGCACGAACACTACACTCATAGCATAACATGAAGTATATGGGACATATTATGTAGTATGGGATGCATAATATATGTCTGTATATGGACCCACCATAGGGGCAACATGTGAAGGTTATGTAGTATGGGATGCATAACCTCACCACATGAATGTGACTAGCACGTTTCTTTTTCGTTGCATGAGAATGTAATGTAGTATGGGATCCATAACATTTTCATGCGTACACCGCTCATAACATGCATTAGGGCCTTTTTAGAATGCATAGCACAATCATGCATAGCATAACATTGCATAAGCACAACGTGCCAAGCTAAAGATTTGTGCGATGACATATGTACACATATGGTTTTAAATCAAAAAAAAATAAAGAATACATGCATTCATGTCATAGGCACAAGAGTCAATAGGATGAGAGGATATTATCCTAAGTAGGACATAGCATCATTATAAAATCCCAGAGCAGGTTGCAGTGTAAGCAAGTGTCTTTTAAGTATGGTTTGAACTAGTCGTGTGGCTTTGTTGTAAGCTAGGATTTTGATGAGTTGTTCGTTTGCTTTTTTAGAAATGCTGCCAAAGCATCCTGCGACGAGGTCGACTCCCCAGTCGGAGGGTGAGTCATCAGGTGCGCAAAGTGACGCGATTATCGAGAGTCTGCATCAGATCAATGAGGCTCTGTCGAGGCAATTGGTTGCGATGCAATCACAAATTGAGTCTTTGTTGTCTGTCGCTCCCGCGCAGCAACCTTCAGTGCAAGTGCCCGCCATGGGCCAGGCCATGCTCGATACCCATGCTCCTATGGTGCCCCCGATGGCAATACCACCAGAAATGAATTTCATATCGCACTTCCAGCGGTTGGGACCTCCCACCTACGATGGGAGTGCTGACTTTATGATTTTATATGATTGGATCATCTCCATCGAGGAGATGTTTTCATATTCCGGAATTCTAGAAGCACAGGAAGTGATGATTGCAGCCTATAAGTTAAAAGGCCTGGCAAAGAGTTGGTGGATTCGAGAAAGAGAAAGTCTGAAGGAAGGCTATTGTTGGGAATCTTTTAAGAAGATGTTGTTGAAGAAGTTTCTACCCTCGATCGAGCAGGACCGCTTGATGAATAACTTCCTACATCTGAAGCAGAGACGGCTCAATGTGAGCGAGTATGAGATTGAGTTTAGCAAGTTGAGCAGATTTGCCCCCGATTTGGTAGCTTCGGAGGAGGGTAGAGTGAAGCATTTCCTTGGAGGACTAAGAAGCGATGTCCAGCAGTTGGCATGCGCTTACCGGGTTGAAAGTTATGCTGATGCAGTGGAAGCCGCTTTGAAAGTAGAGGAGATTGAAAATGCAAAGAACCGCGGTGCTGCAGCGAGGAAAGAGAAAAGGAAGGGTGTTGAGGAGGGTAGCTCCAGGGCATCTGGCCCTTCTCAGAAGAAGAAAAGTAAGGAAATATGTAGTTTCTGTGGTCGTCCTGGCCACCCTTATGAAAGGTGTTTCAAGAGGACTGCGACCCTGAAACAGCAGCAGGTGCACGCAATCCAAGATGCACCCAAAGGAGAGCTAGTGTGCTCTTTCTGTGCAAGGAAGGGTCATGATGTGAGTCGGTGCTGGATGAAAGGAAGATTTTGCTTCCAGTGCGGGCAGAAGGGACACTAGAAGTCTTTGTGCCCCCAGGCTCAGCCCCCACTGCAGCCTGCCCCACTCCGAGCTCTATCGCAGCCACCAAACCTGGATAAAGGGAAAGGAAAGCTGAATGTGATGACCAGCGAGGAAGCTCAAACCTGTACGCAAGTGATATCAGGTTAGCCTCAGTTTAATTTATCCTTATTATTTATCATTGTTGCCTTAGTTATCGTTTGTTTAGTTACGTATGTTACGGTTTTAGGGGAGTTTAAGGTGCGCAATAGGAGGGCACGAGTTCTTTTCGATTCGGGTGTCATTCATTCCTTTGTGGCCCGGAGATTTGTTGATAAACATCGCCTGAATATGCATCGATTAGGAGACTCCTTCAATGTCAAGCTCCCTTCCGGTGATTCGGCGATACCTAATCAAGGAGTTCTGAGATGCCCTATTTATCTTGGCAAATTTCTGGCCTTTGCGGATCTGATGATTTTAGATCTGGCTGACTTCGACGTGATTTTGGGCATGTACTAGTTGTCCAAGTGTGATGCAGTCATCCAGTGCAAGGCTAAGCGACTGGATTTCAGGATGGACGACGGATAACCTATGAGCATATATGGATTTCAGGATAATGTTTCCCCTGTCATTTCTGCGGTACGTGCTTGTCGTGCTATAGAGTCTGGTTGCGCGGTGTTTTTGGTTTCTATTTCTGCTCTGGAGACAGCTTTGGTTACACCATGTCTTGAGGATGTCTTGGTGGTGCGAGAGTTTCCAGATGTCTTTCCTAATAGTCTTCCAGGACTTCCTCCTGAAAGGGAGATAGAGTTTGTGATAGACCTTGAGCCAGGTACTCATCCTATTGCCAAAGCACCGTACCGTATGGCTCCACGTGAGTTGGATGAGTTGCGGACTCAGCTCGATGAGTTGCTGAGTTGTGGTTTTATTAGACCAAGTTCTTCTCCGTGGGGTGCTCTGGTTTTGTTCGTAAAGAAGAAAGATGGATCGATGAGGCTTTGTATCGATTATAGGGAATTTAATAAGGTAACCATTAAGAATAGATATCCCCTGCCAAGGATTGATGATCTGTTTGACCAATTGCGTGGTAGCTCGGTATTTTCAAAGATCGATCTTCATTCAGGCTACCACCAGTTGAGGATTCGTGAGGCAGATATCCCCGAACCGCTTTCCGTTCACGGCATGGACATTATGAGTTTATGGTGATGTTTTTTGGTTTAACCAATGCACCCTCTGCTTTCATGGACTTGATGGATCAGGTGTTTAAGGATTTCTTGGACCGATTTGTTATTGTATTCATAGATGATGTCTTGGTGTATTCCCGCAATGTTAAGGAGCATATTCAGCATTTGCGTCTGGTTTTGTCGACCCTGAGGGAGCATAAGTTATATGCGAAGTTGAGCAAGTGTGAGTTTTGTCTACCTCAGGTGTCCTTTTTGGGTCATGTTGTAAGCAAGTATGGTATTTCTGTAGACCCAGCCAAGATTTCTGCTGTGTTGGAATGGGAGAGACCTTCTACGCCCAAGGAGATTAGGAGCTAATTAGGCCTGCCTGGCTATTATAGAAGATTCGTGGAGGGGCTTTCGGTGCTGTCTGTTCTTCTAAAAAGTGCACTTTTATTGCAACGCCCCTACCCGATACAACGTGACAGCGTCACGGCTCTGCTCTAGGCGACGCTACCGGGCTGCAGCCCAAGCATCCCAACCCCTCTCCCTCCACAGGCGGGATGTTGGTGGCCACAGCCTCCCTTTGATGAGCGAACTCGACAGTTAAGCTGGGCCGTACGGGTATGTCCTAGGAGGTCACCCATCCCAGTACTACTCCAGCCCGAGCACGCTTTACTATGGAGTTCCTTCACTTCTCATCACCAATTGATCTGCAGATCAATTAGTGATGAGAAGTGAAGGAACTCCATAGTAAAGCGTGCTCGGGCTGGAGTAATACTGGGATGGGTGACCTCCTGGGAAGTCCCCGTACGGCCCAGCTTAACTGTCGAGTTCGCTCATCAAAGGGAGGCTGTGGCCACCAACAACCCGCCTGTGGAGGGAGAGGGGTTGGGGTGCTTGGGTTGGAGCCCGGTAGCATCACCTAGAGCAGAGCCGTGACGCTGTCACGTTGTATCGGCTAGGGGCGTTACAGATTCAACCTAACTTCCTTCTTCCTTCTCAGATCCTCAGATCTTACAACTCTGAACCCTGAAATGTTCCTATAGCTCAGACTTCTACAAGTCCTATAACTCAGATTCTTTCAGATGATCCTACCTCAGAGTGAGTCCACACTCCTACAACTCAGATAATCAAGCCCTACCTTAGCCTCTTTCACCAGGCCTACAACTTAGAGAAATTAATCCCCTACCTCAAGCACTAAGACCTACCTCAGCCTTTATAGATTTAGTCTTACAACTCAGAGAGATAACTCTCCTACACTAAGATATATAAAAGATCCTACAGAGAAAATTGTTTATAAAAAGAATAAATCCTTCACCCAGGTAGAGAGAGAGAATGGGTTGAAGGTTTCTTGATCAGTTCTTGATAGATCTTATTGCTTTAGATTCAACCTGTCTTAGCTTCTTCAAAGCTTCTTGAATTTGAACAAAGTAAGGTTGATCTTCTTGTGAAGTTAGAGATGATCTTCAATCTAGCTTCCTTCTTCTATTCAGATGTGGCTCTGAATTCTTCTTGCAGACTTGTTCAGAATCTGCCCTTAGAGACTTGTTGATCTCTGGATGAAGACTTCTCTACTTCTTGTTCTTCGATTGTTATCGTCGTCTTTTCCAATTCGCTATTTGATGATTGAACATGTTTTTATATAGACCCCATCCAAGGTTACCGGCTGATCCGGTTCATAACGGCCTTCTAACAGTTCAGACAGATGCAATAGCATTGTTACTTATTACAGCTGTCAAGTCTTCAGTCGTGACACTTGATTCCTCAGTGTACTTTATCTTAGCAGAGAAAATGCCGAGACAATACTTCAAATATGTCAACATAAATAGACCATGTGTCAACACAATTCTTTATGATGACGACATAGCTCTCATAGTGTCGACACAGCCCTTCTTTATCTTCAACACATCTTCAGTGGAATGTGTCGATACAAGTCCTGTGTGTCGACACAATAGTTCCTAGTCTCGACAAATTTTGTGTTGACAGAATTCTGGTGTGTGTCGACACAAGTCCTATGTGTCGACACAATTATTGTTGACAGAATTCTGGAATGTGTCGACATAAGTCCTGTGTGTCGATATAGTTATTGTCGATAGGTTTTGGAATGTGTCGACACAAGTCCTGTGTGTTGACACAGTTGTTGTCGACAGATTTTCTGTGTATCGACACAAGTCCTATGTGTCGACATAATCTGGCTCCTGGTGTCGACACAGCCTTTCCCAAGTGTCAACACAATTCTTCTCAGGTGTCGACACTTGTACTTTGAAACTTTTCCTACATTTCCTTAACCTGTACATTGAAACTCAACACAACATCAAATACACATTGATGAATACCATTGAGTTAGGTGAGGCTTCTCCAAATTTGGTACACATTTTCCAATGTACCCAACAATCTCCCCTAATTTGGAGAAGTCATAACCCTTAGTCAATTATATACATCACTTATAATAAATCAAAGATTATGATGTAAACAAGTATTTCAAATACAAGAGTAACCATAAGCAGTCATAGCATGTATCAATATTATCACAGAGTGTGTTATAACATAATAAACATGCATCACAACATTTTAAGTATCCAAGACTAAATCAAGGAATTTCATTAATATATGTTCAAGAAAACAAGGATTTAGTACAAAATTTTACATTGACCTAAGCCTAGATCATATAATTCTAGGATTGATCATGCTCCTTGATAACAATTCCTTTGCCAGACTGAATCCTAGCTTGTACATTAGCTTCAGTGTCATCAGTCGGCTTCTTTCCTTTAAGATCCTTCTTCTTCAGCTCTTTTGTCTTTCAAAGTAATGATATCGCTTTGGAAAGTACTTGCTTGGCTCCACAGAGGTTGCAGGTATCTTTCCAGCTTTGAGGTCTCTTTGGAACTGATAAATGACATCTTTCCATTTCTGATACTTGATTCATTCTTGTTCAGAGTACAACTTGCCTCTATCATACATGTTGTCTTTAACAGCTTTCCAGGCAGTGAGAATAATGTTTCTGGAGGTGGGACTCCATCTTTCAAAATCAGGCTTTAATTCAGCCTGCTCTCTAAACCTTTTCTTAGAACGTTGAGCTTCTTGCTCTCTTTTCAAAGCAGCTTCAGACATTTCAACCTTTTCAATAATCATATTTTGTACCTCCTTTGGAGGACTATACATTTGTTGAACAGCATATTGAATACCATCAAAATCAGCAAGTGGATAAATAATTTGAGCTACTTCCTGCTGAACCCCTTCATTCAAAGCCGGTTGGATGCCTGATTCAGTAGTTTTATCATCATCACACAGGGGTGGATAACCAAGAGTTGCTCTGATAGCATTAGAAATCCGTTTAACATGATCAGCGCCCGCATTGACTAACATCCTCTTCCCCTTTATGACTTCTCTTTCAATATGGTCTCTGAGATCATCCTTTTGAAATCTTATCTGATTAGCTAGGTAATTTGTGCCTTCTTTATAGAATGATCTAAACTTCTGTAGCTGATCAGCAAAGACCTTTTGAGAGTCCTGAATAACAGTGTGGAAATTAGCCAAATCTGCTTTGCGTTGTTTATCAAACTCAAACCTTTTTTTTAACGATGTTGGCAGTGAAAGCAGTGTCTTTATTCTGGAGTTTTGTGGCAATAACATTGTGGGATTCTGTTAGATTGTCATTCATTCTGATTTGATTTTCCAAAACATAGCCTTATTTAACTATAATGTCATCTATTTGAGTTTTGGCTTCCACTTGTTGCTTGGCTAAATAGACTACAGCATTTCCTCCCTTATGGAAGCAATCTGTCATTTCCTTTTTATGCAAATTTACTTCAAATCTGATGGATTTGATATCTTGGGCCAGCTGAATTTGCAATTCCTTATTGCTCTCATCAACATATTTTTCAAGTACATGTTGTTGTTCATCCATCCTTACTTGCAGTTACACTAGAAGTTAACTGAAATCTACTGCTGGAGCTAGAGTTTGTGAGACAGGTTGTAAGGCTTTCTTATAGCCAGAGCTCCTCTTTCTTAGTTCCATAAGCTTTCTCTTCTTTTCCCTGGAGGCTTCTTCATCTTCTGAGAAATCAGATGAGCTTTTTATGTCCACTGTATCTTTTGGAGTAGATGCTATAATTGGTTTCTCCCCCTCAGTGCTTGTCAGCTCCCCCTCAGTTCTTGCTCCAAGTAAATCAGGAAATAATTCTTCTAAGGTGACTTCCTGGTTTATTTGAACTGGAGGAATAGCAGTCTCTTTCTCAGCAGGTAGTCTGTCTGTAAATGCAAAAGTGTATTCCATGGTAATATCATTTTGAGTTACATTGTCTTGATTATTCTCAAGTATAGATTGTGTAGCTGCTTCACTGTCTAATGCAGCTGTGTGGACAGGTGGCTCTTTCCCATGAGCTCCCCCTGAAGGTAATGCCTCTTGTTGAGCTAAAACTGGAGAAAGCTCATTGTCTCCCACTTGATGAGGCTCTTCATGTACCTGATCCACTGAGATGTTGGTGGCAGGAATCTGCTCCCCTTGCAGTTGACTATCAGTCACAGTTTCTTGAGCAGGAGATTTATTAGTCCTTTCTGCTCCTTCATCTGAGCTAAAAACAACTGCTTCTTCTGAATCACTGGATGATTCAGTGGTCTTGGAGGTTGTTTACTTCTTTTTCTGAATCTGCTTTGTTTGATTCTGAGGGGTAGAAATTTCTTTGGACAGTTCCCTATACCATCTGGACAGTATCCTTAAGTCCATTCTTCTCATGTGATTAATCTTAGAACTTGCAGTTTGATTTATCACTTCTGGTATAGTCAAGGCCAGATAGAGTCTTAGTATTCTGCCCAGATTAGGTTTCTTGATTCCTTCTTTGATCTTGTTAAAGACAACAGCAGACCAGTTTGTTTTTACCTTGAAGATAACTCTGATCATGAGATTGAACATGTAGGCTGAAATCCTATCATGTCCTCCTGATTTTCATAGAATAACTTTTCCTATGATTTCTGACAGGAATTTGCCCTAGGAATTCATTCCTTTCTTGTTCATTGAAGATCCAATCTTGGTAGTGGGATCCAATTCACACCATTGGAGAGCTTCTCTTATCATGGAAGATACTATTTCATCGTCTTCTTTAACCCTGGGAAGTTGAAATGTCTTACTAAAACTCTTCTGGGTGAGTTTGACCTTGGTTCCTTGAACTGATGACTTTATTTTCATGCCCTTTGAATCAAGTGATGCCTTTGTATAGAATTCAAGAACCTCCTTCTTCCATATCTTAGTAGGTTCTGAGACTAAGTACTCCAAACCATTGTCGTGGATTAAGGTAATCACGGCTTGAATATCTGGTACTGCACTTTCAAACGTATGGCGAACTAGCTCATAGCCCTCGTTGATGTTGTCTTCCAATTTTGGCGCCATTAGGGATTAGAGATTGAGGAGAAGAGAGATGAAGGTCTGTCGACACAAAGGTTTGGTCTCGAGAATTTTGAGAGCATAGTCGACGGGGTTTTACTTCCACCTATTTATATGTTTCTAAACAAAGAAGGTCAAAAGGCAGGTTTAAATACTCTTATTGTGTCGACACTGTTGGGATTGTGTCGACAAAGACTATTAAAGTCTCGACAGAGAATGTAAAGGTATTATAATACTATGTGTCGACACCATCTGCGATGTGTCGACATAGATAACCTTAAGTGTCTATACTAATTTCTGCGTGTCGACACAGACGACTGTATGTGTCGACACCGATATCTAAGTGTAAGGAGAGCTATGTGTCGACACCAAATTCTAAGTGTCGACACAATCTTCTTGATGTATCGATAGAATTTTCCTTATGTGTTGACACCAACTACTAAGTGTCGAAACAAATGTCTTTATGCATCGACACAAATTTACTTAGTCAAATTTGACATTCTTATTCCATGTTTAGCATGCCTAATTCAATTTTAAAATAATTGAATTTAGTTTCATCCAGTGGTTTGGTGAACATGTCAGCAATTTGAAAATCAGTGTTGACAAATTCTAAACTTATGTCTTCCTTTTCAACATGATCTCTAAGGAAACAAAACCTGATTTCTATGTGCTTAGTTCTACTATAAGAGACAAGATTTCTAGCAATAGAAATGACACTAGTAGAATCACAATATAATGGGGTTCTACTTACCTGGATGCCATAATCTTCAAGCTGATGTTGTATCCATAATAGCTGAGCACAGCAACTGCCTGCAGCTACATATTTAGACTCAGCAGTGGATATAGCCACACTTGTCTGCTTTTTGCTGCTCTATGACACCAATCTTCCACCTTGGAACTGACATGTACCAGTTGTACTTTTACTATCTTCTTTGCATCCTGCAAAGTCTGTATCTGAATAACCAGTTAGTAGAAAATCTCTATTCTTAGGGTACCAAAGGCCAAGATTTGGTGTTCCCTTAAGATATCTCAAAAATTTTTTGACTGCAGTATAATGAGATTCTTTAGGGAAGGCTTGATACCTAGCACAGACACATGTAGCATACATGATGTCTGGTCTACTAGCAGTTAAGTATAAAAGGGAGCCAATTATCCCTCTATACAAAGACTCATCTACAGGTTTTCCTACATCATCTTTGCCTATAGGCATACTTGACCCCATTAGAATTCTCATGGTGGAGGCTGACTCCATATCATATTTCTTAATCAACTCCTTGGTGAACTTAGATTGGGATATGGACAAGCCATCATCAGTCTGTCTAACTTGGAGTCCCTTGAAGAATTTCAGCTCACTCATGCTGCTCATCTCAAACGTTCCTTGCATAAGTTTAGCAAACTTTCTACAAAGGTTGTTTGCAGTTGATCCAAAGATACTGTCATCAACATATATCTGGACTAGGATGATCTTGCATTTTGATTCCCTTAGGAATAGAGTTTTGTCTATTTTCCCCCATGAGAATTTGTTCTTAATGAGGAATGTAGACAGTGTTTCATATCAATCCCTAGGGGCTTGTTTCAAACCATATAGTGCTTTCTTAATCCTATACACATAATTAGGATAGAGAGGATCTACAAAACCGGAGGGTTGTTAAACATAAACTTCCTCTTTTAAGTCACCATTCAAAAATGCTGACTTAACATCCATCTGAAATACCTTGAACCCTTGATAAGCTGCAAAGGAAAGGAACAGCCTTATTACTTCCAACCTTACCATTGGAGCAAATATCTGATCAAAGGCTATTCCTTCTTCCTGTCTGTAGCCCTTTGCCACCAGTCTTGCTTTGTTCTTAACTATAATGTCATTTTCATCTAGCTTGTTCCTGTAGATCCACTTAGTCCCTATGATATTGTGATTCTTTGGTTGAGGAACCAGCTTCCAAACTTTGCATCTTATGAATTGATTCAGCTCTTCCTATATGGCATCAATCCAATTTGGGTCTTGTATGACTTCTTCAAATTTCTTGGGTTCCATATGGGACAGGAAACTTGAGTAAAGGACTGTGTTCGTGTTCTTGCTCCTTGTCTGAACACCATGACTTGGATCACCAATAATTTGGTGTGCTGGATGATCCTTTAGATGTCTTATTGCTGGAAGCAATCTATCTACACCTTGATTTTATCCAATCTCATCACCATGTTATACTTCATTGTCCTCATCATCAGCTTGTGAGTCTTGTACTCCCCCTGGAGAGTATCCATCATTTTCTTCATCCTGCCTTGCAGGTTGGTCTTTGTAACACCCCCCCTATCCGTCGCATAGCATATAACAGTAGGTCCGGCCGGGGCCCGACGCCATATGCCACAGACAGACCGGGTGGTTACTTATGGAAACCATCCAACCGTCTTAACGTCCTACACAGAGCATTCTAGCGGAAGCAGTTTATACAAGTTGCAAAACAAGAACCCAGCAACAAGCATGAATGTCCACTAACATGATAATAGGAATGTTATTACAAAATACTCAAAAGTCGGCCTTAAGGCCTTACAAAATGTTTCACTTGTCTTTTACATGATTTACAAACCTCGGCTCGCAGGCCGGCCATACATGAATAAAACATAAAACATTTCCACTTGGGCCTTCGAGGGCCAGCTTCGCAAAAAGGGCTTTAGCCCGCTATTGACCACTTGGTCCAGCTGCACCTGCAAGCAAACAAACCACCGCACGGTGGCAAACAAGGCAACGGTCAGCAATGCTGACCAAATTATAACGATCCCGCCCCCAACTCGGGGCGGCGATGCTCCTTTCCTGCATTTCATTAGCATAAGCGAGCAATTATAACCATAGCCATTTCATCACAGGCGTTGGCTCGCACGGCCACACGCCCCGTGCACTCAGGGCACATTCTCGGTGAACCGGTCGATGTCACGTCAATTAAAGCCATTAACATTCCGGACTCACCACCGCCCCTTAGACGGCCATTCCTATGAGCAATTCGTCTTCATGGTATTGGTCACGTCAATTTAAGCCATCGACCACCGAAGACCCCCATTTATTCCAACGGCGAGTGCCATGTAACTTTAGGTCTCTCTAACCCGAACGACATAAAGCGGGTACGGCTCCATCTAACCCGTGCTCACATCGCAACGGCAATTTAAGCCATTTGCGCGGGTCAAACTTTCACCGAGTCTCATTCTAACACAAGTCACATAACCCCGTTATGTTCAAGTTGGCTCTCAGGCCACCAAGTTGGCAAGACCTCGTGTCCGCCCAGTTTTCCGGGTGCACCTTTGGGTTAGTCCCCAAGGCTCCCTGCTGCAATCTACCGCGTAGAAAACCCGAAAAACACCCAATAGCACGGAGTCTTCTCCGGCCTTATGCAATGCAACATCACCGATCCGGACTAACATGTCCGGGTAGGCTTCAACCAAAATGCCTATGTCCGTTCTCGCATACGGACTCTAAACAACGGGGACTTCACATATCTACCCGAAGGAACGCCTCCAACTCTCCGCAAACTCGCGAGAGCGGGCTTCCTATGCAAAGAAAGAGAGCGACTCATGCTCAAGATGAGGATCGTTACCCTTGCGGTCCTCTTTGGCGCCATCGAAAAGTAATCGGATGGAAATCACCGCACTTGCGTTGCCTCCGTGGATCCGGAGTCGGCTTGCGATTCGGAGCTCCGAAGCTCCTCCAATGGCGGATCTAGCTCCTCTTCTTCTTGCCTTAGCTCTTCTTTCTCCAAGGGTTTGGAGAGAGAACAAGTGGAAAAAGTGAGGGTTTTCTAAGTCAAAACCCGGGTATATCCCTTCAGGAACAACCCCCAGCCGTTGGATCTTCAGTCAAAGAAATGAACGGCTTCGATTCGGTACTGAAATGCCCAATCTGGACCGAGCACGGCCTGGCACACGCCCGTGTCCAGGGCCGTGTGCCTCATTCGCCGTCAAAATCGAATCACCTGGAACCTCACACGGGTATCGAACACGCCCGTGTTCGAGCTGACACGCCCGTGTTCCACCTGACACGGCCGTGTAGCTGGCCGTGTACCCCATGATTTTCTCCCGTTTTCAACCCGAGCACTGCACGGGTTCTAGGACACGCCCGTGTCCTTGCCCGTGTCACCTTGACACGCCTGGGCTCCAGGCCGTGTACAAGGTCTCAGCACTTCGCGGCTAAGTGTCGACACGGGTCGACACGCCCTGCGACACGCCCGTGTCGCAGGCCGTGTGCCATGTCTCGACACACTGTCGACACCAAAGTGTCGACTTCGCGGGACGAGTGTCGACACGGGTCGACACGCCCTGCGACACGCCCGTGTCGCAGGCCGTGTGCCGTGTCTCGACACAACGTCGAAGCACTGTGTCGACTTCACGGCTAAGTGTCGACACGGGTCGACACGCCCTGCGACACGCCCGTGTCGCAGGCCGTGTGCCCAGTCTCGACACAATGTCGAGACCAAAGTGTCGACTTCACGCCTTAGTGTCGACACAGGCTTGACACGCCCTGGGACACGCCCGTGTCCCAGGCCGTGTGCCTGCAGCCAAAACTCAAACTGGCCCAAATTATTCCCCTCTGCTCCTTTGAGTTTCGGGGCGTTACAACTCTACCCCTCTTAAAAGGATTTCGCCCACGAAATTACATAAAGGGAAAAACATGTACAAAACAAAATTTGTACCTGAGCGGAACAACTCCGGATAGTCGTCAAGCATCGTCTGCTCTCGCTCCCAAGAGAGCTCCTCACGACCGCAATTGTCCCACCGGACTTTGACCATCCTGATCTCTTTATTGCGTAGCCGCTTGACCTCCGAGTCCTCAATCCGCACGGGCTTGACTTTTGTCGTTAGCCCACTATCCACCGGCACTTGATCGACCGCGATCACTTGCGTAGGCTCTTGCACCGCCTTCCGAAGCACCGAAATATGGAATACATCATGTAAACCACTTAGCTCCACTGAAAGCTTCAGCCGATAGGCCGCTTCTCCTACTCGCTCCAGAACCTCGAACGGTCCAAGGTACCTCGGGCTTAGCTTTTTCAATCGCCGCACCCGCGAGACACCCTTGAACGGCTTGATCTTCAAGTATACATAATCGCCCACAGCGAACTCCACGTTCCTGTGCTTGGCATTATAGTACTTTGCTTGCCGGTCCTGAGCGATAAGCAACCTCTCCCGAATGGTTCTCACCAACGAAGTAGCATCCTCCACTTCCGATCGCTTATACAACTTCGACTCGCCCGTTTCTAACCAAGACAACGGCGTGCGACATCGTCTACCATAAAGGGCCTCGAAAGGCGCCATCTGAATACTTGCTTGGTAGCTGTTGTTGTATGCGAACTCCACCAAATAAAGGTGGTCCTCCCATTGCTTTCCAAAGTCCAAGACACACATGCGAAGCATGTCTTCCATCGTTCTATTGACCCTCTCGGTCTGCCCATCCGTTTGTGGATGGAAGGCTGTGCTAAACTTCAGCTTTGTTCCCAACATTTGCTGCACCAGCCTCCAATCATTGGACGTGAACCGCCCATCTCGGTCACTCACGATGCTACGGGGCACACCATGAAGCCGCACTATGTTATCCACATAAAGCTTTGCCAGCTTCTCCACCGGATCATCCTTCCTATGCGGAATAAAATGCGACACCTTTGTTAATCGATCGACCACCACCCAAATGGCGTCGTTCCCCTTCTGCGACCTTGGCAAACCATGCACAAAGTCCATAGAGATGTCGTCGAATTTCCACTCCGGAATAGGCAAGGACTTAAGAAATCCTCCCGGCTTTTGGCACTCCGCCTTTACCAAGGCGCAGGTTTGGCACTTCGCTACATATAGCGCCACATCCTTTTTCAAGCCCGGCCACCAAAACAGTTTCTTTACATCACGGTACATCTTCGTGCTCCCCGGGTGAATCGAGTACTTGGTATGGTGCGCCTCGTACAACAACTCCACCCGTAAACTGCCCACACTTGGGACGCACAAACGACCGTCTTTCCAAAGCAATCCGTCCTCCACGACGAATTGGGAATTTGACCCATCCAGAGCCTCTATCATGAACTGCTTCATATGAGCATCCATATCCAAAGCCTGCCGAATCCGATCAGCCAGGTCATATTGGACTTCAGTCCAATTCAGCACTGCTTCAGCACTAGATTGTCTATCCACACAAACAATCTCCAACGCCTCCAGCTCCTGCACCAACCGCTCATCATGCACTGATAGCCAATTCGCTTGAGCTGGGGCTCGGCGACTCAACGCGTCCGCAACCGCATTCCCTTTGCCAGACACGTAGTGGATCTTGAAAGTATAGTCCCCCAGGAACTCCATCCACCTACGCTGCCGCATATTCAGATCTTTCTGATCAATCAAATACTTTAGACTCTTGTGATCGGTGTAGATATCAATCTTCACACCGTACAAATAGTGTCTCCACAGCTTCAAGGCAAAAATCACGGCCACTAACTCCAAGTCATGGACCGGATAATTCCTCTCGTGCACTTTTAGCTGTCTCGAGCCATAAGCTATCACGCTGCCGTGCTGCAATAGCACGCAACCCAAACCGCTGCCTGAAGCATCGCTATATATCTCATAGCCTTCGGTTCCAACCGGCGAACTCAGCACAGGCGCCGTGGTCAACCGACACTTCAATTCCTCAAAAGCTCGCGCGCACTCCGGCGTCCAAACGAACTTATGCTCCTTCCTCGTCAAAGTAGTGAGAGGTAACGCTATCCGCGAGAAGTTCTCTACGAAGCGCCTATAATAGCCGGCAAGCCCCAAAAAGCTCCGGACTTCTGCTACCGTAGCAAGCTCAGGCCACTCCCGTATCTCAACAATCTTCGCCGGATCCACAGCAATACCCTCTCCACTCACTATATGCCAGAGGAACGCCACTGAGGATAGCCAAAACTCGCACTTCGAGAACTTGGCATACAACTGGTTTCTCCTGAGTGTCTCCAACACCAAATGGAGATGCTTGAAGTGATCCTCCTCACTTTGCGAGTACACCAAAATATCATCGATGAAGACGATCATGAAATGGTCTAGGTACTCCCTGAACGTCCTGTTCATCAAATCCATAAATACTGACGGCGCATTAGTCAGCCCAAACGGCATGACCGTAAACTCATAATGCCCGTATCTCGTACTAAACGCTGTCTTCGGGATATCACTCTCCCTTATCCGCAGCTGATAGTACCCAGACTTGAGATCTAACTTCGAGTACACCGTCGACCCGACTAACTGATCAAAGAGATCATCAATCCGGGGGATCGGGTACTTGTTCTTCTCAGTCAGCTTGTTTAGCTCCCGATAATCAATACACAACCTCAAGCTTCCGTCCTTCTTCTTAACAAAGAGGACCGGTGCGCTCCAAGGCGAAGAACTCGGGCGCACATACCCTTGCTCCAACAACTCTTGTAGTTGAACTTTCAGCTCTGCCATTTCCTTAGGCGCTAGCCGATACGGAGATCGTGACACAGGCTTTGCACCTGGCACTAGCTCGATAGTGAAATCTATCTCCCGTTGAGGCGGGGCTCCAGGAAGATCTGCGGGGAACACATCAGGGTATTCCGATACCACTGAAATACAATCCATCGCGGGCTTCGGCTTTGCAACCTCCACTAGTGTAAAGAACAGTTCTGCTCCGGCACGAACCGCCTTCACCACCTGAAGAGCAGACATCAACGTCTTGCTCGACCCCTTTAAGCCCGTAAAAGTCGTCTCACGACTTGCTCCCAGCTTTACTTCCTTGCTACCGCAATCTATATGGGCCTGCTGCTCCGAGAGCCAGTCCATTCCAAATATGACGTCGAACTCCACCAACGGAAGTAAGGACGCCCGCAGGTCAAACTCCTGCTCTCCAATACGAGTCTTAACCTCGCAGATTCTATCCGCTCGCATCGAACACCCATTTGGCAACAACACATCCAACTTATCCTTCGCCATCGAAGAAGGGACTCCGATGCGTAATATAAATCCTTCGGACAAGAAGGAGTGTGAAGCTCCCGTATCAAAGAGTGCTCGTGCCGGATTTTCACAAATCAACACAAATCCTAAACAAGTAGTGGTAAGGTAACATGTGCATAACAAGCATATAAAGGAATTGACTTGCTATAAATTAAACCGTACCTGTCACCACGTCAGCTTGTTTAATGGCCTCCTGTTGGCCAAGATTGTAAACCCTTGGTTGGGCCGGAGCATAATGGGATGCGGTCGACTCCACCGCCTTGCCCTTCTCTTCATAAGTAGCTCCAGGCCTCCTTTCGGACTTAGGACGTCCGCTCCAACAGTCACGGGCGAAATGCCCCGTCTTTCCACACGTAAAGCACGCACCCGGGGTCCGACTCGTAGTCGCCCCAGAAGCGCCAGAAGGAGCTGGACCCGAAGTCCTATGCTTCTTAAAAGTCCTCCGATAGCCTGACTTTGAAGTAGTCGGCACTCTGAACTCAGATTTCTTTTCACCCAAGCTTTTCTTCGCTTGTACACTCTTCATGTCCTTCTCCAAGGACCGGGCAGTATTGACCAAGGTTAAGAAACCCTGCGTCATTGGCCCCGACAGTAACAATCTCAGCTCATCCCTCAAGCCTTCATAAAAACGATTAGTCTTGCGCTCCTCATCCATGATGGTAGAGCTAGCATAACGACTCAACCGCGTAAACTCGTGGAGATATTCATCCACGCTCCTCTCACCCTGCACCAACTTCAGGAACTCATTCTCCATTGAAATCCTCTGAGTCGAAGGGAGGTATCTTGCCAAGAACAATTCCGAGAACTCTTCCATCGGAACGTCTATCAGTTGTCTACCTCTCAGATGATGCAGCTCCAAGCCTTCCCACCACATCCTCGCTTCACCGTCCAGCAGGAACGTAGCGATGGTGGTCATCTGCCACTCCTCCGTCTCCGTCGCTGTCATGACTCTCTTCACCCTAGAGAGCCAGTCTTCAGCCTGCGATGGGGTTCCCAACCCCGAGAATAACGGAGGGTTAAAGCTCATTACATGCTTCAACTGCCTCTCAGTCGCCCTCCTTGGCACTATTGGTTCTACAACCACTTGCTCCATCCTCCTCGGCTCCGCCTCTTGCAGAGGTACTTGCTCCATCACAGGAGCGGGCTGCTGCGCTTGCCTCCCAGGCTGCGCATTGATCACGGCCAACACCGCTTCAGCCACCAATCTTATATTTTCAGCCGACAAAGGTGTTGCGGGAGCAACTTCCGGTGCACTACTTGCCTCAGAAACTCGGCGTTCTGACGGCCCAATGCCACTTCGGGTCACCTATAGTGGTACAAAACACCGTTAAGCGACCAAATAAATTGCAAACAGCAATTATAGGAACACGCAGGTTCCTCAAACACGAGTATTTTCATTCCTAAGTGGACATTCATGGGTTCTTTTTACGGTTATAATGATGACGCACACAATGTGCTCACCACTCCTTAAAAAGAATTCGCCCACGAATTCAATTCAAGCCCAACCAAAACCAGTAGTCTGATACCAAATTGTAACACCCCCCCTATCCGTCGCATAGCATATAACAGTAGGTCCGGCCGGGGCCCGACGCCATATGCCACAGACAGACCGGGTGGTTACTTATGGAAACCATCCAACCGTCTTAACGTCCTACACAGAGCATTCTAGCGGAAGCAGTTTATACAAGTTGCAAAACAAGAACCCAGCAACAAGCATGAATGTCCACTAACATGATAATAGGAATGTTATTACAAAATACTCAAAAGTCGGCCTTAAGGCCTTACAAAATGTTTCACTTGTCTTTTACATGATTTACAAACCTCGGCTCGCAGGCCGGCCATACATGAATAAAACATAAAACATTTCCACTTGGGCCTTCGAGGGCCAGCTTCGCAAAAAGGGCTTTAGCCCGCTATTGACCGCTTGGTCCAGCTGCACCTGCAAGCAAACAAACCACCGCACGGTGGCAAACAAGGCAACGGTCAGCAATGCTGACCAAATTATAACGATCCCGCCCCCAACTCGGGGCGGCGATGCTCCTTTCCTGCATTTCATTAGCATAAGCGAGCAATTATAACCATAGCCATTTCATCACAGGCGTTGGCTCGCACGACCACACGCCCCGTGCACTCAGGGCACATTCTCGGTGAACCGGTCGATGTCACGTCAATTAAAGCCATTTACATTCCGGACTCACCACCGCCCCTTAGACAGCCATTCCTATGAGCAATTCGTCTTCATGGTATTGGTCACGTCAATTTAAGCCATCGACCACCGAAGACCCCCATTTATGCCAACGGCGAGTGCCATGTAACTTTAGGTCTCTCTAACCCGAACGACATAAAGCGGGTACGACTCCATCTAACCCGTGCTCACATCGCAACGGCAATTTAAGCCATTTGCGAGGGTCAAACTTTCACCGAGTCCCATTCTAACACAAGTCACATAACCCCGTTATGTTCAAGTTGGCTCTCAGGCCACCAAGTTGGCAAGACCTCGTGTCCGCCTAGTTTTCCGGGTGCACCTTTGGGTTAGTCCCCAAGGCTCCCTGCTGCAATCTACCGCGTAGAAAACCCGAAAAACACCCAATAGCACGGAGTCTTCTCCGGCCTTATGCAATGCAACATCACCGATCCGGACTAACATGTCCGGGTAGGCTTCAACCAAAATGCCTATGTCCGTTCTCGCATACGGACTCTAAACAACGGGGACTTCACATATCTACCCGAAGGAACGCCTCCAACTCTCCGCAAACTCGCGAGAGCGGGCTTCCTATGCAAAGAAAGAGAGCGACTCATGCTCAAGATGAGGATCGTTACCCTTGCGGTCCTCTTTGGCGCCATCGAAAAGTAATCGGATGGAAATCACCGCACTTGCGTTGCCTCCGTGGATCCGGAGTCGGCTTGCGATTCGGAGCTCCGAAGCTCCTCCAATGGCGGATCTAGCTCCTCTTCTTCTTGCCTTAGCTCTTCTTTCTCCAAGGGTTTGGAGAGAGAACAAGTGGAAAAAGTGAGGGTTTTCTAAGTCAAAACCCGGGTATATCCCTTCAGGAACAACCCCCAGCCGTTGGATCTTCAGTCAAAGAAATGAACGGCTTCGATTCGGGACTGAAATGCCCAATCTGGACCGAACACGGCTTGGCACACGCCCGTGTCCAGGGCCGTGTGCCTCATTCGTCGTCAAAATCGAATCACCTGGAACCTCACACGGGTATCGAACACGCCCGTGTTCGAGCTGCCACGCCCGTGTTCCACCTGACACGGCCGTGTAGCTGGCCGTGTACCCCATGATTTTATCCCGTTTTCAACCGAGCACTGCACGGGTTCTAGGACACGCCCGTGTCCTTGCCCGTGTCACCTTGACACGCCTGGGCTCCAGGCCGTGTACAAGGTCTCAGCACTTTGCGGCTAAGTGTCGACACGGGTCGACACGCCCTGCGACACGCCCGTGTCGCAGGCCGTGTGCCATGTCTCGACACACTGTAGACACCAAAGTGTCGACTTCACGGGACGAGTGTCGACACGGGTCGACACGCCCTGCGACACGCCCGTGTCGCAGGCCGTGTGCCGTGTCTCGACACAACGTCGAAGCACTGTGTCGACTTCATGGCTAAGTGTCGACACGGGTCGACACGCCCTGCGACACGCCCGTGTCGCAGGCCGTGTGCCCAGTCTCGACACAATGTCGAGACCAAAGTGTCGACTTCACGCCTTAGTGTCGACACAGGCTTAACACGCCCTGGGACACGCCCGTGTCCCAGGCCGTGTGCCTGCAGCCAAAACTCAAACTGGCCCAAATTATTCCCCTCTGCTCCTTTGAGTTTCGGGGCGTTACAGTCTTCACTAATGGTTAGCTTGTCCATCTTTTCCTTCAAACCTGTAGAGCTACAAGAAGTACTAGACAGCTCAAAGTTGATTAGTTTAGTTTCATCAAAAACTACATGGACAGATTCTTCTACAACTTGAGTAGTCAAGTTGTAGACTCTGTATGCCCTACTGCTATTGTTGTACCCAACAAATATCCCTTCTTGGAATTTAGTAGCAAACTTAGTTAAATAGTGCTTGCCATTATTAAGAACATAACACTTGCTACCAAAGATTCTAAAATAGGCTAAATTTGGTTTTCTGCCTTTCATAATCTCATAGGGTGTCTTCTTGTGGCTTTTGGTGATGGAATCCCTATTGAGAACATGACATGCAGTGTTTACTGCATCAGCCTAGAAATATTCTGGGAGAGAAGTGTCACTTAGTAGTGTTCTACCAGCCTCAATAAGAGTCCTATTCTTTCTTTTAGCAATACCATTTTGCTGGAGAGTTTTAGGTGAGGAGAACTCTTGATGAATCCCTAGTTCTTCACAAAATCTTGTCATGCATTCACACTGAAATTCAGTCCCATGGTCACTTCTAATTTTGACCACTGAATTGTTAAGTTCATTCTGAATTTGCCTAACAAAATTGTGGGAGACAGTAGGGGTTTCAGATTTCTGCCTCAGAAGAAAACCCATGTAAATCTAGAATAGTCATCCACAACCACAAAATTGTAGAATTTCCTACCTAGACTATGAAATAGCATAGGACCAAATAGATCCATATGCAGGATGTACAAACACTTCACTGATTCTTTGGTATTAAGACTGTGGAAGGAGGTCTTAGTCTGTTTGCCTTTTTGACAAGCTGAACACACACCCTCCTGGATGCACTTGACCTGAGGACCATTCCTCACTAACTCCATACTATAAAGTCGGCCTATTGACTTGTAGTTCAGGTGAGCCAGCCTCTTATGCCATTTGACACAGTGAGAAGTTTTCTCATCTACAACTAGACAAATAGGAGAGTTCTTATTCTCACAATCAAAGTTGAGACAGTAAACATTTCCTTTTTTATAACCTGACAAGATGACCTCTTAATCACTTGTCCTTCTAATCTAACACTCATTCCTAATAAAAGATGTATCATAACCAAGATCACTCAGTTGGTGTATGCTTATTAAGTTATGTTTCAGACCTTTCACATAAGCCACTTGGGTGATAGTGATAGAACTATTGGAAATGTTACCAAACCCTTTGATGACCCCCTTTTCAGATCCACCAAAGATCACTTTGGGTCCATTCACTATGTGAGAGTAATCCTCCAGTATCCTTCTTATTCCAGTCATGTGCCTGGAACATCCACTATCCAAGTACCATATTGGGGTATGGCCACTTAGACTCATCTGCATCAAATAAAATTACTTAATCTTAGAACCCCAAAAATTATTAGGTTCTAGTTTTAGGTTAGACTGAAACTTGACATGTTTGCCTGCAACCTTTCTGACAGATAAGCTAGCAACTTTCCTGACTGTAGTGTTGTGCCAACAATTAATGGCATAATGACCCACTTTTCCACAACACCAACACTCATATCTATTGTATATTCTTTTAAGTACAGTTTTAACAGCATTGCAGTCAGTAGTCCTTAAAACTGTAGGTATAGTGGTCCTTTTCTTGAGTGCTGGGGTGGGTGCATCAAACATTGATGATTCCTGAAGAATATGATGTGTTTGTTCATGGGCTGCCCTATTGGCATTTACACCCATATCATTCAGATCACCAAGCTTACAGTGACCATGTGTAATGTTATGGTCATACCGGTTGGTAGGCTGCATCACTTTCCTGAAGAAAATAGGTGGTTTGGGAGCTAGTGGTTGAACTGGGGCTTTGCCTTTTCCTTTTGAATTAGCTGCCCTAGTTCTTCGCTTGAATCCTACTCATGTCTTACCCTTTTGGAGAATGAAGTCATCAATTAAGGGTAAGACTGACTTTGGCTTTGAGAATTTATCCACAAGTTCCTTCTCTCTTTGAAGTTTGACTTCCAGACTCTTAATTTGATCATTTTTGAATGTAATTGTACCCATCTGAATAAAAGTTATATTTTTCAGTTTGGCAACTTCATTCAACTTCAAATCTAACATTTTTGCTGAATCTGATACAGCCAATTTAAGAGATGTAATTTCATCAGCCTGTTTCTTGTTAAGGATTCTGCTTCTCTTAAGAGCTTGTAACAAATCACCATACTCATCAATTAGTTGATGAACATCCCCTTCAGATTCAGAACCATCCTCATCTCTTGATGCAGATGCTTCTGATTTTGATCTAGTGTAATAATCAGAAACTGAAGATAGGTTGTTTACCTCAATAAGAGTCATATTCTTTCTTTTAGCAATACCATTTTGCTGGAGAGTTTTAGGTGAGGAGAACTCTTGATGAATCCCTAGTTCTTCACAAAATCTTGTCATGCATTCACACTGAAATTCAGTCCCATGGTCACTTCTAATTTTGACCACTGAATTGTAAAGTTCATTCTAAATTTGCCTAACAAAATTGTGGAAGACAGTAGGGGTTTCAGATTTCTGCCTCAGGAAGAAAACCCATATAAATCTAGAATAGTCATCCACAATCATAAAAGTGTAGAATTTCCTACCTAGACTATGAACTAGCATAGGACCAAATAGATCCATATGCAGGAGGTACAAACACCTCACTGAATCTTTGGTATCAAGACTGTGGAAGGAGGTCTTAGTCTGTTTGCCTTTTTGACAAGCTGAACACACACCCTCCTGGATGCACTTGACCTGAGGACCATTCCTCACTAACTCCATACTATAGAGTCAGCCTATTAACTTCTAGTTCAGGTGAGCCAGCCACCTATGCCATTTGACACAATGAGAAGCTTTCTCATCTACAACTAGACAAATAGGAGAGTTCTTATTCTCACAATCAAAGTTGAGACAGTAAACATTTCCTTTTTTATAACCTGACAAGATGACCTCTTGATCACTTGTCCTTCTAATCTGACACCCATTCCTAATAAAAGATGTATCATAACCAAGATCACTCAGTTGGCTTATGCTTATTAAGTTATGTTTCAGACCTTTCACATAAGCCACTTGGGTGATAGTGATATAACTATTTGAAATGTTACCAAACTCTTTGATGACCCCCTTTTCAGATCCACCAAAGATCAGTTTGGGTCCATTCACTATATGAGAGTAATCCTCCAGTATCCTTCTTGTTCCAGTCATGTGCCTGGAAAATCCACTGTCCAAGTACCATATTGGGGTATGGCCACTTAGACTCACCTGCATCAAATAAAATTACTTAACCTTAGAACCCTAATAATTATTGGGTTCTAGTTTCAGGTTAGACTAAAACTTGACATGTTTGCCTGCAGCCTTTCTGACAGATAAGCTAGCAACTTGCCTGACTGTAGTGTTGTGCCAACAATCAATGGAATAATGACCCACTTTTCCACAACACCAGCACTCATATCTATTGTATCTTCTTTTAAGTACAGTTTTAACAGCATTGCTGTCAGCAGTCCTTAAAAATGTAGGTATTGTGGTCCTTTTCTTGAGTATTGGGGCTGGTGCATCAAACATTGATGATTCTTGAAGAACATCATGTGTTTATTCATGGGCTGCCCTATTGGCATTTACACCCATGTCATTCAGATCACCAAGCTTACAGTGACCATGTGTAATGTTATGGTCATACCGGTTGGTTGGCTGCATCCCTTTCCTGAAGAAAATAGGGGGTTTGGGAGCTAGTGGCTGAACTGGGGCTTTGCCTTTTCCTTTTGAATTAGCTGCCCTAGTTCTTCCCTTGAATCCTAATCATGTCTTACCCTTTTGGAGAATGAAGTCATCAATTAAGGGTAAGACTGACTTTGGCTTTGAGAATTTAGCCACAAGTTCCTTCTCTCTTTGAAGTTTGACTTCCAGACTCTTGATTTGATCATTTTTGAATGTAATTGTACCCATCTGAATAAAAGTTATATTTTTCAGTTTGGCAACTTCATTCAACTTCAAATCCAACATTTTTGCTGAATCTGATACAGCCAATTTAAGAGATGTAATTTCATCAGCCTGTTTCTTATTAAGGATTCTGCTTCTCTTACGAGCTTGCAACAAATCACCATACTCATCAATTAGTTGATGAACATCCCTTTCAGATTCATAACCATCCTCATCTCTTGATGCATATGCTTCTGATTCTGATCTAGTGTAATAATCAGAAACTGAAGATAGGTTGTTTACCTCAATAAGAGTCTTATTCTTTCTTTCAGCAATACCATTTTGCTGGAGAGTTTTATGTGAGGAGAACTCTTGATGAATCCCTAGTTCTTCACAAAATCTTGTCATACATTCACACTGAAATTCAGTCCCATGGTCACTTCTAATTTTGACCACTGAATTGTTAAGTTCATTCTGAATTTGTCTAACAAAATTATGGAAGACAGTCGGGGTTTCAGATTTCTGCCTCAGGAAGAAAACCGATGTAAATCTAGAATAGTCATCCACAACCACAAAAATGTAGAATTTCCTACCTAGACTATGAACTAGCATATGACCAAATAAATCCATATGCAGGAGGTACAAACACCTCACTGAGTCTTTAGTATCAAGACTGTGGAAGGAGGTCTTAGTCTGTTTGCCTTTTTGACAAGCTGAACACACACCCTCCTGGATGCACTTGACCTGAGGACCATTCCTCACTAACTCCATACTATAGAGTTAGCCTATTGACTTGTAGTTCAGGTGAGCCAGCCTCTTATGCCATTTGACACAATGAGAAGCTTTATCATCTACAATTTGACAACTAGGAGAGTTCTTATTCTCACAATCAAAGTTGAGACAGAAAACATTTCCTTTTTATAACCTGACAAGATGACCTCTTGATCACTTATCCTTCTAATCTGACACCCATTCCTAATAAAAGATGTATCATAACTAAGATCACTCAGTTGGCTTTTGCTTATTAAGTTATGTTTCAGACCTTTCACATAAGCCACTTGGGTGATAGTGATAGAACTATTGGAAATGTTACTGTTAAAAGTAGCGAACTAGCAAGAGAAAACGGATAGAGTTTTGAATAATTGAAAATTTATTATCCAAAAAAGATATCATTTACAAAGGTATGACCTCCCTTTTATAGAATGGAGGGGATATGGGAGAGTACAAATAAACAATGTGGGACTAAATATTTACAGTACTGGGCGGCTAGAAATATAGGAGACCGCATAGGCCGCGCGGTTAGACGACGGAGTTAACCGCTCGGCAACTTCACCAGGATAGAACAGGCCGCAATAGGAGATCGCCAGACCGCCCGGTCTCCAGGCTTCTGAGGAGACCGCCAGACCGCTCGGTCAAAAAACCGCTGGACAAGACCGCAAGGCCGCCCGGTCTAATACTTCAACAAGCCGCTGGACAAGACTGCAAGGCCGCCCGGTCTAATACTTCAACACTCCCCCTCAAGCTGGAGCATATATATCAATCATGCCCAGCTTGTCACAAACGTGGAAGAAGGAAGTAGAGACCGGCTTTGTGAAAATATCTGCCAATTCTTTGTCAGAGGTGACAAACAGTGTACAGATCTGTTTCTTCAAAATCTCTTCCCGAATGAAGTGGCAGTCAACCTCTATATGCATTGCTCTCTCATGGAAGACTGGATTTCTGGATATGTATATGGTGGCCTTGTTATCACAGAACATAGGAAGCGGATAGTCATAGACCTCCCCTAGGTCAAGCATGAGGGCCCGCAACCACTTTAGCTCACACATGGTTGACGACATACTCCGGTATTCGTCTTCTGCACTGGATCTGGAGACCACGGACTGTTTCTTGCTCTTCCAACTCACCAGATTTCCTCCAATGAAGACACAAAAACCTGAGGTGGATTTACGATCGCCTTTGTCATCCGCGTAACTAGAATCTGAGTAGGCCTCAACCCTCAGATGACCATTCTTCTGAAAGATAAGCCCTTTACTTGGAGCTGCTTTGACATACTCTAAAATCTTCAGGGCAGACTGAAGGTGGCACTCCCTGGGAGCTTGCATAAACTGACTGACCTTGCCTACAGCATAGGCGATGTCGGGTCTAGTCACCGTGAGATAGATGAGTTTGCCAACCAAACGTCTGTACCTGGTGACATTAGATAGAAGAGGCGAATCATCCGTCCACGTTTTGTCCTCTCCAATAGTCATGGGAAACCGAGCTGGTTTGGTACCTGTCAATCCGGCTTCTTGTAGAAGATCAAGGGCATACTTCCGTTGGGAGAGAACCAACGAGTCAGGCTTCCGAGAGATTTCTATCCCCAAGAAGTATTTCGGGGATCCCATATCCTTCGTGACCAAGTGTTGACGGAGGTGCTTCTTTGTGAAGTCCAGCCCATCTCGATCATCGCCAGTAAGAAGAATATCATCCACATATACTGCCAAAACCACCAGTCCCGAGGCCGTTTTGCGAATGAATAAGGAGTGATCGGCCGAACTCCTTATAAAGCCGATGGTAGCCACAATACCACTAAATTTGTCGAACCACGCCCGAGGGCTCTGCTTTAGGCCATAAATGGCCTTCTTCAAATGGCATACACGTGTCTCCCCCTGAGCAACATACCCAGGAGGTTGCTCCATGTAAATGTCCTCCTGAAGATCGCCATAGAGAAAATCATTCTTCACATCAAGCTGGGAAATGGCCCAATCTCGGTTAACAGCCACAGAGAGAAGAACCCGGATGGTGCTGAGGCGAGCAACCGGAGAGAAAGTGTCAAAGTAATTAATGCCATAAGTCTGAGTGAAGCCTTTGTCCACCAGCCGGGCCTTGTAGCGATCCACAGTGCCGTCGGGCCGAAACTTTACAACGAAGACCCAGCGACATCCAACCACATCAGTGCCCACGGGAGGAGGAACGAGGGTCCAGGTACCCCGTTCAGTAAGAGTAGCCATCTCCTCATCCATGGCAGACTTCCAATGAGGGAGAGCAAGAGCCTCCTAGTAGGTGCGGGGAGTGGAAGTAGCGGAGATAGCCAAGGCAAAACACCTGCGAGAAGGAGAAAGCCGATCATAGGAAACAACTGCCGCAAGCGGGTGTTGAGTACACGCCCGCACCCCTTTGCGAAGAGCAATGGGAAGATCCAGGTCGACGGGTGCGTCAGCGACCGGAGCGTCCGTGGCGGAGAAGGCTGGCCCGGGACTAGAGAGAGACGGCGGCGGAGAGGAGGGAGGCGGGGTGGGTGGAGAGACGGACAGGGAAGGAGGCGGTGGAGAAGGAGACGGAGGTGGGGAGACGGCGAGAGGCATGGAGGGAACGGAGAGATCAGAAGGAAGAGAGGAGGTAGGAGAGAAGTAGGAAGCATTCTCGAAAAATGTCACATCCGCGGATACAAATTGCTTGCGGAGAAGGGGGTCAAAACAGCAATAGCCTTTCTGAGTGCCAGAGTACCCCAGAAAGACACACTTGGTGGAACGGGGGGAAAGCTTGTCGCGGGTAGAGGAGGGAGCGTGAACAAAGGTCGTACAGCCAAAGACACGGAGAGGGAGAGGAAAAGGTTCCTTTTGGGGGTAGAGAATGGAGAAGGGGGTCTGGCCGTGGTAACGGTGGAGGGAAGGCGATTGATGAGGTAGCAGGCGAGGAGGACCGTGTAGCCCCAGTAGGAGCGAGGTACGTGCATCTGCGTCATGAGAGTACGAGCAACATCAAGGAGGTGACGGTTTTTGCGCTCCGCCACCCCATTTTGCTGAGAGGTGTAAATACAAGTAGTTTGATGAAGAAGACCATGTTGGTGAAAGAAAGAGGAGAACTCATGATTAAAATATTCGTTAGCATTATCAGAACGTAAAACTTTAAGAGACATGTCAAACTGAGTCTGAATCATAAAATAAAATGAATGTCACACAGAAAAGAGTTTAGAGCGGTCTTTCAATAGATACACCCAAGTACATCGTGAAAAATCATCAATAAAAGTGACAAAATAGGAACTACCCCGACCAACAGTGAGGGTAGGGGCAGGACCCCATACATCAGAATGAATAAGATGAAACGGGCAAGAGGAGCCACGGCCTTGCTTTGGAGGGAAGGTGGAACGATGATGTTTGCCAAGCTGACACGCATCACAGTTGAGCGGAGAACTGGCAAAAGGTAAATGAGGCAGAAGATGGCGAAGAATCCGAGGAGGAGGATGTCCAAGGCGAAGATGCCACTGAAGGAGATCGGTGGAGGAGGAGTAGGCGAACAAGAGCATCACTTGGGTGTATCTCGTGAAAAATCATCAAACTCAGGAAAGGTAAAATGATGTCCAAGTGCGAACAAGAGCATCACTCGCATCCCAGTCATCAAGCTCAGGAGACGTACGAGGAGGAGGGTCATCGGTGAGGTGATGACGTTTGCGCTAAGAGCGAAGAAGAAAGGTGAAAGAAACGCTCCAATCGGGATAGTTGGAACCAACCAGCTTAAAAAGGGTGCCAAGGTTTCCCGAAGGAGGAGGTGGAGAGGGGGCGGCAGGAGTGGTGGAGAGAACGGGGGTGGTGAGACCGGAAGTAGTCATCGAATATAGCAAGAAGCCGCAGCGGATTAAACGGAAGAAGCTGCCCGAACACAAGCGGCCAGAAAGCAAACAAAGGCACAGCGGGAAAGAGGTCGCGCGGACTGAAAAATCCGAGCGAACAGAAGAGAAGAGGCAGAAAGAAGCAGCGACTAGAATAAGTCGCAAGTCGCGCGAATAGGGCAGCGGACAGAAGAGAAGTCAAGCCGCGAAGACAGGTCGCGTGAGGTAGAAAACAAGCCGCGAGAAGAGAGAGCGCACACAAGCAGGAGGAAAACAGGGCGCTGCGAGGAGAAGGGGAAGAAGTCGAACGGCTAGAGGACAGGCCGCGCGAACAGAAGCAGGGCGCTGCGAGAAGAAGCGGCGACTTAGAAAAAGTCGCGCACACAGAGAGCAGCAATAAGGAGAGAAAGAGGCCACGCGGACAGGGTGCAAACCGGTACGACAAGCCGCGCGGACAGGCAGACACAGAATCAGGAGGAGTAGATCGAGGGCTCTGATACCATGTTAAAAGTAGCGAACTAGCAAGAGAAAACGGATAGAGTTTTGAATAATTGAAAATTTATTATCCAAAAAAGATATCATTTACAAAGGTATGACCTCCCTTTTATAGAATGGAGGGGATATGGGAGAGTACAAATAAACAATATGGGACTAAATATTTACAGTACTGGGCGGCTAGAAATATAGGAGACTGCATAGGCCGTGCGGTTAGACGACGGAGTTAACCGCCCGGCAACTTCACCAGGATAGAACAGCCGCAACAGGAGTTCGCCAGACCGCCCGGTCTCCAGGCTTCTGAGCAGACCGCCAGACCGCTCGGTCAACAAACCGCTGTACAAGACCGCAAGGCCGCCCGGTCTAATACTTCAACAAGCCGCTGGACAAGACTGCAAGGCCGCCCGGTCTAATACTTCAACAGTTACCAAACACTTTGATGACCCCCTTTTCAGATCCACCAAAGATCACTTTGGGTCCATTCACTATGTGAGAGTAATCCTCCAGTATCCTTCTTGTTCCAGTCATGTGCCTGGAACATCCACTGTCCAAGTACCATATTGGGGTATGGCCACTTAGACTCACCTACATCAAATAAAATTACTTAACCTTAGAACCCCAATAATTATTGGGTTCTAGCTTCAGGTTAGACTGAAACTTGACATGTTTGCCTGCAACCTTTCTGACAGATAATCTAGCAACTTTCCTGATTGTAGTGTTGTGCCAACAATCAATGGCATAATGACCCACCTTTCCACAACACCAGCACTCATATCTATTGTATCTTCTTTTAAGTACAGTTTTAACAGCATTGCTGTCAACAGTCCTTAAAACTGTAGGTATAGTGGTCCTTTTCTTGAGTGTTGGGGCTGGTGCATCAAACATTGATGATTCCTGAAGAACATGATGTGTTTGTTCGTGGGCTGCCCTATTGGCATTTACACCCATGTCATTCAGATCACCAAGCTTACAGTGACCATATGTAATGTTATGGTCATACCGGTTGGTAGGCTACATCACTTTCCTGAAGAAAATAGGAGGTTTGGGAACTAGTGGCTGAACTGGGGCTTTGCCTTTTCCTTTTGAATTAGCTGCCCTAGTTCTTCCCTTGAATACTAATCATGTCTTACCCTTTTGGAGAATGAAGTCATCAATTAAGGGTAAGACTGACTTTGGCTTTGAGAATTTAGCCACAAGTTCCTTCTCTCTTTGAAGTTTGACTTCCAGACTCTAGATTTGATCATTTTTGAATGTAATTGTACCCATCTGAATAAAAGTTATATTTTTCAGTTTGGCAACTTCATTCAACTTCAAATCCAACATTTTTGCTGAATCTGATACAACCAATTTAAGAGATGTAATTTCATCAGCCTGTTTCTTGTTAAGGATTCTGCTTCTCTTAAGAGCTTGCAACAAATCACCATACTCATCAATTAGTTGATGAACATCCCATTCAGATTCAGAACCATCCTCATCTCTTGATGCAGATGCTTCTGATTCTGATCTAGTGTAATAATCAGAAACTGAAGATAGGTTGTTTACCTTTCTTGGACCAGTCTGATCTTGGTACTGATCTTCCTCCGATATAGCCATCATCCCTTTGCAATGAAGATCTTCAATCCCATTGATAGAGTCCAGTAGTTGCAAGAATTCTGTCTCTTCTGAATCCTCTTCAGTTGTGAACAGTCCAATATATGCTTCAGCTTCAGCTTCAGTCTCTTCTCCTGATTCTAATGATGATGAGTTAGTCCAACTCTTCTGCTTCTTTGCAACAAAGGATCTCTCCTTCTTGCCCTTATTTTGTTGCCTCTTTTTATCTTTAGATTCCTTTCTTTTATTAGGACAATCAGCTATGACATGTCATGGTCTGTTGCAACAATAACAAATAATTTTTGAAGAAGTTTGTTTACTGGGATTAGAGACATACCTATCATCCTTAGATGTTTTCTTCTTCTTGTAATAGTCATCCTTGGAGAAGGATGAAGATGGCTTTGATCTCCATTTATTCTTTTTCATGAACCTTTGAAACTTCCTTGTAAAGGTAGCAAAGTCTTCATCAGATTTGTGACTGTCTGAAGTGTTGATGTCAGAATTTTCAGATTCAACTTCAGCCATTCTCTTGGGAGGAGATGGTGACTTTCTCCTGCCCTTTCTTGTGGCTTCAGCCTTAAAAGCAACTGACTTCTCTCTGTATTCAGACTTATTGCTTTTCTCCTCCTCCTTTCTGGCAGTGAGCTGCATCTCATAGGATAATAGTTTTCCAAAAAAGGTTGGTGGAGGTGTATCTGCAAGCCTGGCCACCTCTCTGATGGCACATACTTTAGTATCCCAATCCTTGGTTAGTGATCTGAGAAACTTGTCATTTAATTCATGAGTGTTAAGGACTCTTTCATATGTCATTAGCTCATTAACAATTCTGAAGAAATTCTTATAGCATTCAGCTATGCCATCTGTCTTAGCTTGTCTAAAGCTTTCATACTCTTGATTTAATATATACTTCATATCCTCTCTCACGTCTTCTGTTCCCTCCATGTAGACAATCAAAGTGTCCCACATCTCTTTGGAGGTTTTGCAATGGACTAGATTATGGAATGTAGAGTCATCTATGACACTCACAATTATGTTATGTGTCCTCTTGTCTAAGGTTGCTAGGATGATCTCTTCCTTAGTCATTTCTGAATAACTTTTTGGAGTCTTAAGGTTAGCATCAAGAACTGATATGTTCATAGGAATAAATGGCCCTTCTAGCACTGTGATGTAAATTCTTGGATCAGATGCTTCCATGAACAATCTGACTCTTTCTTTCCATATGCCAAAATTTTCTTTCCTATAGATAGGAAGTTTCATAAATCCAAGTTCCTTCTGATTCTCACCTGAACTCATTCTGTCTAACTGATAACTGTCTTATAGATCCACTCAGACTGTTAAGTCTAATCTTGAGCAACCTCCCTCTGATACCACTTGAAAGAATTGGTTTCAAGATATCCTAAACACCTAGAGGGGGGTGAATAGGTTCAATTCTTTTTTTATTAAGACAGACAGTATATTTTACTAGTAATAAATATATGCAACAACTATCTCAGTACAACATAAAAAACAATACAGCCAGCACAGATTGCACATAGATTTATAGTGGTTCCCCAAGAGATGGGTACATCCACTTTCCCCCGTTCTCCTATCTAGCAGTATACTAGATTCGGCCTAACTTCCTTCTTTCTTCTCAGATCCTCAGATCTTCACTACAAGAAAAGTGACTTTTAGTGACAAATTTTTTTGTCACTAAATGTTATATTTTGGTCGCTAATGACAATTAGTGACCAAATTTAGTTCGTCACAGGTTCTTCACTAAAACCCCGTCACTAAATGTCTTTAGTGACCAAAAAAAAATTTGTCACAAAATGTGCACATTTTGTGACCACATAAATTAAGTCACTAAAACCATTCAATGACTGAAGTAATTTAATCACTAAAACCATTTAGTGACCAAATCAATTTTGATCACTTAAAATCACTTAGTGACTAATTTAATTTGATCACCGAATGTTTTTTGTGACCAAGTTTGTTTGGTCACTGAATGATTTAAACGGCCAAATAAATTAGTCACAAAATATGCATATTTAGTGACTAACTTTTTTAGTCAGTAAAGATATTTAGTGACAATCTTGTGAATTTGGTACCCAAAAGATATATTTTTTCACAAAATTGTATTCAATTTCTTACTAAATATTAATCTTATTTTATTTACTATCAATTAAAATTAAATATTAATCATTCAAACAAAAGAAGAAATAAAATACTCATCACATGAAATATGCTTGCCAACATACATTATTTTATTAAAAAAGGAGGGTGGGAGATAGCCCAAACCACTCAATACAAAATAAAAGAATCATCATCTCTCATTAAACTTAATAAAAAAATTTATAGGGCACATGATCCTCCTTGACCATTGAAAATATTGGAGCTCCATGCATCACTACACATGATTGGGCTCCAGTAAGATGACGTAACACATGCTTAGGACCTAGAATTTCAATAATCCAAGAAATTAAGGACATCGATATTCAGGAACATATAAGTAAACAATTAAGGTCAGAATAATTGATATTCCAGAACCATACCTTGACTTGTAGCTGACGGAATTTCACATGGTCGATAATCTCATCAAACATTGATGTCTTGTATGTACTGCAAGATGCAAGAAATTTGATAATAAATAGCTCCCAAGCTAACAAAGAATAAATACGATATAAATAGCTCTCAAACATAACTGATAAAAAGATGGATTATTTTTTTTAAGCTACATAGAGTAATTTTCTACAAGGGAGACAAGATTGTGTTAAACAATTTCAAACCACCATAATAAGGAACCATTTGTGCTTATACATTTACTGGAGTTATTCTAATTAAAGTGATAAATTATCACCGAGTTAAAATGCAAAATGAAGTATGCTTGACAAAAGAAACATCAATGCATGTATACACTTTCCAAGACTGGTAAGTGACAGATTTTCAGCGAATCGGGCGCCCAGTTCGCAGATTTTCAAGGTACCGGGCGCCCGGGTCACAGATATTCAGGGGACCGGGCGCCCGGGTCACAGATATTCAGGGGACCGGGCGCCCGGGACCCTGATTTTCAGGGGACCGGGCGCCCGGGTCGCAGATTTTCAGCGGACCGGTCGCCCGGGTCGCAGATTTTCAGCGGACCGGGCGCCCGGGTCGCAGATTTTCAGCGGACCGGGCGCCCGGGTCGCAGATTTTCAGCGGGAAGGTATTTTGCACTTTTCACATCGACCTTTCCAGTCCAATTAGTGGGCAATGTTTTGGTGATTTTTGCTTGTTTTAGTCTTCTATTTCAGTGTCACTTCATAGGTGAACATTTGCATACATATTGATTTTTAGTTTTTGGTAGAGATTTTTTTATTTTGATTTGATCGAATGCTCTCTATTTTATGACATTTGTGGTAAATTTTGTCCTCTCTATCTGAAGGCAATATATGCATATGTCCTTAGAGTTTACTCGTGGTGTGCTAATATGATGAAATTGTGTGTTTTATTATTTCTAGCTAGAAAGATGAGGAAACATGATCAATATGCTCTATTGTGATAAAGAAAGGTAATTGCGTAATATTTGATTATGTTTGATATTTTCACAATGATTCTTGAATATGATTTTTTGATGAAACTTGTTAAATATATCATCTTAAATTTGTAAATGAGTTGTGCTCTCAATAATTTGAAAATCATAATTTTTTAAAATGAGTTTTTCTTGCTCACTAAATTTTTGTCGCTAAAATTGTCTTTAGTGATCAAAGTTTCTTTTGGTCACTAAAGATGTGTCTTTAGTGACTAAACTTTGACTTTGTCACAAAAAATATGTTTTTAGTGACTAAAATTTTAATTCGTCACTATAAATATGTCCCAATTGACGAAATATATTTTATCACTAAATTTTTGTCACTAATGGTGTGCCTTTAGTGATTAAAGTTTTCTTTAGTCACTAAAGATGTGTCTTTAGTGACTAAACATTTATTTCTTCACTTAATATATTTCTTTAGTGACTAACTTTTTAATCCGTCACTATAGATATGTTTTTGTGACTAATTATATTTTGCCACTAAAGTTTTGTCACTAAAGCCATGTTTTCTTGTAGTGCTTACAACTCAAAAACCTGAAAGGTTCCTACAGCTCAGACTTCTGCAAGTCCTACAACTCAGATTCTTCCAAAGAATCCTACCTCAGAGTGAGTCCACACTCCTACAACTCAGGCAATCAAGCCTTACCTCAGCCTCTTTCACCAGGCCTACAGCTTAGAGAAATTAATCCCCTACCTCAGGCACTCAGCCCTACCTCAGCCTTTATAGATTTAGGCTTACAACTCAGAGAGATAACTCTCCTACACTCAGATCTATAAAATATGATATAAATAAAAATGTTTATAAAAAGAATAAATCCTTCACCTAGGTAGAGAGAGAATGGGTTGAAGGTTTCTTGATCAGTTCTTGATAGATCTGATTGCTTTATATTCAACCTGTCTTAGCTTCTTCAAAGCTTCTTGAATTTGAACGAAGTAAGGTTGATCTTCTTGTGAAGTTGGAGATGATCTTCAATCCAGCTTCCTTCTTCTATTCAGATGTGGCTCTGAATTCTTCTTGCAGACTTGTTCAGAATCTGCCCTTAGAGACTTATTGATCTCTGGATTAAGACTTCTTTACTTCTTGTTCTTCGATTGTTGTCATCGTCTTTTCCAATTCGCTATTTGATGATAGAACATGTCTTTATATAGTCCCCATCTGAGGTTACCGGCTGATCCGGTTCATAACGGCCTTCTGATAGCTCTGACAGATGCAATAGCATTGTTACTTATGACAGCTGTCAAGTCTTCAATCGTGACACTTGATTCCTCAATGTATTTTATCTCAGCAGAGAAAATGTCGAGACAATACTTCAAATGTGTCAACATAAATAGACCATGTGTCGACACAATTCTTGATGATGTCGACATGTTAGAAAGTAGAGAAAAGAAGCGAAAAGTAGAAGACAAGCGAATAAACTTTTGAATAATTGAAATTTTATTATCCAAAAAAGATATCATTTACAAAGGTATGGCCTCCCTTATATAGAATGGAGGAGATAAGAAAGAGAGTATACAAATAATGTGGGACTAAACATTTACAGTACTGGGCGGCTAGAATAATGGAGACCGCATAGGTCGCGCGGTTAGACAGATGGGCTAACCGCTCGGCAACTCCAGCAGGATAGAACAGGCCGCAGAGGTAGACCGATAGACCGCCCGGTCTCCAGGCACCAGATAGACCGCCAGACCGCTCGGTTAACAAACCGCTGGATCAGACCGCTAAGCCGCCCGGTCTAATACTTCAACACTCCCCCTCAAGCTGGAGCATAGATATCAATCATGCCCAGCTTGTCACAAATGCGGAAGAAGGAAGTAGAAACCGGCTTGGTGAAGATATCTGCCAACTCCTTGTCAGAGGTGACAAAAGGAGTACAAATCTGTTTCTTCAAAATCTCCTCCCGAATGAAGTGACAGTCAACCTCTATATGCTTCGTTCTCTCATGAAAGACCGGATTCCTGGATATGTGTATAGCGGCCTTGTTGTCACAGAACATAGGGAGGGGACAATCATATACCTCGCCCAGGTCAAGCATGAGAGCCCGCAACCACTTTAACTCACACGTAGTTGACGTCATACTCCGGTATTCTGCTTCGGCACTGGATCTGGAAACAACAGACTGTTTCTTGCTCTTCCAACTTACGAGATTACCTCCAACAAAGGTACAAAAACCTGACGTGGATTTACGATCGCCTTTGTCATCTGCGTAACTGGAATCTGAGTAGGCCTCAACCCTCAGATGGCCATTCTTCTGGAAGAGTAACCCTCTGCCCGGTGCTGCTTTGATATACTCTAAAATCTTCAGGGCGGACTGAAGATGACACTCCCTGGGAGCTTGCATAAACTGACTGACCTTTCCAACAGCGTAGGCGATGTCGGGTCTAGTCACCGTGAGATAGATGAGTTTGCCTACCAAACGTCTGTACCGTGTGACATCAGATAGAGGAGGCGATTCATCCGTCCACGTTTTGTCCTCTCCAACAGCCATGGGAAGATGAGCTGGTTTGGCACCTGTCAAGCCTGCTTCTTGAAGAAGATCAAGGGCATACTTCCGTTGAGAGAGAACCAAGGAGTCAGGCTTCCGAGAGATTTCTATCCCCAAAAAGTGTTTTGGAGAGCCCATATCCTTCATGACCAAGTGCTGACGGAGGTGCTTCTTCGTCAAGTCCACCCCATCTTGGTCATCACCAGTAAGGAGAATATCATCCACATATACGGCTAAAACCACCAGTCCCGAGGCCGTTTTGCGAATGAACAAGGAGTGATCGGCCGAACTCTTTTGAAAGCCGATGGTTGCCACAATACCACTGAATTTTTCGAACCATGCCCGAGGGCTCTGCTTTAGGCCATAAATGGCCTTCTTCAAATGACATACACGTGTCTCCCCCTGAGCAACATACCCAGGAGGTTGCTCCATATAGACGTCCTCCTGAAGATCGCCATAGAGAAAGGCATTCTTCACATCAAGCTGGGAAATAGCCCAAGCCCGGTTAACGGCCACAGAAAAGAGAACCCGGATTGTGCTGAGGCGAGCAACCGGAGAGAAGGTATCAAAGTAATCAACGCCATAAGTCTGAGTAAAGCCCTTGGCCACCAGCCGGGCTTTGTAGCGATCCACAGTGCCATCGGGGCGAAACTTCACAACAAAGACCCAGCGACAGCCAACCACATCAGTGCCCACGGGAGGAGGAACCAGAGTCCAGGTACCCCGTTCAGTAAGAGTAGCCATCTCCTCATCCATGGCAGACTTCCAATGAGGGAGAGCGAGAGCCTCCTGGTAGGTACGGGGAGTAGAAGTAGCAGAGATAGCCAAGGCAAACGACCTGCGAGAAGGAGAAAGCTGATCATAAGAAACAACAGCCGTGAGCGGGTGTTGAGTACACGCCCGCACCCCTTTGCGAAGGGCAATGGGAACATCCAGATCATCGGGAGCGTCGGCGACAGGAGCGTCAGCGACCGGAGCGTCCGTGGCGGAGAAGGCTGGCCCGGGACTAGAGAGAGACGGCAGCGGAGAGGAGGGTGGAGGGGTGGGTGGGGAGACGGACTGGGAAGGAGTGGGTGGAGGAGGAGACGAAGGTGGGAAAACGTGAAGAGGTGTGGAAGAAACGGAGATATCAGAAGGAAGAGAAGGAAGAGAAGAGGAAGGAGAGAAATAGGAAGCATTTTCGAAAAAAGTCACATCTGCGGAGACAAACTGCTTGCGGAGAAGGGGGTCAAAGCAGCAATAGCCTTTTTGAGTGGTAGAGTACCCCAAAAAGACACACTTGGTGGAACGGGGGGAAAGCTTGTCGCGGGTAGCGGAGGGAGCGTGAACAAAGGCCGTACAGCCAAAGACACGGAGAGGAAGAGGAAAAGGTTCCTGGTGGGGGTAGAGAAGGGAGAAGGGAGTCCGGCCGTGGAGGACCGTGGAGGGAATGCGATTGATGAGATAGCAAGCGAGAAGCACAGCGTAGCCCCAGTAGGAGCGAGGGACGTGCATCTGCGTCATGAGAGTACGCGCAACATCAAGCAGGTGACGGTTTTTACGCTCCTTCACCCCATTCTGTTGGGAGGTGTAAACACAAGTCGTTTGATGAATGAGGCCGTGTTGGTGAAAGAACGCGGAGAAATCATGAGACAGATATTCCTTGGCATTATCAGAACGTAAGACCTTAATAGAAATAGCAAATTGAGTCTTAATCATAAAGTAAAAAGATTGCCAAACAGAAAATAGCTCAGAGCGATCCTTTAATAGATACACCCAGGTACATCGAGTAAAATCATCGATAAAAGTGACAAAATAGGAACTGCCCCTACCAACTGTGAGGGTAGGAGCAGGACCCCATACATCAGAATGAATAAGATCAAAAATGCGAGAGGAGCCACGGCCTTGCTTCGGTGGGAAGGAGGAGCGATGATGTTTGCCAAGCTGACACGCATCACAGTTGAGCGGAGAACTGGTGGGAGGTAAGTGGGGCAGAAGCTGACGAATGAGCCGAGGAGGAGGATGTCCAAGACGAAGATGCCACTGAAGGAGATCGGTGGAGGAGGAGTAGGCAGAAAGAGCTGAAACATCGTCGAGGAAGTAGAGGCCGCCGCTCTCAGTCCCAGTAGCAATCGTCCGCTGGGTCCTCGGGTCCTGAAAAGAACAAGTAGTGGGAGTGAATAAAACGGAGCACTGAAGTTGCCGGCATAAAGTAGTAACTGATAACAAATTGCACGGGAACTTCGGGACATAGAGGGTATCCTCCAAGCAAAGCGAAGGAGTGAGTTGAACCATGCCCGTCCCATGAACCGGAGACGGGGAACCATCCGCCACACGAACTGGGGGTAAGCGGTCATGGGTCTCAAGACGGGAGAAGCAATGAGGGTTGCCCGTCATATGATTGGTGGCACCGGAGTCAATCAGCCATTTACCTTGGGTAACGACGTGGGCACTACCTGACGTCGTGGCCACAGAGGCAGACGGCCTAGAAGAGGCGGAGGCCGAAGAAGGAGCATCACCGGAAGGGCGAAGATGAGGATGTTTCTGCCAGCAGCGGTCAACAGTATGGCCAGTACGACGACAGTGAGAGCAGAAGAACCGGGAGGAACCCCGTCCGCCAGAGGAGCCACGGCCACTAGGGCCCCCCCGCTGAGCTTGGTGAGCAAAGGAGTCCTGGGAAGGGGGGGAGGCCAACAGAGGCCGCTGGAGGAGCGAAGTAACGACGGCAATGCGAGCCGCAGTGGCATCCAAAGTAGGAGATTCCGCCTCACCCAAGATCTGCTGGCGGATCATATCATAAGAGTCGGGAAGACGAAGAAGATAACAAACAACCAGGAGTTCCTGGAAGTGTTTGTGCTGGTCGGCCAAGTCCGCGGAGAAGGGGCGATTCTGGAGGATTTCAGCCCCAAGAGCCTGAACCTGCTGATAAGCCGCAGCTGGGGACATGGAAGGGCGGGCGAAGAGGTCCGCATAGAGAGTATAAATGCGGGACGTCTGGCCCCCCTTAGAATAGAGAGCAGCGAGGTGAAGCCATGCGGCCTTGACCGTCTCATCATGGCGAATGATGGGAAGGCACTCATCAGAAAGGCTGTTGGCCAGCCAGGTGCGAACAAGAGCATCACTCGCATCCCAGTCATCAAACTCAGGAGAGGTGCGAGGAGGAGGGTCATCGGTGAGGTGATGACGCTTGCGTTGAGAACGAAGGAGAAAGGTGAAAGAAACACTCCAATCGGGATAGTTGGAGCCAACAAGCTTGGACAGAGTGCCAAGGTTGCCCGAAGGAGGAGGAGGAGAAGGAGCTGCAGGAGTAGTGGTGAGACCGGAGGTAGTCATAGAACCCGGCAAGCAGAAGAAGCCGCGCGAACTGAAGCGGTTAGAAAGCAGACGAAGCCGCGCGAACAGTAGCGGCTTGAAACAGGCAAAGGCACAGGGGGAAGAGGTCGCGCGGACTGAAAAGGCCGAGCGAACAGCAGAGAGGAGAAGAGCAGGTGACCGCGACCAAGATGCGGGTAAGAAAGTAATAACCCGCACGGTCAGGCAGATCACAGCAGCGGCGAGAAGGCGGTCAAAGGCACAGCGGGGAAGAGGTCGCGCGGACTAAAAAGGCCGAGCGAACAGAAGAGAGGAGAAGAGCGGATGACCGCGACCAAGATGCGGGTGAGAAAGGAACAACCCGCACGGTCAGGCAGATCACAGCAGCAAGACGCGAGTAGAGAGACAACACACGCGGATAGGGACAGACCGCAACGACTAGGAAGTCGGAGCGGGAGGAAAGAACAAGGAGCGCGGCGACAAGGAAACAGGTCGCTGCGATAAAGAGCAGTAGGAGAAGAGAAGAAGAAGCAAGCCGCGCGAACAGGGCAGCGGACAGAAACAAGCCGCGCAGATAGAAACAAGCCGTGCGGACAGAGAGAAGCTAAGTCGCGAAGCAAGTCGCAGAATGCGGAAAACAAGCCGCGAACAACAGAGAGCGCACAGAATCAGAGGGAAATGACCGTGTCCTCTGATACCATGTTAGAAAGTAGAGAAAAGAAGCGAAAAGTAGAAGACAAGCGAATAAACTTTTGAATAATTGAAATTTTATTATCCAAAAAAGATATCATTTACAAAGGTATGGCCTCCCTTATATAGAATGGAGGAGATAAGAAAGAGAGTATACAAACAATGTGGGACTAAACATTTACAGTACTGGGCGGCTAGAATAATGGAGACCGCACAGGCCGCGCGGTTAGACAGATGGGCTAACCGCTCGGCAACTCCAGCAGGATAGAACAGGCCGCAGAGGTAGACCGATAGACCGCCCGGTCTCCAGGCACCAGATAGACCGCCAGACCGCTCGGTTAACAAACCGCTGGATCAGACCGCTAAGCCGCCCGGTCTAATACTTCAACACGACACAACTCTCATAGTGTCGATATAGCCCTTCTTTATCTTCAACACAGCTTCAATGGAATGTGTCGACACAAGTCTTGTGTGTCGACACAATAGCTCTTAGTCTCGACAAAGTTGGTGTTGATAGAATTCTGGTGTTTGTCGACACAAGTCTTGTGTGTCGACACAATTATTGTCGACAAAATTCTAGAATGTGTCGACACAAGTCCTGTGTGTCGACACAATTATTTTCGACAGATTTTGGAATGTGTCGACACAAGTCCTATGTGTCGACACAGTTGTTGTCGACAGATTTTCTGTGTGTCGACACAATCTGGCTCCTGTTGTCGACACAGCCTTTCCCAAGTGTCGACACAATTTTTCTCAGGTGTCGACACTTGTACTTACAAACTTTTTCTGCATTTCCTTAACCTACACATTGAAACTCAACACAACATCAAATATACATTGATGAATATCATTGAGTTAGGTGAGGCTTCTCCAAATCTGGTACACATTTTCTAATGTACCCAACAGTTTCTGCCGAGGGAGGTGTTGCAGGAACATTATTCGGTACGCTACTAGCCTCAGAAACTGGGCGTTCTAATGGCCCTGCACCACTTCTAGTCACCTATAGTTGTAAAAAACAACGTTAAGCGACCATAACAAATTGTAAAAAATAATTATATGAACACGCAGGTTCCTCAAACACATGTATTTTCATTCCTAAGTGGACATTCATGGGTTATTTTATGTTATAATGATGACGCACACATATGTGCTCACCACATCTTAAAAGAATTCATCCACGAATTCATTTAAGTTGACCAAAACCACTAGTCGGATACCAAATTGTAACACCCCCTATCCGTCACATAGCATATAGCAGTAGGTCCGGCCAGGGCCCGACACCATATACCACAGACAAACTAGAAGGTTACACAATGGAAACCATCCTACCAATAACCAACGTCCTACACAGAGTACATTCTAGCAGAAGTGATGCAGGCTAGTCCTTTTGGGCATTATGGTGATCGACGTAACTAACGCAACGCTCTCCGATAACCCTCACGCCATGCTCAAGCCTTAAACGCAGCAACGACACAATTTGTGTTTTCAATATTCAGAGATTACAGAGAGTTCGCAAAGCCCTTCAAGATAATACCAAGGCGATAGGCCAAGGTCCTCTCAAGCGAAAGGAACCCACACGGTTCGGTAGAGCGTTGTTGTACTAAAAGAGAATCCATTGAAAACAAAAGATTCGGACAAGGGTGGTTCTCTACTAACAAAATAAAATGAGTGCCGTCACGCCTCACGAACTTAAACGAAAAACGAAAACACCAACAAGATTTATGAAGAAATTAACCACGAAAATTCAAGCATTTCACAAGCCACGCAACACGCATATGCCACAAGATCTATCAAGAGGGAAAATCACATAGTAGAAGACATATTCGTTACCCAACCAAAATGGATGATTCTGATTACTCTCTACTTGGTTTCACCTTCAATGGCTCCACCGGAGTCACACCGGATGGAGAGGAACTTGTCCTCCTTCGTCGCTTCACATCGGGGTTTAAGAAGCCTCAACAACATGCCTTTGTACTTGGCCGAATTTCGTCAAGTAAGGGGTTGATTATTTTTTTTGTGAGGGGGAAGGTGGTGGTCGGGTTTATATTAAGGAGGATAGCCGTCTTGGTGTGGTTGATGAAGGTGACGATTTTGGGAGAGGTATTGAAGGCTTTGGTCAAATATTGGAAAGGAGGAGGTAGAGAAGGGGAATAGAAAGGGGGAGGCTGAAATTTTGGAGAGGAGGAGAGGAGAGGAGGAAATGAATTTTCCAAGAGGGGAAGAGTGAGGGGGGGGGGGGAATTCAAATTTTGAATCCTTGGTTTTCAATTTTTTCATTCTCTACTCAATCCTTCATGAAAAGGCGTATATATAGGCTACACCACTCAATCTCCACCATATAATATTAAACCACTCATGATGGCTAATGACACCCATCATGTCATACCAAAATAATAATTAATGACATTAAATAAAGATAGCAACTGATGGTTATAGGCACCCATCATGCATGAAATTAAATAACATTGCAAAATAAAATAATAATAAAACAAAATAAAAAAGTGACTTAATAATTAATAATAATTTATTAATAATTATTATTAATTATTAATATATTGGTTTGCGCCGCGGGCAGATATTTTGGCGTCGCTCCATATGGTCTTCACGACGCCGCAAGTCTTTATCTGGAGGCGGAGAAATATCTTCCGTAAGCACGTCGTCATCATCTTCAACATGTTGAGGGCCGTCATCTCCATCAATCCTCCCCCGCTCAAAAGTACTCATCACCGATGAGTAGATCTGGAGTATCCTGTCATGCAAAAATATGTTCCTAGGGAACCTTGGCAACGCATTAGGTAATAAAGGAAAACAAAATTCATCATCAACAACCAACGTACCTCCAGTGAAGATTGATGAAGATAGCGATCCAAGCACAAACTCACTACCCATGTAACACCCCGAAAATTGTATTTGAGTTGGTCGCGTAAAAAGAGATTTTTGGTGCCAGTATGGGGGTACACGGCCTAGAACATGGGCATGTCCACGGCCGTGTCTGGCTGGTGTTTTGGTCGTTTTCATCCCGAGAAGGACACGGCTAGAAACACGGCGGGATGACACGGGCGTGTCATTTGACATGGGCGTGTGCCTAACCGTGTCTGTACCCGTGTTCCCGAAAGCCGACTGAGTTCGACGAAAAGTGTTCGGGAGGAACACGCCTGGTGACATGGGCTTGTCGGGAGGGCGTGTCCACTGCGTTTGACGATTGATGAATGGCACTCGACGATTGTCGAGTGACCCTCTACGTTCGACGATCGACGATTTTTGCTCGACGATTATCCAGTGACACGGGTGTGTTCACACCCGTGTCCCAACCCATATTCAGTTGGGTCGTGTCTGTTACCGTGGCAGTTATATGTGTCACGCCCCCTAATCACGGGCGTGTCGAGTATCCGACACAGGCGTGTCGAGTGAGACATGGGCATATCGTAGCCCGTATGAGTCTTTGTGTTTGACAATCGTGCCTGGATCGAGGCAGACGACCTGGGACACGGTCGTGTGTCAAAGCCGTGTTCGGCCCAGGTTTTGGGAGTTTTGAGCGAATCTGAGCCGTTCATTTTCTTTAAATAAGATCCAATGACCCAGATGGTTTCCTTCTCTGTTAAGGCCGGTAATAGGGGAGTTAATCCTTCATTTCTCTCCAAGCTTTCTCTTTCCAAGGAGTTAGAGAGAGGAGGAAGAAGAAGGAGGATTTTGGCCGCCGACGGAGCATCGGAGCACCATTTTGAAATCTGAGAGCGGATCCGTGGAGGAAAGTTCGTTGCGAAGATTTCCATCCATGTAGTTTTTTCATGGCGCCAAAGCGGACTACAAGTGTAACAATTCTCCACTTGAGCATGTGAAGCTCTTCCTTTCTGCATAGGGAATCCCGCTCCCAGGAGTGCGTGGTGAGTGCGTGTTGTTCCTTGGGGTTGATGTGAATAGTCCCCCTTGTGTTGCATATAGAGTCCGGAATCGAAGTACGGGTATAGGCATTGTGTGTGAAGCCTACCCGGACATGTTGGTCTGGATCGGTGATGTTGCATTTATTATGATTTGCCGGAGAAGACTCCGTGCTTTGAGTTTTCGGGTTTCTACACGGTAGATTGCAGCAGGGATCCTTGGAGGTTAGCTCCAAGGCGCACCCGGAAAACTGAGCGGAAACGTGTTCTGCTAACTTGGAGGTCAAGGAACCGGCCTTGAACATAACTGGGTTATGTGATTGTTTGGAAAATGTTAGGATCCGAGAGAACCTTGGCTCGTGCATACATCTTAATGTGAACTACGCGGTTGAGCAACAAGCAAGTGGAATCGGACCTGGGCTATATGGTTCGGTGCGAGAGACCCGAAAAGGGGACTGGTCGTTGGCATAGTCGGGAGCCTTAGACTAGACAAGGTCAGAAAGGCTAAAATGCTCATGTTGTTGCCATCCTAGGGGTGGTGGTGAAGACACTGAAGTGTCGGGATTCATCGTTAATGTGCCCTGAGTGCACGGGGTGTTTGGCTGTGCGAGCCTACACCTATGACGAAGTATGTTTTTATATAATTGTTTGGCTGGGCTAATGATATGCAGGAAAGGAGCACTGTCGTCCCGAGAAAGGGACTGGGTCATTATAATTTGGTCAGCTTTAGCTGACCGTTGCATATTTGCCACTGTGCGGTGGAATGTTGCTTACAGGTGCTGCGGAGCCGCGTGCAAAATAGCGGGCTGGAGCCCATGTTGTCGTTCTAGCCCTCGAAGGCTGTAAAGTGTAGCTGTTTTTATTTTGTCATGTGTGGCCGGCCTACGAGCTGATGTATGTAAGACACTCTTTATTAAGTGAACTATTGTAAGTCCATAAGGTCATGTACCTTTTCAGTGTATTTGGGTTTCATTCATGTTGTGTGGATGTGGACATTCATGATTATGGATTTAACTTTTGGGTTCTTTCAACTTTTAAAAGATTCTGCTAGAATGCTCTATGTAGGAAGAGTAGTCTTAATTGGAATGTTTGAATATTCTTATGAACCCTTCTAACTGTCTGTGGTATATGGTGTCGGGTTCTAGCTGGACCTTCTATTATATGCCATGTGACGGATGGGGGTGTTATAATTTGGTATCAGAGCACCGAGGGACATGCCTACTACACCTCCTTCAGCGGAAACCATCAGGATGGTGGCTGAAGACGTATTTGCGATGGTTAATGCCCAACCTGCAGGACAAATGCATCACACACCTCCTGCGAATGAGCAAGAATCGGTTAGGGCGGCAGGGCCGAGAGTGGTAGACGGGAGGTAGTTTGTCTGGTAGAGCCGAGGAGAGCTACAGAGAAGCAGCTTAAGCATGTAATGGGCTTTCATCCCCCAATATTTGACGGGACTGGAACTCCAGCTCAAGCTGAGGACTGGCTCCCTACGATAAAGAGGGTTTTTACAGCCACATTAACTGAGGAGTGGCAGAAGACCACCATAGCAACCTTTCTTTTGGCGTGTGAAGCGAGGTTGTGGTGGGATGAGTTGGAGTTTCATCTTCTAGTGGGAAGGCAACTTGCTGATGTGCCAATGGAGGAATTCTCTAGACTATTCTTGGCCAGATACCTACCCTCTGCTCAGAAGTTGGGGATGGAGAATCAGTATCTTAGGCTGACTCAGGGAGCCAGAAGCGTGGATGAGTATCTCCATAAGTTCACACGGTTGGGTCGTTATGCTGGGGCTATGTTTATGGAAGAGGAGAGGAAGACCAATCGATTTTATGAGGGTCTTCGTGGTGACCTGCAGCTACTCCTTGCTGGGCCTAAGGCGTAGGGCTTCCTAGCCTTGTTCAACTCGGCCCGGTCTTTGGAAAAGCTTGCGAAGAGGGTGCAAGAGAAAAAAGACTCAGGAGAAAAGAAGGCAGAGTTCAAAGTGCCTAGTACAAAGTCAGGATTCCGTAGATGGAATAAGAAGCAGAGGACTTCGAACTCAGCCCCTTCGGCGGGTGCGTCGGGGGCAACCACAAGTCAAGTCCCAGGAGCTTGCTACAACTGTGGGAAGACGGGGAATTTTGCTCGTGAGTGTTGGAGCGGACGTTCAAAGTGCGAGAAGAATTCTGGAGCGACTTATGAGGAGAAAGGGAAGGCGGTGGAGTCAACCGTGTCCCATCATGCTTCAGTCCAGCCTAGAGTTTATAATCTTGGTCTGCAAGAGGCCATAAAGCAAGCGGAAGTGGTGAGAGGTATGAGTTAAATTACTGTGGTTTAACTTTTATAGTTGTTACCTTCGTATTTTGTAGCTTACTTTTGTTGGTGCTAGGCTTTGTATTGATCTTTGAGTTTCCGGTGAGAGCCCTGTTTGATACGGGAGCATCGCATTCCTTCTTGTCTGAAAATTCATATCGCGCATTGGGGTTCCGTCCTCGATGGTAAAAGACAAGTTGGATGTGTTGTTGCCCAATGGGTCCTCAATGCACGTGGATAGGATCTATGTACTGAAGATTCGGATTGGAGACCAGGAGTTTGATTTGCGAGCGTTGATTCTACTGTTAGTAGAGTTCGACGTAATCTTCGGTATGGATTGGCTCTCGGAGTAGGGTGCATGCATTGATTGCAACCGTAAGGAAGTTAAGTTGGGTCTGAAAACTGATCGGGAGACTACTTTTACGGGCATGAAGGGGTCGGGGAAAGTTTTGATGTCGGCCCTTTAGGTGATTAAGGCAGTTCGGTCTGGGGCAGACCTGTTTCTCACATTAGCGCAGACTTCGACACCTAAGCCTAGTTTGGATAGCATCCCAGTTGTGTCTGAGTATCCCGATGTGTTTCCAGAAGATCTCCCAGGAGCTCCTCCTCAGCAGGAGATAGACTTTACTATAGAGCTGGTACCGGGTGCCAAACCGGTGTCACGCTCCCCCTATCGGATAGCGCCAAAAGAGATGGCGGAGTTGAGGGTGCAACTGCAAGAGTTGCTAAAGCAAGGTTATGTGCATCCAAGTTCGTCGCCTTGGAGAGCACCAGTTCTCTTTGTTAAGAAGAAAGATGGGAGCCTGCGGCTTTGTATCGACTACCGGGAATTGAACAAGATTACGGAAAAGAATAAGTATCTGACCCCGAGAATTGACGATCTATTTCATCAGTTGGTTGGGTCAACGGTATATTCGAAGTTAGATCTGAAATCCGGTTACTACCAGTTGAGGATAAGGGAGAGCGACATCCCAAAGACAGCATTCAGTACACGGTTTGGGCATTACGAGTTCACGGTCATGCCATTTGGTTTGACCAATGTGCCATCCGTGTTTATGGATCTGATAAACAGGGCGTTCAGAGAGTACCTGGACCATTTTGTGATAGTATTTATCGACGATATCCTGGTGTACTTGCAGTGTGAAGAGGATCACTACAATCACATGTGCTTGGTGTTGGAGTCGTTGAGGAGAAACCAGTTATATGTTAAGTTCTCCAAGTGTGAATTCTGGTTATCCTTGATAGCATTCCTTGGTCATGTTATCAGTGGAGAAGGGATAGCTATGGATCCGGCGAAGATAGTGGCGATACAGGAGTGGCCTGCTTTGACTACAGTGGCGGAGGTCCGGAGTTTTCTGGGGCTCGCTGGCTACTATAGGCGCTTCATAGAGAACTTCTCGCGGATAGCGCTACCACTCACGACTTTGACTAGGAATAATCAGAAGTTTGTGTGGTCTTCGGAGTGCGAACAGGCTTTTGAAGAGTTGAAGAGGCGGTTGACCACAACGCTTATTTTATGTTCCCCAAGTGGAACCGAGGGGTTCGAAATCTATAGTGATGCTTCGGCAGCAGTTTGGGTTGTGTTCTGCTACAGCATGGGAGAGTGATAGCCTATGGTTCACGAAAATTGAAGGCTCACGAGAGAACTTATCCAGTCCATGACTTGGAGTTAGCGGCCGTGATATTTGCTTTAAAGCTGTGGAGGCACTATCTGTATGGTGTAAAAGTCGATATATACACCGATCATAAGAGCTTGAAGTACCTGTTGGACCAAAAGGATCTGAACATGAGGCAGCGGAGGTGGATGGAGTTCCTAGGGGACTATACCTTCAAGATACATTATGTGCAAGGGAAAGGTAATGTAGTGGCGGATGCGTTGAGTCGTAAGATTCCCGCACAGGCCAACTGGTTATCGGTACATGATGAGAGATTGGTCCGAGACTTGGAGGCTCTGGAGATATCTTGCGTCGACAAGCAGTCTTGTGCTGAGGCGAAACTGTTTTGGACAGAGGTGCAGTGTGACCTAGCTGATAGAGTTCGGCGGGCTTTGGTTCAGGATAACAGCATGAAGCAGATCTTGGATGAATCATTGGATGGGTCAAATTCCTGGTTTGCTGTTGAGGATGGGTTGCTAAGGAAGGACGGTCGCCTATGCATTCCTAGTGCGAATAATCTTTGGGAGGAATTGATGTATGAGGCTCATCATACCAAGTACTCGATCCACCCAGGAAGCACGAAGATGTATAGAGACATGAAGAAATTGTTTTGGTGGCCAGGGTTGAAGAAAGATGTAGCACTCTATGTGGCCAAGTGCCAAACTTTTGCCTTGGTTAAGGCGGAGTTCCAGAAGCCTGGAGGTTTCCTAAAGTCCTTGCCTATCCCGGAATGGAAATTTGACGACATATCTATGGATTTTGTGCATGGTTTGCCGAAGTCGCAGAGGGGAAACGACGCCATCTGGGTGGTCGTAGATAGGTTGACAAAGGTGTCGCACTTCATCCCAATCAGGAAGGAAGATCCGGTGGAAAGGTTGGTCAAACTCTATGTGGAGAATATTGTACGGTTACATGGTTTGCCCCGCAGTATTGTTAGTGATCGAGATGGACGCTTCACGTCGAATAATTGGAGGTTGGTGCATAATCTATTGGGTACTAAGCTAAACTTCAGCACAGCCTTTCACCCGCAGACGGATGGCCAGACCGAGAGGGTCAACCGGACGTTGGAGGACATGTTTCGCATGTGCGTCCTAGATTTTGGAAAGTAGTGGGAAGATCACATGTACATGGTGGAGTTTGCGTACAATAACAGCTTTCAGGCAAGTATTGGAATGGCGTCTTACGAGGCCTTGTATGGGAGAAAGTGTCGCATGTCGTTGTCTTGGTTGGAGACGGGCGAGTCGAAGCTTTACAAACGTCAGGAGATGGAAGATGCCACTTCAGTGATACAGACAATTCAGGAACGGTTGAAGATCGCTCAGGACAGACAGTCAAAGTACTATAATGCCAAACATAGGAATGTGGAGTTCAATGATGGCGACTCGATATTCTTAAAAATTATGCCGTTCAAGGGTGTCTCGCGGGTTCGACGCTTGAAGAAGTTGATTCTGAGATACCTTGGACCATTTGAAATCCTGGAGCGTGTTGGCGAAGCAGCGTATAGATTGAAGCTGTCGGTGGAATTGAGTGGGCTACATGATGTGTTCCACGTATCGGTGTTGCGTAAGGCGGTGCAAGAGCCTTTGCATATAGTTGTGGTTAATCAAGTACCAGTTGATTATGAATTGACGACAAAGGTCAAGCCTATACGTATAGAAGATGTTGAAGTCAAGCGACTCCACAACAAGTATATCCGTACGGTTAAAGTGCGTTGGGATAATTGCGGACGTGAGGAACTTTCTTGGGAGCGAGATCAAACTATGTTGGGGAATACCCCGAGTTGTTCCATTCAGGTAACTTGTAATTTTTATGTACCTTTACTTAATTTCGGGACGAAATTGCTTAAGTGGGTGAGATTTGTAACGCCCCGAAAATTATATTTGAGTTGGTCGCGTAAAAAGGAATTTTTGGTGTCGATATGGGGGTACACGGCCTAGGACACGGGCGTGTCCACGGTTATGTCTGGCTGGTGTTTTGGCCGTTTTCATCCCGAGAAGGACACGACTAGTAACACGGCTGGATGACACGGGCGTGTCATTTGACACGGGCTTGTTCCTAACCATGTCTGTACCTGTGTTCTCGAACGCCGACTGAGTTCGACGAAAGGTGTTCGAGAGGAACACGCAAGGTGACACGGGCGTGTCAGGAGGGCATCCCCTTGCGTTCGACGATCGACGAACGGCACTCGATGATTATCGAGTGACCCTCTGTGTTCGACGATCGACGATTTTTGCTCGACGATTATCCAGTGACACGGGCGTGTTCACTCGCGTGTCCCAACCCGTGTCCAGTTGGGTCGTGTCCGTTTCCGTGACGGTTATATGTGCCATGCCCCCTAGTCACGGGCGTGTCGAGTACCCGACACGGGCGTGTCCAGTGAGACATGGGCGTATCGTAGCCTGTGTGAGTCTATGTGTTCGACAATAGTGCCTGGATCGAGGCACACGGCCTGGGACACGGCCGTGTGCCAAGCCGTGTTCGGCCCAGGTTTGGGGATTTTTGAGCGGATCTGAGCAGTTCGTTTTCTTTAAATAAGATCCAATGGCCCAGATGGTTTCGTGTTCTGTTAAGGCCGAGAACAGGGGAGTTAATCCTTCATTTCTCTCCAAGCTTTCTCTTTCCAAGGAGTTAAAGAGAGGAGGAAGAAGAAGGAGGATTTCGGCCGCCGGCGGAGCATCGGAGCACCGTTTTGAGATCTGAGAGCAGATCCGTGGAGGAAAGTTTGTTGCGAAGATTTTCATCCGTGTAGTTTTTCCATGGCGCCAAAGCGTTTTACAAGGGTAATGATTCTCCACTTGAGCATATGAAGCTCTTCCTTTCTCCATAGGGAATCCCACTCCTGCGAGTGTGCGGTGAGTGTGTGGTGTTCCTTGGGGTTGATGTGAATAGTCCCCCTTGTGTTGCATATAGAGTTCGGAATCGAAGTACGGGCATAGGCATTGTGTGTGAAGCCTACCCGGACATGTTGGTCTGGATCGGTAATGTTGCATTTGTTATGATTTGCCAGAGAAGACTCCGTGCTTTGGGTTTTTGGGTTTCTACGGGGTAGATTGCAGCAGGGATCCTTGGAGGTTAGCTCCAAGGCACACCCGAAAACTGAGTGGAAACGTTTTCTGCTAACTTGGCGGTCGGGGAACCGGCCTTGAACATAACTGGGTTATGTGATTGTTTGGAAAATTTTAGGATCCGAGTGAAGCTTGGCTCGTGCGTACGTCTTAATGTGAACTACGCGATTGAGCAATGGTCAAGTGGAATTGGACCTGGGCTATGTGGTTCTGTGCGAGAGACCCGAAAAGGGGACTGGCTGTTGGCATAGTCGGGAGCCTTAGACTAGACAGGGTCAGAAAGGCTAAAATGCTCATGTTGTTGCCATCCTGGGGTGGTGGTGAAGATGCTGAAGTGTCAGGATTCACCGTTAATGTGCCCTGAGTGCACAGGGTGTTTGGTCGTGCGATCCTACACCTGTGGCGAAGTATGTTTTTATATAATTATTTGGCTGGGCTAATGATATGCAGGGAAGGAGCACCGTCGTCCCGAGAAAGGGACGGGGTCGTTATAATTTGGTCGGTTTTAGCTGACTGTTGCCTGTTTGCCACCGTGCGGTGGAATGTTGCTTGCAGGTGCTGCGGAGCCGAGTGCAAAATAGAGGGCTGGAGCCCATGTTGCCGTGCTGGCCCTCGAAGGCCGTAAAGTGTAGCTGTTTTTATTTTGTCATGTGTGGTCAGCCTGCGAGCCGATGTATGTAAAACATGATAACTCTAATTTTGTCCATGTTTTATATTATTTTTATTCCATAATTAATTAGTTTATAATTATTTTTTGTAATTTTATTATTGAATTTTTCTAATTTCTTATTTCAGGGCAATCTGGGCTGCAAATTTCAATTTGGAGTCTATAGGGTTGACCAGGAGACAAAACGGGACAAAAGAAGTGAAATTTCAAATGTACACGCCAGCGTCACGGGCGTGACCGACATGGTCACGGGCGTGACATCCGGGCGAGAACCCGGCTCGTGGAAGGAGCTATCTGCCACGTCAATTAAAATTACACGCCCTAAGGTCACGGGCGTGACCATCTTCACACGGGCGTGTACTCTAGGCGTGACATCCAGTGCTTTGCCCTGACTTCCAGTCAACGGCAGTTTCAATTTGCAACAAGTCACGGGCGTGACACATTTGGCACGGGCGTGACATACCCCGTGACAGCCCGGCGTGCCGACTTATTGCTGCAGTTTCAGTCGCTGGGAGTTTTCTCAAGACACGCCCACGGTCACGGGCGTGACCATGGGCGTGACCTTCCAACAACGGTCGGAGTTATTCCCGCCGTTTCTGCTTCTCGCCGTTTTCTACAACCGACAAGACACGCCCTAGGTCACGGGCGTGACCAAGGGGCGTGACCCGCCAATTAACGACTTTTGGCGGTTTCGCGCCAACGTTCAGAGGACTTGAAGACGACGGTTCCGAGACCGACACGCCCTAGGTCACGGGCGTGACCTAGGGGCGTGACCACCCAGCAACTTTTTCTATAAATTCCAGACAGCTTCAGATGGCCGAGGAGAGATTTTTTGGAGCTTAGTTCTGTTTTATTTACTGTTTTTCCTGCATTTTCAATTCCTAGTGTAATCTTTATTTTCAAGTCGTTCTTTAATCATGTCTTTCTTTATGCTTTCATGTAATTCTCCCATCATGATGAGTAGCTAATTTTCCAATTAGCACTTGATCATGATGAACTTTGGAATGGAATAAAATTTTTATTTTTGTCTCAAATTAGCAAGCATTCTATTTTCTAAACTTTGATTTATCTTTGATTTAATTTTTCTTCGAATTCATAAGTTGCAAATTATGTTTATTCGAGCTTAGATTCGTATCCTAGATTTACCGAGAGGTTGTGGATACGAGTAGATCACTCAAGGATAAAGAGAATTTCTTGCACCCCTCGAGAGAGGAACGCAAAATTCTTCCGCCTTGGAGTCAACTCCATTAGTGAGGTTCACCGCCTAAAGCAAGCTTAGGTCTTTCGACTGGCCGAGAGGTCTTAATCGATCTACCTAAGGTTAGTCGAGTGCGTATTCTCGAGAGAGGCGCTTCGTAACTTTGGAACCTCCGCGGTCGAAGTTAATAATTTAGATGCTTGTGCTCTTTAATTTCGTAGATTTTATTCTAGCCCAAAGGGATTCCAGATCAAGTGCTAGCCTTTTATTCATCGAATTTCTCCTCTTAATTTAACGTTTGTTTTCGTTTTCGCAAAAACCAATTTTCCGATCGATAAAATAATAGTTCGTCCTTGTGAGTACAAATACTCAACGGTCCCCGAGTTTAAATACGATATTTCCTATACTAAATTTCGATAGGTGCACTTGCCTAGTTGAGAGTTTAGTTTGGATATTTTTCAAAACTTATAAAATCTACATCAAGTTTTTGGCGCCGTTGCCGGGGACTATTTTTTTTGTTGATATTTTGAAAGCAAGGCTCTATTAATTTTATCATTTTCTTTTGTTTTAGAAATATCAAAATCAAAAAAAAAATATTTATTTTGTTTTATTTTGGTGTATGACCCGAGGGAATCCGTCGCCTCTTTTTGATTTGGATCCGGAAATCGAGCGAACCCTTCGGCACCGCTTACGATTTCAAGTTCCGAATTTTCAAGATACGGAATCCTTAGGAGACACTCCTAATCCTTCATTAATCCTCTCTCCGTCACCGCCCTCTTCTTCTCCTTCTTCATTTAGTTCTTCTTCTCATTCTCCTAGATCTCCATCTTCTGCTTCTTCCAATATGGGTGAGCCAAATGCGGTTGAACAAAGGACTATGTCCTATTATGCCCGTCCAAACTTGGACGAGACTCAATCTAGTATTGTTCGCCCCGCTATTGCCCCCAATAATTTTGAGTTGAAGCCAAGCATCATCCAAATGGTACAACAATATGTACAATTTGATGGGCTTCAAGATGAAGATCCAAACGCGCATATTTCAAATTTCTTAGAAATATGCGATACTTTTAAAATTAATGGTGTATCCGATGATGCCATCCGGCTAAGGTTATTTCCATTTACATTCCGCACGAAAGCCAAACAGTGGTTGAGTTCTCTACCAAGAGGCTCCATCACAACATGGGCTCAAATGACGGAAAGATTTCTTACGAAATACTTTCCGCCGGCTAAAACGGCTAAATTGCGCAATGATATCACTTATTTCTCCCAACTTGATTCAGAAATGTTATATGATACTTGGGAGCGTTTCAAGGAATTGCTTCGTCGATGTCCTCATCATGCAATTCCGGATTGGTTACAAATTCAAACCTTCTATAACGGCCTAAATTCTCAAACTAGGCAACATATTGATGCCGCCGCCGGTGGAACGCTTAATAACAAAACACCGGCGGCCGCACAAGAGCTTATAGAAGGTATGGCTTTGAATACCTATCAATGGAGTACACCTCGGTCTAAACCACCTAAACCGGCCGGGATGTATGAAATCGATACGGTTTCAAGTTTGTCTCTCCAGGTTGAGCAACTGCAAAAACAGATGAACGAGATGTCTGCTTCCTCGTCCAAATCTACCTGTGAGCCCCAATATTGGGAGCCTTCTACTATTGCCGAGCATGTGGATTACATGGGTAATCCGAATCGGCCACCTTATAATCCGGGTAACAATATTGGCAATACCTATTACCCGGGTATAAGGAATCACCCCAACTTCTCTTGGAGTAATCCGGGGAACGCGGCGCGCCCGCCGAACACGATTCCACCCGGCTATTTTCCACCGCAAGCTCCCAAAGCCCCCAGTCTCGAGGAATTGTTCACTAAATATACGACTACAAATGACGCCAACATCCGGAATCTCACCGGATCTCTTCGAAGTTTGGAGACACAAATCGGGCAAATCGCTAAAATGCTCTCCGATCGTCAACAAGGAGCGCTACCGGGCAATACAGAGCCCAACCCCAAGGAGCATGCAAAAGCCATCACCCTACGGAGCGGGAAGGAGGTAACCACTTCTCAAAATCCGGTTGATACTTCTCCAATTCCGGTTGATACGGAGGTACTAATTTCTCCATCTTCTCCTCCGTCTAAACCTTCTACTTCTAATAAACCAAAAGCTTATCAACCACCTCTTCCCTATCCATCTAGAATGAAAAAAGACCGGGTGGATGAACATCACGGTAAATTTTTGGACATGTTTAAACAAATCCAAATTAATCTACCGTTTTGTGAAATAATCGCACAAATGCCGAAATACGCCAAGTACCTCAAGGATCTTTTATCCAATAAAAAGAAACTTGAGGATATCTCCACGGTTCAATTGAATGCGGAGTGTTCGGCAGTTTTACTTAATAAATTACCTAAGAAATTACCCGATCCGGGTAGTTTCTCCATTCCCTGTTTGTTTGGTGATTTATTAGTAAAACGTGCGTTAGCCGATCTAGGCGCCTCAATCAATTTAATGTCTTATTCTTTAGTTAAGAAGTTGGGATTAGGAGAACCTAAACCCACAAGAATGTGCATTCAATTGGCGGATCGGTCTGTCAAGCTCCCTATGGGGATCATAGAGGATGTGCTTGTCAAAGTTGACAAATTTATCTTTCCGGTAGATTTCGTCATCTTTGACATCGAAGAGGACACCGAGGTCCCACTCATTCTCGGTCGCCCTTTTCTTGCCACCTCGCTCGCAATTATAGACGTTAGTAATGGGAAACTTCTCCTTAGAGTCGGAGATGAAGAAGTTACCTTTACTATTGACACGTCTATGAAAAACTCGCTCTCAAATGACGACTCATGTTATTATTTGGAGGCTTCTCTTGAAGAAGACTCTTTTCTTTTTTCTGAAAAATCTTTATCTTCTATTGATCATGATGCCGATTTAGAACATTTAGATTTAATTGCTCATGAAAATAGTGATAATCTCTCGATCACGCACGCACCTATTTTTGAACTTTTAGAAATTGGTAGTGATCGTTTGAAAACTTCTTATGATGAACCTCCCACGTTAGAATTAAAACAATTTCCTGCTCATTTAGAGTATTTATTTTTAGCGGAGGATTCAAAACTTCCGGTTATTGTGTCGGCCTACTTGACCGATGAAGAAAAAATTAAATTATCTCATACTTTAAAACTTCATCGCCGCGCAATTGCGTGGAAGATCACGGATTTGAGAGGGATTAATCCCTCCTTTTGCACCCATAAAATTTTTTTAGAAGAACACGCTCACAAAACTATTCAACCTCAACGCCGGCTAAATCCTAACATGAAGGAGGTAGTCAAGGCCGAGGTCATAAAATTATTAGATGCGGGTATCATCTATCCAATTTCGGATAGCTCTTGGGTGAGCCCGGTCCAAGTGGTGCCCAAGAAAGGAGGGTTAACGGTAGTGCCTAATGATAAAAACGAGTTAGTTCCCACTCGAACCGTTACCGGATGGCGGGTGTGCATCGATTACCGTAAATTAAATGATGCAACCCGTAAGGATCATTTTCCTTTGCCGTTTATTGACCAAATACTTGAACGGCTATCCGGGCACTCATTTTATTGTTTTCTTGATGGTCTCTCGGGATATTTTCAAATCCCAATCGCGCCCGAGGACCAAGAGAAAACAACCTTCACTTGTCCGTTTGGCACCTTCGCCTATCGAAGGATGCCTTTTGGTTTGTGCAACGCGCCGGCAACCTTCCAAAGGTGTATGCTAGCGATCTTTGACGAATTAGTGGAGGATATCATGGAGGTTTTCATGGATGATTTCTCCGTTTTTGGAGATTCGTTTGATTTATGTTTAGCAAACCTTTCCCGTGTACTCCAAAGATGTGAGAACACGAATCTAGTTTTAAACTGGGAGAAGTGTCATTTTATGGTATGGGAGGGTTTGGTCTTAGGCCATAAAATTTCTAGTAAGGGCATAGAGGTAGATAAAGCAAAAATTGAAATTATAGAAAAGCTACCTCCCCCTTCAAATGTTAAGGCCGTTCGTAGTTTTTTGGGGCATGCCGGTTTCTATCGCCGGTTTATTAAAGATTTTTCTAAAATAACTAAGCCCCTAACCCACTTGTTAGAAAAAGACGCGCCGTTCATTTTTGACGAAAATTATTTGCGTGCTTTTTCTCTTATTAAAGAAAAATTGATTAACGCTCCTATCATGATCGCTCCCACTTGGGAGCTTCCTTTTGAGATAATGTGCGATGCTAGTAGTTTTGCGGTTGGTGCGGTGTTAGGACAACGCATAAATAAAAACTTTCATCCTATCTATTATGCAAGCAAAACATTAACCGCCGCACAGGAAAATTACACGACCACCGAAAAAGAATTATTAGCCGTAATTTTCGCATTTGATAAATTCCGCTCATATCTCACTTTATCTAAAATTATTGTTTTTACTGATCATTCGGCTTTGAGATATTTACTAGCAAAAACAGATGCAAAGCCGCGATTGATTAGGTGGATCTTACTACTCCAAGAATTTGATTTGGAGATTCGCGACAAGAGAGGAGCGGAGAACTTGGCGGCTGACCATCTTTCGCGGTTGGAGAACCCAAATTCGGGGGAGCTCATGGAGGAGGACATTGACGACACTTTCCCCGAGGAGCGCCTTCTCGCCATTCATAAGGTAATCACCCTCCCCACTCCTTGGTTCGCCGATTTCGCAAACTATCTTGTTGCGAGTTTCCTCCCGAATGGTTTTTCTTATCAAGAAAAGAAGAAATTCTTTTCTGATTTGAAAAATTATTTTTGGGAGGATCCCTTCCTTTTTCGTGTTTGTGCGGACCAAGTAGTGCGGAGGTGTGTTTCTCATGAGGAAGGCGCACAAATTTTAAAGCATTGTCATGAGGGACCCGCCGGTGGGCACTATAAAGCTAATCAGACGGCTCGGAAGATACTTGAAGCGGGCTTCTATTGGCCAAGCATCTTCAAGGATGCTCACGCCCATGTAAGTCGTTGTGAACAATGCCAACGCTCAGGTAATATTTCCCGCCGCGATGAAATGCCGTTAAATACATTTTTAGAAATAGAAGTTTTTGATTTATGGGGGATCGACTTTGTTGGACCGCTACCAACATCGCATGGAAATAAATATATATTGGTAGCGGTCGACTATGTGTCACGGTGGGCGGAAGCGCAAGCCTTCCCCACTAATGACGCCCGAGTCGTGACCCAATTTCTCAAAAAACTATTTTCACGATTTGGAGCACCGCGGGCAATAGTTAGTGATAGGGGCACCCACTTTTGTAACGCACAATTCGCTAAGGTTTTGTCTAAATATGGCGTTACACATAGGTTAGCCACCCCCTATCACCCTCAAACAAGTGGCCAGGTAGAAGTAGTTAACCGTGAAATCAAACGAATTTTGGAGAAAACGGTTTCTACTAATAGAAAGGATTGGTCGGTAAAGCTTGATGATGCTCTTTGGGCTTATCGGACCACGTACAAGACCGCTATCGATTGTACGCCGTACCGATTGGACTATGGGAAAGCATGTCACTTACCGGTTGAGCTTGAGCACCGCGCCTTTTGGGCGCTTAAATTTTTAAATCTAGATGAAAATTTGTCCTCCGAGCTTCGGAAATTCCAAATTAACGAGCTCGATGAGTGGCGCTCCTTAGCCTATGAAAGTAATAAACTCTATAAGGAGCGCACAAAATTTTATCATGATAAAAAAATTAAGCACCCTAAAGATTTCAAACCGGGAGACCAAGTTCTCCTTTATAATTCGCGCCTCCGACTTTTTCCGGGCAAACTCAAGTCCCGATGGTCCGGCCCTTTTATTGTAAAAGAGGTATGGCCATATGGGACAGTGCTTATCTCACACCCGGAACAAGGCGAATTTAAAGTGAATGGGCACCGGTTGAAGATATTCCTCGCCGGTGATACTACTAATGAGTACCGGGAGGAAATTAACCTCCCGAACCCATAAATGAGTGCCCTGATTGGGTCGAGCTCAACGACCATAAACAAAGCGCTTGTGGGAGGCACCCCATGCTTATCTTTTCTTCTTATTTTTTTTTAATTTTATTTAAATTTTCGTAGGTTTGAAGGACATCTTTTTCGGCGTGACGATCGAAGGAGTTGAGCGTCAAGTCTACGCGTTTCTTCAAGTCGGTAACTTTTGTTTTATTATCGTTCAGTTGACTTTTTAAAAAATATATAAAAATAAATAAATAAATAAATAAAAAACAAAAGAAAAAATTTTTCTGCCCCACACGCCTCTGTCACGGGCGTGACCTATGGGTCACGGGCGTGACCGAGACGTGTTTAGTTCGTCGAGCGAAACCCGAGAGTGGTTTCGTCGAGCGCAGCGTAACTTTCGCCTTTCGGTACTATCACGGGTGTGACCATCATTGGTCAGGGGCGTGTCTAGCCCGAAATTTCGTTCGACGAAGTGAAGTTGGAAAACTTCTCTTCATGCCCAGTCATGGCCGTGACAGTTAGTGTCACGCCCGTGACACTAACTAGTCACGGTCGTGACTAGCCCGAAAAAAAAAATTTACTTCTCGTTTCAGATACACGCCCCAGGGTCACGGGCGTGCCCCTGGGCCGTGTCGTCGAATCCGAGGCGTGACCCCGGGTCAACGCCTCGGATTCCCTTAAGTTTATTTTTTTTTATGAGACACGCCCATGGTCACGGGCGTGACCATGGGCGTGGCCTTGGAATCCAATGTCAGCGCATTGGATTCCTGCGCCGAGCACGCCTTACACGCCCAGAGTCACGGGCGTGACTCTGGGGCGTGACCAGGGAATCCGAGGCAGGAGGCCTCGGATCCTCCTTTATTTTTGTCCCGTGCTTGTCACGCCCCCTGTCACGGGCGTGACAGGGGGGCGTGACCAAGCCGAAAACCCTATAAATAGGGTCTTTCCCCCTCTTCTTCCTCCACACCATCCAACCCTTCTCTTCTCCCTTTGCTAACCCGATTCCTTCTTCTCCCCTCTACCAAAATGCCTCGCCACCACCCTCGCTCCACCGCTTCCTCCTCCGAGCACCCCGCGGATCCCGCCGCAGCGGAAGCCATGCTTCTTTTTCAAAACCAAACCCAGCAGGAGCGCAGCGAGCGCCTACGCGCCAAACCCCTTGGCGTGTTCCGCATTTTAGATTGGGCGATCCTCGCCACATTTGGAGCTGCGGATTTGGTGCGGGGATTTTTGTCCACCCCTGGATGGAGTTCCCTCTTCTCTATTTCCGAGCATGCCTTTCTTGAACTCACCGTTGAGTTCTTGGCTTCATTCGAGTTCCGCTGGGCGGCCGATGACGACTTCATCATCTTTCGCCTAGGTAGGATGGTGCATCAGCTCACCATCCGCCAGCTCAATGTCGTCATGGGCTTCTGCTCGGAGGCTTTTTCCCAATCTCCCGCCTATCTCGATTTACTTACTGATTTCCCGACCGATTTCAACCTTCTCGCCTTTTGGGCGGAAATCAGTAGTGACACCGCCCCCTACACCCCAAAGAAATCCAAAGGCAGCCAACTCATTTCTCCCGCCTTACGTATTCTCCACAACCTCCTTACCTTCACTATTTCTGGTCGCGGCGATAGCCACGGGGTGGTGACTCGGGCAGACTTACTATATTTATATAGTATGTTTTACCGGGTCCCCCTCAACCTTGGTTATCTGCTCGCAATTTTCTTTCGGCACCAGGCCGAAAATGCGAGGTTGGGAGCAGTGCACGGCGGGAACTTCATCACTTTCCTCGCGAAGCAGCTCGGCATTTGGGATGCTCTTCCACGCCTCAGCTGCGTCCAGACGCCGCAAGTTATCCAGTTCCAGACCCTTCAGGCCCTCGGCCTAGCGCGGCGACGTGATGGAGAGTTTGAGGCTATTCCCCCGCAGTCGTTGGTGGAGATCTTGGCCTTGATTACGGTGTCGGTCCCAGCGGCACTATTCACTCGCCCCAGATTCCTCCACCACCGCAGGACCCTTCTTCCGAGCCCGGCCCTCAGAACTATTGGGATCGTCAGTTTGCGTCTCTTCACACACGCTTAGATACGATGCATGCCGATTTTGACGCTCGATTTGTGAGTTTTGACAGTCGATTTACCACGCTAGCGACAAATCAGGCCTCCTCCATGGCACGTATTGAGCGTGAGTTTTCCGACCTCCGGACGCACTATCAGGAGCCGCGGCAGCATAGCGATGAGGATTAGCCTGCTTTCTTTTTTCTTTGGGATTGTAGACCGCCCTATTGTATCTTTTCTTTTTATCATTTTCTTTTCCTTTGTCATATATCTTTTATTTTTCGTAAAATAAAAAATCTGTTTTGCTTCAGCTTATCTTCCAGGTACTTTTTGGTGCTGCATGACCCGCTTCAGGGAAGTCTCCTATCTTTTCTCTTTATTTATTTATTTTTCATTGGGGACAATGTCTTGTTTAAGTATGGGGGGATATTTCTCAAGCAAAACATACAAAAATTATAGTAATTTTCAAAAAAAAAAAAAGAATTTTATTCCTTTTGTGCAATTTTGTTTTTGCTTACTTTACTTTACAAAAATACAAAAAAAAAATAAATACAAAAAAAAAATAGGATTACTTTCAAAATTAGGGAGATCTTTATTTCTCTATTTACTCACTTGCGACATTCTAGGTATTCAACTTTTACATAAGTTTAGAAACTTTTTGATGCTTTAATTGAATTTTGAATTTTGTAGTAGAACTGTTGGCCATGCTGTGTTTCTAGTTAAGTGCACATGTTAGTAGAATTTGAGTAGAATTAAATATTCAGCATACAATCAGTTTTTTCTTTTTCTGAATGCGTAGAAATAGTTTATTTTACTTCTACTTGGAAACCGGTAAAATCTAAAAATAGTTTAGGAGAGTGTGTAGAAGTTTACTAGAGAGATATTTCGCGGATCAAGAAAGAGGTATTCTTTCTCGATGTCTAGAACTTGCCCTCTAGCTATTCTCAAGACTTTGCATAGGTTAAACTCATTAGCATGAAAATGATTTAGGCATTTCTTTTGGCTAGTTTGAGCCTTTGCACCCGTACCTAACGTTTCTCCCATGCTATACCAATTTGAGCCTCTACCCTTCCTTTTGATATAGCTCCACCAATAATTTACCAAAGCCTAAAAAGCATCCTAATTATACACCTAAAACCGAGCTTAAAATTATAGATAAAACCAGTTTATGTGTGATTAGGAGCCATTTTATTTTGGTGGCTTTTGAAAAAATATACAAGAGTTGTTATATTTTTCACTTCTCCTCAAAACAAAAAAAAACAAAAAAACAAAAAAAAAAGAGAAAAAAAAACAAAAAAAATAAGAAAAGAAAAAAAAAGAAAGAGGAAGTTGAAAAAATATTCAACATATTGAAAAAAAAATTGGCGAAGTTTTTCAATTTATTTCTTTTGTGCAAGCTCTCTTTAGGTTTTGGTGTGTCTTCCCATCGCATTTATCTTTGTTTTTCCAAACCAAAAACCTAAGCCTACATTTCAACCTACTTAAGTCCTACTGATTTGTGCTTATAAGTTAACCTAGTGCCGTGGCGAGAGTGTGAAAGGGCAAGCCTATGGCCATCGACATTGATGGATTTCTTTGGAGGGTATCCCGATCTTCGATTTGTGCAATGTTATCTTAGCAAACACGCTACTTTCTCCCTAAACATGATTCGAAGATTTATCGTGTTTCCATCTTTGAAGTAAAAATAATAAGTGGAAACACATTTTAGAAAATTAAAAAACTAATTTGTATGCTGAGTAGGTTCTTCTACAATAATTACTACAAGCATAGGCATAAGACTTCGCATTCTACTTCTTTTATTCAATTTTCGTTTTTAGCGTTAAAAATTTTTCTACTCTCCATGTGAAGTTGTTTGCTCGGGACGAGCAAACGAGTAAGTATGGGGGTATTTGATAACTCTAATTTTTTCCATGTTTTATATTATTTTTATTCCATAATTAATTAGTTTATAATTATTTTTTGTAATTTTATTATTGAATTTTTCTAATTTCTTATTTCAGGGCAATCTGGGCTGCAAATTTCAATTTGGAGTCTATAGGGTTGACCAGGAGACAAAACGGGACAAAAGAAGTGAAATTTCAAATGTACACGCCAGCGTCACGGGCGTGACCGACATGGTCACGGGCGTGACATCCGGGCGAGAACCCGGCTCGTGGAAGGAGCTATCTGCCACGTCAATTAAAATTACACGCCCTAAGGTCACGGGCGTGACCATCTTCACACGGGCGTGTACTCCAGGCGTGACATCCAGTGCTTTGCCCTGACTTCCAGTCAACGGCAGTTTCAATTTGCAACAAGTCACGGGCGTGACACATTTGGCACGGGCGTGACATACCCCGTGACAGCCCGGCGTGCCGACTTATTGTTGCAGTTTCAGTCACTGGGAGTTTTCTCAAGACACGCCCACGGTCACGGGCGTGACCATGGGCGTGACCTTTCAACAACGGCCGGAGTTATTCCCGCCGTTTCTGCTTCCCGCCGTTTTCTACAACCGACAAGACACGCCCTAGGTCACGGGCGTGACCAAGGGGCGTGACCCGCCAATTAACGACTTTTGGCGGTTTCGCGCCAACGTTCAGAGGACTTGAAGACGACGGTTCCGAGACCGACACGCCCTAGGTCACGGGCGTAACCTAGGGGCGTGACCACCCAGCAACTTTTTCTATAAATTCCAGACAGCTTCAGATGGCCGAGGAGAGATTTTTGGGAGCTTAGTTCTGTTTTATTTACTGTTTTCCCTGCATTTTCAATTCCTAGTGTAATCTTTATTTTCAAGTCGTTCTTTAATCATGTCTTTCTTTATGCTTTAATGTAATTCTCCCATCATGATGAGTAGCTAATTTTCCAATTAGCACTTGATCATGATGAACTTTGGAATGGAATAAAATTCTTATTTTTGTCTAAAATTAGCAAGCATTCTATTTTCTAAACTTTGATTTATCTTTGATTTAATTTTTCTTCGAATTCATAAGTTGCAAATTATGTTTATTCGAGCTTAGATTCGTATCCTAGATTTACCGAGAGGTTGTGGATACGAGTAGATCACTCAAGGATAAAGAGAATTTCTTGCACCCCTCGAGAGAGGAACGCAAAATTCTTCCGCCTTGGAGTCAACTCCATTAGTGAGGTTCACCGCCTAAAGCAAGCTTAGGTCTTTCGACTGGCCGAGAGGTCTTAATCGATCTACCTAAGGTTAGTCGAGTGCGTATTCTCGAGAGAGGCGCTTTGTAACTTTGGAACCTCCGCGGTCGAAGTTAATAATTTAGATGCTTGTGCTCTTTAATTTCGTAGATTTTATTCTAGCCCAAAGGGATTCCAGATCAAGTGCTAGCCTTTTATTCATCGAATTTCTCCTCTTAATTTAACGTTTGCTTTCGTTTTCGCAAAAACCAATTTTCCGATCGATAAAATAATAGTTCGTCCTTGTGAGTACAAATACTCAACGGTCCCCGAGTTTAAATACGATATTTTCTATACTAAATTTCGATAGGTGCACTTGCCTAGTTGAGAGTTTAGTTTGGATATTTTTCAAAACTTATAAAATCTACATCAAAACACTATTTATTAAGTGAACTATTGTAAGGCCATAAGGCTATGTACCTTTTCAGTGTATTTGGATTTCATTCCTGTTGTGTGGATGTGGACATTCATGATTATGGATTTAACTTTTGGGTTCTTTCAACTTTTAAAAGCTTCCGCTAGAATGCTCTGTGTAGGACGAGTAGTATTAATTGGAATGTTTGAATATTCTTATGTAACCCTTCCGACTGTCTGTGGTATATGGCGTCGGGTTCCAGCTGGACCTTCTGTTATATGCCATGTGACGGATGGGGCTGTTACAACCCAGACCCAAAGAGAACAAATTGAAAAATATATACGGAAAGGTAGATATTTCAAGTGGCATAGAAGCATGAAGCGTAAAATATGAAATGATGAAAATAGAAGCTATGCCCCGATCAGTGGAAAATTCTAAAAGAAATATCATGTTTCCAAACTCCCTTAAGATTCGCAAAGGATGGACTTGCCGATTTGTTAATATTTTTAAGGTGCTCGGGGGCATCCGTTCAGGTGTGAGACAAGCCAAAACCAAATCATCCACATAACGATGGGAGACTCTCTGATACAAACTAGCAAGTAATTTAAAGGATACATTTTGATAAACTAAGATGTTAAGAATACGCCTAATTAAATTAAAACCGTGAGGGGTGAACCCATGTGCAACATGACCCGAGTTAACAGTAGAAAATAACGGGACTAAGTCTGGTGGCACGGGTGCTTTAAATTCATTAACGATTTCCGTGGAGTCTAACATCGTAATTTTAAATTTTGATTTAAAAATTTCACAAAGAAATGCCTGCGGAAAATGCTCATCACCAACTATAGAGTTGGATGCTCCCGGATTTGAAAGGTAGTGCGGGATACGCAACTCAACACACCCAACTACGTTACCAAAAGTGTGTATGCACGGATCATCAAAAGGCGGAGGATAAATGCAAGCGACCGGGCTTGGCAAATAATTGTGTCTAGGGGACACCACATCAAAACGTACCATCGTTATGGAATCACTAGCAGTCCAAAACGAAGCCTTACCCAACGCCAAGCGGTCAGATGAACGGTCCATCCTAGGAACAACATAGTCAGATCTATGAAAAGTAGTGGAAAGACCGAACGCGACAACTAACAAATCACTTACACACATCCGTCTGGGTAAGTCTAATGGGGGAGCTGGATAAATAAACATCTTCAGATATCTCGGGCTAGAAATGACAAGCTCGTTCCCTAACAAGTCATTTAATCGAGTCAAGTTAACCGGAGGAGTCGACATGGTCGTTTCCGGAGGAGGAACTAAATCATACTCACTGTCAAAATATGGATTTAACGTCCAAGAAAAATCCTCTGGGTGCAAGCCATCAAAATCAAAGGAAAAATCAAACAGTAGATTCGTCCTTACCGAAAACTCAGTCGGATCATCATCATCTAACTCACTATCAGATGAACATTCATCACGGGGTGACTCTACCAACTCAGCCTACATGTCTTACAACCCACTAGAAAATTCGCCCAAATCAGAATCAGTATTGGTCTCAAACGTAGGCAAAATCGTACTCGACAAAATTTCTAATCCATTTTGGGCTTCTGGCGAAGGAGTTAACATCAAAGAAATGTCTATCGGGTCCTCAGTGTTACCGTCATCCACAAATAGTCTTCCCACACAGGGTAAATCTTCCAAAACGTCACATCCTTCGCTAACCAAATCTTCCCACGAAGTAGGTACATTGTCTAAATCATGATGGAGGGTTGGGAAAATCGAATCTTGGGGAGAATCTAAATTAGTATGACCCTCAAGCAACGATGATAATATCAATGAACTATCTCCCGGACGTGCACCACTAAGATTATCCCAAGATAAACATCCATCCCAAGGTGACTCTTCCAACACCGTTGAAACATCTACCAATCCTGGATCAATCATTATAATATTATGATCCTCACTCGCACTTATCCAACGGGATTGATTTAACGGGGAAGCTAAATAAATGGGCACCTCAATATGTTCCGGGCTAGAGGTAACTAGCTCGTGTTCTAGCAGGTCATCACCTAAATCAGTAACAGGTAAGCTCTCAACATAGGGTGACTCAGCCGGAATGTCTTCTGACTCAGGGTCATCAGAAGACTCCATAACTATCAAGGGAGACGCCTCAGAAACATCGCCAAAAGGAAGAGGAGACGATTCCTCAGAGGAGAAATCCTCATCCAGGTCACTGGGGTAACCAATCTCCTTATCATCACTCAAATCGCCAGCATATTCAGCCTCGTCCTCAGTGACGGGAACAGTCCTAGACACCACCTCAGACTCAACAGGAGAGTCAACGACCAATTCAGGCAACTCGGGGAGAGACTTAATATGGCCTAAGGGCATAATCGGGGTAGGATGCTCAATAGAGCCAGAATCAGGAGCGCCACTTAACACATATGTCGTAATCGTTTGCCTACATTTACGGGTAGGACTACTCTCACCCCGCGGGCTCATGGCAGCCCTAGTAGTCACATGTACAGGACTCGGGATAGGGGACCTCAGTGTTTCCCTTCCTCTATAGGTGGTTGCAGGTACGCTAGGGGTAGCTCTACCAACATGGGGAAAGGACCTATCTTGGGATAATATATCACTCCTATGATCCGGCTTGGTTCTAGTGCCATAACAATACTGGCTATCGGATGTCGGTTTAGTACTAAGGCGGTAGGGGGAATCAAATTTCGCTGAGATAATTCTTCGCATATGAGGCCAAGCATAAGGATAGCTACCAGCATCGCGCTCTTTCTCTTCGTTCAGCCAAAACTTGCGGGCTCGACCTCTTAACCGCTCTCGGACTACACTAACCTTTAGGTATTCGCCCAATTGGTTATATTCGAAATAGGTTTCTACCCCCTCAAGCCAGTATCTAAAATACTTGGGATCCCCATAACCATCATAGGTAAAAATATTAGTGTGTAGATAAGTCAGCGGATTATTGGAAGTGTTAACATTGAAAGACATTTCAGTGTGAACCTGAGAGGACATTCGATCCGGATGTTTTGCAAATGCAAAGAAAGGGTACCTCAACAACTTATTCTAGGAAAGATAGAATTGTTCCCGCTTAGCCACTAAGATTATAATTATATAAATTAGATTTTCTTACTCAAAAAAATATAAGGTTTATTAAAAAAAAAATTAAAAAAATTTGACTGGAAAATAAGAAATGTAACCGCTATTGGCAGACCACAAAATTTTTTTTTGTTAAATTTTCAAATAAACAAACTAGAAACGTACGTGTCGACGTACAAATAAAAGTGGGAGGGTACCAATTAAGAAATTGACGTGAACCTCTCTCTGATACCAAATTGATGCAGGCTAGTCCTTTTGGGCATTATGGTGATCGACGTAACTAATGCAACGCTCTCCGATAACCCTCACGCCATGCTCAAGCCTTAAACGCAGCAACGACACAATTTGTGTTTTCAATATTCAGAGATTACGGAGAGTTCGCAAAGCCCTTCAAGGTAATACCAAGGCGATGGGCCAAGGTCCTCTCAAGCGAAAGGAACCCACATGGTTCGGTCGAGCGTTGTTGTACCAAAAGAGAATCCACCGAAAACAAAAGATTCGGACAAGGGTGGTTCTCTCCCAACAAAATAAAACAAGAGTCCTCACGCCTCACGAACTTAAACGGAAAAAGAAAACACCAACAAGATCTATGAAGAAATTAACCACGAAAATTCAAGCGTTTCACAAGCCACGCAACACGCATATGCCACAAGATCTATCAAGAGGGAAAATCACAGAGTAGAATATATATTCGTTACCCAACCGGAATGGATGATTCCGATTATTCTCTATTTGGTTCGACCTTCAACGGCTCCACCGGAGTCACGCCGGATGGAGAGGAACTTGTCCTCCTTCGTCGCTTCACGCCGGGGTTTAAGAAGCCACAACAGCAAGCCTTTGGCCTTGGACAAATTTCTTCAAGGAAGGGGTTGTTGGGTATTGTATCCACGATTACCTGGATTTGAGGAAGCCCCCTGTCAAGCTAAGATGAATTCACAATGTATTTGATAAACCTTTTCAAGTTGTACTTGCAGTTTCTCCACGCTAAGTGCACACCAATGTCAGGGTGCAGTAGGTCAATATACACTGGTCTGCACGACGTAATCCCTCGTTGAGCAGATCAGTGTGTTGGCCTATGTGTACTCTCTCTATTGGAGTGCACTTACTTTCAAGTACAGGGTCGTTCATATGCAAGAGAAGACAAGGAGCATGGAGGATCAAGGAGCAGCTCCTAGGTGGAAGACGAAAAATAGTCCAAGGCAAATTCGACGAGAATCACCAAGTGATTCTCGCCGAATCGGCGAGAATCACTAGTGATTCTCGCCGAATAGACGAGAATCATCAGTGATTCTCGCCGACTCCTTTTGGCCATCTCAAAATGGTGCCAAGTAAGATTCGGCGAGAATCACTTGTGATTCCCGCCGAACCAGTGGTCAAGCAGCCCATGTATAAAGTAAAATTCGTTGAGAATCGACAAGTGATTCGACAAGAATCACAAACGATTCTCGACGAATCGTCGAGAATCACTTGGTGATTCTCGCCGATTCGTCGAGAATCGTCTGCGATTCTCGCCGATTTTGACTTGGCGTTTTCTCAGAATGCTGCTGGACCGGATTCTGCTTCTGGACTTATTTGAACCGGATTTTGGGGATTTCTTTTGTGGGTCCCACAACGGTCAAATGTGTTGTATCTACAGGGTATAAATACATGGGTATTTTGAACAGTAAAGCAAGAGAAAAAGAAAAAGGAACCGAGTCGCAACAAAACCCTAAATCCGCGACTCATCTCCGCCGTCGCCGTCGCGCTCGGGAACGTCCGTCGCCGCCACTGATCGATCTTCTTCCCGATCTCCGGCGACAGTAGCTTAGCAAGGCTTGAGTCTCACGCGTCTATCCAGAGATCCTTTGTCTCTCGATTTGTTGATCGGAAACACTTCCCATCCGAATCGATCGAGACGACCGATCCTCGTGTGACCGTTGGTAGACCAAGCTTGCTTCGCAACGAAGTTTGGATCTCCATGTTCAGTAGCTGCTCTTCACCGTAGCCGTCGATCCCGAAACTAGCCGCCGCTCGTGTGCCGCCGCCGGTTCCGGGGAAATCCTCTCCAAGAGAGACCAAGGTCGTAGACTCTTCATCGACTTCAAGAACACGTCGTCGAACAAAGAGGAACACCGTAGTCTCCAAGAGAAGTTTGTATCACGTGTACATTCTACATTTATTTTATTGTAAAGGAACTTTTGTTCCGTGTTGTAAGGGTTGGGTGCAACCCGTTTTGTGGGAGTGTTGACTCTCACGTGTGGAAGGGCTCCTTCCGTTAGTGCAGGGATTGGATTTCAATCCCGTTGGAGAAGTGACCGAGTCGTCCCTTGTTGGGGAGATAGGTCGTAGGGGGAAAGTGGATGTACCCAAGTCGGGGAACCACTATAAATTTGCTGTGTATTCTGTGTGCTGTGGTTTTTGTTTTTATTGTGCAGGTACATCCGTAAATTCCGCAAAAGAATCACACGTCACCTATCCCCCCCCCCCCCCCATAGGTGCACATAGTTGACACTAGTTGGACTTTCAAGTGGTATCAGAGCCAGGTTGCTCTTCAAAAAGGTTAACACCTTGAGTAGAATCCTGCCACCAGTGTCAGAAGCATGGATTTGGATTATGACGTATTGCCACTCAAACTCCCTGCATGCTCAAAGGATTATTATCCTATCTGGAGGATGAGAGTATTATTTCACCTGGATGCCATCGATCCACGAGCATCCCTCATCCTGGAAGAGGGCCCGTTTATCCCCATGAAGACCTCCGACTCGGGGATCCAAGTGCCCATGTGCATTGCTGAGATGACAGAGATGGAACTCTCATTTTTCCAACTGGACCAGAGGATTCGACAAATTATTATGGATGTCTGGTCTGGAGCCTCTCGCTCCAGGTTGGAAAAATGTAAAACGGCTAAATCTCTGTGGATGATGATCTCAGAGCTGATGGGGGGGTCAGAGAAAGCTGAAATATGCTGCCAATCAGAGGATGAAGCGTGTGTGGGGGTCCTCACTTCTGAAGATGAATGCAAGGATCCTTCGGATTGCATCAGAGCTCCAGTATCCTTGTCAGAGACTGAAGAAGATAGTGAGGAAAGCAGCTCCGACGAGGAAGAAACATTGGTCACTGATTCTAATGACAATAACCCAGATGAACAGGTATCATCTTCATCCTGTCCCACATCTTTTGACTTTTCTGAAGACAGAAACTGCTCTCCTCCAGAAAATACTGATTCCCTGAAGAGAGCCCTTCAGGAAAGCAATCTACTTGCTGAGGAGCAAGCTCGAGAGATTGCTCGACTGAAGATCTTGTTGGTTCTCCAATTGGCGTCCAACAAGGTCAAGGACTCTAAGATCTCAGCTCTAGAGAATAGTCTAGATAATGAGAAACGTATAGTATCTAACTTTTCCAAAGTTGATGCTATAAAGAGAAAACAAGAAACCGGGTGGATCTCCCGGATTATCCAGGGATGGAGAAATGGGAAAACAGTGTTCCGACCTCCCACTCCAAGCGGGAAGGCAACTCATCATGCCTTCAGCTATGACCACAGGAATAATCGTGGTCACTGCAAGGGTGAGTTGTCCCCATGTGGAAACGTCCATAGTGCAAGAGGCGTCATGGCCACCCATGAGGAAATACCTAAGGCTCATTCTGAGCCCTTTGTATTCACGGCCACTGCCACAACAAAGTGTGGATCTGCATGTCCTAGTTCACAGAAGAATTCTCTCCATTCGAGGACACGGGATAGGGAGAATAGAAGTCATGATGTCAGGCGTCATGGAGCCTCAGCAAGGAAGGTGCCTGAAAGAATGGCACCACCTTCTCGGCCTCATAACGCTCACATCATGCATTCGTTCCACCCTTCATCATGCCTCGATGGAAGAGGAATTTGTGCAACAAGAACATGCCCTATCCCTTTGAGACCTAGGACCGTGACTACATCAGTCACTAGATCAGGTCGAAAACGGCGATACAACATTCACTCTTGTTGGTGCTGCGGCAAAGTGGGACACTTTGCCATTGACTGTTGGCACAACCTCTCTGTGCCCACAGCAAGGGCTTATCCACATTATAGGGACAGAGGCAGTCTTCCAGACAGGTTTTCTCAAGGAAGGCAGTTGCATGCTTATGCTAATAGAAACCTAGGACCCAATATGATTTGGGTTCCTAAGGTAAAGTAATTCTGTCTTGTAGGGTAGTCTAGGTCCCCGTGAATACTATGGGAACTAGACAGTAGGTGGATCAAGGCTAACTTGGAACAAGCGTCTGCAATAACAGATGTACTACCTGTTGAGCATACTCACTTCAAGCTACTAATATGTTCTACCTGTGGGACTAAGACGATAACTCTCCAAATCCCAGGTAATTTTGATCAGTTCAAGGACTTGTGTCATGATGCATCCTCATTCAAAGTAAATATATATATATATATTTCTATCCTTGTGTATACGTATACTTATGCTCATCACGAGGCATGCAAACCATTACACATCAATAAAGGGTTAACGAAGACATGTCGTTGTAAATCTCGACAACATACAATTGACATTAAGAAGACTTTGCAAAAACCTCCGTAAAATTCAAATAGATTGACTTTAGAATATACTTGTACTTATCATTCTTTTTATTGACTTGACATCGCAAAATCTCTAAAATATTGCAAGCTTCTCAAATGTGAAAATCCCTAGTCAAGAGACCCCTCAATTTCGAATCAGATAAATAGTATCAAAAGCCGAATTAATCAAATCTCCTGAATCCCGCCGAACTTGACAAAGCCGAATCAGTCAAATACCGCAAGACCCTTTGCATTCTTGACAAATCTCGCCGAATAGTTTAAATCCCGCAAAACCCTTCACCTTCCTCACAACTCCCGCGTCACACTGAAGCAAGTACCCAGACACCCTGGTGACCACAGTGGGAGCTTCGCCGACTCTTCCCGCAAGAACTCTCCCGACAACCCGCAGGAGCTTCGCCGATTCTTCGCAACCCGCAGGAGTTCTTCCGCCGACAGCAGCTCGTGAGGTCTCCTCCTAAGCTCCCGCTAGGGTCTCGCAAAGTTATCTTCGAAAGGATCCCGACGACTCTCGCCGAAACCCGCAGCCCTCCGACGCTCTCGTCGAAGTGAGCGAATCGCTGCTGTGTTTCCCACAGGATACTCTTCCCACAGGATCTTCTTCCCGTGAGACTATAGCTAGGCCGAATCCCAAAGGATACTCTTCCTTCCACCAAAGATCTTCCCGAAGCTCATCAACTCTCTTCCGTGTAAGCCCTTAGGTAACCTTCTCCTCACCCGCACTTGGACGCGCTCACTAGTGATGCTTTCTTTTTGAATGTTCACTAATGCTTAGATTAGGGCTTCTCTCCAGATCTTCAATGGCTCCAAGGACTACTGCAGGCTTGATTTCTGGCTGCGAGCTAGTTCGCACTGGATTTTCTCATGCCTCGGACGAGTTCTGGAATATCATTCTCATGCTGGAAGAGGCCGGGCTAACCTTCATATTGGAGCACCCTTGCAAAGTCCTGGATAAAGAGGTGCTGGAGTTCTTCTCTACCGCAAGACTCCGAGATAGAGACTCCATCATCAAAAGCAAGGTTGCTGGGACAAAAGTAAAGATGTCTGCCAGTAAGCTAACTCGCTACCTGCAGCTTTCCAGTTCAGAGGAGGAGGACTATCTGGAGGACGAGGACAAAGCCAGAACTCTCCTGTTCTGCGGTCTTCCAAGAGGCACTCGATCAGTAAAGCGAAAAGAGATGAATGAAGAAGGGAAGCTCCTATCTGACGTAATAGGAAAAGTGCTTATCTGCAAGCCGGGGTCCCATGATCATATCTCCGGAGATATGTTTAAAATTCTCACAGCTGTGGTCTGCCGAAAGAGGTTCAACTGGGGGGAGTTGCTGTTCCAAAAGATCAAGGACACTCTGGGCACTCCAAGTTTCGGCCGCATCATCAGTCTATATCTCAACCAGCTCAACGGAGACAAGTTCGACATGAGCAAAGGAGTTCCTCTCCACTACTTGAAAAAGATGGATGCTACTGTGTTTGATCGATGGGAGCGGCGCATCGGGCAGCCTGCTGTAGAAGAGCATGAGGAAGTATCTCCCGCAGCCTCCCCCCGTGAAATTCCTGATACCCTGACTGCAGGAATCGAGGGGGAGACTCTACCCACTCATATGGATATAATATCTGAAATCGCCCAGGTGGCCAAGGATGCGGTAGCCGCAATTCCTGAAGTAAGTGAACCTGAGATGGAGGATGAGGAGGTCCTGAACAGAAATAGTCACGGAACCGAAGCTGCTGATATTGATGAATTCTTGGATGAGGACGGAGAGGATGATGTAAATGAGGGCCATGAAGTGTTGGAGTCTCCAGATACTGTTGAACCTCCTTCTGATAAGTCTGCACCAGTGGAGGGGGAGTTAAATAAATCTACAGAGGCCGCCCACACTCCTCCTGTAGAGCCTGTGATGGTATCCAGCTCCACCGATGCGTCTGCTGACGAGCAAGAGCAAGGCCAAGAAGTGCCTCCGGCTATTCCATTACGAGATGACCTAGCCATTCACACCGTACATATAATTCAGGGCATCGTGAATGAGCTTAAAACCTATTTTGATAAAGCTCAGAAAACAATGCTACAAGAGATTAAGACTTCTCAAGATCTCATGCTGAAGAATATGGTGGAAATCAACCACAAGCTGGACGTGATGGAGAAGAAGTTCGAAGAAAAGTATACTGCGGCCGGCGAAGCTGTCACACTTTTAATGGCCGGCTTGAAAAAGAATACTGATACTCTGGCTGTTGTAAATCAGAATGCACACGTTGTAGCCAACAATATTCAGAAATTTGATGGTAATATGGTCATTTTAAATGCAAATCAGCAGGCCCTGATCACTGAATTCACCAAGACAACTAAGCATATTGATGCCTCCCTGCACTCATATGCCAACTGCATAGCTGACGAAGCCAAAAAGGGGGAGAAAGAGTATATAGCTAAGCTGGCCGAGCTCCAAGAAAGCATGGATGCAAACTTTGCCCAATCAAGCAAATACGTCTATGAGAGTTGCTGGTGGATGCTACAACAGGCACTGGGCACGTTGGGCGTCGTCCTACCTGACCAACCTGCCGGTATTCAGGTTCCTGAGACTTCTAAGGCTGCTGAGGAAGTAAATATTGCTGAGGCTGTAAGTACAAGTGCTGCAGAAATTTTCACTGATGAAGCTGATGCTAGGGCCATCTCCAAATCCAAGCTGAGGAGTATGTTTGACCAGGAGGCTTTAGCTAAAGCCAGGGGAAAGAGGAAAGTTCAGGAAGGGACATCCAAGGAGACACAGGCTGCAAAGAGAATTCGAATGAATGAGGAGGATGTACGAAATGAAAGGTGGAGTCCAGTCTCAAGGAACATCATCTTAGACACCTTCCGGCTGCAAGAAAGAGGAGAGATCAATCGAAATGAAGCATATAGCCAGTATGAATGGGAAACGCACAAAGCATTTGAAGCGAAACGCAACATCTTCTTCAGAAACAACAAGGATCCTGACAAAGTTGCTCCTCCTAGGTACTACCCGAAGCCCAAGGAATACATGGAAAGACAAAGCAAAAAGTACTTGGCTCAAACTCTTAAGGGTGACGTAGCTAAGGACAAATAGTCATTATTTTATAGCTGGTCACTGTGTCTTAAGAACGTTTAATGATTATTACTGTCATATGAACAATTCTGAATTATATGTGAATATATTTCTCTTGGTATATATATATATTCTTGAATGTGTGAATGACTCAAGTCCTGTTCTGATTGCATATATTCCCTTGTGTTGCATATTTAATTTTTAAATGCTATAATTATTATTTGATAGGTGTTATTCATCTTAGCTAGTAGGGTTTTGGCTTCGTCAAATAGGGGGAGATTGTTGGGTATTGTATCCACGATTACCTGGATTTGAGGAAGCCCCCTGTCAAGCTAAGATGAATTCACAATGTATTTGATAAACTTTTTCAAGTTGTACTTGCAGTTTCTCCACGCTAAGTGCACACCAATGTCAGGGTGCAGTAGGTCAATATACACTGGTCTGCACGACGTAATCCCTCGTTGAGCAGATCAGTGTGTTGGCCTATGTGTACTCTCTCTATTGGAGTGCACTTACTTTCAAGTACAGGGTCGTTCATATGCAAGAGAAGACAAGGAGCATGGAGGATCAAGGAGCAGCTCCTAGGTGGAAGACGAAAAATCGTCCAAGGAAAATTCGACGAGAATCACCAAGTGATTCTCGCCGAATCGGCGAGAATCACTAGTGATTCTCGCCGAATCGACGAGAATCATCAGTGATTCTCGCCGACTCCTTTTGGCCATCTCAAAATGGTGCCAAGTAAGATTCGGCGAGAATCACTTGTGATTCCCGCCGAACCAGTGGTCAAGCAGCCCATGTATAAAGTAAAATTCGTTGAGAATCGACAAGTGATTCGACGAGAATCACAAACGATTCTCGACGAATCGTCGAGAATCACTTGGTGATTCTCGCCGATTCGTCGAGAATCGTCTGCGATTCTCGCCGATTTTGACTTGGCGTTTTCTCAGAATGCTGCTGGACCGGATTCTGCTTCTGGACTTGTTTGAACGGATTTTGGGGATTTCTTTTGTGGGTCCCACAACGGTCAAATGTGCTGTATCTACAGGGTATAAATACATGGGTATTTTGAACAGTAAAGCAAGAGAAAAAGAAAAAGGAACCGAGTCGCAACAAAACCCTAAATCCGCGACTCATCTCCGTCGCCGCCGTCGCGCTCGGGAACGTCCGTCGCCGCCACTGATCGATCTTCTTCCCGATCTCCGGCGACAGTAGCTTAGCAAGGCTTGAGTCTCACGCGTCTATCCAGAGATCCTTTGTCTCTCGATTTGTTGATCGGAAACACTTCCCATCCGAATCGATCGAGACGACCGATCCTCGTGTGACCGTTGGTAGACCAAGCTTGCTTCGCAACGAAGTTTGGATCTCCAAGTTCAGCAGCTGCTCTTCACCGTAGCCGCCGATCCCGAAACTAGTCGCCGCTCGTGTGCCGCCGCCGGTTCCGGGGAAATCCTCTCCAAGAGAGACCAAGGTCGTAGACTCTTCATCGACTTCAAGAACACGTCGTCGAACAAAGAGGAACACCGTAGTCTTCAAGAGAAGTTTGTATCACGTGTACATTCTACATTTATTTTATTGTAAAGGAACTTTTGTTCCGTGTTGTAAGGGTTGGGTGCAACCCGTTTTGTGGGAGTGTTGACTCTCACGTGTGGAAGGGCTCCTTCCGTTAGTGCAGGGATTGGATTTCAATCCCGTTGGAGAAGTGACCGAGTCGTCCCTTGTTGGGGAGATAGGTCGTAGGGGGAAAGTGGATGTACCCAAGTCGGGGAACCACTATAAATTTGCTGTGTATTCTGTGTACTGTGGTTTTTGTTTTTATTGTGCAGGTACATCCGTAAATTCCGCAAAAGAATCACACGTCACCTATCCCCCCCCCCCCATAGGTGCACATAGTTGACACTAGTTGGACTTTCAGGGGTTGATCGTTTTTTTTTGGTGATGGGGAAGGTGGTGGTCGGGTTTGCATTGAGGAGGATAACCGTCCTTGTTGTGGTTGATGAAGGTGCCGGTTTTGGGAGAGGTATTGAAGGCTTTGGTCGAATATTGGAAAGGAGGAGGTAGAGAAGGGTGAAAGAAAGGGGGAGGCTGAAATTTTGTAGAGGAGGAGAGGAGAGGAGGAAATGAATTTTATAAGAGGGGAAGAGTGAGGAGGGGGGAAATTCAAATTTTGAATCCTTGGTTTTCAATTTTTTCACTCTCTACTCAATCCTTCATGAAAAGGCCTATATATAGGCTACACCACTCAATCTCCACCATAAAATATTAAACCATTCATGATGGCTAATGGCACCCATCATGTTATACCAAAACAATAATTAATGACATTAAATAAAGATAGCAATTGATGGTTATAAGCACCCATCATACATGAAATTAAATAACATTACAAAATAAAATAATAATAAAACAAACCATAAAAAAGTGACTTAATAATTAATAATAATTTATTAATAATTATTATTAATTATTAATATATTGGTTTGCGCCGCGGGCAGATATTTTGGTGTCGCTCCACATGGTCATCACGGCGCCGCAAGTCTTTATTTGGAGGCGGAGAAATATCTTCCGTAAGCACGCCGTCATCGTCTTCAACATGTTGAGGGCCGTCATCTCCATCAGGAAGCAATTTAAAAGTTGCAAATAAAGAACTCAGCCAACAGCATGAATGTCCACTATAAAAACCCAATAGGAATGTACGTACAAATACATGAGTACATGGCCTTATGGCCTGCAATAGTTTACTCAAATTAAAGTGTCTTCCAAACCTCGGCACGTAGGTCAGTCATACATGAGTATAAAAGAAAGCACTCAAAAAATTAGGCCTTCGAGGGCCGGCTCAGCAACAAGGGCTTTTGCCCGCTATTTGCCAATTGTCTCTGCAGCACATGCAAGCAACAATCCACCGAGCGGTGGCAAACAAAAGCAACGGTCAGCTATGCTGACCAAATTATAACGATCCTGCACCTAAACTAGGGGCGGTGATGCTCCTTCCCTTCACTTTATTAGCATTGCCAAATAATAGCGAATAAACACTTCATCATAGGCGTAGGCACTCACGGCCACACACCCCGTGCACTCAGGGCACATTCTCGGTGAACCTGGTCAAAGTCCGCGGTCTCACCACCACCCCTTTGGATAGCAATTTCTCGTGAGCATTTTTGTCTTTCCGGCATAGGTAACATCAATTTAAGCCATAGACCGTCTAAGACCCTACATCTATGTCAACGGCTCCTACCGAACGACATGGAGCGGGTACGGTTCCGCCTAACCCGTTGCTCACATCGCAACGTCAATTTAAGCCATATGTGCAGGTCAAGCTTTCCCGAGTCCCAAATCGATTTCACACTTTTCATAACCCAGTTATGTACAAGTTGGCTCCCAGGCCATCAAGTTGGCAGAATCACGCATCTGCCCAGTTTTCCGAGTGCACCTTGAAGTTACTCCCCAAGGCTCCCTGTTGCAATCTACCGCGTAAAAAACTTGAAAAACAAACATCTGCACGGAGTCTTCTCCGGCCATTCATGCAATGCAACATCACCGATCCAGACCAACTTGTCCGGGTAGGCTTCACACATCATGCCTATGTTTGTTTCTCGATTACGGACTCTACATGCAAAACAATGGGGACTATTCATCTCTACCCGAAGGAACGCCTCACACTCACCGCAAACTCACGAGTGCGGGCTTCCTATGCAAAGGAAAAGATCACTTCAAATGTCCTAAGATGACAATCGTTACCCTAGCATCCCTCTTCGGCGCCATGAAGAACTATGTGGATGAAAAGCATCGCAATGTCCTTGCCTCCGTAGATCCGAACTCGGCTTGCGATTTGGGGCTTCGAAGCTCCACGGGTGACCGGATCTCCCTTCCTTCTTCCTTGCTCTCCCCTCTCTCTAGAACTTTAGAAAGAGAAAACCCAAATAGAATGAGGGTTTCTAAGCCCTATTCCCATATATATCCCAGCAAGAACAGCCCTGAGCCGTTGGATCTCAAAATAAGGAAACGGACGGTCATGATTCGCACTTAAAATCCAAAACCTGGGCCGAACACGGCTTCTGACACGCCCGTGTCCAAGTACGTGTGCCACATTCGACACTGAAACCGTCGCATCCTGAAAAGCATACGGGCTCTCGACACGCCCGTGTCAGGATTGACACGCCCGTGTCATCCAGTACACGCTCGTATACTCGAGTGTGTTCCTCCATCGACACAGGACCAACACCAACCCGAGAAGAACACGGGAACTCGACACACCCATGTCAAATTTGACACGCTCGTGTAAGGTTGAACACGTCTGGGCTCCAGGCCGTGTTTCACCGCCGACACAACTCGGCCAACTACCCGAGTAGGACATGGCCTGGGACACGCCCGTGTCTCAGGCCGTGCTCGATATCTCGAGTACATTTCATCGAACGCTCGAGATGATCGTCGAACCTGTGCATGACACGGCCCTGGACATGCCCGTGTCTCAGGCAATGTTTGTTGTCTCGAGTGTCTTTCGTCAACCACTCGAGTAGCTCGTCGAAATCGAACACGACACGGCCCTGGGCCAGCCCGTGTCCTAGGCCGTGTGGCCTCTACCAAGTCCCAGACTTGGCTCCAAGCGCCACCCGTCGCTCTTTTGAGTTTCGGGGCGTCACACACTAGGATTCACCTCAAACATCAGCTTATTTGGAGTCTTCACATTGATCAGACTAAGAGGCATCTGATTGATGACATGTGTCGCACAGGCCATCCCTTCCGCCCAAAAGGCCTTAGGAATTCCTTAGCACTAAAGCAACACTTGCAGGTCTCCGTCAACAGACGGATCATCTGAGCTGCAACACCACCTTGCTGTGAAGTATGTCCACAAGAAATCTCCCTTCGGATCCCATGCTTTCTGCAAAAGTTAGAGAACTCGGTTGAGCCGAACTCACCACCGATACTTGTCCTCAACTTCTTGATCCGCGGGCCAAGCTAGCCTTCCACAAGCTTCTTGAACTCCATAAACAAGCATAACATGTTCGACTTCTCCTTCATGATGTATACCCAAGTATACCTTGAATAGTCATCAACCAATATTAGCATGTACTTGCTGCCTCCAAGACTGGCGGTGACGGTCGGTCCAACCAGAGCACAATGGACAACCTCCAAAGGTGCTTTACACCTGGACTGCGCCTTATCAATCGTAAAGCGATAAGCTTCACCATGCTGACATCCCGCGCATCCCTGACCATCGTCATAGGATGATAATCTAGGCAAGCCTCTCACGAGTCTCCTTACTGCCATTGCTTTCAGCTTGTTCATCCCTACATGTCCTAGTCTTTCATGTCAGATAGCTGCACTATCATTGGCCTTCATCTGATCAGCACCTAAACTTGTTGATGACCCAACTAAGTTCTTCTCATTGCCTCCAACATGAGCTACATTTGCCGAGAGCAAGACAACCTTGCACTCCTTCCTGATGTGACCATGCTGCTTGCATTTATAGCACCTTGGTCCTTCCTTCCTCTTCCCATCATGCGTAGGAGAAACACTCCTCTCTTGCTGATATGAAGTAGATGAACCTTCCTCTGCAGCAACCTTCACCTCCTTCCTGAACAACCCATCAAGGGAAGTCCAATCCTCCGCAGCTGACCGACATCAACTGATGTGTTCCAAGAGCTCCGATGAGATCACCTGCTTGAGAATAGACTCCGCTCTCGCATTTGTCTCCTTCCAAGCTCTCATCTCTTCAACATTGCCAACAGTAGCCTCTTGTCTTTGTGCTCCACATACCACCTCCCAAAGGTCCTCGCAAAGAATAAAGCTCTTCATACAAGACTTCCACCTATCAAAGTTCGTCTCTGTAAGGAGTTCAATTCCAAGACGACTTGCATATTCCACTACCATGGTTATACCACTGGTTCCCTCCTCACAAGAGCAACAACCACTTCAGTTGATCACTTCTTATCCACTCTAATCCAGCTCTGATACCATGTTGAAATTTCTCGAACCTTGGAGTGAGCCGGGGTTATCTCAACTTAAGTTAGTCACAACCAGAAAACACAAGCTGCAACAAGAGTCTTTATTGATTAACAACAATCTTCTTTACAAAGCGAGACATACATGGCGAGACATGCTTCACCAAAACCAACATAGGGAAAGCAAAGACAATTACAAAGACAAGTCAACACAAGCCGCGCAGACTCCAACACGAAGCCGTCAGTCTATTGTCGTGGAGTCTGCACAATCCGCCAGGTCGCCAGACCGCAACCCAAGCCGCGCGGACTACCCCTTATGCAAGGCAAAGTCGACGCATCTTCTGACGTGAAGTCGACACTTCTGCAAGACAAAGTCGACGCATACATTGATAAGATATCAATGCAACGTCAACTATTTAGTTAAGTCGATAAAGTCTCATTTTGAAGAAGATTTTGACGCACCTTCTACTAGAACTCAAAGTAGCGTCAACATATATCAAGAATAAAAGTTTCATAGTCCTTTATTTAGAATTATTGGAAGACAAAACTATGGAAATAATTTGATTCATAAAGAGCTAAAACAAGGAAATAGATTTCTAATAGAATTTCTGAAGAATATATAGAAGATATTTGAAAAAGTTGACAAAATTTCTGAAGGCAAAGATAGAAAGATTATATTCTATTCCTTCTGATGACAATCTTCTAAGGGGAAAAATTAAAAATTCTCTATGGATTAATATACCAAGATTTAAAACAAAAACAATAATATATATATAGAGAACACAAAACCGTAATACATACAATACAAAATACATAGAGCGACTTCTTCTTCCTCCTATCCTTATCTCTACAATAGATGATTTTAGAACATTCTGAAAGATAGTGGATCATAATACTTGCAGCTTCTTCTCAACAAGTATTCATCAATTGAAAAGATGCAATCCACTAAAGTGCCAGGAATCCTCAATAATTTGCTGAAAGAGGATTCTGTAACACCTCCCCTGTAATGACCGTATAATATGGGTCTGGCCGGGGCCCCACAACATACGAACGTCACAGCTTTAATATTATAAGTTGATATAGCTACTCAAACTCAAAATACTTGCATAACACAGCGGAAACAAAGCACGACTAGAATTTATCCACTACTATAAGAGTCACAACAATGGCCTTAGGGTCTTACAACAAATGTCCAAACTCTAGTAAAAAAAATAGCAGTCAAGAATGTGCACTGCACTCCTAGTCTACCTCGGCATGCAAGCCGGACAAAAGAGTCTCAATCATACATCATCATAACAGTAGCGCTACAAAAGGAAAACACTTCATGGGGCTTGGGCCTTCCTGGCCGGCGTGCTAGCTCCTGCATGCGATCCTTGCCCTGTAAGATTTATTAGTAACGTGGGTCAGCAAAGGCTGACCTCAAACTGTGTAACAACACATCTCCTCCCGACCGCCCCTAACGGACCCCGGGAACCCTCCAACCTGCAAGTCAGCACTTCGTATGCAATATAAATATCTATAAATAGAAATGCATTAAATCAGGCTTGGATGTCTCAATCAACACACACGTTCTCTACTGGTTGAGCAGCTAATAAAAGGGCCTACTTATGCAACATGAATGCAACACTCGGGCTTCACCCAAGGCACCCTACTGCGTATGCATCAAGCACAACATCACATCAATTGGGTACTCATCATTTCCCCATTGGCATAAAGCCGCAAACACTAAGGGAGATACAACTCCCTCAAACGGCACACAGGCCGCCGCATGGAATCTTGCCTAGGCCCCACCCGCTCAAAGGCTTAGCCCCGGGCTTGCCTGCAAATTCTGACGTCTCATGTCAGGATTCCAACAAACACAAACTGACCAATTCTAAGAAGCCTTGCTGGACCCCACCCGCTCATGGCCTCATTGCCCGGGCTTGCCCCAAGCTTGGCATTCTCGTCAGTCTCACAGAAGGGGACTAGTCTCGCCGGGACACTCTCCACGCATGACGTACATGTCACGGGATAGCCAGCCGACCACGGAGACATAGCCACGCCTTGGCACATCACAAACCAAGACTAAACCACCCTAATCCCGCATTTGTACTGCAGTGTTCCCGCGCACCAAGGAAACCATCTCCAACTCGTGCGGAGCTAACCTTGTCCACCAAGGAAACCATCTCCAACTCATACGGAGCTAACCTTGTCCCCAAAGGAAACCATCTACCTCCACGAGGAGCTAACCTTGCCCGGTTCCGACCACACGTACTCTTTCAAGCAAAAGGGAAAATCACAACCACATCACAAGCGGCATCTTGCCGCATCGGAAACTCTACGAATCCCTAAGTTCGTATGCAACATCACTGAGTCGGACTAACGGTCGCGACTACTGCTTCACCCACCATGCCTAATCCGCTAGCGAAGCGGATCTCTAATGCAAAATATGTCGGGGACGGACTCAATCGACCCGGAGGTTCTTCTTAAACCTTGGCAACCAAAACACCTCTCATTCGAGTGGTTGGTGCCCAAAGTCTAGAAGGAAACGATACTAAAACATGCATCCTAAAGACCGAGAGGAGAAATGTCGTTACCTTCCGACTCCTCTTCCTTGTCATGGCAAAATAGCCAGATGAAAACCTTCACAACGATCTAAGCTCCACGGATCTAGACTCGGTTCGCGATTTGGAGCACCGAAACCCTTCCTACAGCCCGAACTCTCTTTCCTCTTCTTCCTTGTTCTCACTTCTCTCTAGATCTTTAGTAAGAGAAAGCTTGGAAGAGAATGAGGGTTTTCAACCCTATTCTCGGACTTAACTCAACAAGAACAGTCCTGAACCGTCAGATCCTAAAATCTGGGAAAGAATGGCCACGATCCACCTGAAAAATAAAAGACCTGGGCCGAACACGGCCTGGCACACGCCCGTGTCCAGGGCCGTGTGCCTCATTCGCCGTATCAAATCGACGCGCCTGGAACCGCACACGGGCATTCGACACGCCCGTGTCCCCAGTGACACGGCCGTGTGGCCGGCCGTGTGCCTCCAACGACACGGCCCCAAAACCAACCCGAGAGGTGACACGGCCTGGGACACGCCCGTGTCCCAGGCCGTGTGCCAAGTCTCGATACCCGTCGACAGGCTTTGTGTCGACACCGCGGAAAAACGTCGAGCGAAGATCATCGACCAAGTGGGACAAGCCCTGTGACACGCCCGTGTCACAGGCCGTGTGCCCCAATCTCGACACATTGTCGAGCGAAAGTTTCGACACTTGGGCCGAGTGTCGACACGGCCTCGACACGCCCTGCGACACGCCCGTATCACAGGCCGTGTGCCCGACTCTCGACACAATGTCGAGCGAAAGTGTCGACACTTGGACCGATTGTCGACATGGCCTCGACACGCCCTGCGACACGCCCGTGTCGCAGGCCGTGTGCCTCCTGCCAGAAACCCAAAATTTTCGAGAACTGCACACTGACTCTCTTGCAAAACTGGGGTGTTACAACTCTCCCCCACTTAACAGAATTTCGTCCCGAAATTTTAAAACAAAAGGGTACAAAACTTAAATTGTACCTGACAAGAAGAGGTCTAGATAATCTTCTAGCATGGCCTGTTATCGCTCCCAAGAGAACTCCTCACGACCGCAGTTGTCCCATCGAATTTTCACGAGTCGAACTTCTTTATTTCGCAACTGTCGAGTCTCTGAATCCTCTATAGCAATTGGAACGACTCGCGTCCTCAAGTCTTCCTCAATCGGCACTGATGCCGGCTCAATCACTACGCTAGCCTCCACCAAGGCCTTCCTCAAAACAGAGATGTGAAAGACGTCATGCAATCCACTCAAATCTGTGGACAACGCCAACCGATAGGCTGCTTCTCCTACCCGCTCAACAACTTCAAAAGGCCCCAAAAACCTTGGACTCAACTTCTTAAGTCGGCGAATCCGTGAGACGCCTTTGAATGGCTTGACCTTCAGATATACCCAATCACCAACTGCAAATTCCAACTTCCGGTGACGAGCATTAAAGTATTTTGCTTGCCTGTCTTGCGCCACCTTCATACGCTCTTGGATGGTCCGTACCAACTCACAAGTGTCAACTACCACATCCTTTCCCAAAAGTTTGGTGTCTCCCACCTCTGCCCAAGACATTGGCGTTCGACACCGCCTCCCATACAAAGCTTCGTATGGCGCCATTTTTATGCTTGCTTGAAAACTATTGTTGTATGCGAACTCCACCATGAAGAGGTGATCCTCCCATTTCTTGCCGAAGTCAAGAACGCACATCCTCAACATATCCTCCATAGTACGGTTCGTTCTTTCAGTTTCCCCATCTGTTTGAGGATAGAACGTCGTACTGAACTTTAGCTTCGTACCCAAACTCTTCTGAACCAATCTCCAGTCTTTGGACATAAATCGTCCATCTCGATCGCTGACTATGCTCTTAGGAATTCCATGTAGTCGCACAATGTTGTGTACATACAATTCCACCAGCTTCTTCACGTCGTCCTCCTTCCGATTTGGGATGAAGTGGGCCACCTTGGTTAGGCGATCCACAATCACCTAAATTGCATCATTACCCTGCTGCGATCTATGCAAACCATGTACAAAATCCATGAAGATGTCATCAAATTTCCACTCAGGGATTGGAAGGGGCTTCAGGAACCCGCCCGGCTTCTGACACTCGGCCTTCACCAAGGCGCAAGTTTGGCAACGATTCACATACAAAGCCACGTCCCGCTTCAACCCCGGCCACCAAAAGGATTTCTTCATATCCAAGTACATCTTTGTACTGCCCGAGTGAATGGAGTACTTTCTGAAGTGAGCCTCAAACATCAACTCCTCACGGAGTTTGCCGAATTGTGGTACACAAACCCTTCCGTCCTCTTTCAGAATCCCATCAATCATCTCCCAGGCGCTGCTCTCGCCCTTTTGAGCCTCCAACACAAAAGGTTGAAACTCCACATCCAACCGAGTCGCTTCCCAAATGCGATCGGACAAGTCGTTTTGCACTTCAATCCAGTTCAACCGAGCCACGCTAGACTCGCCTCTCGCAACACATTCCAATCCAAGGGACTCCCATTCCCGTACCAACCGCTCATCATGAGCTTTGATCCAATTTCCTTGCCCCGAGTACTTCCTACTCAAGGCATCCGCCACCACATTGGCTTTACCTGGCGTATACTGAATCGCCACCTCGTAGTCTCCAAGGAACTCAACCCATCTGCATTGCCGCATGTTCAAGTCCTTCTGATTCAAGAGATACTTCAGGCTTTTATGATCCGTGAAGATCTCTACCCTTGCGCCATACACATAGTGTTGCCATATTTTCAACGCGAATATTACCGCCGCCAACTCCAAGTCATGGACGGGGTAATTCCTCTCATGAGGTTTCAGCTGTCTAGACCCAAAAGCTATCACCTTGCCATGTTGCACCAAAACGCAGCCCAAACCGCATCCCGATGCGTCACTGAAAATCTGAAATCCATCGGTCCCTTGCGGTAGACTCAGGATTGGAGCCACCATAAGCCTCTCCTTCAGAGCCTCGAATGCTTGACTGCACTCTTGGGTCCATACCAACTTATGGTCTTTGCGAGTGAGTGAGGTGAGGGGTAGAGCTATTCTCGAGAAATTCTCCACGAATCTCCTATAATACCCGGCTAGTCCAAGAAAACTTCGGACTTCCGCCACGGTCCTCAACACCGGCCAATCTCTGATGGCTTCCACTTTCGCAGGATCCACTGCCACCACATCACCACTAATCACGTGACCCAAAAATGCCACCTTGGCTAACCAGAACTCGCACTTTGAGAACTTTGCAAACAACTGGTTCTCCCTCAACACTTGCAGGACCACTCTCAAGTGGGTCTCATGCTCCACTTCAGACTTGGAGTACACCAAGATGTCATCAATGAAGACAACCACAAATGAATCCAAGTAATCCCGAAATACTCGATTCATCAGATCCATGAACACCGATGGTGCGTTCGTCAACCCGAACGGCATCACCGTAAACTCAAAGTGTCCGTACCTTGTCCCAAAAGCAGTCTTGGGTATGTCCTCATCCCGAATTCGCAGCTGATAATAGCCTGACTTCAAGTCCAGTTTTGAATATACCACTGACCCCACCAATTGGTCGAACAAATCATCTATCTAAGGAATCGGATACTTATTCTTGATGGTTAATTTATTCAGCTCTCGGTAGTCTATGCATAGGCGCATGCTACCATCTTTCTTCTTTACAAACAACACCGGCGCGCTCCATGGTGAAGAACTGGGTATAATATACCCTTGCTCCAACAGTTCCTGTAACTGTACCTTAAGTTCCGCCAACTCCTTTGGTGCCATCCTAAATGGAGGACGTGACACCGGTCTAGCCTCCGGCACTAACTCGATCGAGAAGTCGATCTCCCGCCGAGGAGGCGCTCCAGGAAGTTCATCCGGAAACACATCCTTGAACTCTGCCACCACAGGCACTTCCTCAAAAGATAGTTTGGAGAGACGAACCTCCAACAACGCTACCAGCGCCACACCACCCTGGTTAACCGTCCGCATCATTTGCATGGCCGTAATTAGGGAATGGGCTACTCCACAAAGGCCCACAAATTTGACTTCCGCTTGCCCCTTACTCTTTAAGGTCACTACCTTGGATAAACAATCAATGCTGGCGCGCTGCTCTGCAAGCTAGTCCATGCCCAAAATGACATCGAACTCTACTAACGGTAACACTGCTGCTTCCAAAATGAAGTCAACTCCGTCTAGCTCCCAACAAATACGCCCTTTAGCCCCGGTGGTCATAGATGACCCATTGGGCATGCGCACTTTCAGTTCCGCGTCTGCCGAAAAAGACTCGACTCCTACCCTTCGGATGAAACTCTCCGCAAGAAAAGAGTGCGAAGCTCCCGTATCGAACAATACCCTAGCGGGGTATCCAGAAACTAACACGAAGCCTACAACAAGACATCTCACAAAAGGGGTCTAAAAAGTATGGAGCACAAATGCAAACTTAAATTTTCTTCATACCTGTCACCACATCGGTTTGACGGATCGCTTCCTGCTGCCCAAGGTTGTAAGCCCTTGGTTGCACCGGTTGGAACCAAGACGCGCTTGATTCCGCCATCTTCCCTTTTTCTGCAGCACTGGGGCCGGAGCGCATAGTCTGCTCCTGCCTCGCCTCTTTCTCCGCTCCCCCTTGGTGACAAATACGAGCTATGTGCCCAACCTTCCCGCAGTTGTAGCACGTCGGTGGTCCCCTAGAGTGAGAACCTCCTGGCGCCCACTTGCTCTTTTCACCGGACCCGGAAAAGTGAGGCTTCTTCCTCCATCTGCTCCCTTCGACTTTCCTTGGGATTGGGGAGGCTTCCTTCCCCATGCTTGGGAGTGAAACCCTTACGACGCTGGGTCCGCTCCAGATCATTTTCCAAACTCCTGGCCGCTTCAACAAGTTCACTAAAACCAGCTCTCTTCATGGAGATGAGGGGTTGCCTCAGATTCTCCATTAACCCTTGGTAGAAGAGGTTATCCCTCTCTACATCATCGGCCATTGTCGTTCCCGCATAACGACCCAATCGGGTGAACTCCTACACGTATTCTTCCACCGTCTTGTCCCGCTGCATTAAGTGCAGGAACTGTCTCTCAAGTGCCAGCCGTGTAGAAAAGGGAATATATCTCTTTAGAAAAGCGTCCCCAAATTCCTCCACCGACGGGGTGCGTCCAGGGAACTGGCGGCCACTAAGGCTCACCCACCACAACTTGGCGTCTCCTTCTAACATGAACGCCGCATACTCAGATTTCTTTTCCTCTGGCATCTCCGCCGCACTCAAAAGTTCTTGAATACGAACCCACCAATCCTCTGCATCCGTTGGCGTTCCAACACCCTTGAAAGACGGGGGATGGAAACTCAGGAAATACTTCATGTGTCGGTCTCCATGTCCTACCACCACCCTTTCTACCAAAGGCTCCACTCGCTTGGCTTCTCCGCCTGGCACGGCTGTCGCCGTGTCCGGTGTAGCAGGGGTTGCTACCTGGGCTGCAGCTGCAGCTTGGACTGCCACCATCGCTTCTGTAAGCATACGGCAGAAGTCGGCCGGGTTTACACCCGTGCCCAGAAGACCTGGAGCAGTGGCACTGCTCGCCGAGAGTTCTTCCCTTGCTCTTGAAGTGCCCGCCTCGTTGCTTGCACTCTTCAGGAAAACAAGAAATAAGGGATTAGTCTCCAATCTCAAGACTAAAACATAAGGACACTCACGGTCCCGCGTTACTCTTATTGTGGGATAACTTCTCTACGCACTGACCTTGAATCTAACCTGGCTCTGATACCAAATTGTAACACCTCCCCTGTAATGACCGTATAATATGGGTCCGGCCGGGGCCCCACAACATACGAACGCCATAGCTTTAGTATTATAAGTTGATATAGCTACCCAAATTCAAAACACTTGCATAACACATCGGAAACAAAGCACGACTAGAAGTTATCCACTACTATAAGAGTCACAACAATGGCCTTAGGGCCTTACAACAAATGTCCAAACTCAAGTAAAAAAAATAGCAGTCAAGAATGTGCACAGCACTCCTAGTCTACCTCGGCATGCAAGCCGGACAAAAGAGTCTCAATCATACATCATCATAACAGTAGCGCTACAAAAGAGGAAAACACTTCATGGGGCTTGGGCCTTCCTGGCCGACGTGCTAGCTCCTGCATGCGATCCTTGCCCTGTAAAATTTATTAGTAACGTGGGTCAGCAAAGGCTGACCTCAAACTGTGTAACAACACATCTCCTCCCAGCCACCCCTAATGGACCCCGGGGAACCCTCCAACCTGCAAGTCAGCACTTCGTATGCAATATAAATATCTATAAATATAAATGCATTAAATCAGGCTTGGATGTATCAATCAACATACACGTTCTCTACTGGTTGAGCATTTAATAAAAGGGTCGTGTGGCCGGCCGTGTGCCTCCAACGACACGGCCCCGAAACCAACCCGAGAGGTGACACGGCCTGGGACACGCTCGTGTCCCAAGCCGTGTGCCAAGTCTCGATACCCGTCGACAGGCTTTGTGTCGACAACGCGGAAAAATGTCGAGCGAAGATCGTCGACCAAGCGGGACACGGCCTGTGACACGAACCCCGTGTCACAGGCCGTGTGCCCCAATCTCGACACATTGTCGAGCGAAAGTGTCGACACTTGGGCCGAGTGTCGACACGGCCTCAACACGCCCTGCGACACGCCCGTGTCGCAGGCCGTGTGCCCTACTCTCGACACAATGTCGAGCGAAAGTGTCGACACTTGGACCGAGTGTCGACACGGCCTCGACACGCCCTGCGACACGCCCGTGTCGCAGGCCGTGTGCCTCCTGCTAGAAACCCAAAATTTTCTAGAACTGCACACTGACTCTCTTGCAAAACTGGGGTGTTACAGATTCAACCTAGAATACTATTCTCTTATTCTTGTTCTCCTACTCACTCACTTTCTGTCATTGAGTGAAGAGTTTTTAAAAAATGCTCTTCAAGGGATTCAGTCTAGTTCAAGATCTTCTTATCAAAAGATCTACTGTATTGTTTCAAAGAATCTCCTTAACAAACAAAAAACACAGTCTTGGTTCTAAAAGTCTCCTTACCAAAAGACTCAGTCTAGGGTTCTGAGAGTCTCCTTATCAAAAGACTAGGCACTGTGATAGTGAATTTCTATGAAAGTGGTAGAAGAGTGGACGTACCCAGATTTTGGAAAATCACTATATTTCTTGTGTCTTCTATGATGTTTATTTTCTATTTTGAGTCTATTTTTATTTCTAGCACTTTAATATTTATTGTGCTTAATTAACTGTAGCTATGTGATTATGAATGTGAATTTGAGAAATATCTGAATCTAGTTTAAATTTTGAGTAAATATTTTGTAAATATCTATTCTAGAGAAGACTCAGAGGTATAATTGTTCCTCATTTCAACCCCTTTGTTAAAATTAATCATGATTGAGCATAAGAACAAACAGCAAAAAAATTATGAAAATAATGCATAATTAATATAATAAAGATAAGCATGAAAGTATACGAATTCCCCCTCTAGGGTAAGGATTAGCAGGTTGATTTGTACGGTTAACCATGAATGATAAAAAAGAAGGATTTATTAATATAAAGGGTGCACATCAATGATTATGATATATATAAGTCATCATGAAAACATAAGAGCACAAAATATAAGGTGGGATAAAATGGAATGAGTTGAATGTCAGAAAGAATTGTAGTTTTAAAACCAAAAACATTTTCGATTTAAAAACCAAGAGATGTCATTCCATTAATTGTTAAAATACTCATTGCCATTGAATTTAAGATTGTCCAAGCAAGATAGATATGTCGATAAAAGACTACAAACTACAATATTATGTGATTTACAATTCAAAGATTAAAAAAAACATTATAGCAATATTATTTTGCTATCTAGTACATTTACTTAATGTTTGTAAAGAATAATGTGATTGTGCTTTAGGGTCCAATTCTCATGAGTGAACGATTATAAAAGATAATGATGTGTACAAGTAGATTTTTGATATAGTATATATGAGCAATAATCAAGACACATGAGATATGTAATGGAATTAATAGGCACAACACCATCAAGATGCAAAGTAAAATTACTTCCACTTAGTCATATGCACAATAAGTAGTCCAACTATTAAGGTGTTTTGCATACACAATGTCATTAAGACATATCAGGGAGCGAAGTAGTGTTTGGAGGATCACACAACATTAATATAATTTTTATTTTTGTGATCTGCTATAGAAAAGAGATGCAAGACAATGTGGTGTTTTTTAGAAATATTTTTCACAAAACAAATAATTCTTTCTAAGGTTTCAATCTCACAATGATTATTAAGACTTATTAGAAGGAGAAGCAGTACTTAGAGAGTTTTTCTTATCCTTTTTATTTGATTTTTATTTTGTTACCTAGCACTAAGAATTCACATGTTTAACAAACATTCAATTTTGTTTTGCAACCAAACTTCTCTAAATATGAGTGCTTGAAAGTTCATGAATTGCAAGAAGTCAATACAATGGTGTGTATGTAATATATCCGTGCATTTTGACTAGTTATAAAATTACACCACATTAATACAAGATTATTTACAAATGTAGGAATCAAAAAGTGTGTAAAAAATTACTATCTAATAAAAAACATCACTCAATGTACTAATCATTTCTACACATGTTACATTAATTTGTATTGTGCATAAAAAGATAGCATACAAGGCATGAATAATCAAAATAATATTTTAAAAGGTTGAAAATTAAATCATACAATGTAATGAATCATTAAATGATATATCTATTCATCGCTGACTTTAGCAATCACAATAAGCAATTTTTATGATCTTTTTTTTATTATAAATACAATAATAAAATCAAAGAAATCATATTTTGGATTTTAATTCCCTTTGTAATTTTTCTTTGATTTTGAATTTTAATAAAAAAACAAAATAAGAAATAATAAAAAAGAATTTACTGAAAACACACGTCTTTATCCAGTAAATAATTAGAATAATCTTCTATGCCGACAAAAATAAAAAATTAGAAAAAAAGAATTAGTAAGAAAATCTGATCTACCACCGCGGTAACAATTACTGTTGGGCGATATCAAATAGAGTTTTGATTTTTTTTTGCTTAAAAATCAGATATTTTGACAAATTTTGGTTCTATTTTTTCCTGATTATGATTCTCCACTATGAGGGGCGCTGATTATTGCAAGAAAATTGGAAAATAATCAAAAAGTTATAAAGTTTAAATTTTAGCTTGAGTTTAGCAAAAAAAATCGATTTTTTTTGTGTTTTTCATGTTCAAGAAATGAAATAGTAAAAATGATGTCAAGCATAATACTGTATCCATGACTTCAAAACTAATAAGAGAGAACAAATGAGAAATAATCAATCATGATGAAATTTAAAATAATATTGAAGTGCGTGTTTCAACAAAAAATCGTGAAATGTCATGGAATAAATTAAATTAATGCTCAGGCAATTATCTTAATCTCCAAAACATATAAACTATGCATGAAATAAATAGACATTAAGCGTAAAATAAAGTTCATGAATATCTTATATGTAGGCATGTAATAAATAAAAATATGCAAGAAATGAACATGACATGTAGGTATGCAATGAGATATGCATGAAATGTAAAATCGGTATGCTCAAGACCGAACTACTACAAATATACATCAACACAATAGCCCCGTACTAATTGATGGATGAGCATGAACACCTATACACATGCCGTAGATTGAGATGTGAGTCTCATACGCAAGACCCAATTAATATATGCAGATGATCATAAGCATAGCCATAGCGATAGCCTCATGAAAGCACTTATTTGGTTCCCATATTCTCACCTAAGAAACACCTAGAAGCACCTGTATGGGTATCAACATCCCATTGTCAATTATTTTGTAACATAAGCTCGCTTAAAATGATATTCATCATCTCCTTTTACTTATGCATCAATGCGTAAAATAAAACTCATTGCATCACATAAAGAGATGAATGCCAATATTCATGCAAGGGTGAAAACTTCATTAAAGATGATAAATCATCAAATGGAGAAGAAAAAACGCACAAGTACATGTTCACTGACACGATTTGTGACAAATTAGTCCCAAGAATCTGGTCGCCGGCATATAACTGTTAAAAATACAAAACAATAAGTTTATCAACCAATAATAATGGCGTCAGGAAGTGGTGCATGAAGGGACAATATGTTAATATCATGTCCAAGGCCAACAGTTTCACTTGTGAGTAATGTCATCTTCAAACTCGAGGAAGCATTCCCTGATGAAAGCACTCGAGAAAGGGAACTCTGTCGGCAATGGCGTGCCCTTATCCTGCAGGAACCCTTTGGCACACGCACTGTCTTCAGCACAGGCAGTGGCCGAAATACAAGCGGTATCTTCACTGAGTTAGAACTCAGTGTTTCGTTGCGACCTGTGGTTTTGTACATATTTCGGCGAGATGGCTGAGCAGGCATTGGCTGTCTTGGCTTCTCCCAGAATGGAAAAGACTTTGGCAGTTTGATGGGAAACTGGTTACAGAGAACAGTGACAACTATAAGTATATGAATGCATTTGGCCATTTGTGTAGGGGTTGGCTTGGGGTTACTTAAAAGGGAAATATAAAGTGAATTAAAATTTAAAACAATATTTTAAAATTAAAAATTTAGTTCAAAATTATATTTACCAAAAAACTTTGTAATCAGTAAATTTGGGGGATAAATAATAAAATACCAGATCAATGTATTAGATAGAATCCATATTAGTGTAGTTTATTTAGTATTAGAAAATGATAAATTATTGATCCAATGTAGGAACTATAACTCACCGCTGAACACCAACCAAGGGAGCCCAAAGACATTGTGAGGGAAGAGAAAGAAGCCCTCTCGGACTGATTTTTCCCGTCTGCTGTCTGATCATCGCTAACTGAGCCAAAACTCATTGGTGCAAGTTCATCTTCTCCAGCATCGTCGCCTTCATCCTGCCCATCAGGAAACTCCCCTCCATCCTGCCCATCAGGAAACTCCCCTCCATCAGTACCCTCAACTGACTTTTTTTCTTCCTCTCTCTGTTTTATCTTCAAGGCCATTTCGAGATCTTCCATTGCCTCTTCAAGACAAATCTCAGACTCGATGTACTCGAGCTCCGTTTCAATGAGCTTTTGATTCATTTCGCTGTTTTTCCTCTTCTCCTCAGCCCACCTATCCAACCTCTCAAAAATAGGTTTCAGAGCATTCTCAGCTGAAGTAATTAGCCGTGCCAAGCCACTCTGCTTTGTTTCTTTGGAAGGAAAATTCCCGTAAAACTCGTCATACCCGAGTGGTAAGAAAGTTACTTTCTCAAGGTCAATATAATCGCCTTCTTTTAGATCTGGCTGCCAGAATAACCGCAAACCATGTTCATCATCCTCGACATAGTTGATGAGCCTACCAGTGGGAGTGTGGAGAATAAGAGGATCTTCTTTATATATGAGCTTTGAAGTGTCTTCAGGATGTGGCTCGGGCTCATCATTGACGAGAATAAATTCAGGATTGTCGGGATCTGAACAGAAAAAAAAACACTAGTCGTATCACATATATGTAACACTAAACAAATGGTTTGAAAAGAAAAACAGATATCCCGATATACATGCCAATATAAATACTACACACTAGTGGGTGTGTGGGGGGTGGGTGGGTGTGGGTGTGTGTGTGGGTGTGTGTGTGGGTGTGTGGGGTGGGGGGGGGGGGGGATAATATGATTTTACAGAGGGGATATCAATTGATGGTGGCGTATTAACCATTATTTATTTTATATAAATTTTTTATCATATCTATACATTATAATAATTAACAAGAATATTAATGAAAGGTATTATAAAGATGTTAGTATTATGTACATGATATAATAGTTCCCATTACACTAAACATATATATAATCATATAAATAAATTAAAAAGACTTTAATAGAAATTAATAATATGGATAGATATGTGATTAACTTGATGTTGCACTGCATTACAAAGAATATTTTCCTTTGTAACTGAATAATCGTGTGATGGAGAGTAATATCAAACTAATCTCAGCAGTTAAATTTATTTTCAAAACAAATAATTTTAAAATCTGAGTCAACAACACATCAAAAAGAGTTGATTAGGTGGTTGCTCTGTAATGTGGGCACTGATAACATTTGTCGAGTGGGCGAGCTGCTCAATGATAGCCTACCCTATTGAAGATGGTCGAGCAATCTGTGCAGTGATGGACGTTCATTCAACGTCATTTCAAAAATGTTGTCGACTCCAGAAGCATTGAGTGATGGACGCTCCCTCAATGCCTTCTCAGATAAGCTGTCAAAGGAAAAAACGTTGAGTGAAGAAGACTCACTCAACGCCTCTGAAGATAGTCAGAATTCAAGTAAGTGTTTTAGCGTTGAGTGAAGACTTATCACTCAACGCTTCTGAAGATAACAGTTAAAGTACAAATGCGTTGATACACAAGGCATCACTCAACGCTTCAAGTCGTTGAGACACAAGGCATCACTCAATGCTTGTACAGTCAATCTGGAAGAAGTTTCTAAATACACCAGCGTTGAGACATGACTGCTAACGTTCAAATTCAACGCAGTTTGCGCGCTAAAGGACAAATGCCGCCGTACTACTTCTACAGTGCAGCTATGGTAAAGCAACCATAAAAGACGACCATGTCGCTTTCCAAAAAGAAAGAGCTGTTGCAATTGTGGGGGTATAAATACGGAAGGAGATCATCTTTTACGAAAACTTTTCGAGAACTTTTGTCATTTCTCCAAACCCTAAGTTTTGCAAAAGTCCGCTAGCAGAGCTCAAGCCATTTTTTGTTCATCTTCAAGCCCGCTACATAGAACAACAAACTTTTTCAAGCTTGAAAAATAAGCAGAGCTCTGCAGAAGTTCTACACAGCACAAGCTGATTCTACTTCGAAGAAATATTTTCTTGTTGCTGTGAAGGACTATTTACAACACAATCAAGGAAGGAGACTCAGGGATTTATCTCTGGAGTCATTTCGCTCAAACTATTATTCAAATCTGTAGGATCTCTCTGAGATCTGAGTTGTAAGCCTAATTTAGTAAGCCTGAGTTGCAGGAGTTGGTGAAATCTGAGTTGTAGGGGCCTGGAGTGGATCTGAGGTAGAGTCCTGGAATGGATCTGAGGTAGGGTCCTGGAGTAGATCTGAGGTAGGGTCCTGGAATGGATTTGAGGTAGGACTGGAAGCAGTCTGAGCAGTAGGAGTGGTGTACACTCTGAGTTGTAAGATTCCGAAGGATATGAGGTGTGGGCTCAAGGAGCGGAGTATAAAGGAGGAGTTAGCTGAATCTACCACACTACTAGATAAGTGAAGGGGGAAGTGAATGCATCGTATATAAATCTTGTGTGTTTTCTGTTATCTTGAAAGCTAACATCTAATATAAATACGCATCAAACACTAACTTGAAAAGATTCTAAAGATTTAAAACAAACCTATTCACTCCCCCCCCCTCCCTCTAGGTGTTTAACTACCTATAAAAAAACTTTCAAGTGGTATCAGAGGGAGGTTGTTCAAAAACAACTTAACAGTCTGAACTAGATCTAGGGTAGTAGAAGCATATCTTCATGGCTTCTGGTAAGAACCGTAAGGAGTTAGGTTCTATAAAAATTTCTATACGTAGGAACGAGAACTTTGGGATCTGGAAAGAAAGAGTGATGCTATTCATGGAAGTCTCAGATCCTAGGATATACATTACAGTACAAGAGGGACATTTCGTTCTCATAAAGGTCTCTGTTATTGATGCCAACATCCAGACTCACAATAGATATTCAAAGATGACTAATGATGAGATAGTTCTGGCCACCATGCATAAGAGGACACAGAACATAATTGTCGGTGTCATAGATGATTCAACATTTCATAATTTGGTCTACTGCAAAACAGTCAAGGAGATGTGGGACTCATTGATAGTCTACATGGAGGGAACAGAGGAAGTGAGAGATGTCAGAAAATCTCTCCTCAACCAGTAGTACGAGACTTTTAAGCAAGGCAAGAAGGATTCTATAGCTGATTGTTGTGAGAAGTTCCTCAAGATTGTGAACAGTCTGATCACTTATGACAGACAGTTCACCAACTATGAGCTGAATAACAAATTCCTGAAATCTCTCAATAAATAATGAGATATCAAGATTTGTGCCAACAAAGAAATGGATAATTTGGCCAACACATTGCCCCAGAATTTGTTTGTCAAGCTGATGTCACATGAGCTTCAGCTGAATTCCAGAAAAGTTGCAGAAGAAGCTGTTAAGTCCCTCAACAGAGAGAAGTAGTGCCCTTCAAAGCTAAAGCCTCAAGGAGCGGGGAGAAGACTCCTCCACCAAGAAGGGTTGCTGAGTCAGAAAGCTCAGGTCCTAGCACTTCAGGAGATGAGTGTCAGATGGAGAACTAACCTTATTCTCCAAGCAGTTCAAGAAGATGCTGAGCAGGAGGAGGTAGTGGAAGAACAAGGGTTCATCTAGCTCTAGCTCCAGAAAGCCACAAGCCAACCTGGAGAAGTCCAGAAAAGACCCCTCTGAGAACAGGCATGAATCTAAACAGAATAAATACTTTAAGACTAATGTGGTTTGCTACTACTGCAACAGGTCAGGACATGTCACTGCTGACTGTCCTGTCAGGAGGAAAGAAAACAGAAAGTCTATCATAAGGACAAGAAGGTAGAAAAGAGCCTCTTGGCTAAGAAGAAGTCAAAGGAGCTGAAGAAATTGTCTCTTTACAACAGGCTAAATCAATGCAATCTGAGTCAGCTTCACTGCTAGCTTAGATGAGCGAAGAAATTAGTCAGCTGAGGCCTATGACTATAATAAAAATTAGCACCATAAGTCAGAAGAGCAAGATCATTAAGGATCTTGAAGAGAAGCTTCTCAAATAGAGGACGCTAATGACTGAGTTTTTCAAGCCAAAGACAGTGTTGTCACTGATTGACTCATTCACCCCGCAAAATAATAAGAGGGAATTGAGGTTCAAGTGGAATGCGAGAGCTGCTCATTCCAAAGGGAAATTCAAGGCTCCAGTTGTGTCTCAAACCACCATTTAGAAGGTATTTCTTCCTTCTAATAGGTATAACAAGACAACATGTATGGTCACTGAAAGAATGAAAGTTTTTCTTGTAAGGGCAATAGTGCTCCCTGCAATGAGAGAAGAAAGGGCATGGGGTTGAGTGCCTTGAAGGCTTCCCATGAGGAAATCTAAATGCTCACCATGGACCATTTGTGTTTGGTGCTCCTGCATCTACTCTCAAAAGTAAGGCAGCGGTCTCCACCCAAGGTCTTTCATCAAAGAATAAGGTTGTGAGAAAGACTGTAAGTAAGCCTCACTTGACTATTTCTGATGTCATCAACACCTTTTTAGCTGCAAAGCAGACACGTGTTGTTGTCAGTCATAATAAAACAAGTGAACCTGTTGGCAGGATAACCTTCAACCAGATTCTAGCTGAAAGAAATAGGAAGAGGGCTGCTGCACTCCCCTCTGAACAAAAAAAGTCTGATGGATCACACACATCTAGGATTGTTCAGAAGATGAGATATAATATTCATGAGTGTTGGTGTTGTGGCAAAGTGAGACACTTCGCCATTGACATTGGCACAACCCTAGTGTGTCTAGTGTAAAAAGAAGTCATCCTGTCAAGGCTGCTACTGAGAGAAGTTTTCATGTTTATGCTAATAAGAACCAAGGAGTTAAATCCTTTTGGGTATCTAAGGTAAACTAAATCTGTGATTGCAGGCTAGTCCAAGGAATCATCAAATGCTCATATGGTACTTGGACAGTGGATGTTCCAGACACATGACTGAAACAAGAAAAAATCTGAAAGAATACACTCCAGTGAGAAATGGACCCAAAGTCATATTTGGTGGTTCAAACAGAGCAGTTACTAAAGGCTATGGTATGATCACCAATGACATAGGCTCTATTTGTTTGGGCGTTTCGGAGCTCCGTTTTGGGCAAACGCCGCCGGAAGGCGGGTAAACAAATGAACCTCCGGCGGCGTTTGCTCCGTTTCCACCCGCCCGCCTTGAGAAACGCCCCAAAAAGCTCTGTTTGGAGCAGCCACCTCTCCCCTCCGTTTCGAACACTCCGTTTCCACCCGCCGGATCGATCCGCCACCGCCGAAACAAATGAAGGCATAGTCTCCATCACAAAAGTGGCTTAACGATGACGGTCCACAAAACTCTTAGGCACAAAAGAGTGCGTAGCACTAGAATCAAAAATAATGCGTGCTCATCTATTCATTATTTTAAACTCGCCTATAAAATGACGCACCTAACTAATATAACAGGAAATTTAATTTCACAATCAAAAGTTATTCACTATTTCAGAATCTAACCTGAGATCACCTGGGTAGACGACTGAGCCTCTTTCTTGATCAGCACATTCAGTTTTTCCTTTCCCTTGTCCAAACATTACGGCTGGGCTGGTAGTAGAGCCTGCAGTGGAACCGCCTCCAACGTGGTGCTGGGACAGCGGGCAATCATACTTCAAATGCCCCTTCTGAACGGACTGAAAACAAGTCTTATTCTTCTTCCAGCACCCGGCATGATCATGACCTTTCCGCTTGCAAAAAGTACAGATAAGATCTCTCTTGAGCGCGTTCTGAATCGCATGCACTTGAAGCTGCTTCTGAGCACCCAACCTCTTGAAACACATTTCAAAAGGATGGCTTGAACGACCAAAAAAGTCACACACCTTTATGTTCCCTTTCTTCGGAGCAGGCTCGGGTACCCGAGAGCTTCCATTTTCATATGACTTTCTCTTATCCTTCATCATCTTCAACCCACGATTCTTCGCATTATCAATCATCTCTATCTTCAAGGAATCTTCCACGGTTTCCGCATAGCGTTCAGACTTGTAAGCACTGGCTAATTGCTGGATATCACTTCTAAGTCCTCCCAGAAAGCGTTTAACTCTACTTGTCTCAATTGCAACCAACTCGGGAACAAACTCGCTCAACTTGCTGAACTCCACCGCATACTCACCAACTGTGAGTTGCGCTGCTTCATGTGCAGAAAAATATTCAACAACTTGTCTTACTCGACTGAAGGCAGAAACTTCTTTAGTAACATGACCTTGAATCTCTCCCACGAACACCCACCAGTGAGGGTTCCTTTCTCTCGAATCCACCAGCCCTTAGTAAGGCCCTTCAATTAGTATGCAGCCACCATCACCTTTTGGTCAGCGAAAATCCCTGAATATTAGAACATTTCCTCTATGGTTATAATCCAATCACCTAAAGCCATAAAATCAGCATTCTCATCATAGGTGGGGAGTCCTAAAAGCTCGAAATGCGAAATAAAATTCATCCCTAGCGGCAACTGAGTAGCAGGCACAAGGGGAGCGGAAGGATCAGGCACAGTCTGACACACCACAGGGTCATGCACCCTACGTTGTTGCCCCAAGGTGGCAGCCAACAATGTTCGAATCTGGACCTGCATTGTGACCATTTACCTTGACAACGGGCATTGTGACCATTTACCTTGACAACGTCTCATTACTTTGACGCTGCTTCTCGATCATCGTCTCACTGTAAGCACCTGAAGACTCACCTTCTGACTGGGGAGTCGACCTCAACGGATAACGCTTTGAGGCAATCTCCTACGAATACGAACGAGCATCTCATCGATACCTAGCTTAATATACCTTATCTAGAACTCTAGAATTACTTAACTCAAACCAGTTCAAAAATGTGTAGACATTTGCTCTTGCTGCTACTTTGTTCTGGGAATTCATGAAATGATATTATGCTTTAACTTAGGATGACGCACTATCATCCTTTTGACTTTTGTGCACATATAATATGAATGCATGAATGCTTCGGTCTTCATTTTTTATCATGTGTGTACAAGTGTCATCATGTAAATCTTAATTTGGCATGTGTGATCATGCTATGTGATGTTATGCATGTTGTGCGATGCATTCTAAAAGTCCTTAGTGCATGTCATGAGTGGTTGTACACATAAAACATTATGCATCTCATAATACATAATATCGCATGTAATGTAAAAATAAAATCTAATTAGCGACCAAGTGACATTAAGTCTTCATTTCAACTTAACAGTAGCATGTTTCTATCCTTATGAGGATCCATTTACAGACACATATAATGCATCTCATACTACATAATATATCTCGTATACTTCTGTTATGTTTATGAATGTAGTGTTCATACTTCAACCAAGACATAATGATGATACTTTGGTATGTGCATGCAAATGAAATGAAAGTGAAAATAAATCGAAGCTTTATTTTTTAAACGATTGCTCGAAGAAAACTAACTCAACCAAAACTAATCAAACCTGTCCCGAACTAACCTGGCTCTGATATCAACTGTCTGGACCCGCATTTTTCTCAAAATAACTGAATTATCAGAGTAGAAGAAAACACGCGTCATGATGACACGTCGTGAGGTCACGCCGTGCAAGAGACAACTACAGACGCTCAGGCAAAACCCACTTTTCATTTATTTCCATAAAAGACATAAATTTTGTGTTTGGAAACATAATTTTAGATTTAAATTTTCAAAGACTGTGCCCCTCAGTTTAGTGGATCAACTAATCCGCAACAACATTCAAGTTTTTATCCCACTATAGTGGGGTCGACTATATGGATCCTTTGTCACCATTATGCCCTATCTTTTGTCATAATCTCACTAATGCCTAAGTACATCATGTCTTTCCTTACAGTTTCATTCCAAGTATTTATCGGTCTGCCCCTCCCTCGTTTAACATGCTAGTGACTAAGCTCTCACAACACCTAACAGGTGCCTCTAATGGTCTTCTTTGTACGTGTTCAAACCATCTTAGACGAGCTTCTCGCATCTTCTCTGCAATTGGTGCTACTCATGCCTTATCCCTAAAACTTTCATTCATAATTTTATCCAATTTTGCGTGTCCACACACTCACCTAAGCATTCTTATCTCCGCAACTCCCATTTTCTGCTCATGTATACAATTCACTGCCCAACACTTAGAACCATAGAGCATCGCAGGTTTAATTGCAGTATGGTAAAACTTGCCCCTAAGTTTTAATGGTATTTTACGATCCCTGACGCGCCTCTCCACTTCAACCAACCCGCTTGGATTCTATGTGTCACATCTTTATCAATACTCCCGTCATTTTGAACTATTGATCCAAGATATTTAAAACATTCACTACGGGAAATATCTTGATCACCCAACTTAATAACAAAGTCATCTGTCCTTCTTGTACTACTAAATTTAAGCTCCATATACTACGTTTTTGCCCTGCTCAACCTAAAACCCTTCTTTTCTAAAGTATTTTGTCAAGATTCAAGTTTTGCATTGACAACCTTGCGCATCTCATCAAGCAAAAAGCTATCATCCGCAAACAATAAACACCAAGGTATTGCTTGTTAGAAATGTCTAGTGAACTCATCTAAGATAAGGGTAAAGAGATAAGGGCTTAAAGCTGAACCTTAATGTAAGCCAACAATGATAGGGAATTTTTGAGTTAATCCTCCATATGTCCTCACCCTTATCACTGAATTTGTATACATACCTTTGATTGTGTCAATATATGATATATTTACACCTTTTTTTAAGACTCTCCATAAGATCTCTCTTGGAACTCTATCGTAAGCCTTCTTAAGATCTGTTAGAAAAGCCCTTGTAAAGGCCCATTTAAGAGGCCCATTTTTTCCTTGTATTTGTCTCACATCTCGGATTGGGATCTTCTCTTCTCCCTCTCTTCCTATATAAATGTATTAATACTTGTAATTATTAATTCAAGAAGTATATACAAGGTTCGGGGTCTCTCTTTTCTTACTCTCTTTAAATGGTATCAGAGCGACCGGTCTCTTTCTAGCTGGCTTGTCTGTGTGCAAACCGTCTGGTCACCCACCTGACCGCGCGGCATGTTCTTCTCCTGCTTAGCCGCAGTATCGGGCGGCTAGTCTTTCTCTACCCGTTGTTCCTGTACCTCCCCTTCTGTTGTGACCCGCTCCTCCTCTTCCAATCTATCCATCTTTTATAACCTTCTCTCACACGTGGGGTCCACCTTCTCTGCCTTTTTTTCCTGCCCGACCTTCTTTTCTGACTGCACGGCCTCTAGCCTCTGCTTTCCACGCGGCCTCTCCCTTCCCGCTTCTCGCGGCTTTTCTCAAGCCGCTACGGGTTCCTTCTCTCCTTCAGTTCTTGTTTCTGTCCGCATTTAGGTCGTGGTCTCTCTCCATGCCGCTTGTGAACTCCACTTGACCGTGCGGACTTCCCTTTTATCTTTCTCCCCTCTAATCGCAACGACCTGTCCAGTCGCTTGCGGCCTCTCCTTCTCCCTTAGCCGCATCTTGGTCGCGACCTTCCTGGTCGCTGGAAGAATTACCTTGACCGTGCGGCCTTCCCTCTCCACCCGCATCCTGCTATTCGCTGCGTCTTCTTGCTCGCGGCCTCTTTCATTCTCCCTTAGCCGCATCCTGGTCGCGACTTTCTTTGTCGCTGGTCGTTCTCCCTTGACCGTGTGGCCTTCTTCTCTACTCGTCAACTGCTATTCGCTGCGACCTGTCTTGTCGCTAGCGGTTTCTCCTCTCCTCTACGTTGCATCCTGGTCGCGACTTGCTTGGTCGCTGGTGTATCCGCCGTGACCGTGCAACTCCCCCTGCGACGCCTTCTCTACCAAGCCGCCCGGCCTTCCTTGCCAAGCCTCCCGGCCATCATTCTGCTAGCCGCACGATTTATCTTCTTGCCAACCGGCCTCGTCTATTAGCCGCATGGCTTCCGATGCATCTGCTGCTACTTCTACTCCGCCGGCCCGTGAGGCTACTACGGCTTCTGAACTCCGTGATGAACTGCGGATTACTACCATCTCTTTGACTGGCAAACGCAATCTTGTCGAATGAGTTCACTCTGTTCGGCGTGTTCTGCAAACGAAGGGTCTTTTCCACCACCTGACTCGTGCTACTCTTGTTGTTCCCTTCGATGATAGGCTTCGCGATGACGGTCGGGTCCAGTCTTGGCTCCTCAACTCTATGGACATCGAACCCTACCAGATGGCCATGTATCATGATATGGCCAAGGCAATGTGAGAGAAGCTCCACTCTTTTTACTCTGGGCAAAACAGTCTTCAGCACCTCTATGATATTATCTCCGACATTCAGAATCTTACTCCTGGGGCTCCCGGCGACATGATTTCTTTTGTTGCCCGGGCCAAGACACTAGCCGAGGCTTGGATTCAACATCAGCCTCCTACTACGGATCTTGCTACTCAACGGGCGCAAAAAGAGGCGGTTACCATAGCGATGATGATGTCCCGCGTTCCGCCCCACCTGCATAGTGTTCGGGCCCAGATCCTCTCTTCCACAACGACTCTGTCACTGTCTGACGTCTGCTCAATGTTACTTCGGGTTACACCTCCTACGGAGGCCCCTCCCAGCTTCTCACCTGAGCTCTTCTTCAACAGCCTCTCCTTCCGACCCCCCTCCGACTCATGGCTCTTCCACTAGGGGGGCAGACCTCCGTCTCGGGGACGCGGATGTGGTGGACGTTCGTCTCTCAAATGCACATATTGTGGCCGGGGTGGCCATCATGAGTCCACCTGTTACAGCAAGCATGGGTTCCCTCCTCACCTCGCTGCCACTTCCTCTACAGCTCCTGCTCCCACGGGGGCTTCCGCCCAGGATCCGGCCTCCACTACCCGACACGATATCGATGAGCTCCACACCCAACTCCGTCAGCTATAGGGTGCCCTCAGCCGCTCCGACTCGGTTGCGTCCTTTTCTGCGGAAGGTATAACCTGTCTCTCTCCTAGCCCTCACTAGATCGTTGATTCCGGTGCTACTCACCATATTACTTCCCAGAAGCCCTCCCAATATCTCCAGATGGCTCATCCCTCGTGTATCACTGTGGCCAATGGTGACACTCTACATGTCTCTGGCGCCGCTGCTCTCCAGCTTACCCCGGCCCTTTCTCTTTCCTCGGTTCTTCACGTTCCGGGATCTCCGTTCAATTTACTTTCTGTTAGTCGCCTGACAAACACCTTGATTGTTCAATAACCTTCTTTCTCTCTTCCTTTCTTATGCAGGATCGTCGCACCCGGAGTCCCACTCTTCTATCTGCCGTCTCTACTGTTAATTGACATCGCCGCCTTGGGCATGCTCCTCTTCCGATTCTCAAGCGGGCTCTTCCTGATGTTCCTTTACGAGAGTTCTCCTATGAATCTTGTATCTACGACAAACACCATCGTTCTGTCTTTCCCCCTGCATGTACCCGGAGTAGTACTCCGTTATCCTTATTTCATTCTGATGTATGGGGCCCTTATAAGGTCTCTAGTATCTATGACTTTTGCTATTTTGTAACCTTTATTGATAACTACTCGCGTACCACATGACTATATTTAATGCATGATCGTACTGAACTTACATCTGTATTTCGTGCCTTCGTAACTGAGATGCGTATGCAGTTCGCCACCCCACTCAAAATCCTCCGCACTAATAATGCTCGCGAATATACGGGGCGCACCTTCTCCACCATCTGCACCGAATTTGGCATCATCCATCAAACTTCATGTGCCTATACCTCTCAGCAAAACGGGGTGGCCGAACGGAAGAATCGTCATTTACTCGATGTTGCTCGCTCCGTCATGTTTCAAATGCAGGTTCCAATCGAATATTGGAATTTCGCAGTCTCCACAGCCTGTCATCTCATTAATCGCCTCCCTTCTTCTGTTCTTGATTTTGTCATTCCTATCTAACTCATCTATCCTACTACCAACCCAACCTCTCTCTCCCCACGTGTCTTTGGGTGTGTTTGTTATGTTCATCTTCTTGGACCTCCCTCCGACAAACTTGCTCCTCGGGCAGCCAAATATATGTTTGTTGGCTACTCCCGTACTCAAAAGGGGTATGTTTGCTACTCTCCTTCAGATGGCAAGATGGTTGTCTCCGCGGATGTCACCTTCTGCGAAGATCAGCCCTTTCACTTACCTTCCTCCTCCTCGATTTCCTCTCCTGTTCTTCCCCGGCCTGCTGTTCCTATAACGCCTTCCTTTCTGCCATCTCACTCCACTTCTATTCCTGCTCCCAAAGTCCCTCTGCCCGTTATCAGTGTCTATACTCGTCGCGGCTCCAAGAATGGTTCCCTGCCTCACCTCCCTGCTCCCAGTGACACTCCGGCACCGGCGGATCCGACTCCTGCTTCTACGGACCATCCCCTGGCCAACTACGTTTCTCTCCATCGGCTCACTCCACCTCTCTACGTCTTTGTCACTTCACTTTCCTCTATTTCTATTCCTAACACTATGCAGGAGGCGCTTCAACATCCAGGGTGGCGGGCGGCCATGGAGAATGAAATGAGGGCTCTTTGGGCTAACCAGACTTGGGATCTGGTTCCCCTTCCTGCAGGCCAACACTGTGTCAACTGCAAGTGGGTCTTTGTTGTTAAACATGTCGCGGATGGTGCCGTTGAGCGTCTGAAGGCCCGCCTCGTGGCCCGGGGTTTTACTCAGCAACAAGGCCTTGATTATGAGGAAACTTTCTCTCCAGTGGCCAAATTGAACACGGTCCGAGTTCTTCTTTTCTTGGCTGCTCACCGTCATTGGCCTCTTTATCAGCTGGATGTTAAGAATGTCTTTCTCAATGGTGATCTGCGGGAGACTGTTTATATGCATCAACCTCCCGGGTTTGAGACCACGGGGGAGTCTCGGGTTTGTCATCTTCAAAAATCTATTTATGGTCTCAAACAGTCCCCGCGCGCTTGGTTTGACAAATTCAGCAAGGTAGTCCGAGATATTGGCTTCACTCGAAGCTCGGCTGACTGTTCTCTATTCGCTCGACACCGGCCAACCGGAACTGTGATCTTACTTGTCTATGTTGACGATATCCTCATTACTGGCGACGATACTACAGGGATACAACATACCAAGCAACAGTTGAACTCCGACTTTCAGACCAAAGATCTTGGTAACCTACGGTATTTTCTCGGGCTTGAGATTGCACGACGGCCTGATCATCTTGTATTATCTCAAAGGAAGTATTGTATGGACCTCCTTTATGATGCTGGCTATTCGTGATGCAAACCTACGGATACTCCAATGGACGCTAATCACAGGCTCTCGGCCCATAGCTCTGACTCCGATAAGCTGCTTACGAATTCGGAATACTACAGACGCTTGGTTGGGAAACTGATCTACCTTAAAGTTACTCGAGCAGACATCTCCTTTGTCATAGGAATCGTGAGTCGATTTATGCATGTTCCTCGAACATCTCATCTTCAAGTTGTCGAGCGCATTCTTCGTTATCTCAAGAACGCTCCAGGACAAGGGCTTGTGTACAAGCCATCCACATCTCTATCTCTTGTTGCATACTCGGACGCTGACTATGTAGGATCCATTGATGATAGACGCTCTACATCTGATTTCTGTACCTACTTCGGTGTTCATCTCATAACCTGGCGTAGCAAGAAACAGAATGTGGTTGTTCGCTCTTCTGCTGAAGCTGAGTACCGGGCCATGGTTGTTGTAGTTTCCGAGTTAACATGGCTTGAGAGCCTTCTGGGAGACTTGGATGTTTGTCTCTCATCACCGGCGACCCTATTTTGTGAGTCAAGCAGCAATACATATTGTCAAGAACTGGGTCTTTCACGAACGCACAAAACATATTGAAGTTGACTGTCACTTTATTCGTGAAAAAGTACAGTCAGAGAAGGTAGATCTGGAGCATGTCTCTGCTACAAATCAAGTTGCTGATATCCTGACCAAAGCTCTCTCCCGACCGCTATAATACCAATTTTTATCCAAGCTTGGCGCCTACGACATGTACGCTCCAGCTTACGGGGGAGTGTTAGAAAAGCCCTTGTAAAGGCCCAATTAAGAGGCTCATTGTTTCCTTGTATTTGTCCCACATCTTGGATTGGGATCTTCTCTTCTCCCTCTCTTCCTATATAAATGTATTCATACTTATAATTATTAATTCAAAAAGTATATACAAGGTTGGGGGTCTCCCTTTTCTTGCTCTCTTTACAAGATCAATAAACAACATATGCAAATCTTGTTTTCTTTCTCAATAGTTGTCAATGAGTCTGCTCAAGAGATGTATAACTTCCATGGTCGACCTTCCTAGCATGAATTCAAATTGATTCTTCGAGATGTTAGTCTCTCGTCTTAATCTTCTTTCTATTACTCGTCCTCATAGTTTCATGGTATGACTCATCAATTTAATTCCTCTGTAATTAACACGATTTTATATATCTCATTTATTCTTATACAAAGATACCAAAATATTTCTCTCTATTGGTCTGACATCTTTTTTTACTTCAGTATCTTATTGAAAAAACATGTAAGACACAAAATTCTTTCATTTCCTAAACACTTCCATGCGTTGATATATCGTCTGACCCAACCGTCTTTCCATTTTTCATCTTATTTAGAACATATTTTACCTCTGATATTAAAATTTTACGATAAAACGTTATGTTCTTATATTTCTCTGATTTACTTAACTTTTCCAAATTCAGTTCATTGTCTTTTGTTTCACTATAGAGTTGATAAAAGTATTTTTTTCATCGATCTTTAATATCCACATCAACCGTCAAAATTGTATCTGATTCATCCTTTATGCATTTTACATGACTTAAATTTCTTATCATTTTTTCTCTAGCTCGAGTAATTTTATATATGTTACGCTCTGCATCTTTGGTATCTAATCTCTTATAAAATTCTTCATAAGCTTGACTTATTACTTTACTTACTGCTTGTTTAGCTTCTTTTTTGACGACTTTATACCTAGCTAAGTTTTCATCATTCCTACAAGCGTAAAGTGATTTATAGCTGACCCGCTTTGCCCTCACTTTGTCTTTGACTTCCACTTTCCACCACCAAGATTCTTTATTTGGGGCGCAAGACCTATTGATACTTCCAGTACGTTCTTTCTACTTATCCTTGAATGTGAAGACATAACTTCTCATGAGACAATATGGTCGACATAAGGGCCATCAACTAATCCAAAAGTAAGAAAATATATATATATATATACAAGAAAAAAATACATAGCGTACTTCATTTTATCCTACATGACCATGAATACCCAACAAAATGGAAATAATATGCAATTTTATAAATTTAATATAAGTAAAAAAAGGGATTTTCATTATACTTAAAGTAGGGTAGTATTAAGTTGAAAAGAGATGTTATGAATCTAAAATAAAATGCAGTTTTTTTATATTTAAAATACCTAACATGCATTTACCATAAAACATTCTCAGAGAACAAGTATACAAAAAAACAGTAAGTAATAGCAAAAAAAGCTAGCAAGTAGTCTAACATCTGCAAATAAAAGTTATGAGCGTCAACAACCTGACACGAACCCATGAGAATAAAACACATGTATGATCTGTGACAGAAGGAGCAACTATCTCACACGATGAGCGGGAAACAACTACTACAAGCAGTCTGAAATCACCAACTCTAACCACCCAAACTGCTACTGTCTGAAGCCTAAGACATTCAAAAAAAAAAAACGACTCAGCAAAGAATGAGCAAGAGGCAGCTAAAAACACAAAATCATAAAGGTATTCAATTGAGCAGAATTACCATCATAATAAGATTAACTGTTAATCAACAAAAGTCACATGAACAAATAGTATAGCTAATTAATTCAGCATGAATCAACTATCAACAAGATCTATTTTATAATTTTATATGTAGCCCATGCAGTCGACTTAGAAGCAGTCACTTGAGCAGAATGACTTGGATGCAGAATTTTGAATTATGCAGTCGATGCATTCGACAAATAACTTAGATGCAAAAATTTGAATTATGCAACCCATGTAGTCGATGCAGTCGACAAATGACTTAGATGCAAAATTTTGAATTATGGAGCTCATGCAGTCGATGTAGTTGACAAATGACTTAAGCTTCATTAGGTTTAGCGTTTTCGGGCGGCCTTTGGAGCAAATGCCACCGGACGGAGGGTAACCAAACAAAAATCCGTCTTTGTTTGCTCTATTTGCACCCGCAGCAAGGAGGAACCCCCCCCCCCCCCCCCCCCGCTCCGCTTTTTGACCCCCACATCCCCCCATCCGGTTCGAAAGCTCTGTTTGGACCCGTTTGTTCCTCCCGCCACCGCTCAATCAAACAAATCCTTAGATGCAGAATTTTGAATTATGCAGCTCAGGCAGTCGACAAATGAGTTAGATGCGAAATTTTGAATTTTGCATCCTATGCAGTCGATACAATCGACAAATGACTTAGATGCAGAATTTTGAATCATGCAGTCCATGCAGACGAATTATACAACTCATGCAGTCGATGCATTCGACAAATGACTTAACTGCAGAATTTTGAGTTATGCAACTCATGTAATTGATGCAGTCGACAAATGAGTTAAGTGCAGATTTTTCTTACAGAATTGAACCATGCATTCGATGCAGTCGACAAATCATGCAGTCGATAAATAACTTAGATACAAAATTTCATGCATAATTGGATTATGCCTCACAATACACGGTAGCTTACTCATAAGAAGAAAAAAAACTTGACCAAAATTATTGCACATGCATCATTCATTCATTTTCACCATTTAATCTTGAGTAATAATAAAATAAAAAATAAATAAAAAAGAAAGGCTAAGAAAAGGAAACATATTGCTAAGCTCTGAAATAAAACACACAGAGAGAGAGCAAAGCACCACTTGTCTTGACTGTAAATCACCAGATTTTCGGCCTTTCAAGCACTTCGTGTCGAGGATCGGCCCAAACTAATGCTCGACAGGAAAAATTTGGGAAGATTGGCAAGAAACAACGGTTACGGCCGTTTAGCCCAATGCTAAAACTCCACGAAACGAAAAAATACTAACCACGCATGCGAAGAGCTCGACGAGAGCTTTCTGAATCTACGTTCCGACGAGAACTTTGAGCACCGGAGCTCCCGAACAGGTGGCCGGAAAGCTTCAGGAGAATAGTTCTCAGCCTCTGTCTCCCTGGTTCGGGTTGGCTTGAGTAAGAAGAACGGTTTGGGACAAATAAAAAAGAACAGCGGGCCTCTTATCTTAATAAAAGAAGGGATCAATTTCGTATGTAAGTTTTAATTCATTTGATCATTTCCAAGGCAAATCTTTGACTTAATTGATCCAAAGTTAGAGAAAAGAAATCCCCATTAATTAAGTCTGTTATAATAAAGACATAAGAAATTCTTATTTATTTATTATTATTTTATATGTATATATATATATATATTAAATTAAAAAAATCTCAATTGGCGACCGACGACTAAACTCACGCCTATTCCGACGAAATTCGTACTGAAGGCAAAGACTGGTGCTACGACTCCGTTGGCAAAGCCGAAATTGAAGTTCGATGAGCCGATCTCGAGCTAAAATTTTCCGAAGTTAACGGCAAACATAAATTCTTCAAATCTTTGCAAATTTGTCTAGCTTCAAATATGTCTCGAACCGCAACGAAACTTGACGATCAAATTTAAAATTAATTAAAATAATTCTCTATAGTAAAAAATCTAAATTCCGACAAACTCGAAATTCGGTCGTCTTGACCAAACGGACACAAAAACGCATTAACGACGACGCTTCGTTATTCCGCGATAACGCAACGTCCTTATTCTAAAATTACTCAAATTAGAAGATTAAAATTAATTATCCGAAAATCAGGGGCGTTACATTCTACTTGGGGAGCAAAAGTTTACATATATCCGCTCCTATAGAGCCCTATCGGGGAGATCCTCACGTTACTACGATGATTATCCTTGATCGCAGCACAACACTAACAGAGATCTTGTTGATCCACAGACCCGATCTCACTATGCAATAGATGAACAATATGATGATTGTTGTCATTCATATCACCACACGCGATTGAATTGTGTTGATTCTTCAAAACGACTCGTTTACCTTAGAGATGATTGTTATAAGGATCGATATTTTGAGAGCGATCTCGAGTGGCAGTTTTGGACTGATGCCCCTTTTTTTGATGGCTCATCGAGTCCCGAGTATTTCAGTTATTGGCTCGTGGAATATGGAGTATTATTTTGATCATTTTGAGTTATTCGGTGAACGACACATCTAGTTTGCAACACTTAGATTTCGAGATCAGGCGAGAGCGTATTGGTATAGCATTGAGAGGACCTGCGAGTGAAATCATCTTTATTGCATCACAAGTTGAGTGAATATGAAACGTATATTGTGTCAGAGGTATCTGCCTTCGTCATATCAGAGTCACATGCTGAAACAGTTATCTTCACTTCAGCAAGGATCTATATTTGTTGCTGAATAAAAAAAATTCTTTTTAATGAGTTAGTTGTGAGAAGTGATATCCAAGAGGAGGCAACCATGACCACTTCCTGATTTCGGTTTGGACTTCGATCTGACATACGTACTTAGTTGGTTTATCACAGCTCGAAATCCCTTGAGCAGACATCAACTCACCCTTCATCATGAACAGTCCTTGAGATCCGCAAGAGCTAGTCGATTGGATTCACACCTTGACCTCCATAGTACGAGTCTCCCCATACCGAGGTCACCACGATGTCTATCATTGTCATGTCAGACACGATAAAATTGATACTCGATATAGATTTTTCTCACCCCAGTAAGGTGCTTAGTCCGATGAGGGGTCTATCTTTTGTTTCTGACTCTTCTCTAGTGAACCCGACTGAGAGTGAGTCTGAGAGACCTATTGATTCTATAGTGTTGTGTCCCTCACCTACACCTCTTCTTTTGCCCTGTCCTGTGTTAGTTAACACCCTTACCATAGACTCATTTCTTGACACCGCACCTATAGATCCATTCTAGAGAGTAGGTTTATGTCCCTCTCCCCTTGACATTGCACTAAGTGACATCATGACAAAGAGCTGAGAGCCTGGTGTTGATCTTGTAGTGGCTATCTCACCCATTTATGAGGACATTAACCCTTACGTTGGTGCTCATCTGGAGGATCTTGACCCTGTTGATGAGTTCTTTACGAGCCCCCAATCGAGCCACCTAATGAACAACCACGTCGTGATGATGATGAGATTTAGGTGAGCCACTCATTTATGAGTATCAATTTATTGACGCCTTTTCCATTATTGTCTTTGATCTTGCCCCCAGAAAATGGATTTTGAGTGGAGCATCAAATATTTTAGGTTTTCCTCAAGTAAAATTGCGCATACCCCTGATATTTTGAGGACTTACCTTATGACGCATCGCAATCTTGATGAGTTTTGGGACAACACCTACTGACCCATCAGATGAGCTTTCTTTTCAGGGACACTCACCGCCCTCTTAGGTCACATCCCATCGCCGGTGTTTCTGGTATCCACTCTGGTGTTCGCACATCCGAGATGAATTTTCATATACCTCCCACTAAAACCCCTAATGCGTCACAATCCACGAGAGATATTTGGCAACATATGAGCTCCTCTTTGAGTGTTGATGTCTCACATGGTCACTCAGACACTCGTAAAACACTGGATGAAATTTTCTACACTCCACCGAGAGAGCCTCTTGATAGGCCACTCCATTTTATGGATTTCCAGTTCATTGTCAGACTGCATCATAAATAACGTGTTGTGTCTCTCGTGTTTCATTTTCATCATTGGCAAGAGTCTGTTAAGTCATTTCTTCAACATTTGCATGTGTCTGTTTAGTTGTTTGTTCATCGTTTGCATATGTCATGAGTCGATCTGACGGAGAATCAGTACATGTAATAAATTTTATAAATCGCATGCAGATGTTCTTTGGCAATGACAGGTATTTCACAAAGGCGAGCAGATGATGGTGAGAATCCGCATTATGAGGCTCCATGAGAGGCCTGCTAAAATTTTGAGTGTTGGGTGAAGGGATCCCTACACAATCATGAGACGGATCAGAGCAAATATCTATGATCTTGATATCCTGACGAGCATGAGTATTCGTACCAATATTTAATATTGAGGACTTAACGTCATACTATAAGTCTCACGAGCATGTGGACTCAATTTGTGGAGATCATCTTGAGCCTAGACCCCTACATCCTTTCGAGCCTACACCTCCACATCCTCGGTCCTCCACCCAATCAACTTTTGAGCACCACAAGCCTTTGGATCAATCGCATATGGTTTCACCATCTGCACCAGTGATTACACCGGGACTTCCAACACATTAGTGGATTATTGAGAGCATTATAGATATCGTGGCTCTTGCATGCAAAGTCGTGCCATGCAGTCAGACACAGTATCATTGGCGAGGATACTTTCCCATCGACGGCATTTGGACGACCTCTGCTGGACCTCATCGAGTCTTACCTGACATACATCGAGAGAATTTTGATTTCTATTCATCAGGAGATGAATTCTTTCAAGCTAGAGAAAATGATACGGATAGGAAACTCGGACACGCAGTGGAGGACGTGTTTTGGGCCCGTTCATGGTCGATTAGCTACTTACTATATATGGTGTATCCGGATCGATGATCCGACTTTACGGATGTGTCTGGCCCGTCGTTTGCACACAATTTCATATATTATATTGTTATTATGACTTTTATATTGATGTAATCGGGCTATCCCATCTTTGGACAATCATAGCCGTTGATAGTGAGATGTCCTATTCTTTGTTATGTATAAATATAATTATTTAGAGGCTGTCATAGTTATTGCAAATTTTGGAGAGTTCATTCCTGGAATCTGGCGATCATCATACGGTGTCGACTCTGTGGAACACAAGATGATGACTCTTATGCTCTTATCTTTCTCCCCAAGGTAATACCTAACTCTAACCTACTTTTCCACACCTCCAACCCCTCTACCGACCCTCCCAAGGCCAATCATATCATGCTGCTTTATTGTATCTCAAGTGTCGATTATCGACTGCAAACGAAGGCCAAAAGCAGATCTTCAGTCACTTCTAGTCCAGATTTGCTTTCATTGTTAGTAAACATTGTGTCTTACCAGAAACTGAAAGTGAACTTAGTCTGATATTAACTTTTTGATTTAGTTATTCAAAAAAATTTAATATAGTTATTTACACGCTACTTAATTTATTTATTTCTTTTTGTTAATTGAGCATATAATTTAATGATACAAATTCAATTTTATCTTTTTAGTCTTAATTTATGAATGTTGTAGGATCTTGCGATCCTCCATCTGATCCTACGATCTGATCTGATCCAACATCGAAACGATCCCTACAGCGATGTTGTTTTCCAGCCTCCTGTATCCCCTCTTATCCCCTTTCCAACAGCAGTCGTCATCCCCTCCACCACTCCCAACAGCAGCCGACAACCCCTCCCATCACCCCACAGCCACCGCCGCCTATTTCCCCGGCCTCCACAGCCACCGCCACTGCTCCCTTGCGGCTTCCAACCGCCCGATTTTGCCACCGCCGCCCCCATCCCGTAAAACCACCTCCAAGTCTCCATCCTCCACCGTATTTGTCTTGGTCTAGGCATTCCATCCCAGATACAACAACCACCACCTCTACGATCCACCTCCCACAGCCCAGATCCGCTCCCAAATCACCAGATCTATATTCCCCATCTTGATCTCCTTTCCTAAGCAAGATCCACTCATCCCCTATATCAGACTGCCGCCGGTTCCTCTCCGGATCGTTCTTATTGCGCCGAAAATCTCCGGATATGCTCTCCTACAGTAGACCACAAGTATTGTGAGTTGATATTGATTATATGGATCTTGTTTGTCAATATTAAACTATGGTGATATGATTTTATATTTGATTCGATAAATTGCATCGTATAATTTTGTTCTCGGTTTATTTTGTGATTTGCAGGAACTATTTGTTGATGGGGAGCCATCAGATGCACTTGGTGGAGCTCGCCGCAAGGCGGGGCCCACATACATGTACTCGCGCAGGAAGACTTGATCGGATCGCCGATCGAACTCCGCGGTTGCGTCCGGGACGTCGCCGCGAGTCAAAACGCTATATTACTTTATATTTTTTGAGTTTATTTTGGTGTATTTTATGGGCTAACCCACCGGCCAATCATAGCCGTTGATTGGGGTTGCCGTAAGTCATGTTTTCTTATAAATAGGATGCTAGGGGGCTGATTTGAGGTATTGTAGAATTTGGAGAAGTGCTTTCCCGGATTCCTGCGATCCCTCCTCGGTGCCGACGCCATGGAACTCTAGGTGACGACTCCTAGGCCGCCAAACTTCCCCCAAAGGTAAACCCTACCCCCCTCCTTCATTTTCCATCTTGTTTCCCCCTATTCCGTCACCGGAAACCCCCTAAATCTCCAGCCGACCGCAGCCGGTCTGCAGCCAAGAAACCGGCCAGAACCCGCCCCTTCTTCCCCCTGTCCGCCGCCGCCTGGGTGCCAAAAACCGGCCGCCGGCCTTGCTACCAGCCCCAGCCCCTCCGCCCCCTCTTTCCCTTCAAAACCGGCCACCCAAGGGACTTTCCAGTCCTAGCCGACCACCCCTCCCCCTTCTCCTTCGTGGATCCACTTCCCTCCGCTTCGAAAACTCTAGATCTCTTTTGATCTAGCGCCACCACCCTCCGATCCATTATTCCCTCCACCCAAACCTCCCACTTTTGCTCAGATCCGCTCCAAATCATCGGATCTATTCACCCCCGGCCCGGATCTACTCATTTGTGACCGGATCCGCCGTCTACCATCCGTTACCGCCACTCTTTGCCAAAGGCAGCCATCGCCATCGCCGCTTCGCCTCCGGTTCCACTTCCGATCGCTCGTTTTGCATCCGGTTCGTCAAATCCTCCATCGCCTCGGATCAGCCCACTGCATCGTGAGTATTTCATGATATTATGTTTGCACTTGACATTTGCACTTGGTTGTTTATCGATATTTGTGCCGTGATTATAGTTTGGTAGTTGTTGTCTTATATGCTAATAGTTGTTGTGGAATTAGTCGCCGCCGCTTGCTAAGGCCCTCCGTGCGGAGGAAGTCGTTGCCTAATTGCCAAAGTTATTTAATTGTTTCTTTATTTCGGTTAATTGCGTGGCGTTGCTAATTTTCATTGCTTAAATTACTAATCGTTGCTATCCGACGGTTCATTGCATGTAACATTGCATTCGCATCTCCCCTCACATGTGCACGTAGGGTCCTAGCTTCCGAGCACCACTAGCCTACCCCTACATCATTTGGTATCAGAGCCAGGTTAGGCCACTTGCATGCTCCGTAGTGGTAGGACTTTTAGAGTAAGCATGGTAGAACCACAGAACACTGAGGACCGAGCGACGAGTTCGAATTCGGACGCCACTTTCGCTGAGTTCCAACGCCTTGTCATAGGTCGCCTTGACACCATAGGAGCCCAGTTCGACGATGTGCGTCATGACCTTGCCGAGGTGAACCTTCGTTTAGGCCACTTAGAGGATGTCAGGGACACTCCGACACAGCGTGACGATTCTCTTGAGGACGACCCTGACGCTCCTCCACGTCGAGGGCAACGCCCGAGGGATGGTCCACCTCCCGCAGACCGTCACCATCGTGATAGTCCTCATCGATCCCCGATTCCGCCAGTAAGGCGACATCCTGATTTTGCGAGAGATTATAGGCAAGTCCCGGCGAGGGATAGGCTGCCACCCCAGCGTGATGAGTACCGTATGCCACGTCAGCCTCAGCCGGACCCCAGAGATCGTGTGCCCCCACACGGTCGCCGTGACCATCACCAGGATGATTATTATCCCCCGGGTCGGAGAGAGCGTGGTCCCCCACCCGCTCGATACGACTACGCTCATGATGACTACCCCGAGGACTACCCCGATCCTAGGAGAGGGGGCCACTATCATGACATCACTCGTCGCATCCGACTCGATGCCCCTTCGTTCGATGGTCGCCTAGATCCGAAAGCCTTCAGCGATTGGCTCTTGGACATGGACCACTACTTCGAGTGGTACGACATGAGTGACGAGCGTTGCGTCCGCTTTGTAAAGATGAAGTTGATCGGGCAAGCTAAGGTGTTCTGGATTAGTGTCGAGAGAGCTTTAGAGCGGGATGGTTACTACTCCATCGCCAGATGGGACGAGATGAAGGAGAGACTGAAGGAGAAGTACCTCCCGCGTCATATCGAGATCAGCTATTTGAGCAGCTACAGAACTTACGACAGGGGACACTTACTGTCGCCGAGTACATGGCTCGCTTCGATGAGCTGGTCGTCAGGAGTGATATTTCAGAAGAACCTATTGCCACTGCCGCCCGTTTCAAGGCGGGCCTTCGTTCCGATATTCGGAGAGAGTTGATTCCCCACCGCTTGGAGACTGTTGATCAGATATTCCAGCTCTCCCTTGAGTATGAGCAGTACCTTCGTTCGTCTAGTACGAGGCAGTTCACCTCTCGGACTGATTCCTCGACCTTTAGGAAACCCGCTCCGCCCCAGACCACCACGGCCGCACCCTCGCGCATCCCCGCGGATGCGAAGGGTAAAGCCGTAGCCACTGATGGCCAGCGATCTGGGGGCATTGTATGTTTTAGATGCTCTGGCAGGGGCCACGTGGCGGCGCAGTGCCCCACGCGGAACCTGTTACTTGAGGAAGAGGAGGAACAGGGTTTAGAGGGTGAAGAGGAGGCCCCAGAGGAGGTTAGGGCTGCAGTCGAGGAAGGTTGGGAGAGTGACGCCGAGCGATCATTAGAGGTGGGAGTGATTCAGCGCCTCCTACACACCCCACGTGTGGACGAGAACTGACGACGCACGACCATCTTTTACACGTAGTTCCCTAGTGCAGGCGGTCTCTGCAAGCTAGCCATTGATGGTGGGAGTTGCGTGAATATTGTAGCCCAGAAGGCGCTTGACCGTATACAGGTGAAGGCAGAGCCTCACCCCCATCCGTACCGTGTCGTCTGGGTTGACAAGACGGCGATTCAGGTCACCCAGCGTTGCTTAGTCCCGATCACCATTGCGTCCTTTCAGGACAAGGTCTGGTGCGATGTTATTCCCATGGACGTCGCTCACGTGTTGCTTGGCCGCCCCTGGCTTTTTGATCGTGATGTCACGTGCTTCGGCCGCTCGAACACGTGTGTCTTTTATGATAAGGGGCGGAAGATCACGTTGACAGCCACCCAGCCCCGAGATCGACCCAAGGGTGTGGTAGAGTCATCTCCGAGCACGAGCGCCTCGCGACCACTGCATATTCTGAGGCGAGGTGAGTTTCTGCGAGATAGTGTGAAGTCCGACGTTATTTATGTAGTCGCCGTTACCCAGGTTACTGAGGACGCCCCAGTCGATTTCCCACTCGCGGTGCGTCCCCTGTTAGGCGAGTTTGCAGACATTATGCCGGACGAGCTCCCCGATGAGCTGCCTCCCCCTCGGGACATTCAGCATGCCATTGATTTAGTCCCGGGAGCTTCCCTCCCGAACCTGCCCCACTACCGCATGCACCCGGATGAGCACGCTGAGCTCAAACGACAAGTTGACGAGCTTCTTCGGAAGCAGTTCATTCGCGAGAGCATGAGTCCTTGTGCGGTCCCCTCCCTTCTTACCCCTAAGAAGGACGGTAGTTGGCGTATGTGCATCGACAGCCGCGCCATCAATAAGATCACGGTCAAGTATCGCTTCCCCATCCCACGACTCGATGACTTACTGGATACTATGTCCGGTGCCCAGATCTTCTCCAAGATCGACCTCCGCAGCGGGTACCATCAGATACGAGTTCGCGAGGGGGACGAGTGGAAGACCGCATTTAAGACCAAGGACGGTTTGTATGAGTGGCTAGTCATGCCATTCGGGCTATCCAATGCCCCGAGCACATTCATGCGAGTTATGACGCAGGTGTTGCGGCCCTACATGAGCAAGTTCCTGGTGGTGTACTTTGATGACATATTAGTCTACAGCCAGACTCAGGCCGCTCACCTCGATCATTTGAGACTTCTCTTCGGCACCCTCCGTCAAGAGAAGCTGTATGTGAACCTGAAGAAGTGCGCCTTTCTGTCTGAGTCCGTCCACTTTCTAGGCTTTATTATTTTCTCCACTAGAGTCTCCGTGGACCCTGAGAAGGTCAAATCTATTCGAGATTGGCCTGTACCTAGGAATATCCACGAGGCTCGTAGCTTTCACGGGCTTGCCACCTTCTATAGGAGGTTTGTCCAGGGGTTCAGCACGATCATGGCCCCCTTCACGAGCTGTCTCAAGAAGGGAGAGTTTCAGTGGACCCCCGCAGCCACCAGAGCCTTCGAGGAGATTAAGGAGAGATTGACGACAGCTGCCGTCCTGAGGTTACCAGATTTCAGTCGCGCCTTTGAGGCCGCCTGCGACGCGTCCGGTATCGGTATAGGTGGCGTATTGAGCCAAGAGGGACACCCAGTTTCCTACTTTAGTGAGAAGCTGAATGACGCAAAGCAAAAGTACTCGAACTACGATCGAGAATTTTATGTTATTGTCCAGTCTCTGCGCTACTGGCGACACTATCTCCTTTCCCGGGAGTTCGTGTTGTATTCCGACCACCAGTCCCTCCGTTACCTCGATTCGCAACGCAAGCTGGGCCACCGACATACGAAGTGGGTTGAGTATCTGCAGGATTTTCATTACGTTCTCAAGCACCGCGCGGGTGTTGAGAACAAGCCGGCCGATGCGTTGAGTCGCCGTGTATCCCTATTGCAGACAATGACAGCGAGCGTGCAGGGACTTGAGCAACTGATGCTCGATTACCCTACGTGCCCTGACTTTGGTGAGATTTATACTGCCCTATCCCGAGACCCACCCGACCCTGTTGAGGGATATCAGATTTACGAGGGATATCTGTACCGGGCCTCCCGCCTATGCGTTCCTCAGACGTCTTACCGAGATTACCTAATTTGGGAACTGCACGCGGGCGGAGCCGCGGGCCACTTCGGGCGAGATAAGTCCATAGCCATTGTTGAGGACCGTCTCTACTGTCCTAGCCTCAAGAAGGACGTAGCTCGGGTTGTGCGCCACTGCCGTATCTGTCAGACGACCAAGGGAAATAAGCAGAACACCGGCCTTTACACGCCCCTACCCGTGTCACACCGCCCTTGGGAGGACATCAGCATGGATTTTGTTCTCGGACTCCCCCGCACCTTACGGAAACACGATTCCATCTTCGTGGTGGTTGATCGATTTTCGAAGATGGCACACTTCATTGCTTGTCGCAAGACGGCTGATGCGACCCACGTTGCATCTATATTCATGAGGGATGTCTTTCAGTTGCATGGCCTGCCCAAGTTGATCGTGTCTGACCGCGATGTGAGGTTCATGAGCTACTTTTGGAAAACCCTGTGGCACAAGACTGGTACTATCCTTAGGTTTTCCTCGGCATATCACCCACAGACGGACGGTCAGACTGAGGTAGGGAATAGGAGCTTAGGGAATCTGTTGCGGTGTCTAGCTGGTGAGCATGTAGGTAGTTGGGATTTAGATTTGCCAATCGCCGAGTTTGCCTACAATAGCTCAGTCAATAGGTCCACCGGGTTGAGTCCATTTCACGTAGTTTCAGGATACGACCCTAGGAAACCTATAGACCTTGTCCCGAGCCCTCTAGAGTCCCGCCCTAGTGAGTCTGCTGAGTCATTTGCACGGCATTTGCATGATTTGCATGAGTCGGTCCGCCGACAAATAATAATAAGCAATGATAATTATAAAGCCCATGCAGATAAGCGAAGGCGAGAGCAGATATTTAATGTAGGCGAGAAGGTAATGGTGCGAGTCCGCCCCGAGAGGCTCCCTTCGGGGCCTGCCAAGAAGTTAAGCGCGAGGCGAATAGGTCCATATTCCATTATTAGTCGTATTGGGACCAACGTCTACCGGCTTGACATCCCGGCCAGTATGGGAATTCACCCCGTGTTTAATGTTGAGGATCTGACTCCATACTATGAGCCTCATGAGTATGTGGACCCGAGCGAGGGAGATGCTCAGCCACCCCCACCACCTGCTAGCCATCCTAGCCCATCCACTATTGCCACCCACCCACCTGGGACTTCGTCCCCTTTGGTTCCCCCGCAGGCACCACCGATCGCATCGGGACCCACCTTCCGAGAGGCGAGAGATGAGAGCGTCACAGAGATCAGATCCCACCAGTTTGTTCCCACCTCGGCCGGACCGCGTTGCCGCTACCTGGTACATTGGCGGGGCCGACCTGACACAGATGATACTTGGATACTACCGGCAGAGTTAGATCGGCTCGCCCCCGGACTTCGACTTCAGTACGATCATCTTCATTCATCGGAGATGAAGGCCTTTCAGTCGGGGGGAGTTGATGGGGAGCCATCAGATGCACTTGGTGGAGCTCGCCGCAAGGCGGGGCCCACATACATGTACTCGCGCAGGAAGACTTGATCGGATCGCCGATCGGACTCCGCGGTTGCGTCCGGGACGTCGCCGCGAGTCAAAACGCTATATTACTTTATATTTTTTGAGTTTATTTTGGTGTATTTTATGGGCTAACCCACCGGACAATCATAGCCGTTGATTGGGGTTGTCGTAAGTCATGTTTTCTTATAAATAGGATGCTAGGGGGCTGATTTGAGGTATTGTAGAATTTGGAGAAGTGCTTTCCCGGATTCCTGCGATCCCTCCTCGGTGCCGACGCCGTGGAACCCTAGGTGACGACTCCTAGGCCGCCAAACTTCCCCCAAAGGTAAACCCTACCCCCCCTCCTTCATTTTCCATCTTGTTTCCCCCTATTCCGCCACCGGAAACCCCCTAAATCTCCAGCCGGTCTGCAGCCAAGAAACCGGCCAGAACCCGCCCTTCTTCCCCCTGTCCGCCGCCGCCTGGGTGCCAAAAACCGGCCGCCGGCCTTGCTACCAGCCCCAGCCCCTCCGCCCCCTCTTTCCCTCCAAAACCGGCCACCCAAGGGACTTTCCAGTCCTAGCCGACCACCCCTCCCCTTCTCCTTCGTGGATCCACTTCCCTCCGCTCCGAAAACCCTAGATCTCTTTCGATCTAGCGCCACCACCCTCCGATCCATTATTCCCTCCACCCAAACCTCCCATTTTTGCTCGGATCCGCTCCAAATCATCGGATCTATTCACCCCCGGCCCGGATCTACTCATTTGTGGCCGGATCTGCCGTCTACCATCCGTTACCGCCACTCTTTGCCAAGGGCAGCCACCGTCATCGTCGCTTCGCCTCCGGTTCCACTTCCGATCGCTCATTTTGCATCCAGTTCGTCAAATCCTCCATCGCCTCGGATCAGTCCACTGCATCGTGAGTATTTCATGGTATTATGTTTGCACTTGACATTTGCACTTGGTTGTTTATCGATATTTGTGCCGTGATTATAGTTTGGTAGTTGTTGTCTTATATGCTAATAGTTGTTGTGGAATTAGTCGCCGCCGCTTGCTAAGGCCCTCCGTGCGGAGGAAGCCGTTGCCTAATTGTCAAAGTTATTTAATTGTTTCTTTATTTCGGTTAATTGCGTGGCGTTGCTAATTTTCATTGCTTAAATTACTAATTGTTGTTATCCGAATGTTCATTGCATGTAGCATTGCATTCGCATCTCCCCTCACATGTGCACGTAGGGTCCTAGCTTCCGAGCACCACTAGCCTACCCCTACATCATTTTTTGTGCGCTCTCTTTGGCCCTCCACGCTGAGGAAAGCCAAAACCTGATTTCCTAAATAATTATTTTGATTTTGCTAGAATTATCTGCGTGTGGATTGACTATTTATTTTTTAATTTGAATTCGCCTTCGGTTTTGCATTGCTTTTAGGGTTAGGGCATCATTCATCCTCCACTTATAGATTTGTCTTGCATCAGTGGGCCTATCCTTTTCATAGTAATCGAGAAAGGAATAGTTCCAAGCGTGTATAATTGATGTGGACAGATGACTACATCTAATATTTTTTTATTTAGTATTATTTACTATCTTAAGGGGAGCCTTGGCGCACCGGTAAAGGTGTCTCCATGTGACCTTGAGGTCCCGGGTTCGAGTCTTGTAAGCAGCCCCTTGCAAAAATGCAGGGTAAGGTTTACCTACATTTCACCCTTGTGGTGGAACCTTTCCCCAGACCCCCACTGTGTAGGGATGCTTTGAGCACCAAGGTGCCCTTTTTTAGTATTACTTACTATCTATATTTTGAACATTGGTGTATTCCTTATGATATTACTAAATGGAATAGGAAAAGGAATAGGTTAAGAAACTACCAGGGTGGATCCAAAACAAATAAATTTGAGAAGCTATCAATAACAAAAAGGTGAAGTTTTAACCTTTAGACCACCAATACTCAAGCTCAGCAGGCATTGGAATCCTTAATGGAGCTTTATAGAAAGAGTTCAGCCACATTTCTCTTTCCTGATCAACCTCTTGAACATATGTCTTCCAGCAATCAGGAACCTGCATATAAAGATTGTCAGGGCTATACCGAAAAAAAAATACTTACAGCTGAGAGAAGTAGTAACAATCAACGGCTCACTTCATAAAATTGGTTCACAAATCCAGGGGCCATCCAAACATCTTCTTCTTCATAGAAGTACGGATGTTGAGGATCACTATAGGGGCCTCGCTCTTCACGGACCACTATTTGGGCAAAAAATAATGAAATAAATACACCATTATATCAGAACAAGGTGTTTTGCAGTAATGTTGCGTGGTGAGGAAGCTCTTTATAAGCTAGAAGAATGAATGCAATAATGGATAAAAAGATATTCTAAAAGTAAAATGTAACAGTCTAACAATTCTAGATATCATATGAATCTTGACAGACTACAAAATATATATACACACACACACACACGCACACACGCATGCGTGCGCGCTATATATATAGGGGAAAAAGACCCTCTTGTGAAATATCCATCTTTCCAATTTTATTCATTATTTATTATAATTTTAGATTATTGTTTAATTTTACCGTTTTTTATTTTATTTAAAAAAATGTTCTTATTGCTTTAACTTTTATTAAAGTTTGTATTTGTTGCGACAAAAATTTCTAGGTGTGATGAATGACAACTGTACTATGGCAATGGGGGATGAGGGAACACTGTGCAGGGTTGCTTGTGTGGGTGTGTGCGCGCGCGCGCGTGCGAGTGTAAAGATAATCACCCCGCAAACAATAAGTGCTGCTAGTACTGCAACATTTCGGAAGACATGAATCATAATGATACCACTACGGCAAAATACCAGCGGTAATTACTGTGGAACGTGCAATGGTGATAATTACCGCTGTCATAGAATCTTTTAAATATAAAAGAATTGAAGCACTGGTCCCTACTCGATCTCTCCATCATAATTTTGTTTCCACCTGTTAAAGATAAGATAAATTAGCGTATTAGGGAGACCCATGTGTATTGGCCCATGTATACTTCCTTTAGTCTCACATTGTATATGTACGAGTCTCTCTCTCTTTCTACCTCTATATAAGTGTACGTAATCCTATTATTGGAGAATAATACAATTAAGGGTGGTTTTCTCTCTCATGTTTTTTCACCTTCTACATGGTATCAGGGGAACTCATCCCCTCCTGCGGTCTCCGGATTCTATCCGCCTCCTACTATCCAGCGGCCAGCCTCATCCTACCCGCTCCTCTCTCTAGCCACTTGACTGTTGTGGCCTGCTTCTTCTAACCCGCTTTCTCTTCTCTTCGTGGTTGCACCCTCCTCCACAGGCTTCTTATAGCCTCATCTCTCTGATTTGTGGGGTCCACGGGTTCTATTCTACTCGCCGCGATCGTCTTCTTGTCGCTGCGACCTGCTTCTTGCCGCGACTTGCTCTTAGTCTCCGCGACCTACCTTTTCTTCTTCCTTCTCTCTTGTCGCCGCGAGCTGCTTCTTCTCGATGCGACCTCCTCTTAGTCGCCGCGACCTGCTCTTAGTCGAATGACCTACCTTTTTTCTTTTCGTCGCGAGCTGCTTCTTCTCGCCGCGACCTACTCTTAGTCGCCGCGACCTGTTCTTCTCGCCACAAACTGTTCTTCTCACCGCGACCTGGTCTTAGTCGTCGCGATCTGCCTCTATTCGCCTCCTGGCCTTTCTCGCTGCGGTCTAATTCAAGTCTCTGCGACTTGTTTCCCTCCCTAGCTCGTTGCGCCCTGCTTTATTCCCTGGCTCGCTGCGGATTGATCAGTGTTGCTCGACTTTCCTTTACTTTGCGAGCTCCTGCTCCAGTCCGCTGCTTGTTTCATTCTCGCGGTCTGTTCTGCTAACCGCTCGGCATGTCCTCCACTGCTAGCCGCCCGGCCTGTTTCTTCTATCCGCCATGACCTCCAGTGACTCAACTGCGGCTACCTCCTCTCTGCCCGTCCGTGCTGCTGCCCTGCCTCCCGAGGTGCGTGATGAACTTCGTATCACCACTTTCTCTCATGGAAAGGCCAACTTTGTCGAATGGGCACATTTTGTTCGTCATGTTCTGCAGACAAAGGGTCTGCTCGCTCACCTTACTCGGGTCAAACCCACTGACCGCTCTGATGACTGGCTTCGCGATGACGGTCGGGTCCAATCTTGGTTGCTTAACTCTATGGACACAGAGCCTTACCGAATGACAATGTATTAAGAAACGGCTAAGGAAATGTGGGATGAGTTGCACTCCCTCTACTATAAAAAGGATAGCCTACAACACCTTTTCGATATTATCTCTGCTCTTCAATCACTAGATCCTGGAACCACAGGCGACTTAACTTCTTTTGTTGTCAAGCCCAGAACCCTGGTAGAGACCCGGATACAACACCAACCTCCTTTTGCAGACCTTGCTACTCAACGGGCACAGAAGGAGGCTATTGGGATCGCTATGATGATGGCATGTGTTCCTAGTCATCTTCACAGCGTCCGGGCCCAGATCCTCTCCTCTTCCACTACACCCTCTCTGTCCGATGTGTGATCAATGGTGCTCAAAGTTACACCGCCTCCCGAGGCTCCGACCACTTTCTCTCCTGCTTTGCGCCAGAAACCACTACTCCATACTCCTGCTCCCTCTGACCAAGGTTCTTCTACTACTCGAGGAGGCCATTTCACGTCTCGTGGTCGGGGACGTGCTGGGCGCTCTACTCTCAAGTGTACCTACTGTGGTCGTGATGGGCACCTTGAAACTACCTGCTATCGCAAACATGGTTTGCCTCCTAATCTTACTGCTACTACGGCTGCTGCTACTCCTTCAGTTCCCTCTTCCACCGAGCCCCCATCATCCGCTCAGAAAGATATCAATGACCTCCGCCTACAGATACTGCAACTGCAAGGTGTTGTCAACCATTCCTCTAGCTTGGTTGCTTCCTTCTCTACTAAAGGTATCTCCTATCTCTCCTACAGCTCGCAATAGATCCTAGATTTTGGGGTCACTCATCACATTACTTCTCAGAAACCTCCTCAGTACATGCACACTGAGTATCCCAAGTTTATCACTGTGGCAAATGACGATACTACTTCGGTGTCTGGAGCTGCTGATCTACAACTTACCCCTAATTTCTCCTTAACCTCGGTTCTGCATGTCCCAGGATCTCCCTTCAACCTACTGTCTGTTAGTAGTCTTGCCCAAGATCTTGATTGTTGTCTAATCTTTTCCCCCTCTTCTTTTGTCACGCAGAATCGTCGAACACGGACTATCATTGGTAGAGGATAGCCGTCCAACGGGCTTTATCTCCTGGATATTCTTCCCACCTCACTATCTGTTGTTCCCTACGTCAATTGGCATCGTCGTCTTGGACATGCACCTCTACAGATTCTCAAGAAGGCACTTCCTGATATCTCGTTGCAGGAATTCTCTTGTGAATCATGTATCTTTGGCAAGAAACATCGTGTTTTTCCCTCCTGCATGTAATCGGAGTAGTACTCTGTTTTCTATAATTTATTCTGATATCTGGAGTCCGTATAAAATTCCCAGTATTTTTTGTTATCGGTACTTTGTCACCTTTATTGATGATTATTCCCGTCTCACATTGATTTATCTACCTCATGATCGTACTGAGCTGACTTCTGTTTTCCGTGTCTTTATTGTTGAAATACGTACGTAATTTTCTACGACAGTACAAACGCTTCGCACTGACAATGCTCGTGAATAAACTGGTCGCAGCTTCTCCAATTTATGCACCGACTTTGGGATAATTCATCAAACCTCGTGTGCATATACACCCCAACAAAACGGTGTGGCCGAGAGAAAGAATCGTCATCTCCATGATGTCACTCGGTCAATCATGCTTCAAATGCAGGATCTTGTATAATATTGGAACTTTGTTGTCTCTACTGCTTGCTATCTCATTTATCGCATGCCCTCCTCCGTGCTTAACTTTGTCTCTCCGTTCGGTCTACTCTTTCCTTCCAAGTCTCCTTTTTCTCTCACGCCTCGCACATTTGGTTGTACTTGTTATGTCCACTCTCTCAGAGCACCAAGTGACAAACTTGTCGTACGCGCCACCAAATGTATATTTGTTGGCTACTCTCGTACCGAAAAAGGGTATGTTTGCTACTCTCCCACCGTCAACAAGGTACTCGTCTCCGCAGATGTTACCTTTACTGATGATGAAAGTTTTTTCTCTCACACCTCCACTCTACCACCTCAGTCCACTCTACCACCTCCGTCCAATATTCCTCGTCCAGCTTTCCCCGTCACATCTCTGCCTCCCACATCTTCCGCTCCTTCAGTACCAACTTCACCACCTCTCCCTCCTCCACCTGTATGTGTCTACACTCGACGCTCGTCCAGGATTGCAGCCCGACAGCAGCCCCCTTCTACTGATGATCTTCTGCGCATTGACGATCAAGCACCACTCTATACGGCTCATCCCATGGGAAACTACGTATCCCTCCATCGCCTCTCTCCACCTCTTTGCAGTTTTTCCCTCTCTCTCTCTCCACTATTTCCATCCCTAACTCTTTATAGAATGCTCTACAACATCCAGGCTGGCGTGCGTCCATGGACGAAGAGATGACAACTCTTTGGGCTTATCGGACTTAGGACCTTGTTCCTCTCCCTTCTGATTAGTCTTGTGTTAGCTGCAAATGGGTCTTTACTATCAAACATGCTCTTGATGGAACAGTTGATCTTCTCAAAACTTGTCTGGTGGTCAGAGACTTCACTCAACAACAGGTCCTCGACTATGACGAAATTTTCTCTCTAGTGGCAAAACTAAATACTGTCCGGCTTCTAATATCTCTTGATATGTACCGCCAATGGCTCCTTTATCAAATGGATATCAAAAATGTTTTTCTCAATGACGATCTCCAAGAGACTGTGTATACGCACCAACCACCTGAGTTTGAGACCACGGAAGAGTCTCATGTATGTCATCTCAGGAAGTCTATATATGTTATCAAACAATCACCTTGCTCCTGGTTTGATAAGTTCAGTAAGGTGGTCCGCGAGATGGGATTCACTCAGAGCTCTGTTGATTTCTCTCTTTTTACTCGTCATCAAACAAAAGGGACGGTTCTTCTTCTTGTGAATGTGGATGACATTCTGATCACGGGAAACGACACTATCGGGATCCAGAACATCAAACAACATCTGAACTCTGTCTTCCAGACAAAGGATCCGGGTAATCTGCGATACTTTCTTGGACTTGAGGTTACAAGACGACCTGATGGTCTGATCTTATCTCAACGGAAGTATTGCATTGATCTTCTACAAAGTGCGGGCTATTCTGGATGCAAACCTACAGACACTCCGATGGATATGAATCATAAGTTGTCGACACATGACTCTGGGAATGACCATGGTTTTACCAATCCAGAGTACTATCGACGCTTGGTGGGGAAACTAATCTACCTCACAGTTACACGACCTGATATCTCATTTGATGTTGGAGTTGTAAGCCGATTCATTCATACTCCTCGAACCTCTCATCTCCAGGCCATCGAGCGGATTCTTAGATATTTAAAGAAGGCTCCTGGACAAGAACTTGTTTATAAATCATCGACTTCATTATCTCTTATTGCATACTCGGATGCTGACTACGCAGGATCTCTTGATGATAGACAGTTCACAACTGGTTTTTGCACCTATCTCGGTGGTCATCTTATTACCTGGCGAAGCAAAAAACAGACTGTATTGCTCACTCCTTTGTTGAAGCTGAATATCGTGCAATGGCAGCAGTCGTATCTGAGGTCACCTGGCTAGAGGGTCTCCTCAGAGATATGGGTCTCAAACTCTCCTCTCCTGCTATCCTACTCTGTGATAGTCAAGCGGTCATACATATTGTCAAGAATCCGATGTTTCATGAGCGCACAAAGCATATCGAAGTTGACTGTCACTTTATTCGGGAAAAGGTTCAATCAAAGAAGATAGTATTGGAACACGTCTCGGCATCCAGTCAAGTTGTTAATATTTTCACCAAGGCTCTCTCTCGGACTTTGTATTATCAATTCTTATCCAAGCTTGGCGCTTATGACTTGTACGCTCCAGCTTGCGGGGGAGTGTTAAAGATAACATAAATTAGCCCATTAGGGAGACCTATGTGTATTGGCCCATGTATAGTTCCTTTAGTCTCACATTGTATATATAAGAGTCTCTCCCTCTTTCTACCTCTATATAAGTGTATATAATCCTATTCTTGGAGACTAATACAATTAAGGGTGATTTTCTCTCTCCTGTTTTTTCACCTTCTACACCACCTAAACCTAAGAGCTGGAAAACCTCCAGAAATCAGGTTTCATAAAGCTCATCCCGACCACCATCTCCCCATCCTCGAGGTCATCGTCCCCTACTTCTCTACTATCTCAGGTAATAGACCCATACCTCTCCTCCATCTCACTTCCCCCTTTGCTCCTCAGGTTGAATTTCTATCTTGTGCAAAACTCCTTTCTCAATTTTGAGTAACCTTAACTCTAAACTACGCTTTTGTTCCTATAAAATGGTTATTTGATTATTCTCATTTTATGAAGTAACGTTGAAAATACATTGTGATTCTAGGTGTTTTGTTTTGCACATCATGTGACTTGTTGAGGCTAAGTTAATAGAAATAGGTACCCTTTCTAAACTCTGGAATTTTTATGCTGGAAAGTCAACCTATAGAATGCTTCATTTCCCAAAATGATTTTACTAGAAAAATGTTTGTCCACATTAATTATTGAATAATGTGAGGTGGTTAAATGGGAAGCCCATAATATTATATCAACGAGGACTTCATTTTTGACATGCTTATATAGATGTTTTGGTCCATGGTTGTAAAGATTTTGACCACTAGTTATTTGATGTATGTAGCATATAATAAATCATGATCATAGATACAATCTGTTAGACTATACTTATGTTTACTTATGTTATTTATTTTTTTCTCATTGTAATCCCTCTATATATAGAGGCTCCTTAGTGTAATGAAAACTAATTTTTCGGTTCACGGTTCAACATGGTATCAGAGCATCGCGTGTTCCGCTAACCCTAATCGTCCGCAGCCCGCGAGGTCCCACAGCCCGCGCCTCTTCCCAGCCCCGTCGCTCGTTCGCCGTTGGCCGGTCGCCCGACCCCTCCGCAGCCCGCAGCGCACCGGTCGCCCGCCTCATCCGCAGCCCGCCACAGCCCGCGGCCTCCCCTTCCGCCGTTTTTTTCTCCCGCCCCTTCTCCTGCCTCTTCTGGCGCCGACCTTTATGCAGTGATTTTTTCAGCTTCCTCCGGCGCCTTCCATCCTTCATGATGGTTCTCTGTGGGTGGATTCTTCCTACTCTACCTTTCATCTCTTGATGCCATAATTCTTGGGTTGTTTCCTTCTCCGGATTTCTTCCCCCTTGCGGGATTTGTATTCTTGCGAGATGGGTTCTAGTGGCGCGACTTCTTCGGCTTATCCCTCTCTTTCTACCGAAGTTATTCCGCCTCCTGGTTCTGGTGGCCCTCCTCCGTCGGTTTTTTTCCGTGCAACCACCGACCATAATACTCCTCAGATCACTACTATCCGCCTTGATGACTGCAATTATTTCTCATGGTCTTGTTTGATCACTCTAGCGCTCAAAAGTCGGCATCTCTTTGGCTATGTCACGGGCCAAATGAAGGAACAAGATAGGGCTTCTCCCGACTGGCAGTAGTGGGAATCTAAGAATTCCTTGGTTATGTCTTGACTTACGAACTCGATGCAGGAGTCCATTGCCCGCAACTACCACTTTCTTGACAATGCTGCTGATATTTGGCGTCGTGCGGAGTTTACTTATTCCCACCGTGGCAGTGCCGCTTAGATCTTTCAGCTGCGCCGCAGAATCAGCTTACTTCGGCAGGGTGACCGTCCACCTTCCACGTACTACTTGGAGTTCACACAGCTTTATAAAGAGTATGATCATTTTGACCCTCTTGTCTTTGTCAATCCTATTGATGAGGCGATGGTTCGGACCAGGGATGACCGTAATCGCATCTTTGAATTCCTTCATGTCTTGCATCGTGACTTTGACCAGATCAGTGTTCAGATCCTGAGACGACCATCGATACCTTCTCTTCCTGAGGTCTACAGCATAGTACAGCAGGAGTTTGATCGTCGTCAAACCCTTCTCCCTGACCCTGTGCCGGAAGGATCTACTCTGGCCGCTACCACCCCCTCGCTTCTTGGTACTCGGCCATCCCAGGATCTCAAGCTGAAGAATTCTGATAAGGATCATCTTCTCTATGATTATTGTGCCAAGAATCGCCACACTCGGGATACCTGCTTCAGGTTTCATGGATTCCCCAACCCCCCCGGGGGGGTGGGTGGGTGGGGGGGGGGGGGTGTGCTCCACCTCGTGGAGGTCGTGGTTCTGGCCGCTTCTCAGGTCGTCATGCTGCTCCACCCCGTGCGGCCCATCTTACCGATGCTACTACAGATATCTCCCCTGGTTACTTTGGTGATGATGCTTTTGCCACCTCTTGTGGTTTTACTGCGGATGAAATGTTGGCTCTCCGACGCATGATGCAGGGAATGTCTACTGAGCCGTCTTCCTCAGCCTCGTCCTCCTATGCTCACACGGGACTGCCAGGTGCCCACTGTGCTGTTTCTCCGTCTTCCGCTCAATGGGTCATTGACTTTGGAGACACGAATCATATGTCCGGGTCCTCCATAGGTTTTGTTTCCTATACACCTCTTTCTAGGCGTGATAAGGTGAGCATTGTCGATGGTTCCCTTGTCTCTATTGCTGGCAAGGGTACCATCCCCTGCTCTTCTCTCACCTTGTCCTCTGTTCTTCATATTCTCACCTTTACTCGTAAGCTCCTTTCAATCAGTCATTTAACTAATTTCATGCATTGCTCTGTGACCTTCCTTCCCTCTTCTTGTGTTTTTCAGGACCTGACGACGGGGAAGGTGATTGGCTCTGGTAGCATGGCGGATGGACTCTACGTTCTTGACTCTGGCGTTGTTCCTCCTACCGTGGCACTTCATTCCAGCACTACCCACACTTTGTACTCCTGGCATTGTCGCCTAGGCCACCCATCTATCTCTGTTATGAAGTTATTATTTTCTGCTCTGTCTACTGTTGTTTTTGAGACTTTTGTGTGTGATGTCTGTAGTCTAAACAAACATCATCGTACTTCATTTACGAATGTTTTGTTGCCGGGTTCTATTATTTTTGTTGTTATTCATACTGATATCTGGGGTCTTTGCCGTGTTCTTTCAAGTTCTGGTTGTGACTGGTTTGTTACTTTTATTGATTGTTTCTCTCGTAATACATGGTTGTACTTGATACATCGCAAATGTGATGTCTTCTCTGTTTTTAGACATTTTCACAGCATGGTCTCTACCCAATTTCAATCCAAAATTAAAATTCTCCGCAACAACAATGGTCGCGAATACATGGATTCACAATTTGAGACCTATCTTGCAGATAACGGCATCCTCCACCAGACTACATGTGCTTATTCCCAGCATAAAATGGTGTTGCTGAGCGGAAAAATCGCCACCTTATGGAGGTTGCTCGCTGTCTCTTGTATACCATGCATCTCCCAAAATTCTATTGGGGAGATGCTGTTCTGACCGTTGCGTACCTCATCAATCGAATGCCCACGCGTGTCCTTGGGACCTCTACCCCCCTTGATACTCTCTGGGTGCCCCCTACACGGCTTCCTCCTAAGGTGTTTGGCTGTGTTTGCTTTGTTCACATACACCAACCGCGCCCCTCCAAACTGGACTCTCGTGCTCTCAAATGTGTCTTTATTGGTTACTCTCCTACACAGAAAGTGTACAAGTGTTTTCACCCGCCTACCAGGAAAGTTTTTGTCAGTATGGACGTCACATTCCGTGAATCTGAGTCCTACTACCCTCTCTCTGATTCCCCATCTTCGGGTGTTCCCTCAGTCTCCCTGCCCATGCCTCCACCTTATCTCTCACTTCAGGGGGAGACCCTCCCAGTGGAAGTGAGTCCTTCTATCCCAGTGGTGGTGAGCTCCTCCCCTATATCTACACCTTCCTCCATACCTTCACCCCCGACCTTGCAGGTACATAGTCGGCGTCTCACGATACCAAGCACACAAGTTCCCGCCATGCTACCAGAACAGTCAGTGGATCCTGACTCAGGGCCTTCCGATCTCCTTATAGCCCTTCAAAAAGGTATCTGGTCTTGTACTCGTCATCCTCTATCAAATTATGTATCTTATGCTTCTCTTTATGCCTCCTACAAGTCTTTTGTCTCTTCCCTTTCTACTGCCTCTATACTTGTTTCATGGCAACAGGCTATAGCAATTCCTATGTGGTGTGGGGCGATGGTTGAGGAAATGCAGGCTCTGGAGAAGAACCATACATGGGAGTTAGTTCCTCTTCCGTACGGAAAGAAACTTGTTGGGTGCAAATGGGTGTTCTCGGTGAAACAGAACCCACAAGGACTTGTTGAAAGGTGTAAGGTGAGGTTGGTTGCACGTGATTATACTCAAACCCATGGCGTCGACTATCAGGAAACGTTTGCCCCGGTGGCTAAAATGAATACTATCAGCGTCTTACATTCCGTTGCTGCTTGCAAACATTGGGACCTATTACAGCTGGATGTGAAGAATGTCTTCCTCCACGGTGACTTGGAGGAGGAGGTCTATATGTCTATCCCTCCGGGTCATACTCTGGTTGGTGCTGCAGGAAAAGTATGTCGACTGTTAAAGGCTCTATATGGGCTGAAGCAGTCCCCAAGAGCTTGGTTTAGCCGGTTCCACAAGGCTATGATGTCATTTGGATACTATCAGAGCAATGCTAACCACACTCTGTTCATCAAACGTAGACTTGGAAAAATTACTGTTCTCATTGTGTATGTTGACGATATTGTCATAACAGGTGATGATGTTGAAGAAATTCAAAATTTGAAACATAAGCTAGCAAGAGAGTTTGAGGTCACGGACCCGGGAAAACTCAGGTATTTATTGGGAATAGAGGTTGCCAGATCCAAGCAGGGGATCTTCATTTCGCAACAAAAGTACACTTTAAATCTTCTCGAAAAAATGGGAATGAGCGGATGCAGACCGTCTGACACTCCGATTGAAGAAAACCACCGATTGGGGCGTGATGATGGAGAGGACATTGAAGATATCTCTGGGTTCCAAAGATTGGTGGGGAGGTTGATATACCTGTCCCATACTCGCCCAGATATCTCCTATGCCGTGAGTTTTGTGAGTCAGTCATGCATGCTCCCAAGAGCCGACACATGGATGTTGCACACAGAATTCTAAGGTATCTCAAGTCTTCACCGGGAAGGGGTATCTTGTTGTTCCAAACACCGGTCTAAAGGTTGAAGTCTACACTGATGTTGATTGGGCATGGTCTGTGGACGATAGGCGGTCAACATCCGGATATTGTTCACTCGTTGGAGGCAACCTTGTTACTTGGAGGAGCAAGAAGCAACAAGTTGTGGCACGCTCCAGTGCTAAGGCCGAGTTCAGAGCTATGGCTCAGGGTGTCTGTGAAGGCTAATGGCTTCGGGCCTTGATATGTGATCTTGGTCTTGCGGAGGATGGACCCCATCATGCTGTATTGTGACAACAAGTCTGCCATCAGTATCGCACACAATCCCGTCCAACATGACCGAACGAAACATATCGAGGTGGATCGACACTTTATCAAGTAGAACATTGAAAAAAGGATTGTGTGTACTCCCTTTGTGCCCTCCAACAGGCAGCTCGCAGACATCCTCACCAAAGGATTGAGTGGGAACTTATTTGGCACGATTGTGGACAAGTTGGGCATGATCAACATCACTCGCCCAACTTGAGGGGGAGTGTTAGACTATACTTATGTTTACGTATGTTATTTAATTTTTTCTCCTTGTAATCCCTCTATATATAGAGGCTCCTTAGTGTAATGAAGACTAATTTTGGGGTTCACAGTTCAACACAATCCTCGTTGCATTCGTTGTATGACAAATTTCACAAATGGGTTGTCAAAAGAGAAAAAAATGAATGTCAGAAATTTCTATGAAAGAAGATATATATTGGCCATTTGATTTAATTCATGCTTATCTGAACTTAGGTTCTTAAATATAACAGGTGTATGCCCTTTCCTTTATAATAAACTATATCAATGGCCATGCTTTTGTAATACATTAACTTGTATGTCATCATGTTGATGTATGCAAACCCTGGTGAGTGTGTTTGTGTGTTTGTAATATTTGTAAGTTTGCTTTAGAATTCCCGCTCAATTTATCTGATCCATTTAAATAATACCAGGAGACTGGCATTTTCAGTTTTTGGCAAAACTACACATGTAATGAGCTATTTTCACCCCTGCAAACCAACTCAAAACTTATGCTATCTCAAGATAACTCATTTTTTGGTACGTCTTTCACTAACATGTTCATGTTTGTGGGAACTTGGCTCCGAATACTAAAATAAATTTAGGAGAATTCTTAAATGCACCGTCATTTGAAGTTGATTTTGAATTTCTTCGGTCCAAAACTAAGTGTTAAAATGAACAATAGTAGGACGTCTCAACTTAGATTGAGTATTAAATACATCAAAGAAATTGAGTCTTTTTTAGAATCGCATCCCACTGTAAATTCAAGAGGCCAAATCCAATGCCTGTGCCATTCTTCTTATAATCGATAATTTCTAGACGTAAGTTCAATTAAAGAACATTTTATACCATGAGACATATTTCTTGGATATGCTTTTTGGAATAGACACGGAGAGACTCATTAATCAGTAAATATTTGGGTTGTAGAATGTTGGAGAGAACCAAATCGATAATAATCTCATAAGAAAACTTGTCCCGTCTATCGACACACCAATAATACAGGAAATAAAAAAAGGAATAAAAAATACACATTGTAACACCCCCACAAGTTGGGTGTGAGATGTTGATCATACCCAATTTGATAACAATTTTTTCAAAAGTATTTCCACTTAGACCTTTCGTGAGAATATCAGCAAGTTGTCTATCTGAGGGGACAGAAGAAGTCCTTTTTCAATATTTTCCTTGATGAAATGACGATCCACTTCGATATGCTTAGTACGATCATGCTGGACAGGATTGTGTGTGATGATAATTGCTGCCTTGTTCTCACAATACAATTGAACGGACTAATCTCCAGAGAGTCTCAGGTCATTCAGCAACGATCGCAATCAGAGACCTTCACAAACACCATGAGCCATAGCCCAAAACTCGGCTTCAGCGCTTGATCTTGCCACGACATGTTGTTTTTTTACTTCTCCAGTTAACCAAATTTCCACCAACCACAGAACAATACCTTGAGGTAGATCGTCGATCATCAACACACCCGGCCCAATCAGGATTGGTGTACACATCAATGTTTAGAGTAGTACTGGGGGAAAATAAAACCCCACTCCCAGGTGAGGACTTGAGATATCTGAGAATTCTGTTGGCATCATCCGCATGACGAGTCTTCAGAGCGTGCATAAATTGGTTGATAACGTCAATAGCATAAATTGGCTGATAACGCCCATAGCATAAGCAATATCTTGACAGATATGAGCCAGGTAGATCAGTCTCCCTATGAGCCTCTAAAATTCAGGTATGTCTTCAACCTCCTCTCCATCGTCACGACCCATTCTGTGGTTCGCAGTAATAGGAGTATCCGCTCTGTAGCCAATCATTCCAGTCTTCTCAAGAAGGTCCAGAGTATACTTCATCTGAGAGATAAAGATCTCATGTTTGGACCTTGTCACTTCAATGCCCAAGAAATATTTGAGAGCACCCGGGTCCTTGACCTCAAACTCAAAAGCCAACTTTTATTTTAGAAGTTTGATTTCTTCCACATCATCGTCTGTGATAATGATGTCATCAACAAAAACAATGAGAGTTGTAAGTTTACCGGTCATATGCTTGATGAACAGAGTATGATCGGCATTGCCCTGGTGATACCCAAAAGACAACATGGCTTTGTGAAATCTCCTAAACCAAGCTTTTGGAGACTGTTTCAGTTCATATAGGGCTTTCTTTAACTTGCAGACATGTCTCGCTGAACTTTTAGGAGTAAGGCCTGGTGGGAGAGACATATAAACTTTCACATCCATATTTCCATGGAGAAGGACGTTTTTTACATCAAGTTGTCAAAGGTCTCACCCTTACAAACAACATTGGATATAAGGACCCTGATAGTTTTCATCTTTGCTACATGAGCAAACGTTTACTGATAGTCAATTCCAAGAGTTTGAGTGTACCCTTTTGCCACCAACCTTATTTTACACCTTCCAACTACACCCTGGGAATTTTGTTTGACCGTAAATACCCACTTGCATCCAACCGGTTTCTTCCCAGGGGAAAGAAGCACTAAATCTCATGTGTTGTTCATTTCAAGCGCAGTCATTTCCTCAAACATCATCTCTCTCCACACGGGAATCTTCAGGGCACTCTGCCAGGATTATGGTATGGATATGGACGCATGGGAATACACAAAGGTCTTGTGGGACGTGGAGGATGAGTCATAAGAAACATAATTAGAAATGGGGTGTTGAGTGCATGACTGAATACCTTTGCGGAGAGCAATTGAAAGCTCAGAAACCCTTGAGTCCAGGTCCAATGATTGTTCCGGTAGTAGGTAAAGTGTGTCGTTGGGCCTCTTTCTCCGCCGAGTGTACACCTGCAAAGTAGGAGAAGTAGGAGGAATCGAAGTATGGACAAGAATATCACTCACTTCCGACGGTAGAAACTCCCCCTGAAGTGAGGGATATGAAGGAGGAACAGGTAGAGGTACAGACGGTGACAAAAATGACGAAAAGGACAAAGAAGGTGAGTCACCCAGGGTCGGATAATAGGCCTCAGTTTCACGAAACGTGACATCAATGATAAAATAAACCCTCTTAGTAGGAGGATGAAAACATTTGTACCCCTTTTGAGTGGGAGAGTGACCAATAGAAACACACCGGAGAGCGCGAGGACCGAGCTTGGTGGGAGGAGGGTGATGGATGTGAACAAAGCAGACACAACCAAACACCTTAGGAGATATTTGAGAGGGAGGAACTTGTACGGTCCCGAGAGGAGTGTCATTCCCAATAATACGAGAGGGCATGCGATTAATAAAATACGCGACCGTAGGAACAACAGCGCCCCAGTAATACTTGGAAAGATGAATTGTGGCTAAGAAACAGCAAGCCACTTACAAAAGGTGACGGCTCTTACGCTTCGCAACCTCATTTTGAGCAGGAGAATAAGCACAAGTGGTTTGATGTATAATGTCATGATCAGCCAGATACGCAACAAGGTGTAAATCCAGATATTCACGATCACTATCACTTCGGAGGATTTGAATTTTAACATTAAACTGGGTGGAAATCATATTATAAAACGTTTTGAAGGTGGGTAAAACATCACTTTTTGACGCAGTAAATATAACCATGTGGTGCGAGAAAAACAGTCAATAAAAGTGACAAATCAAGCACATCCAGAAATAGAAGAGACAGGATAAGGTCCTCAAACATCAGAGTGAATCACCTTAGAAGGAACTGAACTTGACAATGAAACATGATTAAATGTTGTACGACAATATTTGTTGACGATACAGATAACACAAATAAAGGAAGTAAAAAATAACAGCAGGCATAGCAAGTAACAAAAGTTTCATAACAGAGATAAATGGGTGTCCTAAGCGACAATGCCAAGAATGGAGGTCAAATGTGATGGAGGAAAGGGCCAGAGAAGGTGCCACTGGGATGGAGTCGAGCACGTACAGACCATTGACCAGACTACCAGAGCCAATCATCATCCCTGTCTTCAGGCCTGAAATACACAAGAGAAAGGGTGAAAGGTTACGGAGCAATTCATGGAATTAGTCAAATGGCTAATAGATAACAAATTACGTGTGAAATTTGGAACATGCAAAACTGACAATAAGGTGAGAGAGGAACGGGAGATGGATCCCTTCCCAGCAATAGAGGAAAGTGAACCATCAACAATGCTCACCTTATCACGACCAGAGAGAGGAGAATAGGAGATCAAATCTGAGGCGGAGCCAGTCATGTGGTCGGTGGCTCCGGAGTCAATGATCTAATGAGTAGACGGGTGTGAAGCAGTAGAGTGAGCACCTGGGGTCCCAGTGTGGGTACACAAAGAAAATGCAGAAGACTCCGCAGAAAGACCTTGCATCATGCGGCGGAGAGCATGAACTTCATCAGCCGAGAAAGCACCAGGGAGGACAGCAGAATCTGCACCATGCAGAGCAGGAGAGGTATCCACAGCAGCATCAGTGAGATGGGACAAACGAGGAGGTTTGCGACTAGTGGAGCGGCTGAAGCCATGACCACCACGAGGAGAAGCACCACCTCTCGGTGGAGAAGCATAGAGTCGAAAGCATGTGTCGCTGGTATGACGAGCCTTCCCACAATAATCACAGAGGAGCTGGTCTTTATCATTATCCTTCATCTTAGAATCACGGGCTGGACGGACCCCCAGCAACGAAGGAGTAACAGCAGCCAGAGCAGAACTCTCAGGAGCAGTCGGAACGAAGAGACTGACGTCTGACGACGATCAAATTCTTATTGCACAATGCTATAAATCTCCGGAAGGGACGGTAACGACAAACGTCCCAAAATCTGAACACTAATTTGATCCATGTCCCGATGAATACCATGAAGAAACTCAAAGGTCCGGTTGTCCCGAGCACGGACTATAGCCTCATCAGCAGGGCTAACAAAGGTGAGGGAATCAAAATGATCATATTCCTAATACAGCTGAGTGAACTCCAAATAGTAAGCGGAAAAAAGGGTGATCGCCCTGGCGAAGTAAAGATATCTTTCGACTCAACTGGAAGATCTGGGAAGCATTACCCTTTCGAGCATAAGTAATCTCTGCACGTCATCAAATATCAACTGCCGTATCGAGAAATAAGTAGTGGCAAGCAAGGGACTTCTGCATCGAATTCGTTAGCCAAGACATGACTAAGGAATTTTCGGAATCCCAGTGAGGCCAATCAAGGGCAGTCTTCTCTGGTTCCTTAATTTTCTCAGTGACATAGCCGAAGAGGCGACGACTCTTAAGAGTAAGTGTGATAGAGCGTGACCAGGAGAGATAATTCGAGTCGTCCAATCGGATAGTAGTAATATGCGGAGCATTGTGATCATGAGTACTACACAAAGAACTTGCAGGAGGAGGAACCGGTGTGGAGGTAGAATCATTGAGCGAAGACATAGTAGCTCAAAAATAGAAATCTGGAGACTACACGTCACACAATGCAACAAGAAATGACTGATTACGCCAAGCAATGATCGAAGACGAAGGTGGGAGGAGGAATAGAAATCAACTCCATCTAATAACAGGGCAACAAACCCAAGGAGGCGACGTTGGAAAGGAGAACAGGACTCGCCACATATCCGGTGCCGGGAGAAGAAGGGCTACAAACCCTAGGAGGCCGGAAGAGAATCGGTGCTAGAAGATGGGCGGAGAGAACAAACGCTGGTGAGAAGCAGCGCGGGAAACTCTAGCAGAGAACGAACAAGAAAGAACGAACGCTGGAAGGCGGGAGACTGCTGAGAAGCGGCTGCTGGAAGGCTCGACGCTAGAAGGACGCAGAGAGATCGAACCGGAGAGGAGGGAGGCTCGTCGCTGGAAGGCTCGACACTGGAAGACTCGACGGAGGAGGCTTGGCGCTAGAAGGTGATGAGTAGCAAAATATACATATTTTTAGGATATATTTTTATTTTGATTTAATAAAAAAATGTAATTATATTATGTAAATATCTAAATAAATCGTTTCTTTTTTATTTTTAGTTCTAACTTAATCTGTTTTTATGCCCTATAGGTATTTTTGTAACTTTTGGCCAATTCGAGAAAATTTCTCAAGTCACGCCCGTGACCCAGGGCGTGTAACTTTAAAACCAGCAATTCCAACATTTCGGCAGATTTCAGCCAGCAAGCGAAGTCACGCCCGGGTTACACTCCCGTGGTCCACCGGGCACGCCCGTGACATCACTCGTGACAAAGCAATGAACCCGCTGTCACGTCATGCCGAAGTCTTGAAGCCAGCAAACTCGAGTCACGCACTGCAACACGCTCGTGTGGCAGCTCTCATGTTCGTGACCTCAGCCGTGACCAAGCAGAAGTCCAGCTGTCACGCCCTGAAGAAGCCAATCTGCCACACCTTGGAGCCACGCCCAAATGACACGCCCGTGGCGCTCAAGTCATGCCTGTGTACTTGTTCAATCCAATCCAGAAGCCTTTGAAAATTCTATCCAGAGATGACATGTCAACAACGCGCCCAGGCGACACGCCCTATGAGGGCGTGTAAGGGGAGTGTGTACCTCAAAAATTTCGTTTATAAAAGGAGGGCCAAGAGAGAGGTTTAAAGAAAACTGGTAGAGTTCCACATAGCTGTATATAGTAGTAAGGAGCAGTTTCTGAGTGATATTTTCTTAACCCTAGTGTGTAACACTTATATAAGTAATAAATTTTCAGCTTTCAGTAATTTTTCAACTCTTATTATTTTTTAACTTAATTTTCATTTCTGTTGAGACATGGTGTGTATGTATTTCCTTTCTTTTTTTTCGTAATTCTTTTACTACCACCCGCATCTCGAATAAGAGACTAAGAACATTTTAGTGTTTGATTAAGATGGTTGGGACATATATTATTTTTGTACTTTTATATGTCTTTCAATTTTCTACTACCACATCCATCTTAAATGAGAAGCTAAGAACTTTTTAATACTCGATTGATATGAGCTTTGGGAAGGATATTAATTCTGCACTTTAAAACTCTATTTTCATTAATAAAAACTTAAGATTTACCACGATTTGATCTCTCGCAAGTAAAGAGAAACTACGGCTCACTCTCGAAAGAGATGAATGTAAGCCTCCCGGGTTGAACCTTCGAAAATCAGTAGGAGGTCAATAGCGGGGTTCACTACGTAAAGCGTTCATTAAAGGTATTATTGATTAGATACGAAAGTTCAGTCAAAGTACATAATCACAGGTGGATGTATCATCGATAGAGGTGCACTCATATTTAGGGAACCTACACAGTCAAAGATTTTAATAATATACAAATAAAGTTTTTTATTTTAAAAAAAAATTAGTTTCCAAAGTAAATCAAAAATGGAGGGCTCTCTAGCTCATCTATTTTTAAAACCCCAACATAATACTTTTATTTTTACTTTTAAAAAAATCACCTACTCATTTAAATAAAATAATAGTTTCATTCTTTAAAGTAAAGTACTTGACACAGATCCGTGAAAAAATATGACCTTTTATATTTTAAAATGCTATATTATTACTCGATAGTTACGCTTACCTTAATCGAAGTATATAAGTAAAAGAGATTGAACACAGAACGCCTAATTTATAAATCCAATTTAGTTTACAATTTAAACTATCTCACATTTTACTTATCAAGTTTTTGGCGTCGTTGCCGGGAATCATTTTGTGTTGATTTTTGAAACAAAAAGGAATACTATTACATATATTTTAGTGATTATTAAAAACTACTATTTTTATAAAAATAAACAAACCACAAATTCTCTGTTCATTACAAAACCATTGTTTTTATAAAAACTATATTTTTGTTTATAACACTTTTATTTTTGTCTTTTTATTTTCCAAAAAAAAAAACTATACCAAAAAAAATAAAAAACTAAAAAACAAAAACAAAAAAAAGAAAGATTTCTTATATAATAGTTTTTAGTGCATGACCAAACGAAACTCTCATATTGATCCTAATCTTGATTTTGATCCTGAAATCGACGCACCTATCACAGGCGCCTTCGATATCGTGACCAAGACCAAGTATTAAATCTGGAAGAGTCTATCGGAACCACATACGTTGAAGCTATGACAGAACAAATTCCAGTCGCGGTCCCGCAAACGACTATGTCTTATTATGCGCGACCGAACTTGGACGACAACAGGTCAAGTATCGTTCGTCCCATAGTTACTAATAATAATTTTGAAATCAAACCTAGCATAATCCAAATAATTCAAAACTCAATACAATTCGATGGATTGCGTGATAAAGATCGTAATACTCATCTGTCAAATTTCTTAGAAATATGTGATACATTTAAAATAAATGGCGTCACTGGTGATGTCATTTGTTTGCACTTAATTACTTTCTCATTACGGACGAAAGCCAAGCAATGGTTAGGTTCTCTATCTAGAGGATCCATTACTACCTAGGCTGATGTGACCAAAAAGGTTTTAACTAAGTATTTTCTGCCTGCTAAAAGCGCTAAATTACGTGCAAATATCTTTTCGTTTGTTCAAGGCGAGTTTGAGTCTCTCTATGAGACTTGAGAACGCTTTAAAGAATTTTTGCGCAGCTGTCCATATCACGCACTGTCGGATTGGCTCCAAGTGCAGACATTTTATAATGGTTTGAATTTCCAAACCAAACAAATGATTGATGTTGCCGTCGGGGGAACGCTAAATAATAAAACCTCCGAGGCCGCTCAAGCCTTGTTTGAGGAAATGACCATGAATGTCTACCAATGGAACGTGTCTAGGTCACGCCCTAATAAACCCGCTAGGCTTTACGAGCTCGACTCTTCTTCTAATTTAGCACTGTAAGTAGAATATCTAACTAGGAAAGTAGCGGAGATGTCGACTTCCTCCGCCAACCCTACTTAGAATTCAACAAATAACATAATAGAAGAACAAGTTGATTATATGGGGAATCCATATTAACTTACCTCTTACAACCCAAATATTAATAATAATACATACAATTCAGGGTTTATGAACAATCCAAATTTATCGTGGAGCAACCTCAATAATGCTCAGCGCCTGCCTAATGCAAGTCCAATTGGATTTGCACCACCACCATCACAATCACAACCACTATGACCCGCCCCGATAGAAGACATCTTCACAAAATATGTCGTCAAAAATGAGTCCAATATCCGGAATCTGACCGGATCAATTAAAAATCTAGAAACTCAAATTGTATAGATTTCAAAAATGTTATCGAAGCGCCAACCTGGAGCTTTACCAGGAAACACGGTAAACAAAACGCTTATGGGAGGTACCTCATATTGATTTGTTGTTTATATTATTTTGTATATACAGGTTTTGCTTACGGCCTCCCCGACCTACAATCAGAAAAGCCTCTTTATTTTCACTTCTGTATATGTTATCTTTTTCTTCATACTTATGCACAACATAAGTATGGGGGTATATTGCTTTTCTAAAAAACATATTTATACGTATAACTATTTTTCAAAATCTTCTTTCTAAAAACCGCATTTATACGTATAAATATTTTTGCAAAATTTTCTTTAAATATATATATATATATATATATATATATATATATATATATATAATACACCTGAGTATATATTTTGCTCAATCACTCATCCGAAAACAAATTTTGAAACCCCTACATTGTTTCTCTTCGCCAAAAACCATAAAAAAATGATGATGAGTTGATCTTTATATGCAGTTATCTAGTTTTTCAATTTGCTAATTGTTTATTTATCATAAATAGATAGATTTAAATATCCGGGGTTAAGTTTTAAAAAATATCTTGTGTATTTAATTGAAAAGTTAGAAGATTTGATTTTGAGCACTACTTCTGGTTTACGATAAATAGAGACATGTGTATTATGTTAGCTAAACATCTGTAAACTGTAATTATTTTAACTTCATTATTTTTGAAATATAAGAATTTTCAAGCTATTACAGTTGCTCTCAAAATCTTTTATCAAATTTATCTTTGAATCCCCCGATCTACTTTTTGCTTGGCATGTTTTCTTATGCAGACAAGCATCTAGGAATATATGCTCTTAGATCTTATGTCAATAGGAATAAGATTTCGTTACGTAAACATAGACATCCAATAATTATTAGAAGACTATATGAAATGGAGTATGTGCTCCTAAACATATACATTGATTTAAAATAAAATTTAATTCTGCTATGTTTTTTTGTCTAGGAAAATATTTTCCTAAGCAGTTATAAGAAAGCAAGAATAAGGTGAGAGGATAAAATTCATCATCTCATATATCAAAACCTAGTGTATATGCAAACGCCAAGTTTGTACCCCATAAAAACACTACAAATTGATTTAATTTTGCTTAAAATTTTGAGAGAGCATATTTAATAGGTTGTTTGTTTTCCATCATATCTCTTTCAAAGTACGGTTTTTATAATTCCAATCTAACTTGTTACTAATGATTGCAATGATGTTTGCTATTTGATTTTCTCAAGAAGTCTTATGGCTACGAACATTTATTTTTGGCTAAATCATTTGCATAATGTAGGACTTAACTCTTATTACTCCGGATTTTTATGTCTATCTTCCCTCGATTTAATAAATTGATAGTTAAATTAGAAATTTTATAACTGTTCGTATAGTCGACTTATACTTTTGCTCTGAAATAGCAAAACTTTTGTATAGTGGTATTTGATGGCTAGCAAAATATACATATTTTTATGTTATATTTTTGTTTTGATTTTAAAAAAATATAATTATATTATGTAAATACCTAAATAAATCATTTTTTTTTATTTTTGTTCTAACTTAATCTGTTTTTATGCCCTATAGGTATTTCTACAACTTTTGGCCAATTATGAAAAATTACGTAAGTCACACCCGTGACCTAGGGCGTGTCACTTTAAAACCAGCAATTCTAACATTTCGGCAAATTTCGGCCAGCGAGCGCAATCACGCCCGGGTTACACGCACGTGGTCCAGCTGGCACGCCCGTGACATCACCCATGACCAAGCAATAAACCAGCTGTCGCGCCATGCCGAAGTCTTGAAGCTAGCAAACTCGAGTCATGCCCTGCAACACTCCCGTGTGCCAGCTATCACACCCGTGACCTCAGCCGTGACCAAGCAGAAGTCCAATTGTCACGCCCCGAAGAAGCTAATCTGCCACGCATTGGAGATACGCCCAGAAGACACGCGTGTGACCCTCAAGTCACGCTCGTGTACTTGTTCAATCCAATCCAGAAGCCTTCAAAAATTCTATCCAGAGATGTCACGTCAACAACACGCCTAGGCGACACGCCCTAGGAGGGCGTGTAAGGAGGGCGTGTACCTCAAAAATTCCGGCTATAAAAGGAGCACCAAGGCAGAGGTTTAAAAAGAACTGGTAGAGTTGCATATAGCTGTACATAGTAGTTAGGATTAGTTTCTGAGTGATTTTCCTAACTCTAGTTTGGGTTTTCTAGTGAGTAACATTTTTTTAAGTAATAAAATTTCAACTTTCAGTAAATTTTCAACACTTATTGTTTTTTAACTTAGTTTTCATTTCTGTTGAGACAAGGTGTGTGCGTATTTCCTTTCTTTTTTTCGTAAGTCTTTTACGACCATCCTCATCCCAAATGAGAGACTGAACTTTTTAGCGCTTGATTAAGATGGTTGGGACTGATATTATTTCTGCACTTTTATATGTCTTTTAATTTTCTACTACCGCCCTCATCCAAAATGAGAAGCTAAGAACTTTTTAGCACTCGATTGAGATAAGCATTGAGAAGGATATTAATTCTACACTTTAAAACCTTATTTTCTTTAATAAAAACTTAAGATTTACCACGATCTGATCTCTCGTAGGTAAAAAGAAACTACGGCTCACTCTCGAAAGAGATGAACGCAAGCCTCCCGAGTTGAGCCTTCGAAAATCGATAGGAGGTCAATAGCAGGTTTCACCATGTAAAACGTGCATAAAAAATATTTTTGATTATATACGAAAGTTCAGTCAAATTAAATAATCACAGGTGAATCCGTAGATGTATCCTCGATAGAAGTGCACTCATATTTAGGGAATCTCCACAGTCAAAGATTTTAATTAATAAACAAATAGCGTTTTTCTATTTTAAAAAAATTAGTTTCCAAAGTAAATCAAAAATCGAGGGTTCTCTACCTCATCTATTTTCAAAAACCCTACGTTTTACTTTTATTTTTACTTTGAAAAAATCATCAACTTCTTTAGATAAAATAATAGTTTCATTCCTTAAAGTATAGTACTCGACATAGATCCGTGGAAAAATATAACTTTGATATTTTAAAATATTATAATATTTCTCGATAGGTACGCTTGCCTTAATCGAAGTATATAAGTAAAAAGAGTTAAAACACACATAACGCCTAATTTATAAATCCAACTTAGTTTTCAATTTAAACTATTTCACATTTTACTTATCAGAAGGCTCGATGCGGAGAGGCGGGAGGCGGAGGAACGAACTCAGGAGAGGAGCGGCTAGGTCACCAGGATTCTCTCTGATACCATGTTGTAGAGAACCAAATCGATAATAATCTCATAAGAGAACTTGACCTCTCTATATATGGAGGCACACACTCTAATAATACATGAAATAAAAAAGGAATAAAAAAATACACCTTGTAACATAGAAGACAAGGAAAAACATTTGAAACACTAAAATATTAAGAACACAGAAAATATGAAAGACTTAATATGTGATATAATTGGAGATTTAAATGTGCAAGATCAATTAATCAAGTGGACAATGAAAATGTTCAAATGAATGAACCACAAAACTACGAGTCAAGCACCTCCAACAACATTGAATTTAAGAAATTTCTTGGAGAGTGTTGATCAATTGTAGCGTGCATGCACAAAGTACTCAAATATTTCATTTGCTATGCATTTGTAACAATTAAAGTATTTGAACGACTACATATTTTGAAATGTAATTGGATTTACTGAAAAATGATTTCCAGAGAATTTGATAGTGCTTAAAATGTACAAGGTTAAAAAATTGAAGAAGCGGTTTGACTTGGATTACCAAAAAATTGATGCAAGCCCAAATGATTGTCCGAGATATGGTAATTAGTAATGTTTTCATCATTTGTTCATCTAGAATAAAAAATTATTAATTCTAAAAAAATTATAATTCTTGCAATGTGTAAGGTCAACAGTAAATGAAGACGTAAACATTATTGCTGAAGGTCCAAACATTTTTCATAAGAGTATAAAGGATACACAATCAATGGAAATAAGTTTCATAATTTTTTGCGTAACGAGAATAAGAAACTCAAAATTACATTGTTATAAAAACAAATACAGGAGAATTCTACTATAGAATATGGCGTAATATTTATGAAATTAATTATGGCAGAACTTTTCTGTCGCCATGTATAAGAATGAATGGGGTAACACTGCTATGTATGGAATGAAGAAAGATGATTTTGGACATGCACTGAATTTTATAGCCGCATAAAATGCAGTAAAGAAATATTTCACGATCCTTTTGTTCTTCTTCTGAAGTGGAGCAATTTTGTTTATATACAGGATTGTTAAAGCACAAGACGATGGAGTCATTGTGGTTGATAAGGACGGGAGGTCACCCTTGGTGCAACCACCCTATGTTTCTGACCCACTAAAGTCCGAGCGGACACCTTGGTGTAGTCGCCCGATGTTGCTGACCTATTAAAGTCTAGGAGGACAAGTTTGTATAACTGTCCGGTGTTGTTGATCCATTGAAGTCCGACCAGACACCCATGGTGTAACTGCCAGGTTTGGTTGTACAATGTAGTCTTGGCAGTCACCCTTGGTATAACCACTAGTGTTGTGTTAATAGCATATGTCTGGGCGGTTACCTGTATTGAAACATCTGGTATGATTATGTTGTATTTAGTCCCACATCGTCAACCGTACACTGTCATTTTATATGTTTTATATAAAGACTAAAGAAGGGTGCACCGGTGTAAGATTCATTTTTTTGCAAATAAAATTTCTGTTGTTTTTAAATTCTGACATGATATCAGGAGGTATAAGTTCTAATGGACTTCTTCTAACCACTAAAGCCCCTCAGCGCAGATAGCTTCTCTGAGGTCGTCCACCCTCAGTTGTGTGTTGAGATTGCCTTCGGGCCTCCACTGAGGTCGCCTTTAGCAGCAGTAGAATTTGATTTTGTACCTACCTACCCCTTCTGCTCCATCTGCTATGTGTGGAGTCCCTTTCCTGTGCATACTCATGCTCTGTTTGGTTCGGGTGAACTCCAGTTTGGTGACTGCCCAGGCCTCTTGGGACTCCAGCTTTGTGACTGTCCACACCCTCCTACCCTTCATACCTGGAACGGATTCCAAACTGTAACAGCCTGATCTTTTTGCTGCTAATACATAACAGACGTCCCTTATGGCTGCTCGGCTGATCACTCCATCACCTACCACTACTGTTGATCCCACAATCTAGCCCGGGGCCTTAGGCAATCTTAGGATGACATCTAAGTTGACCGAGCCAAACTATCCTGATTGGAGTCTCTTTTACCTTTCTTTGAGTTTACAACTCAAACGTCATCACCTCAATGACAGTCCGTCGGATCTCAACACCCTTTCTTATGCTAATTGGGATGTTAATGATGCTCTTATTCGCACCTGGCTTGCGACTAGTCTCTCTGACAAATGTTTGCCTATCATTCGTCATGAGGACACTGTGAAGCGACCTGAGATCATCTTGTGGCTCTTTACACCAAGGGTGCTAAGACATCTCATATGTACATATTTTACTCTGATGTTTTTGCTCTTGCCACTCTTCCTCTAACCGCTACATATCAGGAGTTTCAGGTTCTTGGAGCAGAGATTCTCCAATATCAGCCCTTCTCTGCCGATCTTACCAATCAACACAGATATTTTCAAGAGCTCCTAGTCGTTTGCAATCGACTTATTCTACCGAACTCCTACGATATGATTCGTCAACAGATTAGAGACGAAGTTGACTCTCCTATGTTGGATGCTACTGCGTCCAGCATCTCTGCAAATACTGCTCCAATCCATCGACCTCTGCTTGTTACTCTTCCCTGTAACATCCCGATTTTTTCAGATCTTGAGCTTATGGAATCTACCGCGCTGCGATAAGTAGCTATCGTCCGACGATAGCCTCGTTTCGTCGAATCCTGGTGTTGAGAGCGCTGAGTAGCTAGGCGTTAAGAGTGTTGAGTGTTACCGTGCGGCGGTAGGATATTACCGCGCGGCGGTAGCTCGTGAAGCGTTGAGAGCGTTGAGTACTAGCGCATCGTTAGTTAGCTACCGCTCGGCGGTAGCTTGGCGTTGAGTGCGTTGAGAGGCAACCGTTGAGTTGAGGCGTTGAGTGATAGGCGTTGAGTGAGCTAAAGCGCAGCGTTATTCTTACCGCCGGAGATAGCGCGACATTATTTTTGGCCGAGCGCTCGGGAAGCTACCGCGGCGCGGTATGTAGTTACCGCCAGGCGATAGCACACGAGAGAAGTTCCGTCGTTTGGCTTTTTAGCCGGCCGATTTCTCTTAGGAATCGATCCTATGGCCCGGGACCCTCCGTCCAAAGGGCATAAAAAGGGCTGAAACATTCTAAACCCTCGGTTCATTTCATTTTGAGAAAGAGTTAGGGTTTGGGAGAGAGTTTGGAGGAGGATGAAGAAGGCCTTTCTCCGCCATTGACGAAGCTTCGGGACTCCGATCATAGATCCGAGGCCAGATCCGTGGAGAGTACTTGAAGGCACATATTTTCATCCGTGCAAATCAAGCTTTCCATGGCTAGGAAGAGAAGTCGTAAGGTAACGACACTTCTCCTCTCGATCTTTAGCATACGTGCATGGCATCCATTTTTATTTTGGTTTTCTTTCAAGTTTTAGGCATCGGATCTCTCAAATGAGAGGGGTTCGGGTTGGCATGGTTCAAGAGGAGCCACCGGGTCGATTGTGTCCGTCCCCGACATGATATTGCACTAAAATCCGCTCTGCTGCTGGATTAGGCACTGTGGGTGAAGCCGTGGTCGCGACCGTAAGTCAGACTCGGTGATGTTCCATAACGAGCCTTCAGGATTTTGCTAGAAATCCGTTTGAGCTAAGATGTCGTTTGTGATGTGGTTACCCCCCTAATTTTCGTGTGAGTACAAATGGTGGATTAGGGCAGGAAAGGTTATTGATTGTGATATGCTATGGCGCGGCTTTGTCTCTGTGGTCGGCTGGCTAGCCCATGACGTGCAAGTCATGTGTGGAGAGTGTCTCGGCGAGACAAGACTCCTTCTGTGAAACTGACGAGAACGCCAAGCTTTGGACAAGCCCGGGCGATGAAGCCCATGAGCGGGTGAGGTCAAGCAAGGGTTTTGAACATCAGTTTGTTGCTAGTGAGACGAAATCCTAACATGAGAAGTCAGAGCTTGCAGGCAAGCCCGGGTTTTGAGACCCACGAGCGGGTGGGTCCTTGGCAAGAGTTCTGTGTGGCAGCTTGTATGACGTTAGGGGAAAATGAAAGTACCCATGTGTTTGCAGCTTGAACGGCGAAGGGGAAATTGGAAGTACCCGGTTGTTGATGTGTGATGATCTGTTAGATTCATACGTTATGCGGTGCCTTGGGTGAAGCACAGGTTTGCATACATGCTGCATTGTAGGCCTCTTTTATTATATGCTCAAGATAGAAACATGTATGTTGTATGAGACATTGAAACCTATTTTGCTACTTTCTAAGTTCATGTATATCTGCATACGAAGTGCTGACCTGCAGGGTGATGGAGTGTCACGGGGTCCGCTAGGGACGGCCGGGAGGATAAGTGTTGGTTACACAGTTGAGGTAATCCTTTGCCGACCCACGTTACTACAAACTTTTACAGGGCAAGGATCGCAAGCGGGAGCAAGCACTCCGATCAAAAAGACCTAAGCCTCATTAAGTGATCTCTTTATTTAGTAGCTCTGCGTTGTCGAATGTTATGCTTAGTGCACTACGATTCTGACTTGTATGCTGAGGTAACCTAGAAGTGCTAATGCACATTGACATGTTGATGTTATTGTTTCAGTTTTTGGACTCATGGATGCTGTAGGACCTTAAGGCCGTTTGATACTCTTGTGATAGTGGATATCTTCCTGTGTGGTTGTGCGTTTCTGCTGTTTATAGTCTGAGTTTTGAGTTAGGTAATTTATATCAACTTATAATGCTTAATTTGTGTAGTCTGTATATTGTGGGACCCCGACCAGACCCATATTATACGGTTTTACAGGGCAAGTGTCACAATTTGGTATTAGAGGGGGGTTAGTGTACAAGATAAGGTTTAGTGGTCGATTTGTCATAATCGGATCGCGTTAATAAGTTATCCACATAGGAGTATCGCGGGACCATGAGTGTCCTTGTGTCTAAGTTTTTGCGAGAGAAGTTGACTCTTGTTTTACCTTTCTTTTGCTAAGGGTGCAAGCGACGAGGAGGGGACGTTGAGGCCGCAAGAGGAGCCTTCGGCGAGCAGTGCTACTGCTCCACGTCCGATGGACATGGGTGTAACCCCAGTCGACTTCTATCGTATGTTAGCAAAGGCAATGATAGCATCCCAAGCCGCAGCGACAGCGCAAGTTGTGACCCTTGTTGCACATGTAGCGACTCCTGTTACCCCGGATGCGGCACTAGTCGTACCGGGTGGAGGAGCCAGGCCAACAAAGTTATTGGTTGAGAGAGTGGTCATCGGGTAGGGAGACCGACAGATGAAGTATTTTCTTAGTTTTCATCCTCCAACATTCAAAGCAGTCGGCACGCCGACCAATACGGAGGACTGGTGGGCGAGGATTCAAAAACTGTTGAGGGCGGCAGAGACGCCAAAGGAGAAGCAGTCTGAGTTTGCGACCTTCATGTTAGAAGGTGATGCTAAGTTGTGGGGGTTGAGTCATAGCGGCCGCCAGTTTCCTGGACGCACCCCGTCCATAGAAGAAATCGTGAATGCCTTCTTGAAAAGGTATATCCCTTCGTCGACAAGGTTAGCCCTTCAGAGACAGTTTTTGCACTTGATGCAACGAGACAAGACTAAAGATGAGTATGTTCAGGAGTTTACTCGATTGGGTCGTTATGCTGGAACGACCATGTCCGCCGATGAAGAGAGGGACAATCTCATCTACCATGGGTTGAGAGATAATCTGAGACAACCCCTCATAGCTATGAAAAATGTGGGCTTCAACGAGTTGATTGAGGCGGTCAGGACATTGGAAAGTGACATAAAACGAACCCAGCGTCGTAGGATATTTACAGTAAAACAGGTAGACAGAAAGTCTTCTCAATTGCAAGGGAAGTTGGAAGGGAGTAAGTGGAAAAAGAAGCCCCATCCCTTCAAGTCATGGGAGAAGAGCAGTACGACGTCTGGGGGTTCTCGCTTCAAGGGACCACCCGCGTGCGACAAGTGTGGCAAGCCATGCCACATAGCTCGTTTTTGCACTGAAGGTGGCGCTGACCAGGAGACAAGGCAGGAGCAGTCAGTGCGGTCCGATCCCAGCGCCGCAAAGAAAGGGAAGATGGCGGAATCGAGCGTTTCACGTTTCCAACCCGTACAGCCAAGGGCGTACAATCTTGGGCAGCAGGAAGCGATTCGACAACCCGATGTGGTGACAGATATGAGGAAAGTTTAAGTTTATTTATTTGTTTTAGACTTTCGAGACTTTTATGCGTGTCGCCTGTGTTTTAGGCTTCGTACTAGTTTCCGGATACCCCGCTAGGGTATTGTTCGACACGGGAGCGTCGCACTCCTTTCTTGCGGAAAGCTTTATCTGAAGAATTGGAGTCGAATCCTTTTCAACGGACGCAGAACTTAGGGTGTGCATGCCCAATGGGTCTTTCATGACTACCGGGGCAATAGGGAGCATTGATTGGAGTTTAAACGGAGTTGACTTCATATTGGTAGCAACGGTTCTACCATTAGCCGACTTCGATGTGATCTTGGGGATGGACTAGCTGGCAGAGCAGCGCGCCAGTATTGACAGCATATCTAAGGTGGTGACCCTGAGATGCGAAGGAAATGAAGAAGTCAAATTTGAGGTCCATAGTGGAGTGGTCTGTTCCCTGATTTCGGCTATGTAGTTGGTGCGTGCAGCTAAATATGGAGGAGCAGCTTTAGTAGCATTGTTGGAAGTTCAACTTTCCAAGCTATCACTTTGAGAAGTACCGGTAGTGGCAGAATTCGAGGATGTGTTTCCTGAGGAGCTTCCAAGAGCACCTCCTCGACGGGAGATCGATTTCTCGACTGAGTTAGTACCATAATCCAGGTAGGTGTCACGTCCTCCTTTTAGGATGACACCAAAGGAGTTGACGGAGCTCAAGGTGCAATTGCAGAAATTGTTGGAACAGGGGCACATTAGACCCAGCTCTTCGTCATGGAGCGCGCCAGCGCTGTTCGTGAAAAAGAAAGATGGTAGTATGCGGCTGTGCATAGACTACCGGGAGTTGAATAAACTGACCGTCAAGAATAAGTACCCGATTTCATGGATAGATGAACTGTTCGACCAGTTGATACGGTCGGTGGTGTACTTTAAGTTGGACGTGAAGTCAGGGTACTACCAGTTGTGGATTCAAGACGAGGACATACCCAAAACAGCGTGTCACTTCGACTTCTCGGTGATGTCGTTCGGGTTGACGAACGCGTCATCGGTATTCATGGATTTGATGAACCGAGAGTTTCGGTATTTAGACTCATTTGTGGTGTTTTCATCGACGATATTTGGTATACTCCAAATCGGAGGCGAAGCATGAGAATCATTTGAGAGTAGTCTTGCAGACTTTGAGAGAGAACCAGCTTTATGCAAAGTTCTCGAAGTGCAAGTTCTGGTTAGGGAAAGTGGCATTTTTGGGTCATGTGATAAGTGATGATGGGGTGGCGATGGATCCAGCGAAAGTTGAGGCCATCAGGGATTGGCCAATTCTAAGCACCGTGGCGGATGTCAGGAGTTTTTTTGGACTAGCCGGGTACTATAGAAGATTTGTGGAAAACTTTTTGCGGGTAGCTCTGCCCCTCACTACTCTGACTCGTAAGGACCAGAAATTTGTGTGGACTGAGAAATATAATCAAGCGTTTGACACCTTGAAGGAAAGGCTGATAACAGATCCAATCCTAAGTCTTGCTAAAGGGATTGAAGGATTTCAGATTTTCAGTGACGCATCAGGTTGCGGTTTGGGTTGCGTGTTAGTGCAGCATGGGAAAGTGATAGTCTTTGGGTCTAGACAGTTGAAACCTCGTGAAAAGAATTACCCCCTTCATGACTTGGAGTTGACGGCGGTAATTTTTGCGTTGAAGTTGTGGCGACACTATGTGTACGGTGCAAAGGTAGAGATCTTCACGGAGCACAAAAGCCTGAAGTATCTTCTAGATCAAAAAGACTTGAACATGCGGCAACGCACGTGGTTCGAGTTCCTTGGAGACTACGATGTTGTGATTCAGCGTACGCCGTGCAAGGCCAGCGTGGTGGTCGATGCCTTGAGTAGAAAGTATTTAGGACAAGGGAATTGGATTGAAGGTCATGATGAGTGGTTGGTGCGGGACTGTGAGTCCTTTGGCATTGAGTGTGTAGCCAGAGGGGAGTCTAGCACGGCTCGATTGAACTGCATAGAGTTGCAGAACGACTTGTCCGACCGTATTCAGGAAGCGACCAGTGTGGATGTGGAGTTCCAGCCATTTATGGTGTAAGCTCAAAAAGGTGACGATAGTACATGAGAGATGATTGATGGAATCTTAAGGAGAGATGGAAGGGTATGTGTACCGCAGTTCGGCAAGCTTCGCGAGGAGTTGATGTTTGAGGCTCATTTCACAAAGTACTCCATTCACCCGGGCAATACGAAAATGTACTTGGATATGACGAAATCCTTTTGGTGGGCTGTTTTGAAGCGCGATGTAGCTTTATATGTGAGTCGGTGTCAAACTTGTGTCTTAGTGAATACTGAGTGTCAAAAGTCGGGCGGGTTCCTGAAGCCTCTTCTTATCCCCGAGTGAAAATTTGATGACATCTCTATGAACTTTGTGCATGTTTTACCTCGGTCGCAGTAGGGAAATGATGCGATTTGGGTGATCGTGCATCGCTTCACCAAAGTGCCTCACTTCATCACGAATCGGAAGGAGGGCGGCGTGGAGAAATTGGTAGGACTGTACATTCGCAATATTGTGCGGTTGCACGGAATTCTCATGAGTATTGTTAGTGATCGTGATGGACGGTTCACGTCCAAGGACTGGAGATTGATACAGAAAAGTCTAGGCACAAAGCTCAAATTCAGTACGACATTCCATCCTCAAACCGATGGTCAAACCGAAATAACGAACCGTACTATGGAGGATATGCTGAGGATGTGTACCCTTGATTTTCGCAAGAGGTGGAAGATCACCTTTTCATGGTGGAATTTACCTACAATAACAGTTTTCAGGCGAGTATCAAGATGGCGTCATACGAGACTTTGTATGGAAGGTGGTGTCGAACACCGATGTCATGGATAGAGGCGGGAGACACCAAACTTTTGGGAAAAGATGTGGTGGTTGATGTTTGTGAGTTGGTGCGAACAATTCAAGAGCGCATGAAGGTTGCTCAGGATGGGCAAGCGAAGTATTTCAATGTGCGTCATAGGAACGTGGAGTTCGCGGTAGGTGACTGGGTATACCTAAAGATTAAGCCATTCAAAGGCGTTTCGCGGATTCGCCAACTCAAGAAGTTAAGTTCGAGGTTTTTGGGTCCGTTCGAGGTCGTGGAACGTATTGGAGATGTAGCCTACCAGTTGGCGTTGTCCCCAGATCTGAGTGGATTACACGATGTCTTTCATGTCTCAGTTCTAAGGAAAGCCTTGGTGGAGACAAGTGTTGTGGTTGAGTCAACGGCGGTCCTGGTAGAAGAGGACTTGAGGACGAAAGCTCGTCCGGTTGGCATAGAGGATTCAGAAGTTCGGCAGTTGCGGAACAAAGAGGTCATACTCTTAAAGGTGCGGTGGAATAACTGCGGCGAGACGAGTTCTCTTGAAAGCGTGAACAAGCAATGCGGGAGGACTTCCCAGAACTTTTTGCCTCAGGTATGCTTTTGTTTGAGTACATACTTAATTTCGAGGATGAAATTCTTCTAAGGGGGGAGAAGTTGTAGCTGTTGGATTTTTGGGGATGGCACAACACTTGTGCACGCAGTGGAAAACGAACAAGAAAAACTCAAACGAGTTCGGATCTAGCAATATCATGAATTAAGAAGTAAAGCATACTGTAATAAAAATTACCTTTGAGGGATTGAGTCAGAACTAAACCTAGATGCTCCAGAAAAATCAGGTCGGCCACACAGCGGCTAGAGTCTTGAGCGCAGAAAGTATATCCGCACCTCTACAGTAATCCACACGATCGGGAGAAGAAACAGCAACTTGTCACACAAGCGCTAGGTCGGGAGAGCGCACTCAGCGTCTCCACAGACTGCTAGATCTGTTGTAGGAGAGACGGTGGCGACACTCACCGGGATCGGGATCGGAATCGGAGTCAGGATTGGTGGAACACTTCCGTCGAAATCTGCGCCAAAGGCCAGAACGTCGAACTTCATTCGTCGAACTCAGCTCGACGAAATCTGCGTCAACGACCAGAACGTCGAACTTCATTCGTCGAACTCAGCTCGACGAAATCTGCGTCAAAGGCCAGCACGTCGAACTTTATTAGTCGAACTAGTCTCGACAAAATCTGCGCCAAAGGCCAGAACGTCGAACTTCATTCGTCGAACTCAGCTCGACGAAATCTGCGCCAAACGTCCAGAACGTCGAACTGCATTCGTCGAACGGTGTTGAGTGAATACAATACACCCAACGCCTAAGAGTTAGATTCGTCAGGTAAACTATTTACTCGACGAAGGCGTTGAGTGGAATCGACGCACTCAACGCTTAGGTACGACAGTCAACGCACTCAACGCCAGCATTCGCAGAGTTAACACTTAAACCGTGAAAGCGTTGACTGATCTCAACGCTCTCAACGTTTTCAGCCCGATGGCATTGAGTGAGCTAAACACACTCAACGCCTAATGCCTTAGAATCTTTCAACCTCAATGGCGTTGAATGAACTAAACACACTCAACGCCTTCAGCCTCATGGCGTTGAGTGAGCTAAACACACTCAACGTCAAATGCCTTAGAATATTTTTCAGCCCCTTTTTCAATATCCTTCAACTCATCATATGAGCTAAATAGTACAGATCCAATCTCCCAATTTCTTCACAATCTTATGTGCGACCCTGATAGGCTCATACTGAGTTGGCAGTGAGGCTACATGCTTGATCACTTCCAGATCACTATGGTTGCACCAACAGTCTCCCACTTGATCTAGAAAGTATCAAACAAAAGCTTCAGAAACAATGAGCGACATCTAGTAATACATCATTGCTCCCCAAACAGTAAGAGTTTATAAAACTCAAAAAGCCATTGTGATCAATGTTACAGTGTTGTCATGTCCCTTCGTCCCTGACCTCCGGATAGAACTAGAGGTATAGACTGTGTCACCCTCATAAATGTTCAATCCGAGTTTCTTAATCTAGAATGGATTTACAAAAAATTTGTGAGTCCAATATCATATGTTGAATCAACCAAGCATGGTCATGCACTTCTCAGTCTCATTCCATCAAGGGGCCTCATGGATGCAACTTCTGTCATATAGGAGGACAAATCTCATCTCTTCTCACACGCAAACACCCAAATGATTTGTAACGTACCCAATAAACACTTTTATCATCCAACTTTCTCAAGACTGGACTTTTGATGGCATCAAAACACGTTCTTTCTCACTCAATGAAAGTTGTGACTTCAGGTCAAAGGACCACAAACACTATTGTCACTAGAGCCATACATGTGATACGTTCATATAACAATGCACAAAGTATTCTCACGGTGGTTCTGTCCAGTACAACTTGTTCATAACAAGTACACATGTGATGACTTGATATCAAAATATCATGAACTGTGAGAACGGGTCATCAGTCAATTCACATACTAGTCTTAAAGGTATCATCATCGCCCTTAGCTTCTAAGATGATACAACGACCACGGACCTTTAAGAATGAAGTTTCTGAAATCATAACTTTTCACATCAATTCACTACTTGACCTATGGAAGCAAACACTCTAAGAGCACTTATTAAATTGAATTACTCTATCACAATAGAAATAACTTCATAATAAAAGAACTTGCCAAAATATATCAAATGAAATGCATATAGTACTTTTATTCATCAAATGAAATATTATACAGCCAACAAACATACAATCCACAAGACTCAAACTAGAGTTGATCATTTAGGTATCGTATACCCAGAGATCTAACATGACCAACATGCTATCTCGGTGCAAGAGGCTTTGTCAATGGATGCGCAATGTTTTCCTCAGTCGGCACTCTACATATGCTCGCATCTTCTCGATCGACAATCTCTCGAATTAGATGAAACCGCTGGAGTATGTGTTTGGAGCGCTGAGGAGAACTAGGTTCCGAAGCAAGTGCAATTGCACCGTTGTTGTCACAGTAGAGATCTACAGGACGAACAAAACTAGGAACTACATCTAAATCGACGATAAATTTCCTAATTCATACAGCCTTCATCGCTGCATTTGCAGTGGCAATATAATCGGCCTCAGTAGTAGAATCGGCAATTGTATCCTGCTTGGAACTCTTCCTACTAACAGCACCTTCATTCAGACAAAACACAAACCTGACTGAGACTTTGAATCGTCCCTATCAGTTTGGAAGCTAGCATCCGTGTAACCACTTACAACGAGCTCTTGTTTTCCGCCAAATACCAAAAACATATCCTTAGTTCTTCGCAAGTACTTGAGGATATTCTTGACGGTTATCTAGTGACCTTCACCGGGATCAGACTGATACCTGATTGTCATGCTCAAAGCATAAGAGATATCGGGTCTAGTACATAACATTGCATACATGATTGATCCAATTGCCGAAGCATATGGAACAAACTTCATGTGGTCATTATCTTCACAAGACTTAGGATATTGGTCCTTAGAGAGACTCACACCATGAGACATGGGCAAGAATCCTTTCTTGGACTCAAGCATGCTGAACCGTTTCAACACCTTGTCAATGTATGCAATGTTTTAAATATCGGATGTCAGACACATATCAAATTGTGTTTTTAAATGTCGTATGTCGGAAGTCGGAGACATGTCGGGGATATTTTAAAATATCGGATTTTCATATATTATAAATAAATTTTTTATTTAATGTACACTAACTATAATTATATGTTATAAAAATAGAAAAATAATATAACAAATAGATAAAAAATGAGTCATTTATATAATGAAAAAAAATTAAACAGTATCTAAGAAAAAATATTATTAACAAATACAAAATAATAAATTGTAAAATATATTTAATATTATACACTAATTTTATTTTGATAACAATAAGTTTATTGAAATTAAAAAAATTTAAAAGTTAAAAATACTTGATTTATTATAAGTTTTTTCAATCTTATAAATTTATATTAAAAATATGAAACAATCACCTGAAAAATATATTAAATATTTTCCTATTTTTTATAATATGAAATTAAAAATTTGTGAAACAATTATACAAGATTGATTGTAAGAATAAAACGTTAAAAAATTGAAATAATAAGTTTAATCGATTTAAACATGCATAATATAGTATTCATAGGTGATTTAAATATATGATGTTTGTCTGCAAATATTACATAAAATAAAATAGCGGGTGATATATTTAAAAGTCGTGTCGTGTGATATATCGGAAAAGATCGGACATGTCGATCTATATTTTACCAAAAGGAACATAATTTATTATTTTGAGAAAAACATATCGTTTTCATCTAAAAAATGACATGTCGGGAGACATGTCGGAGGACATTTTAAACAATGAATGTACGTAATTTGGGTCAAACCCAACAACTTCTTTTGATCTATCTATATAGATCTTAATACCGAGTATATAAGTCGCTTCCTCTAAGTCCTTCATCGAAAAGCAGTACCTAGGTTGTTCTTAACAACTTGCAGGGTCGGTTTGTCATTCATGATCAACAGTATGTCATCTACATACAATATCAGGAAGACTACAATGCTACCATTAATCCGTTTGTAAACACAAGATTCATCATCATTTTTGATAAAATCAAACTCTTTGATCTTTTCATCAAAACAAAAATTCCAACTTCGAGAAGCCTGTTTCAATCCATAAATGGATCTCTGCAGCTTGCATATTTTATTGGCTTCACCTGAAGATACAAAACCCTCAGGTTGTGTCATGTACACTTCCTCGAGAAGGTTCTCATTAAGGAAAGCCGTTTTGACATCTATTTGTCGGATCTCGTAGCCATAATACGTAACAATAACAAGCAGAATTCTGATGGACATAATCATGACAACAAGGGAAAAAGTCTCATCATAGTGAACACCATGAATTTGCTCAAAACTCTTTGCCACCAGTCGGTCTTTGAATGTCTGTACATTCTCATCCATGTCAGTCTTCTTCTTGAAGACCCATTTGCACCTTATGGGTCTTACCCCTTCAGGTGGTTCCACCAAAGTCCATACTTGGTTTTCATACATAGAGTCCATTTCAGATTTCATGTCCTCAAGACACTTCTCGGAGTCCGGTCCACATATTGTCTCATGGTAGGCTGCAGGCTCATGATAATGATCCATAAGCAACACATTAGCTATTTGAGACACGAGAAATCCATATCTCTCAGGATCAAATCTTGGTCCACCTGATCTACGTGGAACTTGTGTTTCCTGAGCAGATTCTCCAGCTACAACTACTTGTAGTCCTGACTCAGGTTCCAATTCTGGTTCATTCACAGTTTGTGGTTCCTGAACTTCTTCAAGTTCTACCCTGTCTGTCTTTCTACTTAAGAACTCTTTCTCAAGAAAGACAGCAGTACTTGCGACAAACACTTTGTCATCGGACGGTAGGTAGAAATAGTACTCTTTGACTTCCCTAGGATACCCCACAAGATAACACTTATCTGATTTGAGTTCCGACTTATCGGTCCTTTGACGTCTCACGTATGTCTCGCAAGCTCAAATCTTAATGAACGACATACTGGGATGCTTCCTAGTCCATATCTCATATGGTGTCTTTAGAACCGCTTTCGTTGGAGCACAATTTAATGTTAAATCAGCAGTTTCGAGAACAAAACCACAAAAGGAAATAGGCAGATCTGCATGACTCATCATCAACCGTACAATGTCTAACAAAGTACGATTTCTCCTCTCAGACACACAATTACACTGTGGTGTTTTAGGTGCAGTGAGTTGTGATACAATACCACACTTTATCAGATGATCACGGAACTTATGACTTAGGTATTCGCCACATCGATCAGATCGAAGTGCTTTAACCTTCTTACCCAGCTGGTTTTCTACTTCGCTTTTAAACACTTTGAACATTTTAAAAGTTTCGGATTTGCACTTCATAAGATACACGTATCCGTATCTACTGAAATCATCAATAAATGTAACAAAGTAGAAGAACACGCCTCTAGTTATAGAACTCATGGGTCCACATACATCATTATGTATTATACCCAAGAAATCATCAGCCCTCTCATTGAAGCCAGTGAAAGGAACTTTAGTCATCTTGCCTAACAAACAGGATTCGCATCTCTCAAATGTTCATAATCAAATGAGTCCAACAGTTCATCTCTATGGAGCTTGGATATACGTTTCTCATTTATATAGCTCAAACGACAATGCCAACGATACGTAGGGTTCGAGTCATTTGTTCTTAGTCTTTTAGTATTTTCACTATTATAGATTAGATGGTCTAACTTCAAAACATTCAGACCATTAAACATTTGGATTATAGCATAACAAACATCATTCATTAATATTAAACAACAGTTGTTTTTAATAATAAAAGAAAAACTCATCATGTTCAAACATGAAATGAATATAATGTTTTAGTTATGGAGGAACAAAATAACAATTATCAAGTTTTATTACAAGTCCACTGGACAAAGCAAGACAATAAACCCCCACAGCAACGGCAGCAACTCTTGCCCCATTGCCAACGCGCAGGTCTACCTCTCATTTACTCAGCATTCTTCTCATTCCCAGTTCTTACACATGTATACAAATGTGAGAACCACATGCGATATTCAATACCCAGGATAAAAGAGCAGAAAGGTTTATCTCTATAACATATATACCTAAAGTGGAGGTCATACCTCCTCTTATCTTTTGCAGACCCTGAATGTATGAAGGACAATTTCTCCTCAAATGACCAGTCTTGCTACAATGGTGGCACTTCCCTTCTTTCCCTTAGCCTTTCTTTTTCAGTGTAAAAGACTTGGGCTACAGTCCAGACTTAAGTCTCACCTTCGTCTTTTTGAAGCTCTTGGTCTTGCCCTTGCCTTTCTACACCATCAATATGGGGCTAGCAGACTTGGCCTTCTTCATATTAATCTCAGCAGTTCGTAACATGCCTAAAAGCTCGGGCAATATATTATATATTTCATTCATGTTATAGTTCAAGACGAAATGCTCATAACTATCTGTCAATGATTGCAGGATCAGGTCTGTAGTCAATTCTTGGCCCAGAGGGAAATGTAGTCTTTCAAGGTTCTCGATATACCCAATCATCTTGAGTACGTGAGTCCCTACTAGGTCCCGAGCTCCCATCTTACACTAGAACAACGCCTTGGTGACGTTGAATCTCTCTTGACGAGTTTGCCCTTGAAACATTTTCTTGAGATGCTCATCAATGTCCTTACAACCCATGTTCTAATGTTGCTTCTGAAGCTCAGAGTTCATGGTCGCTAACATGAGACATTCGACGTCTAAGAAGTCGTCAAGATACTTCTTATAAGCATCTTTATCAGCACGGGATGCATTCCCGGCAAGCTCATCAGGGGATACCTCTTGCAAAACATAGATCTTGCGCTCTTGCCTAAGAACAATTCTCAGGTTTCTGTACCAGTCCAATTAATTTGTACCACTCAGCTTCTCCTTCTTAAGTATCGCTCTGAGGGACAGGGTGGAGTGTGAACCACTTGTCATGGAAATTCTACAAGAATACAAGCAAAGCAAATTAGTACCACATTTCAAAATACAATTTATCTTTCAATTAGGACTTTAATCAAAATCTCTCACTATTTTTATCAAACTGATAACCCTAGATATCAATTCGAACAGTTTGGCGAGTAACGCTCTTAGTGGACAAGATCCATATTTCACAAACACTATGAGTCAGCTTTGGTTTTTCTCTCACAATACAGCTATTTAGGTAGGCAACGCTTGCCAATTGCATCGCAATGCAATTCTTGTATGACTGGTGAATAACTCTTTATTCGCATTCATCATATGGTGCATGACAACCCCATGCCTCTGGGCACTCAACCTTTGAGGTCACCCAGTTAACCTACACCCGATGTCGACAGTGGGATATCAGAATTATTCGCTCACACCCTCACCAAGATAGATTAATGCACCTTACTTTGCAAGCCCACACTTCATCGATCGAGGAAGGAAGAGTGTCATCCATCGAAAGACATTCGAATACTTAATATTGCTTAAGGGATTTTAAATAGCTGATTAACTTTTTAATCATGGTTAACACTTAACCAGCTTGCACATCAAACATAATAAAATACAACAAGCATAATCCAAATGCATTCCAGATGTACACAAGAATCATCAACACTTGATGAACTGGGTTAAGTCTGAACATCTAGAACATGTCCAAATTTTCAGACCTACATGCACGAGACATGAGCAATACCAACTCCACTTATACAGTAGACAAGCCCGTCACTTTATGTGAGATTCAAAATCTAACACATTCTTAGTTTCACAAACCAACACAGTAACGGTTACTGTTAATGAGTAAACTCAAAGAAATCACATGCGTTCTTGGAAAGATCTAAGACTAGATTTGGGCATTTGGAACACTTCAAATCACCAAATCTACACGTCATGGATTCAACAACGTCTGAAACAATGAATATTACCGGCAACCTGAATCGGATACCACTGTTGGGTTTTTGGGGATGGCACAACACTTGTGCACGCAGCGGAAAAAGAACAAGAAAAACTCAAACGAGTTCGGATCTAGCAATATTCATGAATCAAGAAGTAAAGCACACTGTAATAAAAATTACCTTTGAGAGATTGAGTCAGAACTCAACCTAGTTGCTCCAGAAAAATCAGGTTGTCCACACAGCGGCTAGAGTGTTGAGCGCAGAAAGTATATCCGCGCCTCAACAGTAATCCACACGATCGGGAGAACCCACAACAACTTGTCACACAAGCGCTAGGTCGGTAGAGAATACTCAACGTTTCCACAGACTGCTAGATCTGTTGTAGGAGAGGCGGAGGCGACACTCACCGGGATCGAGATCGGAATCGGCGACAGGATTGGCGGAACACTTCCGTCGGGTTTCCAGGTTTTCTTCTTATCGCACAGTATCGGCTCGTGTGCAGAAAGATAAGAACCGTCGTCAGAAAACCCTAAAACATCTTATTTATATCCTATGAGATAAATTCAGCAAGTCAACATTTGACTCAGCACGGGCATTTGTCGAACTCAGCTCGACGAACAATTCGTCGAATTCAGCTCGACGAAATCTGCGTCAAAGGCCAGAGCGTCGAACTTCATTCGTCGAACTAAGCTCGACGAAATTTGCGTCAAAGACCAGAACGTCGAACTTCATTCGTCGAACTCAGCTCGACGAAATCTGCGTCAAAGGCCAGCACGTCGAACTTCATTCGTCGAACTCAGCTCGACGAAAACTGCACCAAAAGGCCAGAACTTCGAACTTCATTCGTCGAACTCAGCTCGACGAAATCTGCGTCAAAGGCCAAAACATCGAACTGCATTCGTCAAACGGTGTTGAGTGAATAAAATACACTCAAAGCCTAAGAGCCAGAGTCGCCAGGTAAACCCTTTACTCGACGAAGACGTTGAGTGTACTCGATGCACTCAACGCTTAAGTGCTACAGTCAACGCCAACATTCGCAGAGTTAACACTTAACCCGCGAAAGCGTTAACTAGTCTCAACGCTCTTAACGCTTTCAGCCCGATGGCGTTGAGTGAGCTAAACACACTCAACGCCTAAAGTCTTAGAATCTTTCAACCTCCATGGCGTTGAATGAACTAAACAAACTCAACGCCTTCAGCCCCATGGCGTTGAGTGAGTCAAACACACTTAGCGTCAAATGCCTTAGAATATTTTTCAGCCCCTTTTTTAATATCCTTCAACTCGTCATATGAGTGAAATAGTACAGATCCAATCTCCCAATTTCTCCACAATCTAATGTGCGACTCTGATATGCTCATACTGAGTTGGCAGTGAGGCTACATGCTTGATCACTTCCAGATCACTATGGTTGCACCAACAGTAACACCCCGATTTTTCCAGATCTTGAGCTTCTGGAAGCTACCGCGCGGCGATAGCCTCGTTTCGTCGAATCCAGGCGTTGAGAGAGCTGAGTAGCTAGGCGTTAAGGGCGTTGAGTGGTACCGTGCGGCGGTAGCTCCTGAAGCGTTGAGTACTAGCGCGCGGCGTTAGTTAGCTACCGTTCGGCGGTAGCTTGGCGTTGAGTGCGTTGAGAGGCGGACGATGAGTGGAAGCGTTGAGTGGTAGACGTTGAGTGAGCTACCGCGCGATGTTATTCTTACCGTCGACGATAGCGCGGCATTATTTTCTGGTCGAGCGCACGGGAAGCTACCGCGGCGCGGAAGTTAGTTACCGTCCGGCGAAAGCGCACCGGAGCAGTTCCGTCGTTTTGTTTTTTAGCCGTCTGATTTCTATTAGGAATCGATCCTATGCCCCAGGACCCTCCGTCCAAAGGGCATAAAAAGGGCTGAAATGTTCTAAACCCTCGGTTCATTTCATTTTGAGAAAGAGTTAGGGTTTGGGAGATAGTTTGAATGAGGAAGAAGAAGGTCTTTCTCCGCCATTGAGAAAGCTTCGGCACTCCGATCGTCGATCCGTGTCAAGATCCGTGGAGAGGACTTGACGACGCATATTTTCATTTCTGCAAATCAAGCTTTCCATGGCTATGAAGAGGAGTCATAAGGTAACGACACTTCTCCTCTCGGTCTTTAGGATGTGTGCATGGCATCCATTTTTATTCTTATTTTCTTTCAAGATTTAGGCACCGGATCTCTCAAATGAGAGGGGTTCGGGTTGTCATGGTTCAAGAGCCGCCACCGGGTCGATTGTGTCTGTCCCCGGCATGATATTACACTAGAAATCTGCTCCGCTAGTGGATTAGGCATTATGGGTGAAGTCATAGTCGCGACTGTTAGTCCAACTCGGTGATGTTTCATAACGAGCCTCAAGGATTTTGCTAGAAATCCGTTTGCGCCAAGATGTCGTTTGTGATGTGGTTACCCCCCTTATTTTCGTACGAGTACTGTAGAGAAATGGTCCCAAACATTATGAACACTTTTCCATATATTAAAAACAAGTATGAGAACATATATATAGGAGAGGAGAGAGGAGAAGGGTCCTATACAAGAGATGTGGGACTAAAGCCAGAGAGAATAAAATGGGCCAAATTAATGGGCTTTTACAATATATCATATTCCTCTAACACTCCCCCGCAAGCTGGAGCATACAAATCGTAGGCACCAAGCTTGGATAAAAACTGATGGTACAAATGCCGGGGCAATGCCTTGGTGAGGATGTCAGCAATTTGCTTAGAAGCGGGAACATGCTCTAGCTCTAACTTCTTTAACTGAACATTTTCACAGATGAAGTGACAATCAACTTCAATGTGTTTGTCCTTTCATGAAAAACTGGGTTCTTCGCAATGTGGATTGCGGCCTGACTATCGCAAAGTAGAACAGTTTGCGAGGATAAGGTGACTTCTAGATCACCAAGAAAAGCCTCCAGCCAGGTGAGTTCAGAAACAATGGCGGCCATTGCACGATACTCAGCTTCAGCAGAAGAGCGAGCAACAACAGATTGTTTCTTGCTGCGCCAAGTAATGAGATTCCCTCTAAAGTAGGTACAAAAACTCGTAGTAGAGCGTCGATCATCCAGGGAGCCCGCACAGTCCGCATCAGAATATGCAACAAGAGATAGAGAAGATGGTTTATATACCAAACCTTATCCTGGTGCATTCTTCAGGTATCTGAGGATCCGTTCCACGGCTTGTAAATGAGAGCCTCGAGGAGCATGCATATACCGACTGACTACTCCGACAGCAAATGAGATTTCAGGTCTTGTAACTGTCAGATATATCAGTTTTCCTACAAGCTGTCGATAATACTCAGGGTTTGAGAGCAGATCATCAGAGTCAGACCCATGCGCACATAGCTTGTGATTGGCATCCATCGGTGTGTCCACAGGTTTACACCCGGAGTAGCCAGCATTACGGAGAAGGTCAAGGCAGTACTTCCGTTGGGATAGGACAAGTCCACCAGGACGTATTACGATTTCAAGGCCAAGGAAGTATCGAAAGTTGCCCGGATCTTTTGTTTGGAAAACAGATCTAAGATGTTGTTTGACCTCTAGTATCCCTTTTGAGTTATCACCTGTGATTAGGATGTCATCAACATATACCAAAAGGAGAATTGTGTCTGTTGTTCTATGTCGAGTGAACAGAAAGAAGTATGTCGAACTTCGAGTAAAACCAACTGCCTGAACAGCTTTACTGAACTTATTGAACCATGCCCGCGGGGATTGTTTGAGACCATAGATAGATTTCTTAAGATGACAGACTCTAGACTCGCCCGTGGTCTCAAACCCGGGAGATTGTTGCATATAGACGGTTTCTTGTAGGTCGCCATTGAGAAACGCATTTTTGATATCGAGTTGGTGCAAGGGTCACCGATGATGCACAGGGACAGAGAGAAGGACACGAACCGTGTTGAGCTTGGCGACCAGAGAGAAGGTCTCCTCATAGTCGAGACTGTGTTGTTGAGTAAAGCCACGAGCCACCAGTCTGGCCTTAAGACGGTCAACCGTCCCATTGGAAGCATGCTTGATGACAAAGACCCATTTGCAACTAACTGTAGTCTGCCCAAGTGGTAGAGGGACCAGATCCCAAGTCTGATTCGCCCAAAGGGCGCGCATTTCTTCATCTATGGCAGCACGCCAACCTGGATGTTGCAAAGCCTCCTACATAGAAGTAGGAACAAAAATAGAGGACAATGAAGTAGCAAATGTGTGAAGGGTCGGGGACAGGTGATGTAACGAGACATAATTCGCAATGGGATGAGTTGTGGAGATAGGCACCGGATCAGCAGGCCGTGAAATCACTTCGGTAGAGGGAGGCCGTGGCAGGGCATGAGAGCTCGGAGGGCGACGAGAGTACACCTGGATGATAGGCGGCGTAGGACGGATTGGTGGGGGGATAGGTGTTGGAACTAGAGGGGGGAAAGGAGACGTAACGGGTACGACGGGCCGAATTATAGGAGGAAGAAACAGATCTGTAGATATGGTATGAAAGGGTTGATCTTCCCAAAAGGTGACATCAGCAGAGATGATTAGTTTACCGTCGGCAGGATAATAGCAAACATATCCTTTTTGGGTGCGGGAGTAGCCAACAAACATCACCTTTGGTTGCTCGGGGAGCGAGCTTGTCAGTGGGCGGAGCCAGTTTATGAACATAGCATGTGCATCCAAAGACTCGGGGCGTGAGAGAGAACAGAGACTTGGAAGGAAAGAGAAGAGTGACAGGAGCCACGAAGTTCAAGGTGGATGAGGGCATGCGGTTGATGAGATGACAGGCAGTAGAGACTGCAAAGTTCCAATAGAGAGGTGGAACTTGCATTTGAAACATGAGAGAGCGGGCGACCTCGAGAAGGTGCCGATTCTTCCGCTCGGCGACGCCATTCTGTTGAGAAGTATATGCACACGAGGTCTGATGAACAATACCAAACTCGGTGCAGATATTAGAGAAGGTGCGTCCCGTATACTCGCGCGCATTATCGGTACGAGTAATTTTGACGCAGGTAGAAAACTGAGTACGAATCTCTACCAGAAAGGCACGGAAAGTGGAGGGAAGTTTAGTACGATCTCGAAGTAAATATAACCAGGTAACGCGTGAGTAGTCACCGATAAATATGACAAAATACCGATAGCCAAAAACACTTGGGAGCTTATATGGCCCCCAAATATCAGAATGGACTAAGGAGAAGGGGGCATCGCACCGAGTACTAGGGGAGGTAAAGGAGACACGATGTTGTTTCCATAAATGCAAGACTCACACCGAAACTCAGAAAGGGAAACATCAGAAAGAGCTTTATGGAGAATTGGAAGCGGAGCATGCCCAAGACGACGATGTCAGTCAACAGAAGAGATGGTGGAGAGAGCGGTGGGAGAAGAGGAACCGAAAATGTAGAGCCCATTGGACAGCCGCTCGGTACCAAGGATGTTCCGCGTCTTGCGATCCTGCACAACACAAGAGGTTGAAGAGAAGTTTATGTCGCAATTAAGGTCGTGAATTAGACGACTAATAGAGAGAAGATTAAAAGAAGAGCCAGGAACATGAAAAACAGATCGAAGTGTAAAAGAGGGATGTCAGCGGATCGAGAGACGGGAGTGGTATCCCCATTTGCAACAGTGATGAACGTAGGATGCACGGAGGCCAGGTAGTGTGGAGGCTGTAGTGGGGTAATGTGGTGTGCCGCACCGGAGTCCAAAATCCATGAGGAACTGTCTACAAGACAGGAGCTTCCGCTATCAGAGATAGACACCACAGAGCCCAGTGGTGGGGAGATCAGTGCGGAAGAGGCACACATCCTTATAGGGGTCGCCAAAAACCAGGTCGCAGCAGGAGCACCAAGCAGAGTACCAAGCAGAGGCTGCAGCAAGGCCGCAGAGGCCGCAACAAGGACCAGGTAGAAGTCGAGCCTACAGCGAGAACCAGGCCGCAGGAGAAGCCGAGGCTACAGCAAGAACCAGGCCGCAGGGAACTGGTGTAGCCAGCAGCGAGTAGAGAGGAGAGGCCGCAAGTGCAGGAAGGGAGCTCGCCGATTGAAGAGAGGCAGCAGACGGAGCAGTTAGTGAGCAGGGAGACCGCATCGGAGAGGAGCAGTGAGCAGGCCGCAACGTCTTGAAGTAGAAGGCAGAGATCGCAGCGGTCTGGAGTATAGCGCAGCGGACTGGGGTAGAGAGCAGACCGCAGCAGATTTGAAGTAGAAGGCAGGCTGCACCAGAGCAGAGGAGAGCCCGCAGCGGACTGGAGGACAGCCCACGCAGCGAGCTGAGCAGGTCGCAGCAGACTATAGCATAGAATAGGCCGCAGCAAACCCGTGGCGGTCTGAAGAAGAGACCGCGAGGATGAAGAATCCACGCAACAAGGGAGAAGAGGAGCGCGCAGCGGACAAGAGGAGAGCCCGCAGCGGACAGGAGAGATGAGCTCGAGCCCGCAGCAGACAAGAGCAGTCCGCAAGAGACTGCGTATAGGGAGTAGAGAGGAGCAGTCCGCGAGCAAGGAGGCTCGAGCGGACAGAAGACCAGGAGGAGACCGCGACCCAGATACGGGTGAGAGAGGAACAGCCCGCACGGTCAGGCGGATCACAGCAGCGAACTGAGGAGAGGGAAACCGCGAGTAGATAGACTCAAGCGGATAGAGAAGACAGGATGCGGCGAGCTGGAACAGGTCGCGGGCAAGGCAGACCACGAAAAGACAGTAGCGGAGAGCAGAGCAGCGGACAGAAGACAGGCCGCGGCGAGTAGGGAGACCGCAGCGGACAGCGGAGAATAAAAGGGAAGGTGGCCCCACGGATGGAGGAGGATAAATGGCTATAAGAAGCAAGGGGGGTGCAACCACGGGAGAAAGAGAGCAACAGGAGGCAGTGGAAAAGAAGCGGACTGAGAGGGACAAGCGGCAGAGGGAAGCGGACAGAAACAAACAGCCCGCGGGAGGCAGGTCGCGAGAGGCAGACCGTGGGAAGCAGGCCGCGAGAGATCAACAGGTGCGGACAGAACGAATGAGGCCGCGAGAGAGTGATTTTGGCTCTGATACCATGTAGAGAAATGGTCCCAAACCTTATGAACACTTTTCCATATATTAAAAACAAGTATGAGAACATATATATAGGAGAGGAGAGAGGAGAAGGGTCATATACAAGAGATGTGGGACTAAAGAAAGAGAGAATAAAATGGGCCAAATTAATGTGCCTTTACAATATATCCTATTGCTCTAACAAGTACGAATGATGGATTAGGGCGGGAAAGGCAACTGATTGTGATGTGCTAAGACACGGTTTTATCTCTGTGATCGGCTGGCTAACCCGTGACGTGCAAGTCATGTGTGGAGGTTGTCCCGACGAGACAAGTCTCCTTCTGTGAAACTGACGAGAACGTCAAGCTATGGAAAAGCTCGGGCGATGAAGCCCACGAGCGGGTGGGGTCAAGGAAGGGTTTTTAGCATCGATTTGTTGTTTGTGAGAGGGAATCCTGACATGAGAAGTCAGAGCTTGCAGGCAAGCTCGGGTTTTGAGACCCGCGAGCGGGTGGGGCCTTGGCAAGTGTTCTGTGTGGCGGCTTGTATGTTGTTAGGGGAAAATGGAAGTACACATGTGTTTGCGGCTTGAACGCCGAAGGGGAAATTGGAAGTACCTAGTTTTTGATGCGTGATGATGTGTTAGAGTCATACGCTATATGGTGTTTTGGGTGAAGCCCAAGTTTGCATACATGCTGCATTGTAGGCGCCTTTTATTATATGTTCAACATAAAAACATGTATGTTGTATGAGACATCCAAACATGTTTTGCTACTTTCTAAATTCATGTATATCTGCATACGAAGTGCTGACCTGCAGGGTGATGGAGTGCCCCGAGGTCCGCTAGGGACGGACGGGAGAAGTGTTGGTTACACAGTTGATGTCAGTCTTTGCTGACCCACGTTACTACAAATTTTTACAGGGCAAGGATTGCAAGCAGTAGCAAGCTCGCCGGCTAAAAAGGCTGGAGCCTCATGAAGTGATCTCTTTGTTTAGTAGCTCTGTGTTGTTGAATGTTATGCTTAGTGCACTATGATTCCGACTTGTCTGTCGAGGTAGCTTAGGAGCGCTAATGCACGTTCACGTGTTGATGTTATTGTTTTAGTTTTTGGACTCATGGATGTTGTAAGGCCTTAAGGCCGTTTGATACTCTTGTGATGATGGATAACTTCTTGTGTGGTTGTATGTTTTCGCTGTTTATAGTCTGAGTTTGAGTTGAGTAATTTATATCATCTTATAATACTTAAGTTGTGAAGTTTGTATATTGTGGGGCCCCGACCGGACCCATATTATACGGCTTTTACAAGGGAGGTGTTACATCCTCCCTCTAACAGTTTTGCCCACTCAACCGGCTGTGGCGCCTCACGTTGTAGTGGTGACCACATTGGGATTTGTGGAAGGATCTGTTACAGCCATCACCTTTACACCCTTCACGACGGACTTCGGGTCGTTACAGCCACCACATTTGTTCCCTTTATGGGAAGTGTTGGTGCAAAATTTATCACCTATCTCTTCAGCATGCAAATCACTTCTACGGGGATTGGTCGAGGAAAGATTGACTGTGATCAGCTGGTTACTTAACCCAATGCGAGCACTGCGAGTAGAGAGATTGCGAGGAGAAGGAGAGTGTCGTTGGCGGCGGCAAACACCAGACTGGACCCGCCGCGGCGAATGCCTCTCTTGTGACGGGTCTTTCTTTATTAATCTCAAGAAAGGATAACAATGTGGTGCGGCCACTCGTGGAGTGTATGCGCGTACAGAGACTGAGAGAAAGGACTGGAGCTTAGAGCCCGCACCTACAACGGGGCAGGTTCTGGGCCCAGTCCGAAAAGACTGGAGCTTAGAGCCCGCACCTACAATGGGGAAGGTTCTAGGCCCAGTCCGGTGTGTCGCTCCAAGCTCCCCTAGTCCCCCTTTTATACTAGAGGGTTAGCGGCGTGGACGATTCACGAACCGACGGGCATTTAATGCGCAGCCTCCTGAAGAACATGAAGAGTCGTGCGGCGAACACCAAAGCAGAGATCGCGCTAAGTTGTGTGGGTACGCCTGAGCTGAATCCGAGGAAGGGGAAGTCCGCGCGATCATGGTTGAATTGCCCACGCGTACTCCAAGCTGGAGCTTCCGCACCACATCTTGAGAGGCCGCCTGAAGGCCGCTAGCTGCCTATCCATGCCAAACAATGTCACGCTCTTGAGAATGCCTGTGAGACCTCATTGATGTCAGCCTGAGAGGTCAGTGAACTCTGAAAATAATTGCTTGCTGACTTTGTCCGTGACTGACGGATGCTCTCCTTTGTCGTCGCAGGATTTGGGTTAACATGATCTCCGCACTTTTTCGACTGACCATGCGGGCTTCGGAAAAGTAGCCTGTTGATCGCAAAGACCGTGACATGTATTAAATATTCCCAATAAGGTTATAAATAGTGCAGACCCCCTCTTGAAACGAGCCATTCTTCATAATTCATCAGCTTCATCGGTCCACCATGAGCATGAATCAGTCCCTCCTCGCAAACTTAGGCTTAACTGTGGACTTCCAAAAAAACTGATCCGAGCAGGCCGATGAAGACCTCCAAATTCCCAAGGAACTACTCCAAGAAAGCACCATTGAAGAAAATGTCAGAGAGAAAATCCAGCTCTACACCCACTGTTTCTGAAGCCCATGAATTCTTGGACAACAACCCTGAGCTCGAATATTCTGACCATGCGAACCCATCGGTGGATAGCCATCAACCCACAACCTCTGGTACCCGAAAAAGGGAAAAATCGAGCGTAAGGATGTTGAACACCAATGAGGCCGCCATTCCTCTGCACGCCACTCCTAATTCAAAGGGCACGAAGTTCGTGGTGAAGAAACTGCCGCATCCTCCTGTGAAGTCAACCACTTCAAACGACCCAGACTCTTTCCATCGCCAGGTCGCATCAGACGAGGACAACCCATAGAAAGTGGCCATGGAGTCCGAAGAGTTGTCGGGGCCATCAGAAGAAGAAGAGAGTCATGAGTTCGAACACCACCCTGATGATATCAAGTTTCAGAAGGTGGCCAGTTTGATAAGTTCAAAAAACTCATTAGGCTTTTTGTCCGGAGTGGATAATTTGCTGAAGAAAAGGAAAAGAGGGGAAGTCGAGCCGGAGGAAATGATCGTTACAGAGAGCGACTAGCAGGCGGATATTCAACCGGGGAAGGGAAAATGTAGAGCGACGGAGTAGGAGCTGATTTTTCCGAGCGACGACCTGCCGGCGGGTTCTTCCCGAAAGCAGCCCGCTACAATCTTGACTTTCAAGTCATTTAGTCAATATTATCTTTTACCCATTCATACTCTCTCACGATTTCATCCCTTCGATTAGAACTCACGGGTGCGATGGCTCGGATCACTCGACTGGAGAAAGGGATCGGAGAGCGGAAGCAGAACATCGGTTGCAACCTTACATCATGAGTAGATCGAGCCCCGCATAGCGACGCAGGGCGCAACCTCTGAAGAGGACGTCTTTCAAAAATATGTGCGGAGGGTCAGAGAAGACATCCGCGCAATTCACACTCTGATCGCAAAGCTGAACAAATTTCACGTGTGCGAGTCAAGCGTGCTCGCGGAAATCACTGACGGCTTGGCGTTCGTGGGAGTGGAGCGGACTGCCGGCGAGGAGGCTTTAAAAGAGTTAAACAATTTTGCATTATTTGTAATAAACAGGTACCACCCAGACAATGTTGGTTCGCGCGTACAGGCTCTACCAAGTGCCTGTTGAACTCTTAATGCAAGCTTTCCTTCTGCTTCTTGCGGTGCTCAAAACTCACTTGCCCGTGTGCTATTACCCAACACTTCTTGAAAGTCTTTAGTTTCAAGAGTAGTTAAACACCTAGAGTGGGAGGGGGTGAATAGGTTTTTAGTCTGTTTATTATTTCTTTTTAACTTTCCTGATTTAATGAGTTGTGAGCTGTAATATACGGTTAGCTTTCAAGAACACAACCAACACACAGTATTTTACAGTGGTTCCCCGGACTATGCGCACATCCACTATCCCTCCCACAATTCTAACAGATTGTTAGACAAGGTCAATTTCTCCAAACTCGGCTCAAAGAGCTTACAACACAAATCCCTCAGACTTTCTCAGACTCCTCCAAGTCCTACACTCAGGCCCAAGGCCCTACACTCAGAGAAATATTCTCCTACCACACAGACACACTGGCCCTACCTCAGACTTTACCTCAAAATCCTACACTCAGTCTAGAAGATAGCCCTACCTCAGATCCACAGAAGGATCCTACAGCTCAGATTCTCAACTAGAATCCTACAACTTAGGCACAAAGGCCCTACAGCTCAGATCTATAAAGAGATTCTCCTACCTCAGAGAGAAGGATCTCTGAACTTGCTGTTGAAGTTGTGCAGGTCAGCAGCCAATTTTCTTGAACTTTCAAATCAAAAGAATGAACAACTTCAAGCTCTGCAACTAGGTCGATAGCTGCAACTTCTCTTTTGCATTAATTGTTGTACAACAGGCAAGCGGAGTCATTTGTCGTCTATTGTTCTGTTCCCGCAACTTTTGAATTTCTGCTGACGTTATCAAGACTTAGAACCTGTGAACTTAGCCCACTTCAGACAATTCTGCATAGGCGTTAAGTGAAGTTGCCACTCAACGCCAAAACACTTCGGCAGAAATGTGCACCATCTGGTGTTTAGTGATCCTTCATCACTCAACGAATATCGACAATAGTGGTCTAACTGACTAGGCGTTGAGTAAGCCTTCATCACTCAACGCATCTGAACTTGGTCGTTTTTCTTTGTATTAAGGCGTTGAGTGAGTTGTCTTCACTCAACGTTTTCTGCTTTTGCCTGTTTTATTTAATAGGCGTTGAGTGTACAGCCTTCACTTGATGCTTCTGTCCTTAGACAGATTTTCTGTTGAATATGCATTGAATGAATTATCTTCACTCAACGCATTTATCCTTAGATTTCCAAGTCAAGCAACACTGCGGCTCTGACTGAACTGTGTTCTGTCAACAGTTTCTCTTCAGGGCGTTGAGCGAACTGCCTTCACTCAACGCTTCTGTACTTAATCAAAATTTTTGTCAACTTTTCTCTGGCTTTGACTGTTTGAGATTTACTCAACGCTTTTGGCTTCTAGACGTTGAGTGAACTGTCTTCACTCAACGCTTCTGGACTTAACCAGATTTTTGCTTTGGCAATGTTGTAGTTTTAACTGCCTTGGCTTTACTCAACGCTTAAAATCATCTGGCGTTGAGTGAACTGCCTTCACTCAACGCACCTGGATTTAGGCATATTTCTGCAATGTCAGCATCCTGTCTTGTGTTCACCTGTCATTTGTGCTTAGACAACCTGCTTGAACAGTATACAAAGAGCATTCTGCATACATAAAACTTAAAACATGCATCAAATACAATACTGTGTATATCATTGTCTTATAAGCCTTCTTCAAATCTGAGACATTGTGATCAATGGACCCAACAATCCCCTCCTATTTGAAAAAATCAAAACCTTAGACAATGATATACACTAACACAAATTAGATAAGCAATCACTGAATATTTAGAGCAGAAATTTAAGCACACACATAGTCATAAGAATATGCTTAAAGGCAATAATTTTAATTAACCAGTGTGCTTAAAATATTGTTCACATTCCAACAGCCCTTAAGAAAAACACAAAACAACTCATATTTCAGGTTCTCTTATAACAATGCCCATGTTGGGCTTCTTTGCAGACTTTGCTTCATCTTCTCTCTTCTTCTTCTGCCTCTCAAAATAGTTGTAAGGCTTGGGGAAAGTATTTGCTTGGCTCTAATGCATCTGGTGGCAGAACACCTGATTTCTTATCTCTTTTGTACTTCCTCCTAGCTTCTTCATTTCTCTCTAGCTTTGCCCATTCTAAGGAGCTATAAAGCCTTCCCCTCACAGCTTTCTTGGACTTCACTTGGTCCCAGGCAGACAAAATTATAGTTCTAGATTGAGTACTCCATTGCTCAAAGTCTGGCCTGAACTTCATTTCTTCTTTGTACCTATTCTTGCTTAGCCTGACCCCATCTTCATCTTCAGCAATAGATTTTCCTTTATCCCAGATAATATGCTCAACAGTAGGTCTGAAAGAGGGAATGTCATCATCAGTTGCAGGTTCAGCCCACTGAGTACCTTCTTGAATGTCATATTGCTGAGCATCATATTGTTCTGCATACTGATCATTGTATTTGCCCAGCAATCCATCATGTGGTGCTTCTTGTACATGTTTAGGAACATCAGGTATGTTGTCATATGTGAGTTGCTCAAGTCTCATTGAGCCTCTTATAACATTTGTAGTTCAAACTGCATTTTCAGTGTTAGTCCTGATCACTTCCTTCTCCCCCTTTTTGACTTCTTCGGAGACATCTTTAGTCAGGGAGGTGCAAGCCTTTGTCAACTGACCATCCAGATGGTTAAGACCAAGGGTGACATGGTTCTTGACTTTGAGCAAGTGATCATCAAGAACCTGGGCGCATACATCCATTCTACTTTCAAGAATAGTCTTGTGCTTTTCCAACAAACATGTATGTGCATTGTGGACTGTCAGCATGTTTCCAGAAAGAATATTTTGATTCTTTATAATTCCATTTTAAATCTGACCTAGTTCTGTCAGTTTGTTTTCTATGAAAATTACTGTTGGAGCAGCCCTCTTGAAGAATGATACAGTGTTGGCTCGCAGTAGATTAACCTCAAATCTTATAAATTTGATCTCAGTAGAAAGGTCTTTTCTGAGTTCTTTAATGGAATCATCCACAAAGTGTTCAAGTTGTCTTCTTTGGTCATCCAACAGACCCTTCAGTTGAGTCAGGAAGGTTCCTGAGATTTGATCAACTTGATTTAATGTACCATCATCACAGACTTGTTGTTGCACTGACTTTTCTTCTTCTCTAGCTTCAGAATCAGCCATCTGATACTCAGAAGAGTGTTGAGTTGCTTTTTCATCAGCAGCCTTGCCCATTTTTTATTCAGAAGAGTCTATAGTATAGACATTCTTTGGAGGAGAGAGTTCAGTGTGAATCTCCCCCGCAACCTCTGCAATGTCCACAGGAACATTCAGATCTTCAACAGTGTTGATTGGATGTTCATCTTCCATTGCTTCAACAGGTTGAATCTCAACAGCAGAATTTTGATTACTCTCCTTCATGAGCTGATTGTGTTCCCCCTCAGCAAGAGCATCTTCCATAACTTTCTCAAGAAGTTGCTCCCCCTCAGCTTGAGTGCAAAAAAGAACAACTTCAGGACCCTCTGAAGTTCCAACAATCCTCTTCTCCAGATTCTCAATGAAGGTGTCCAATTCATCTTGAATAGACTGGATGGTCTCCCCCTCAATTTGAGCAGGAATCTGATGAATCTCATCCTGAACTGCAGCACCAATTGGAGATGTCTCCCCCTGAACATCAGCACAGGTATTTCCCACTTGAATGCCTTCCTGTGTGACCATGGCTTCTGCTTGATTCTCTTCAGATTGAGGTCTGGTCAACTAGACCCTTGCAGTAGGTTCAGAAGACATTGAGACTTGAGCACTCATATCTCTCCTTGTTTCCTCAGTAGACTCAGAGATATTTGGGTCATGAGGCTCTTCTCCACTATTCTCAGATGAGCTGCTCTCTGTGTTGTCTTCTGGAACAGGAACTGCCTTTTTCTTTTTCTTCTCAGCTGACTGTTGGTGAGGTTGCAGAACTTTTTCCCATCTATCAAGCATTTTTTAGTCCATTCTTCTCATGTGATGGATTCTTGTTCCTAGCCTTATGTTAAGGATCCCTGGAACACTATTGTGCAGAAACAGAGACAGAATTCTACTCAGGTTTGGCTCTGAGATACACTCTACAATTCTGTCAAAGAGTACTCTACCCCAATCTGTCTTTTTAGAAAGAATTATCCTAGCCATTAACTCGAACATCTTCTTGGATATTTTGTCATGGGAGCCAGACTTGCATAGCAGTGCCTTCCTAATGACATCTGCAAGAAATTTTCCTTTCAGGTTCAGCTCTTTCCTCAGAATCAAACCAATGGTATGCTTTGAGAGTTCACACCACTTTAGTGCTGATTTGATATTGGTTTGATCCAATTCATCTTCTTCATCTGACAATCTGAATTTGGACAGTTGCAGTGCCTTGCTCAGTCTTTTGGGCGAAATCATAACCTTGTTTCCACTGATGAAGGACCCGAGTTTAATGGATGACGAGCCGACCTTAGCAGTTGAGTATAACTCAAGAACTTCTCTCTTCCAAAGCAGACTGGGCTCTGAGAGAACATATTCTAGGTCAGTGACCTGCAGCAGATGTAAAACTAGCTTGAACTTCCTCAGGCGCATCCTTGAATCCATTTCTAACCAGCTCTGAACCCTCGAACAGGAAATACAATCTCTTTGGCACCATTTCTTCTGAGAGTTGTTGTAGATTTTCGGAGCTTTCGTCGCAGGGAGATAGCAATTCACCAGGGCCAGGAATAGTGTTTCTTATTCTAAGCACACTTAGGTCTATTTATACTTGCCTCTAAGTAAGGAATGTGGAGAGACGCGTACCTTGTTAAAATCAAGAAGTGAGCCACGCCTAAGATTAAATCTCGATACTTAGTTGTATATTGACGTCACTGGGAGCATGCGTTGAGTGAACTTGACGCATACGATGCACACGACACTTCTTGTCGCAACGCACTCGACGCCTGATCACTTAGACTCATCGCGCTCGATGCCTGATGTTGTCTCGGCGCACTCGACGCCTAGATACTTGGTTCATTTCTTCTTGATTATCATGCATAGATTAACACTACCTGCAACAACAACAAAATATATATGGAGAGTTACTGAAATTGAACTAAATTTAACATACACAAATCAAATTTGAAGGAGATGAACTTGGCTTCCTCTATTGGTTTGGTGAAAATATCAGCTACTTGCTTGTCGGTGGGGACAAATTGAAAACTGGAGTCTTCACATTCCACATGTTCTCTAATAAAGTGATACATAACCTCTATGTGTTTAGTCCTGCTGTGGGAGATAGGATTCCTAGCAATAGAGATTGCACTAATAGAATCACAATACATTTGAGTGTTACTTAGCTTTAGGTTGTAGTCCTCGAGCAGGTGCTGGATCCACATCAGCTGATCACAGCAACTCCCTGCTGATAAATATTCTGACTCAGCTATTGATATGACAACATTAGTCTGCTTCTTACTACTACAAGATACAAGTCTTCCTCCTAAGAATTGACAGGAGCCAGATGTGATTTTCATGTCTTCTCTATAGGCTGCAAAATCTACATCTGAATACCCAGTTAGCTCAAAATCAATATTCCTAGGGCATCATAGGGCAAGATCTAGTGTGCGCTTAAGATATCTCAGAATTCCTTTTGCAGCAGAATAATGAGACTCCTTAGGGCAAGCCTAATATCTAGCACAAACACATGCAGCATACATGATGTCTGGCATACTAGCAGTAGGATAGAGGAGGGAGTCAATTATGCCTCTATACAAGGATTCATCAACAGGTTTCGCTGTCTCATCCTTGTCTATTGGCATATTTAACCACATGGGAGTTTTCATTATGGAGGCACTCTACATACCAAATTTTTTAATTAACTCTCTAGTGAACTTAGACTAAGAAATATACAGTCCATTTTTAGACTGTCTTACTTGGAGACCCAAGAAGTACTTAAGCTCACACATACTGCACATCTCAAACTTCTTTTGCATAAGTTTGGCAAACTTCTTGCAGAGGTTATCATCAGTAGACCCAAAGATTATGTCATCTACATAAATTTGAACTAGGATGATCTTACTCTTGGATTCTCTTAGGAACAATGTTTTGTCTATCTTTCCCCTTGAGAATTTATTCTCAATGAGAAAGCTAGACAAGGTTTCGTATCATGCCCTAAAGTCTTTCTTCAATCCATAGTGTTTTTCTAAGCCTATAAACATAATCAAAAGAGAAAGATTAACAAAATCTGATGACTGCTCAATATAGAACTCCTCCCTAAGGTCACCATTTAGGAAAACTAACTTCACATCCATCTGGTAGACCTTTAATCTCTTATATGCAGTATATGCGAGAAATAGTCGTATGACTTCTAGTCTAGCAACTGGGGCAAAGGTCTGATCAAAGTCAATATTTTGCTTTTGTCTATATTCCTTAGCCATCAGTCTAGCTTTGTTCTTAATTATAACACTATTTCCATCTAACTTATTCTGGTAGATCCACTTGGTTGTAATGATGTTATGTCTTTTTGGTCTGGGAACCAGCTTCCAGACCTTATATCTCTTGAACTGCTTAAGTTGCTCTTGCATTTTCACAATCCAAAATTGGTCTACGTTGACATCATCAAACCTTTTGAACTCAATCTGAGACAGAAAGCTAGAGTACATGGCTATGTTCGGGCTTTTGCACCTTGTTGTAACCCCTTGGCTAGCATCACCAATGATCTGATGTCTGGGATGATCATTTAGATGTCTAATTGTTGGAAACAATCTTTCTTCAGCATCACTGACTTCAATAACAGGATCCAGCTGATCTTCACCCATGTCCCGCGAGCTTTGTCCTTCTTTAGGAAGGACACACCATTGTCTTCATTTTGGGCAGCTGGAGGAGCATCCTTGATGGTTAGTTTGTTTATCATTTGTTTTATATCTGCACATCTAGAAGAGCTTGGTAAGTAACTATTATTCATTGAAGATTCATCAAAGACAACATTTACAGACTCTTATATAACTTGATTTTTCAAGTTACAAAATCTATATGCTTTACTCTGGTTGTTGAACCCAACAAATATTCATTCATAGAACTTGGCAGCAAACTTAGTTAGGTATGGTTTTCCATTGTTGAGTACATAGCATTTTCTTCCAAAGATCCTGAGATAGGCAAGGTTTGGTTTTCTGCCCTTCATGATCTCATAGAGAGTCTTATTGTGATACTTGTTGACAGAAGCCTTATTCAGGATATGACCATGCAGTATTTACTGCCTCAGCCTAGAAGTATTATAGGAGAGGTGTGTCACTTAGTAATGTCCTTCCAGGTTTTATAAAAGTTCTGTTTTTCCTCTCAGCTATCCCATTTTGCCGGGGTGTTCTTGGAGAAGAAAATTCTTGGTGAATCTCTTGTTCTTCACAGAACTTTGTCATGTCATCAGATTGAAATTCAGTATCATAGTCACTTCTGATTTTGACCACAGGTACTGTTTTTTTCATTTTAAATTTGCTTGACAAAGGTCATGAAAATGTCAAGGGTTTTAGACTTTTTTTAAGAAAGAAAACCAAAGCAAATTTTGAAAAGTCATCAACTATTACAAGAGTGTAGAATCTCCTATCTAGGCTATGAACTGACATACGATCAAATAAGTTCATATGCAAGAGGTATAAATACCTCAAAGAATTGTTGGCGTCAATATTCTTAAAAGAAACTTTGCTTTGCTTACCCTTTTGGCATGCAGAGCAAATACCCTCCATGGTGCATTTCATTTTGGGTCCATTTCTGACTAGTTTTTCACTGAAGAGCTTACTAATAGTCTTATAGTTCAAGTGAGCAAGTTTCTTGTGTCATTGAACACAATATGAGACTTTCTCATTTGCAACAAGACATATAAGAGAGTTTGTACTTAAGCATAGAAAGCTTAAACAGTATATATTTTCACTCCTAGTGTCTATCAAAATGACCTTTTGGTCATTTGACCTTTTGATTTGACACTCTCATTGTGGAATACAATGACATAACCAAGATCACATAGTTGGCTTATACTAATCAGGTTGTGTTGCAACCCTTCCACATAAGCCACTTTTGTAATTGTGACTATATCATTGGTGATCATACCATAGCCCTTGTTGACTCCTTTGTCTGAGCCAACAAAGATCACTTTTGATTCATTCTTTACAGGACAGTATTCCTTTAGAAGACTTCCTGTTGCAGTCATATGTCTGGAACACCCACTGTCCAAGTACCATATTGGATGAGTACTTGGACTAACCTGCAACCATAATTCAGTTTATCTTAGGACCACAAAAGAGTTTGGGTCATAGGTACTTGTTAGTCTGAAAATTAATCTGTCTGCCTGCAGTATTTCTGACAGGTAGACTTGCCCTTGTAATAGCCACATTACGATTGTGCCAACAATCTATGGAAAAATGTCCCACTTTGCATCAGAACCAACACTCATGAATATTATATCTCCTTTTCTGAACAGCTCATGTAGACAAGCTAAAATCAGTTGGCTTTTCAAAAGGGAGAGCAGTAGCCCTTTTCAAATTTCTTTCAGCAAGGATCTGACTGAAAATGAGTCTTTTACTGGATGACCTTGGCTTATGGTGAAGGCCAATAACAACAATTTTTTTTGCAGAAGACGGGTTGTTGATTGCATCAGAGACAACAAAATCATGCTTACTGATTGACTTGCTTTTGGTCTGATTCTTTGTTGGAGGAGCCTGACTATCGGCCACTGTCTTATTCTTGAGAGTAGGGGCTGGTGCAAAAAATAAATGGTCCATGATGGGCCATCTGAATTTCCTCATGTGGAGCTTAAAGGACACTCAAACTCATGCCCTTACTTTAACTGTAGCTATGAACATTTTTGTTCACACTAGTGGATCTTCCATTCAACCAGTGACTATAGATACTTTCTTGGTCATATCTGTTGGATGACATCACAACTTTCTCAAAGGAGATAGCAGGCTGAATAGGGGTCTTACCCATCCTCCTATTCCTTCTTTCAGTGTTCCTCTCAATGTACCCCAGTCCCTTCTAATTTGTTTGGGAGGTGGAGGTATCAATGAGTGGCAACACTGATTTAGGCTTGGAGTACTGAGTCACTGCTTTCTCTCTTTGAGGAGCTTTTCTTCAAGATTCATGATGATCTTGTTCTTATGATTCCAATCTGGATGATTGAGATGGTTTTCAGTTGGCTGATTTTCCTCCTCATCTAATCCAGCAACGATGTTGACTCAGACTGCAGGGAAGCAGCTAGCTGTAGGGAGACAATCTCCTCAGCTTGTTTCTTGGCCAACCTCTTGCGCTTTTTCAAATCATCCAGAATGGCATCATACTTGTCAATCAGTTGATAGTTGATTGACATCTTTCTCATATTCTGACACATCTTCATCACAGGAAGAAGATGCATCAGAATTGAGACTAGTCTCATTGTCAGATTCAGAGGAGATGCTGGATAAATAATGTACCTTATCTGGATCAGGCTGATCCTGGCTAGATTCTTCATCTGACATGACCATTAGCCCATAGCAGCAACTGACATATTCATCCACCTCAGTATCACTGTCTGAGGGTGATAGAGGGGCCCTGATTCCTATTCTAACAACAGGATAGTTTTCATCTTCTTCAATAGCAGCAGCAAATAGCCCTATGTAGGCTTCCTATTCTTCAGAATTTGAAAAAGATGAGTCACTTTGACTCCAACTTTTCTCATTCTTGACAATGAAGTTCTTTTTCTTATTGCCCTTGTGTTGGTGGAACTTCTTCTCATTTGATTTCTTCTGCTTTTTCCTCTTGACTGGGCAATCAGCAATGACATGCTCAGGCTTGTTACAGCAATAGCAAATAATATTAGAGGAAAACTGTTTACTGGGTTTTGAATTATACATGTCTCCCTTGGAGAACTTCTTGTCAGACTTGTGGTGATCCCTCTTATTGTGTGAAGAGGAGGATGGTTTGTTCTTCCACTGCCTCTTTAACATCTTGAACTGCCTAGAGAACGCAGCAAACTCCCTATCTGACAGGTTGTCAGATGAGCTTGATTAGAGCTGTCTGAATCAGCAGGCCTTCATGGGGGAGAGACAATCCTCTCCTTGCTCCTCTTAGAGCTCTCGGCCTTGAAGGCCACTGTCTTCTCCTTGGCTTGAGATCTGTTGGTGGTCTACTCCTCCTTCATGACAGATAGCCGCATATCATAGGAAAGCAGCTTTACAAACAATGTGTGTGTAGGAGTTTCAGCCAGCTTGGTCACCTCTCTGATTGCACATATCTTGGTGTTCCAGTCTCTGTTTAGAGATCTGAAAAACCTGTCATTCAGCTCATAATTGCTGAAGACCCTCTCATAGGTCCTCAGCTCATTCACCACTCTGAAGAACTTTTCATAGCACTCAGCTATGTCGTCCTTCTTGCACTGCATGAATGCTTCATATTCTTGATTGAGAAGAGATTTTTTATCATCTCTAACTTCTTCATTTACCTCCATGCAGACAATCAATGTGTCCCACATTTCCTTGAAAGTTCTGAAGTGAACAAAGTTCTGGAATGTTGAATCATCAATGACACTCAATATGAAGTTCTGTGTCATCTTTTCCATTGTAGCAAGGATGACCTCATCCTTGGTCATCTCAGAATACTTCTTAGGTGTCTGGATATTGGCATCCAGAGCTCAGACCTTCATAGGGATGAAAGGTCCTTGCACTTTTATGAAGATCCTGGAGTCAGATACTTCCATGAACAACCTGACTCTCTCCTTTCAAATCCTAAAAGTCTCCTTCCTGCAGATTGAAAGCTTCATTAAACTCAACTCTTTATGGTTCTCTCCTGAACCCATAAAGAATATACTTAAGCTACTCCGGGAGATCAGCTCAAACTGTTAAGTCCTTTTTGAGCAACCTCCCTCTGATACCACTTGAAAGTCTTTAGTTTCAAGAGTAGCTAAACATCTAGAGGGGAGTGAATAGGTTTTTAGTCTGTTCATTATTTCTTTTTAACTTTCCTGATTTACTGTGTTGTGAGGTGTAATATATGGTTAGCTTTCAAGAACACAACCAACACACAAGTATTTTATAATGGTTGCCTCGAGTATAGGTACATCCACTATCCCTCTAACCTTTCTAATAGATTGTTAGACAATGTCAACTTCTCCAAACTCGGCTCAAATAGCTTACAACACAAATCCCTCGGGATTTCTCAGACTCCTCCAAGTCCTACACTCAGGCCCAAGGCCCTACACTCAGAAAAATATTCTCCTACCACTCAGGCACACAGGCCCTACCTCAGACTTTACCTCAAAGTCATACACTCAGGCTAGGAGGATAGACCTACCTCAGATCCACAGAAGGATTCTACAGCTCAGATTCCCAACTAGAATCCTACAACTCAGACATAAAGGTCATACAGCTCAGATCTATAGAAAAATCCTACCTCAGCCTGTATAGATCAGACTTACACTCAGATCAGTACTGATCCTACAATTGAAAAGTTGGCTGGTGTTGATGAATGACTGCAGAGAAACAATCTCTTAGTCTGTCTTTTCCTGAACTGAAATGATTCAGTCATATCTTCTTCACATCTCCAAGAATGGATCTTCAAGATTAGTTCTACTTGAGCTGTGAAGTCAATGCACCTAGGGCGTGCTTTATTCCTTCTTCTACCTCAGAGAGAAGGCTCTCTGAACTTGTTGTTGAAGTTGTGTAGGTCAGCAGCCAACTTTCTTGAACTTTCAGATCAACATAATGAATAACTTCAAGCTCTGCAACTAGGTCGAGAGGAAGAAGATGAAGCTCTGTATTTTCAAAAGTTAATTCTCTAAAAGTTAATTTCCTCTCCCTTTGAATATTGTTTTTGTATCCCGCCGTCCAACAGCTCTTTCGGCAGTGGGACCACCTGGAGTTGGTAGCTGCAACTTCTCCTTTGCATTAATTGATGTACAACAGACAAGCGGCATCATTTGTCGTCTACTGTTCCATTCCCGCAACTTTTGAATTTCTGTTGACGTCATCAAGACTCGGCATCTGTGGACTTAGCCAAATTCAGACAATTCTGCATAGGCGTTGAGTGAAGTCTTGTCACTAAACGTCAAAACACTTAGGCAGAATTCTGCACCATCTGGCATTGAGTGATACTTCATCACTCAACGAATATCGACAATAGTGATCTAACTGACTAGGCGTTAAGTGAGCCTTCGTCACTCAGCGCATCTGGACTTGGTCGATTTTCTTTGTATTAAGGTGTTTAGTGAGTTGTCTTCACTCAACGCTTTCTGTTTTTGCCTGTTTTATTTAATAAGCGTTGAGTGTACAGTCTTCACTCAACGCTTCTGACATTAGACAGATTTTCTGTTAAATAGAAGTTGAGTGAGTTGTCTTCACTCAACGTATTTGTCCTTAGACAGATTTCCAAGTCAAACAACACTGCGGCTCTGACTGACTGTGTTCTGTCAACGCTTTCTCTTCAGGGCGTTGAGTGAATTGTCTTCACTCAACGCTTCTAGACTTAGTTAGAATTCTTGTCAGCTTTTCTCTGGTTTTCATTGTTTGATCTTTACTCAACGCTTCTAGTTTCTAAGCGTTGAGTGAACTGCATTCACTCAATGCTTCTGGACTTAACCAGATTTCTGCTTTGGCAATGTTGTAGTTTTGACTACCTAGGCTTTACTCAATGCTTAAATCCATCTGGCGTTGAGTGAACAGCCTTCACTCAACACATCTAGACTTAAGCATATTCCTGCCCTGTCAGCATCCTGTCTTGTGTCCACCTGTCATTTGTTCTTAGACAACCTGCTTGAACAATGTACAAAGAGCATCCTGCATACATAAAAATTAAAACATGCGTCAAATACAATACCATGTATATCATTGTCTTATAGGCCTCCTTCAAATCTGGGACATTGATCAGTGGACCCAACGCTTCTCCTATTGCAGGTAATGATGAAGCGGTCGCGACGGACATCCTTTGTAGTGAACAAGTGCCCGCAACATTTCACGCCTTGAGGAAAGCCAAATATTCCCTATAAATAGGCATGCAGAGCTTTTCCCGACAGACATCTTCGACTAACATGGCGAACCTGCAAGCTCCTCAAACCGGGTCCACTCGCGCGGACTCAGATGTAGCTTTATTGTTGCACGAGCCTCCAACCGTCAGACTTTCGGGCGACGAGTTCGCAAACCATCTAAGCGTCATCCTGCCCCCCCCCCCCCCCCCACCGTTATGTCGCGTGGCTACCAGAGTGAGGGGAACATCTATATTTGGTGTTCACCGACAAGCTTGTCCTCCCTTTCGAGCATTTTGATGCAGGGTGGACTTTCCCCATTCTACCAGAAATGGTGGAGATTTTGAGCCATAATGGCCTTATCCCAGCACAGCTTGCCCCAAACTTTATAGGGCTTGTGACGGCCTTCTTCGTCTACCTGCGGTTCCAAAGAGTCCTCTTTAGTTTAAACGTATTTAGTAGTTATTCTACGTTCGCGCATACGCAAAAGGTCAGCTCTACATTCAGACCAATAAATTTTGGGCCCTGAACCTCGCGAATAAGGTTCATGAATGGAAGGCAAGATTTATCATATTTCGGGCAGACTTTGGAGGATGGATCTCTTATCCACAGCCAAGGAATGAGGAGGATTTCCAATGTCTGCAGATTGAGGGAATTGAAAAAGATATCGTCAAGTTTCTGAAGAAGGATCCATTGGACGTCCCCTACTATATCGCGTGCCTGGGAGAGGTCACTGACATAGATACTTCTGAATGTAAGGTCTCAATACCGCCGGTAATTCTTAAATTTTGACTTCTTTGTTAACGCTAATTCCCTCCACAGTCATCCCGAAAGTTCCTATTGAAATGCCTCACGAGCCGCAAGGTACAGCCCTGACCGCTACGGAAAAAGGAAAGCGGCTTCTCCGAAGAGATCCGCGCCTGAAGGAGAGCAGTAGACGCCCTCTCGCAGGAACCGAGCGGACCCGTCATCTAGGCGAAATCCATGGCTGGCGCGAACTCCCTCAGACAGGGCGTCCATTCCTCTCCAATATGGTTACTTCGTGACGGACAACCTCGGGCGTCCACTAATGTCCCGGAATCTGGACGCGATCACATTAATCACTAAGCTCCCGCTCTGGAGGGAGGGACAGAAGGCGACCCCACATGCCTTGGTCGTCACTTCTACAGTTATTGGGGACGAGGAGATTGCGGAGTTGACGGGTATCTCTCCCGACCAGCTCATGCAAAGGGCAGTCATAGCCTCACTAAGAGTGTTGTCCTACAACACTGTCTGCTGGGGGGAGCTGGGAGAAATGTGACAAGCTCTCAAACAGTCTCAAGATGAGGTCGCCCACCTGCAAAGATAATTACAGGTAACCATAGTTTTTAAAACAAATAGGCCACATACCTTTTTTTAACGGGTCTTCTCTTCACCAGGGGAGTCTTACTGCAGAGAACCCGACATTTATACAGGAGATCCTGAAAGCGGGGAAGGTCTCCTCGAAGTTGACCCTGGAGTGGGATCGTGAGCCGCGTCTCTTCAAGCGGAGGTTTGCGGACAATCAGTACGAGGAAATTTTCCAGATAATCCCGCGCATAGCTCGGCAAATAGCTCCCCACAGCGGAAGGAGTCCAGTGATGCTGACCCTTCTAACGACTCGGACGACAGCTAGTCATTTCTTCTTTTTGGTTCCCCCTTCTTCTTTTTTGTTCGCGCGTCTACGCGTAATTTTGTAAAGAACACTATTCTTTGATCCGTAGGGATTGCGGTCATTATAAGCTATGTCTTGCTTACAATTATTTTACTTTGTATTTGTTGACTACTCGTTTGTTATCGTCGAGATTACCTGCGCGCCAATCATTTCCTGGTCGCCCGCCCGTCTTTAGTGTGACCGCTCGAATGAACACGGGAAATTTGCAAATTAGCCGGGTCCGTTGTCAGGGGTCAAGGTTATCATTTCCTACACACTGTATCAGCAGGGCTCTCATCCGCACGCAATGTTGAAGAACGTCGGAGGGGAATAAGCTCATGTTTCTGGAAGCTTGTCTTCGAAAAGGACGCGTGTAACAATAACAACACCTCAAGCAATGCGCGGTTAATCGACACATCCGGACCTGCCACCTATACTGCCCAGGAGTGTCTCCTGAGAGCAATTATCGCGGTCTTAAGGTGGGGGAAGAGACCGAAACCGGCAGGAGGGTCGGAGGCTCAATTTTTGCCTCCTGTTGCGAACGCCCGAACTCGTTCGAGGGGGCCCATGCAAGCTCCGGGACTCGACAGACAAGAGGCCGCGTGTGTCGCGTGCGCCTCTTGTGATGCTTCGTTGCACCGAGTTAAGGTCTCCCAAGGAAATCTGTGCCGCTATGAGACAAGTCGGGTTTCAGAGATAAGAAACGTACCTTGTTAAGAATAATACCTCTTCAGGTCGTCTCCGCTCCAGGTGTTGGGTAGCTCCCCGCCTTTATGTGTCTGTAATCAGTAGGCTCCGCTCCTGAGCACCTCCTTGACGATGAAAGGCCCCTCCCAGCTGGGCTTAAATTTTCCTACTGAGGTTGTTCTCCCTGTTGCGTTTACCTTTTTTAGAACCAAATCACCTCTCTCGAACTTGTTTTACCCGGACCTTCTTGTCGAAGTACCTGACCATTCTTTGCTTAGCCTCTGCTTGCTGAACTACTGATTGATCTTGGAGTTCCTCGATCAGGTCAAGGCTGCACTTACGTACCTCGTTATTGACTTCCATCCAATCGTTGTTGCATTTCCTGGCAAACAACACTTGTGGGCTCTCAACATCAAATTTTACTAGAATGAGGGTCTCGGACCCATGCGAGAGTTTGAAGGGAGTTTCCCCGATAGCCGAGGAGTGAGTCGTACGGAACTGCCAGCAGCTGTTCTGCCCAATTACCACGAACGTTCTCCACCTTCTTCTTGAGCAGATTCGAGATTTGCATGTTGGCCGCTTTCACTTGTTTGTTGCTTCGTGGATAATGGACGGACGAGAGCCGGAGATCGGTTTCAAGCTGATCGCAAACGTTGGCCAATTCTTCACTTCCAAACTGAGGGCCATTGTCGGTTACGATGATAGCGGGAACTCCATACCGGCAAACGATCTCTGCCCAAATGAAGTTTTTTACCACCTAAGTGGTGGCTCGGGCAAGTTCCTTGGCTTCTATCCACTTGCTGAAGTACTTGATCATTACTAAGATGAAGCGTTGTTGTCCGCTTGCCATTTGGAACGGGTCGATCAGATCCATCCCCCACACGGCGAAAGGCCCGGGTACCGAGATAGTTTTGAGTTGTTGCGCCAGCTGGACATATAGGGGAGCAAACTTCTGGCACATCACACATTTTTTAGCGAACTACGCACAGTCCTTCCTGAGTGATGGCCAAAAGTACCCCTGACGGAGAATCTTTTTCTCAAGGGTCCTGGCCCAGGAGTGACTGTGGCACTCTCCTGAATGAACTTCTAGCAGGATTCGAGAGACTTCTACCTCTGTTACACACCTTGCCAGAGGGGAAAGAAAGGTCTTTCGATAAAGAATTCCTGATACCAGGGCGTAGTGAGCTGCCTTTAGCTTGAATCTTCTCTTATCGCTTACCGAGGGATGAACCAGCCCTGCTGTAAAGTAGTGTACGAAAGGGTCCGTCCATGAAGGACGCTGGTCTATTTCCATGACATCCATTTTATTGCAGGACGAAATAACTCCGTAAGAGTTCCTCTAATGGGGGTCCCATACTAAGCCAATTCATCAGCCTCCACGTTTTCCACCCTTGGAATGTGCAGAAGCGTCCCTCGTGTTGCTTGCAAGAGTCAAGTATTGTTGTAGGAGTGGCTCTATTGCCTCAAAAACTATGTTGGCTTGTGGAGCCATGACTAAGGAATCAGTTTTTACTTCCAAATCTTCGACGCCAATTTCCTGGACTAAGCTCAATCTTGCTAGCAAGGCTTTGTATTCTGCTTGATTGTTAGTTAAGGGAAATTTTATTCTGTGAAACTTCACGGCTTGTTCAATCTTGCTCCCGCAGGGGCTGACGAGGACAATTCCTGCTCCAACTGATTTCGGACCGGAGGCGCCGTCCACGAACATCTTCCAACTCAGAGATCTCGAAACTTCTTTCCTATAGACGGCGAGGTCAACGAGGAAGTCTGCCAAGACCTGAGCTTTGATGGCAACCCATGGGACGTGCACAACGTCGAATTAGCTGAGCTCAATGGACCACTTGGCCAGTTGCCCCGAATGATCTGACTTTTCCAAAACCGCCCTCAGGGGGTGATCAGTCACAACTCAGAAGATGTGGGCTTGGAAGTATGGTCAAAGTCTGCGTGCTGATATGATCAGAGCTAGTGCCAGTTTTTCAAAGATCGGGTAACGAGTTTCTGCGTTCTTCAGCACGTGGTTGACGTAATGCATGGGAAATTGCTTCCTGTCCTCTTCCCGTACTAAAATTGAACTGATGGCGTCTTTTCCAACCCCCAAGTACAAGAAAAGATCCTCTGGCGGGCGAGGACACTGGAGAAGAGGAGTCGTGGTTAACTGACATTTTAGTTCTTTGAAGGCCTGATCACACTTTCCAGTCCATTCGAATTCTTTTTTTCCACTGAGGGTCATGAAGAAGGGGGCACATTTATCCCCTGATTGAGAGACAGATCTGTTGAGCACTGCCACTCTACCTACTAGTTACTAGACCTCCTTCGGGTTCCTTGGGGGTTTCATCTCCAAAATGGCTTTTACCTCATCAGTGTTAGGTTCCAGACCTTAGGGAGTGAGCGGATATGCAAGGAAATTTCCCTTACTCGCTCTAAAAGTACATTTGGCGGGATTGAGCCTCATGTTGAAATTGTGAATCGTGCTAAATGTTTCCTCCAAGTCTCTAAGGTGGTCATTCATGTTATGGCTTTTGACTAGAAGGTCGTCAACATAAAACTCTAAGTTGCCGCCCTTCTGATCTTTCAAGATGTAATCCATTATTCTCTGATATGTTTCTCCAACATTCTTCAACCCGAAAGTCATTACTTGATAGTAATAACATTCTTCGTCTGTGATGAACACGGTATGAGGAATGTCAGGCTCGTGCATCTTAATTTGGTGGTATCCCGAGAAGGCATCCAAGAAGCTCGTTACTGGGAGTCCTACGACAGAATCAACTAGCAAGTCTATTCTGAGCAGTGGATAACAGTCTCTGGGCACGCCTTGTTGAGACGTGTGAAGTCAACGCACATTCTCCACTTTTCACTGGGCTTTCACACCATCACCACATTGGAAACCAAGTCTGAATATTAAACTTCCTGAACGAATGCTTCCAGTAACTTGGCGATTTCCTCGCGAATGGTCCCTGCGCTGGTGGTGGCTACCTTCCTCTTCTTTTGCTTAACTGGTCGGGAGTTTGGGTCGATATTGAGTCGATGGCACGCGACTTTGGACAGATGTCGGGCATGTCGGAGGTCGTCCATGCGAAGATATCGAGGTTGTCAAGCAAACATTCAATGAGAATCTCTTTTTTATTTTCCTTTCACTTTGCGTTGATCGAGACGATCCTGCTTCCATCCCCTCCTTGAATAGGTATCTCCTAAACCTCCTGTGCGGACTCGAGATACAAACCCCGCTCGCGGGCTACAAACCGTCGTGGAGCGTCTGCGCCGATTTTTCGTTCTTCTGTGAGTTTCTGCTAGTATTGAGGGGAGTTCGGAGGTATCTCTCTTGAGGTCATACTGCGGTTACTATTCGACTCGTGGACACCAGGCAACTTAGACGACTGAAAAGATCTGAAGGCCGCGTGTTCGAACTGTTGATGCAAAATTTATCACCTAGCTCTTCCACATTCAAATCACTTCTGCGGGGGATTGGTCGAGAAAAGACTGACCGCAATGAGTCAGTTACTTAACCCAAGGCGAGGAGATTGCAGGGAGAAGGAGAGTGTCGCTGGCAGCGGCGAACACCAGATAGGACACGTCGCGGAGAAGGGCTCTCTTGCGACGGGCCTCTCTTTATTAATCTCAAGAAAGGATTACAATGTGGTGCGCCCACTCGTGGGGTTTGCGCGTGTGCAGAGACTGAGAAAAAAGACTGTAGATTAGTGTCTGCACCTAAAACGGGGCAGGTTTTGGGCCCAGTCAGGCGTGTCATTACAAGCCCCCCTGGTCCCCCTTTTATACTAGAGGGTAGGCAGCGTGGACGATTCACGAGCCGACGGGCATTCAATGTCTTATAAATTACGGCATTAAATGTGTAGCCGCCCGAGGAACATCAAGAGTCGGGCAGCGGACACAAAAGGAAAGATCGCGCTAAGTTGTGCGAGGATGCCTGAGCTGAATCCGAGGAAGGGGGAGTCCACGCGGACATGGCTGAATTGCCCGCGCGTACTCCCAGCTGGAGCTTTTGCACCGCATCTTGAGAGGCCGCCTGAAGGCCGCTGGATGCCTATCCTTGCCAAACATTGTCACACTCCCGGGAATGCTTGTGAGACCTCTGTGATGTACGCCTGACAGGTTGGTGAACTCTGAAAATAATTGCTTGCTGACTCTGTCCGTGCCCGATGGATGCTCTTCTTTGTCGTCGCAGAATTTGGGTTAACAGGAAGGTTGATCCCACTTTACGAGGTGGTTTGTGAAACATCCTCACCTCTGCCATCAGGCTTATGTCAACTTTATGGAGTCTGTTGTCTCTCCATCTCCCTCCATTTCACTCCAAAAGAAAGACCAATGATTCTTCTCGACTGAAATTGAGACCCCCATCAACGCCTCCACGCAGTCAGACTCCATTGCCACCTCTTCAGGTAGCGCGCAGGTTGATACACGGGGTAAGTAGCATATCGACTCTAGTGCTACTAATTATGTGACTAATAACTCTCTTGTCTTCTCTTACTTGGAGAAACACAATCGGTTAACAGCAGTGTTCGTCGTTGATGGCTCCCCGCTCTGATTTGTGGCACTGGAATGGTCCAGGCCAACGCGACTCTACACCTTGACAACAGTCACTATGTTCTGAATTTTTCGTCGAATATATTATCCGTTAGTGCTATCTCCCAGGAAACTACAATGTTTTGTTTCACGACCTTCGCGCCAAGAGAACAATTGTTATGAAACAAAATGAGGGGATCTATATTTTCTTGATGTTGTTTTTGTTCTCTCTACGTCCACAGTCTCCAACTCTCTGGTTCAATAGCATCTTTGTCTTGGGAATCATCTGCTCCATCTGTTTTGCTAACTCCGTCTATTACACCAGCTCCTGCCCTTTTCTACATAGAAGTCACCACTTGGACTGTGAATCTTGCCAATTTGGCAAGCATCGCCGCTCTTATTATCATGCTAAACTATTTAGAAGTTATGTTTGTCCATTTGACCATGTTCACTCGGACACCTAAGATCCTTGTCCAACCAAATTTATTGGTATGGATAGTTTGTATTCTGTAACTTTTATTGATGACTTCTCTTATTGTACTTTGGTGTATCTTCTCAAAAAATGCTCTGAACTTTTATGTATTGTGCATTTTATAATGAAATTCACACACTGTTTGGTGTTTTTAAGGGTTATTTGCACTGATAATGCAAAGGAATATATGAGCAACAAATTTTCTTTGTTTTGCATGTCTAATGGCTTTGTTCACCTGATCAGCCAATGTATATACATCCCAACAAAATGGTGTGGCAGAAAGAAAAAATCATCACCTTCTAGATGTTGCACAGACTCGTCTCTGCCAAATGAATGTTCCCCTCTCCTATTGGGGGCACTATATCCTGACCACTTGTTACCTTATCAATCGTCTTCCCTCAAAACACAATTCAAGGGAAGAGATCATTCTCTATTTTGTATGCTGACGCCGCTCCATTCACCTTTACCCCTCGGAAATTTAGGTGTATTGCATTTGTTCACTCTCATGTATCTTGCAGCGACAAACTCTCTGCTCGTACTGCCAAGTATATTTTTGTTGGGTACTCCCCAACTTAAAAGAAATATCGATGTTATGACTTGCTCGTCAAAAAATAGTATGTTTCAGCTGATACAACCTTCTTTGAGTCCGCTTCATACTTCACCACCAACTTTACACATGTCACCCACGCAGATCCTCCTACCTTTACTTTCACTTTTCCCATTGTTCCTGCTCCACCACTGGATATCCCACCACAACAGCTTCCTACTCAACCGTCACCTTTCCCTTATCCTTGTCCACCCTTCCCTCCATCTACTATGGGACTCCCACCGCCAATTCTTAGACCAGCTCTCTCCTCTTCGGACAACTCTGACAATGACAACATCTCGGATCTTGATATCCACATTGCCCTCCGCAAAGAGGTTTGAGCATGTACTCGACATTTGATTACTAATTTAGTGTTGTATGAACAAACTAGCCCTTCTTGCAAGAAGTATTCTCCCGTCATCTATGATACCGTGATCCTCACTACTTATCATGAAGCTCTTATCTTACCATACTGGAAGGTTGTTATTGATATGGAAATGTCTGTGTTGACGTCTAGGGGTACTTAGACTCTTGTCACTATCACTACTAGAGATGATGAAGTTGTTTGTCATTGGGTCTTCGTCGTCAAGTATCACCCTGACAGCACAATGGATCGATACAAGGCTCGTTTGGTTGCTAGAGAATACACTCAGACATATGATGTTGATTTCTTTGACACCTTCTCTCTCACTGCTCGCATCACTATTATTCGGATTCTCTTATATATGGTTGGCAACAAGGATTGCCTCATGTATCAACTGAATGTTAAGAACGTTTTCCTCTATGGTGACTTGTAAGAAGAAAACCACATGGATCAACCCTCTGGTTATGTTTCTCAGGAAGTCTTAGGTATGCAAGCTAAGAAAGGCTATCTATGGCTTCAAACAAATTCACTGTGCATTGTTTGACAAATTTAGTCAGGCCATCTCTAGCATTGATTTTTCAAGAAGTTTTGCAGATTATTCTTTTTTTATACGGAAGACCGCTCACGGACTGGTTGTTCTTACTGTGTATGTCGATGACATACTTCTCACTGGAGATGATTCATCTGCGATAGCAGTGACAAAGAAACATCTGCACGACCACTTTGTCACCAAAAATATGGGTTCTCCAAAATACTTTCTCGGCATCGAAATTGCAAATGGGGAGTTTTGAAGAAGCAGATCTGCGCAGATCAGCTTCTTCAAAACTTCCTCTATGATGAAGTGACAATGAGACAGATGCAGTATCAAAATTTCAACTTTCAAGAGAACAACAAAATATGGATGAACGAGTCAGGGGTTGATGCATAAATATTTAATTTTTGCTGTAAACTCTATGCAGTATAATATTAAAATTGTGAAAACTTAATTAATTTATTTTGCAGACCAAGACAGTAATGTTGTAATGTTGTGAGGCATAACCAAGAGGTATTCTACAACAAAATTGAGGTCAATGGATCCAAGCAACCAACTAATGAGTCCCGAGTTGACAGTCTTAGGCGCCTATATGGGTATTCTTGATAGGGATCCTACACTAGCACCAATTAGTATTAAAGAGTGGCATTCACCAGAGATGAACCAGACAATTATCAGATCTTTGCTGCAATCGATGTAAATAATCACTTTTATATTATATAAATGTTTTATTCAATATCATTTTATTAATGTTCTATAATATTGGAATATTTATAGGACAAATTTGAAATTCCTGTAGGTGCTGAATCTAGAATAATCTCCATGATAAGCATAAGATGGAGAAATTGCAATAATATAAAGGTTGTACATTAACATTCTAGACAATGAAAATTTCCCTGAATGGAATTGACCTTTCTCAATGGGTTCTATTAGTGAGACAAGTGGGTTAAGTCATTATTAATTTCTAGGCAATTTAAATCCGCATACTTATACAACTAGTTTATGTAGGAGATTGCCGTGGAAAATAGCAGGAAAGCATATATACAGACGTTCCTGCATACAATGGAGTGATGGAGCACACTAAAGCGGCAATAAGAATCAATGCATCTACTATCACAAAATATCTATGGCATTGTTGGACAGGTCATCCTCCTCCCAGTTGTCTGCAAGCTTTTACTTCCTCTCCTTCCAATTGGCATCAAGAATTTACTTCCTCTGTGCGAACAGAAAACAAACAGGTCGAAAATTTGGAGTAACAAATTTTATTATCCAAAAAAAGTGTGTATTACAAAGGTGTAGCCTCCCTTTTATAGAATGCAGGAGATGAGAGAGATTACAGATAAGCAATGTGGGACTAAATAATTACAAGTATATGCGGCTTTACAAATAAACAAACCGAACAAGTCGCGCGGTTAGACGAATAGGCTAACAGCTTGACAACCACCAAAAGGAGAGAGCAAGCTGCCACAGAGAACAAGCCGTCACAGGAGACCGCTAGACCGCCGGTCTCCAAGTCGCCAGAGACAAACCGCCAGACCGCTCGGACACCAAACAGCAACAGCCCGGCAGACAAGCCGCTGAGATAAACCTTTAGACCGCCCGGCCTCCAAACAGCAACAGGCCGCCCGGCCTCCAGACCGCAACACTCCCCCTCAAGCTGGAGCATAAATATCAATCATGTTCAGCTTGTCACAAATGTGGAAAAAGGAAGCGGACACCGGCTTGGTGAAGAGATCTGTCAACTCGTTGTCAGAAGTGACGAACGGAGTACAAATCTGTTTTTTCAAGATCTCTTCCCGAATAAAATGACAGTCGACTTAAGGTTTAGCACCAGTCAACTCTGCCTCTTTTAGTAGATCAAGAGCATACTTCCGTTGAGAAAGGACCATGGAGTTGAGCTTCCCAGAGATTTCAATCCCCAGAAAGTATTTTGGGGAGCTCATATCCTTTGTGACCAGGTGTTGACGGAGGTGTTTCTTTGTCAAAGCTACCCCAGCCTGGTCATCGCCAGTAAGAAGAATGTCATCCACATGTACCGCAAGAACCACCAGACCCGAGGAGGTTTTGCGAATGAAAAGGTAGTGATCGGTTGAACTTCTTGCAAAACCAATGACCGCAACAATGACGCTAAACTTGTCAAACCAAGCCTGAGTGCTTTGCTTTAGGCCATACATGGCCTTCTTCAGCTGACATACTCGTGTCTCCCCTTGAGCAACATACCCAGGAGGTTGCTCCATGTAAACATCTTTTTGAAGATCACCATAGAGAAAGACATTCTTAACATCCATCTGTGAAATGGGTCAATCTCTGTTGATAGCCACAGAGAGAAGGACCCGAGTGGTGCTGAGACGAGCAACGGGAGAGAATGTGTCAAACTAATCAACACCATAGGTCTGAGAGAAGCTTTTGTCAACCAGGCGGGCCTTGTATCGATTCACGCTGTCATCCGGACGGAACTTTACAACAAAGACTCAGCGACAGCACATCACATCAGTGCCCAAAGGGGGAGGAACAAGGGTCTAAGTACCCCGTTCAGTGAGGGTAGCAATTTTCTCATCCACGGCGGCCTTCCAATGAGGAACCGCGGGAGCGTCCTGGTAGGTACGGGTAGAGGCAGTCGCAGAGATAGCCAATGCAAACGCCCTGCGAGAAGGAGTGAGACGATCATATGAAACAACAACAGCCAGTGGGTGTTGGGTACACGTCTGCACCCCTTTGCGAAGAGTAATGGGAAGATCCAGGTCGGCGTGTTCCGCAGTAACCGGAGCATCCGTGGCGGAGACAGCTGGCCCGGGAGTGAAGAGAGACGGTCGCGGAGAGGAGGGAGAGAGCAATGGTGATGAGGAAGAGAGAGGAGGAGACGAGGGAGGCGACAGTGGGAAAATCTTGATGGGAGTAGACGTGGTGGAGGGGACGATAGGAGAAGACGAAATATCTGGAGAGGGAGAGGGGTTAGAAGAGAAATAGGATGCATTCTCGAAGGTCACATCCGCGGATATGTATTGCTTACAAAGAACGGGATCAAAGCAATAGTAGCCTTTTTGAGTAGTTGAGTAACCCAAAAAGACACACTTGGTGACACGTGATGCGAGTTTGTCATGAGTGGCGGAAGGAGCGTGCACAAAAGCCGTGCACCCAAAAGATACGCAGAGGGAGAGGAAACAAATCCTTGCCCGGATATAGAATGGAGAATGGGGTTTGTCCGGGCAGAACCGTAGACGGAATGCGATTAATGAGATAACAGGAGATGAGCACATCGTAGACCCAATAGGAGCGAGGAACATGCATCTGTGTCATCAGAGTGCGAGCGACATCGAGGAGGTGACGCTTTTTGCGTTTCGCCACCCCATTTACCTGTGAGGTATAGACACAGCTAGTTTGATGAATAATACCATGTTGCATACAGAAAGAAGAGAAAGCAGTACTAAGATATTCCTTACCATTGTCAGAGCGAAAGATTTTAATAGACATCAAACTGATTCTTAAACATATTATAAAACGATGTTCATACAGAAAAGAGTTCGGAGCGATACTTTAAAAGATGCACTCACGTACACCTAGAGAAATCATCAATAAAAGTTACAAAATATGAACTACCCCGACCTATGGTGAGGGTAGGAGCAGGACCCCAGATGTCGGAGTGAAGAAGATCAAACGGCCGGGAAGATCCACGACCTTGCTTTGGTGGGAAGGACGAGCGGTGATGCTTGCCAAGCTGACATGCGTCACAGTTGAGAGGAGAACTCTGCGGAGGAAGGTGGGGCAGAATCTGACGAAGAAGTCGTGGAGGAGCATGACCAAGACGAAGGTGTCACTGGAGAAGATCGGTAGAAGATGAGGAGAAGGCGGACAGTGCGGAAGCGTTGTTGAGGAAATAGAGGCCGCCGCTCTCACTCCCAGTAGCAATCGTCCGCTTGGAGCCCGGATCCTGAAAAGAACAAGTAGTATAAGTGAATGTGACGGAGCATTGTAGTTGCTTGCAAAGAGAAGTAACAGATAACAAATTTCAAGGGAACTTGGGCACGTAGAGGGTGTCTTTCATGCGAAGAGACGGAGTGACTTGAACAACTTCTGTTCCATTGACCGGTGAGGGAGAGCTGTCCACAATAAGGACCGGGGGCAACCGATCATGTTGTTCTAGAAGAGAAAAACATTGCGGATTGTCGGTCATATGATTGGTAGCACCAAAGTCGATCAGCCATTTACCCTGAGTAGCGACGTGGGCACTACCTGAAGACGTGACCACGAAGGCGGATGGCTTCGTAGAGGAAGTGGAAGCGTCCCCAGATGGTCGAAGATGAGGATGATTCTTCCAGCAGTGATCAATCGTATGGCCGGTACGGCCACAGTGAGAGCAGAGAAAGCGGGAAGCACCGCGTTCGCTGGATGGGAGGTGGCGGCCACCAGAGCCACTTCACTGAGTATAGTGAGCGTAGTTGTCCGGTTGAGGAGGGGAGGATAATAGCGGACGTTGTAGCAGAGATATAATAGCGGCTATGCGTGCAGCAGTAGCATCCAGGGTAGGAGACTCCGCCTCGCCAAGGATTTGTTGACGTATCATGTCATACGACTGAGGAAGTCGCAGAAGATAACACACAACCAGAATCTCCTGGAAGTGTTTGTGTTGCTCAACGAGATCTGCAGAGAAGGGGCGATTTTGGAGAATTTCGGCTCCGAGAGCCTGAACTTGTTGGTAAGCAGCAGGAGGAGACATGGAGAGACGGGCAAAGAGGCCTGCATAAAGAGTATAGATGCGGGACGTCTCAGCCCCCTTGGAGTAGAGAGCAGCGAGATAAAGCCAAGCAGACTTGACTGTTTCATCATGACAGATGATGGGTAGGCATTCATCAGAGAGGCTGTTAGCCAGCCATGTGCGGACAACAGCTTCGTTGGCATCCCAATCGTCAAAGAGAGGGGAATCATGCGGAGGAAAAGATCGAGTTCTCTGATATCATGTGCGAACAGAAAATAAACAGGCCGAAAATTTGGAGTAACAAATTTTATTATTCAAAAAAGATGTGTATTACAAAGATATAGACTCTCTTTTATAGAATGGAGGAGATGACAGAGATTACAGATAAGCAATGTGCGACTAAATAATTACAAGTATATGCGGCTTTACAAATAAACAAACCAAACAAGTCACGCGGTTAGACGAGTAGGCTAACCGCTCGAAAACCACCAGAAGGAGAGAACAAGCTGTCACAGAGAACAAGCCGTCACAAGAGACCGCTAGACCGCCGGTCTCCAAGTCGCCAGAGACAAACCGCCAGACCGCTCGGACACCAAACAGCAACAGCCCGGCAGACAAGCCACTGAGATAAACCGTCAGACCGCCCGGCCTTCAAACAGCAACAGGTCGTCCGGCCTCCATACCGCAACACTCTCCTCCGAATTGGAATCAATATTTTACTTCCTCTCCTCCCAAGTTAAGTCCTACGAATGTTAGAAGAAAAACATTATATCTCTTTTCTCTCTTTCAATATTGTTAGGCGTACTCTCTCTTTTGAATCCCAACTAGGGCTTATGTGGCATGTGTGTCCTTACTCACATATGTTCTCATTACCTAATACCTTATATTAATAAATTTTATAAGAATACTTTGGTGTATCTTCTCAAATGTCGGTTTGAGGTTTTTATGCATTTAAATTTTTTTCAAGAAACATGATAGAGACCCCCATTTGGGATCTTGTTCATGGACAGGTGATGTAGAAGTCCTGGAGAAGGTTGGCCTTTCTCTTTCTAGATCCTCGAGAACTTATCTCGGCGATGGAATATGACTGGCAATGAAGGAGGGAAGAGTCGATGCAGCATGCGGTGTGCGGCTAGGGAAAGAGCAGCGAGCGAACCTGATAAGTAGAAAAGAGAGAGAGAGAGAGACGAGAGAAAGGGGAATTGATTAAACGTATCCATATCCTTACTCCAAGCAGCCTCCCTAAAACCGGTTGGGCCCAAGTGTGACCATCAAGATCAGAAATTGCCCCCTCCCTAGGATTAACATCATGTGAGATAAAACAGAGAGGGAAACAAATGTAAAAGCACAAAAAAGGACGAACAGAAGTGCGAAAAACACTAGTTTAAACCAATGCGCGTTTTGGCACAGCGCTGGTATGTGATCCCCCAACGTGGATCCACAACATCTCCACTATCGTCGACATCATGATTGTCCTCAAGCTTGTCCTTCAATTGTGGTAGAAGTTGAACTAAGGGTTCTGGCGGAGGCTGTCCAATGAGCAACTTCAAAGGAGACACATGGAAGACCTTGAAATGGGTCATACAATGTTGGGCCCAGCATGTGATAGGGCCCCTGAAGACGGCCTCTGGCATTATGGTCTGCGTTGTAACAACCCCCAATCACCCGGAAAGAAGAACAACTTCGTTAGTATGCCTCCATGTGCGCCCATGTTAGAAGGAGTCGCTCACGACCGAGGCTGAGAATCTAGTCACGAGTTTGTATTTTTTGTTGGCACTGAAAGAGGGTAAAGGAGGCCAGTCGGAAGTAAGTAACACGCCTTGTTGATGGGTTTTCTATATAGGAGTGGAACAACATATCATATGCGCGCAGCGGAATAGATTTATAAGAAAAACCCAAAAGCGTAAAGGATCTTGCGATATACAAGAATCAAGAAATAAAGGTAAACGACGGTGCATAGTACCTAAATGAGATTGATCCTTTACCCAATCAAGATGCTCCAAAGATCCATCCCAGAAAATTTTGTCAAACAGTAGGCATCTGAGTTCACACAAAAATAGATCTGTGACTCTCTGTCACACAAGAACTGGGTCGGAGAAGGAGTGCTCTCTGCGGCATCACAAATTGCTAGATTCGTTTCTATGAGAGGCGACGATAAAAAGAAGTCATGACAGGATCTAGGGTTCGACTCAAGTGACGGCTTCAAAAAACACACAGAAGTCGCATACAGGAAAACTCTTTTCCAAGTCTATTTATACCCAAGGAAATCAAACAGACAATGGACCCCTTAGAAATCTGTCAAACTCAACTTACGTTGATATGCGTCGACTTCCAGTCGACGTGCGTTGATAAGAACTCGACGCAACGTCGAGAAGCATTTGATGGCATTCAACGCAACCTGCGTCGACACGCAGTGGACGCACTTGTGTCGAATACAAGTCATTGTAACGTTGATATCTACTCGACATAGCGTCGACTAATGACCCACTTCGACTTTGAGTTCGGCTGGGTCGACAGCTCGTCGACGTGCGTCGATACGCACTCGACGTGCGTCGATACGCACTCGACGTGCGTCGATACGCACTCGACGTGCATCGATACGCACTAGACATGCGTCGATACACACGCGACGCAATCCGCCGGTTTTTTCAGGTTAAAGAATGGGCATTTGATGAGTCTGAATTATATAGTGTTTTGCGAACTCATCCGGGCTAGTTTTCATGCATGTGCACTACACTTTTAGTCTATATTTGCTCCTATTTCACTTATACGCACTTTCACGCTAAGTGCACAATTTAGGCCTGTCGGGATGTGCAATTGCACGCTTTATTGATGGGGGTAAGCACTTGGTGCTCCACATTGTTTCCTATGCTTTTTCTGGTTTTTTGTCGCGCTGGAGGCCTGTGCCCCAGTCCTGGTTTTCCTGTGCATGCGGGTAGAGCCCCATCCAGCCCAGTTCCTTCCTGTAGAAATCGCACGGTCGTGTGTTGTCTTCGAGCACGATTGATGCAGTCGTGCGATGCCTACAGTTTTTCTGGTGCTCTGCCCCAGGCAGTGTGATTTGCTCGGGTACGGGTTATTTTTACCGTGCGTGACCAAATCACGCGACCCCTTCTTTTAAACAACAGATTTTATGAATTTTTTACCCGTGCATTTTCTTCATGCACGGTTGGATTCAACCGTTCGCGAACAAAACGAACGAACTTTCTGTTTACCTGGAATTTCAAAGTTTTGTCTCCGCCCGTGCGTTTTGTTCTCGCACCGGTTGTTGGCACGTGCGTGTTCAAAACGCACGATTGAATCTCTTTCTTACAGGTTGGGTGGTTCTTGTGTTGTTAATAACGCACGATGCACGTATGGTCATTCTTTCGACTGTGCGTGCCTATTTTTCTGACTGGGTACTATTTAAGCCGCAGGTTTCGCCTTATTCCGGATCAGACCTTTATTTTCTCTGGGGAGAGAGTCGTGTTCGCGCCACTCCGCCACTCCACCACCGCCCGTCATTTTGAGGTGCTCCAGCCACGGTTTTGAGCTAAATCTCAAGCTTGGAGTTCCTCTCGGTCTCCTCCATCATCCGCAAGCTTCCAAGTTCCATTCCAAGGGATTCATCGTCGCATTTGAAGAGTTCTCCGACGAAGTTGCTATCAAAGGTTATTGACGGAGAAGACGGGTATATTGGAAGAGGTTGACAACTCTTTTGGACCCTTGGACCCAGGACGGCAGTCGAAGTCCGAGCGCGGACGAGGCTTGACAACCCTCGATTCCGGCCGTGAACCTAAATGAGTCTTCGTGCTCTGGTTGTATTCCTCCCTCCTCTTCATTTGTAGTATTTTTCCCTTAGAATATTTGGGATTTGTGTTTAATGATTGTATGAACCCTAACATGTTATTTTTGAAATCATTTATGTCGATGTAGATGTTCTGTGGTTTATGCATGTGAGGAGCGCCTCCGTTCCATCTCGTACCTCTGTCATCGTGTGTTTGCCGCACTAGCAATTGCTAGTGTCGTGCATAGTGAAGAGGTGCTCTCGACCCTCATCCACCGTTGCAAACCATTCTACCCTTGCGAAGCGGTGAAAGTGACCCGCATTAGTTTAATTAGTTTCCTTTTTTGTTACAAAACCCAAACCAAGCTCCATTTTTACTTTCAAGTCTTTATAATTGGTTTTCTGAGCATTAGATTTGCGCATCCCAACCTACGTAACTTGAGAGATTGATACTTGGGGATAAATTTCATTTTATATTACTTGAGCGACCGGCGCACTTGCCGAACGCGCAACAAGTTTTTGGCGTCGTTGTTGGGGAATGCAGTGGTGTCGTGAATCTGATGTTAAGGAAGTTGCTTGTAGGTAGTTCTCTTAACTGTTTTTGTCCATGGATGACGTCAGAACATCTGTCGCAATGCATGATCTTCTATCACCATTGCTTTTGAGTGTAACTAATGATAATTTCAAAATTTCAACTGAGCTTGTTGACTGTATCTCTAAACATATTGTATTTCATGGGGCTCCTGGAGAGGATGCAATATTGCATTTTGAAAACTTCCTTGCCCTCTGTAACACCTTTCAGCACCAGAATGGAGACCAAGAACGGGCCATGTTGCAGCTTTTTCGTTTTGCCTTGCAGGAAAGGCCCGAGTTTGGTACCGAGATATTAATCTTGGAGTAATAACCTCATGGGGTCAAGCTGAAGACTAGTTTTTAAAGAAATATTGTTCGCGTGAACTCATGTCAAAGAAGCACGTGGAGTTTGTTCTGTTCACTCAGGTTAAGGGTGAGTCTCTTGTGGAGGTTTGGGAAAGGTTCCGCCTCTTGAAATCCTGGACCCGTTCACACAATCTATGTGAGGTTTTGTGTCTCCAGACATTTTATTTTGGTATCCTGGAGCAGTTTCGCCATTTGTTTGACATAGCTGTTGGTGGAGCACTCTTTAGGAGAGCTATTCTGGATGCTTGGCAGATTGTCTATGAAGTTGTTGGATACGACAACGTCAACGGGTGGCTCCACAAGTGGGCTGCGATGGCTGCACAGGGAGGGTGTGGATCTGGAAGATTTATGGTTACAGGGGGGTTGCGGGTAATATGTACTGGATGGGAGTGTACGGGTTGGCCAAATGGGATCGGGGGAGACGTGGGGTTGCAGGAAGGTTGGAGGGAGGTCGGGGTTGGTATGTAGGGGATCCAGTGGTGGCATGGTCGGATTAGTAGCGTCGGGATGGGAAAGGCGGGATCTAGTGGTGGAGGGAGGAAGAGGGATAACGGGATGAAGAGAGAACAGGTAAGGGTGGACGGCGGGTTGCAGGAGGTATGCTGATAGGAGGGAGAGTTAGGGAAGGGTCCACCTACGAGTTGTTGACCGCTCGTCGGGGCTGAGAGAGCCACCAAAGAGTGGCGAGGTAGCAGGACAGGGGCTGGATGGGGCCGAGAGGAACGGGGGAGGAGGCAGCAGGACTGGTAGATGCTCGGTGGGAGGTGGCAGAAGGCAAAAATGGCGCAGGAGACGCGCCGCTCGGAGTCCACCGAGGAAGACCGACGACTGCAAGAAGCAAACCCGCGATACCCTAAACAGACCCATGCATGCGTATAAATAAGAGGATAAAACCCAAACATGATTTAGGGCACCCGAATCGAACGGCTCATATTGTCTGGGTTGATCAGGTGTCAAATACAACTCAAAATACATAAAGTAATATATCAAAAGGACTCGAAGCGATCGTTCGGATACATCTGTGGACTCAGATGGCCCGAACGAGGAACGGATCACGACGATCTCCACCATATTGTTTCAAGATTAATAGAACTTTTGATCAGAAACTTATCCTTGTGGAAATTAATGGCATAGCCTATATCACATAGTTGGATTATGTTTATATGGTTGTGTTGCAACCATTCCACATAAGTCACCTTTTGTAATTGAGACTAAGTCATTGGTGATCATAACATAGCCTTAATGATGTCTCTATCAGATCCACCAAATATAACTTTGGCTCCATCTTCCACAGAGGTGAAGTTCTTTAACAGGCTTCTTGTTTCATTCATGCGTCTGAAACACTTACTGTCCAAATACCAAATAGGCATTTTGTTGTTCTTTGGACATACCTAAAAAAAATAAATCAGTTCACCTTAGGAACCCAGCTAGGCTTAGATCCATGGTTACTATAAGCCTTAATTTCAGGATGTCTAACAACTAGATTATTAATCAGATTTAAATTCCTTGCCCTGGGCACTTTTGGGTAATACCAACAATCTATGGCAACGTGGCCAATTTTGCCACAGCACCAACATTTAAACTTATTATATCTCCTCTTTTGCATCACCTTCTGAGTGGAATGAGGATGTTGATGTTCAGCAGAGCAGATTTATGCATTTTTAGCATTTCTTAGATTTATCTGGTGATTGTGTGCATGATGAAAAATAGGTTGCACAGTTACAGGTCTCATCTTAGGAACAGGACTTTGAGGAATAGCCTTCCCCTTTCCTTTTGCTATTGGTGTTGTAGATCCAAACAAAAAGGATCCATGATTATTCATTTGGATTTCCTCATGGGGAATCATGAAGGAATACTGTCTGATGTCTGCTCTTGGGTTCTGTGGTTTTGTTCCACTAGTGGAGCAACCATTGGATAAATATTCATTATTTGAATCATGATCATAAGTATTTGAAGACAATATTACTTTATGAGAAACAGTTTTAACTTTAGATTTATTTTCTTTTTCTGCCTCTTTAGAATATCCTACACCACATTTCTGCTTCAGATTTCTTATTTGAGTCTCAAGCTTTTCTTCAGCTCAAACATATCAAAATTCATTTGATTTATCGTTGAAGTCTTTTCATCTAATCTTGATTTGAAAGGCTTGGGGATTTTATTTTCTCAGCCAGAGACTTTACCAAAGCTTTGCTTTTCTTTAGTTCATTTAATATAGAACCATACTTATTTATCAGATCATTGTATTTATCTGTCAGCACATAATCACCCTCATCATCAGATGAGTTTGCTTCTGACCCAGTATCATTTTCATAATCTGATCCAAAATTAGATAACGGAGCTTTAATATATATCTAATCAGGATATGAGTTATCCTGATCTTCCTCATCAGTTAGGACCATCAAGCCACAACATTCCACTTCTTCTGACTCACTGTCTTACAGGGAAGGGGTGCCCTTAAGCACACCCTGGCAGCAAGATAGTCCTCCTGGTCCTCTTCTTCTGATAGTATAGCAAGCCCAATATTGGATTCTTCTTCTAACTCGGTTGAGCTTGAGTCACTGTCACTCAACCACTTAGACTTATTTTCCATGAAGCTCGTTTTAGGCTTCTTACCTTTGTGAGATCTCTTTTCATCATTGTTGTTAGAGTTAGTCTTTAACCTGAAGGAGATGGAGAATCTATTCTTCCACTATCTCCTCTTTCTCGATATCTTCTTGAAATGCTTGGAGAGTAACGACAGTTCTCCATCAAAAAGTTCAGACCCAAATGTATTGGGTTCACACTCTTCAGATTTAGCAGGTCTTCTTGGAGGAGTTAGAGTCTCCTCTCTTCCTTTCCTGGAGATTTCTGCCTTGAAAGCAACAGTCTTCTCTTTGTTATTGGATCTGCTGCTCAGGATTGGATCTATCCCCTCTCCTTGTTGGAAAAAAATTGTTTGGATCAAAATGGGTGTTTTCAGTCAAACAAAATCAAGGAGTTGCAGAGAGATACAAATCGTGACTAGTTGTCCAAGGATATATTTAAATTCCTATATTTGACTATCATAGAACATTTGCGATGGTTTCCAAAATGGATTCCATCCACATTATTTTATCATGTGTTGCATATCTAGGATGGGACCTAGAGCAACTAGACGTAAAAAATACTTTCTTATATAATGATTAAGAAGATGAGGTATGCATAAAGTTCTTGCAGGGATCTTTAAAGAAAGGATCAGAAGGAAAACTCTAACAACTTAAAGAATCTCATTATGCTTTGAAGTCGCACCTCAAAGCTTGGTTTAGAAAGTTTAATAAATCCAAGATTCTATTAGGATACAAATAGGGTCACTTTGATCAAACTCTTTTTGTTAAGAGGAATACAGAGAATGTGATTATTCTCATTGTCTATGTAGACAATATTATTATCACATGAAATGATTTGGAAGAAATCATGCTACTTAAAGCAAACCTATGCAAGGAGTTTAAAGTCAAGGATCTACGAATATTGAAATACTTAGGAATGGAAGTGGCGTGGTTAGACCGCATAATCCTCCTTTCATAGAGGAAATATGTCGTGGATCTCCTAGAAGAAACAAGTATGTTTGATTGTGCACCCACAAACACCTCATAGAAGTAAATTGCAAACTCAATGAAAACAAGGATGGTGAGAAAGTGAACTCCACCGGCTACCAAAGATTGGATGGAAGGCATATCTTACTCACACACACTCGTCCTGGTATTACGAATGCGGTTAGGATCCTAAGCAGGTACATGGATCTCTTATATTGAGACATCAGTAACCTGTTATACGAGTGTCAGGATACCTTAAGAAGTCTCCCAAATGAGGAACCCTATTCTCTCTCAAAAGAAGCATGTGAATGTTGAATTATACACATATGCTAAATAGGTTAGAAGTCAAGATGACCAAAAATTCACCACTAAATATTGTTCTTTTGTTAGGGGAAAACTTATGACTTGGAGAAATAAGAAGCAAAATGTGATAGCAAGGTCAAGTGGAAAAAACAAAATATTGAGCAATGTCGCAGAGGATATGTGGGGGACTATGGATTCAATCAATAATGCAGGATCTGGGGCTACAAGATGAGAAACACATACGTCTCGATTGTGACAATAAATTGGTCATCAATATTGCTCATAATCTTGTTCAACGCGATCGAACAAAACATGTTGAAATTGATAGACATTACATCAAGGATCGCCTGGAGAAAGGCAATATTTGCACAACGTTCATCCAATGCAAAGATCAATTAGCAGATGTTTTTAACAAGAGTTTAGCTGTGACACATTCACTGAAAGTATTTCTAAGCTAGGAATGACCGATACATACTCATGTGAAGAGGCGAGGAGAATTAAATAAAGCCCGGGGTAAAGCCCCACTATAAAGGATTACTTCTTTATTTTGTCTCACGCCTTTAATATTGTTTTAGGCGCTCTTCCCTTTATGTATATATAGAGGTGTTATGTAAAACTTATTTTTTAGATTGAAAATAATATACTCTTCTTGTTCTCAAATGTTCTCTCAAATAGGTTGTCACTCCTCACGTCCAGCTTCGAAATTATCATTGGAGAGAGAAAGTACACGTAGAAGGCAATGGGCAGGCAGGAGCAGTAGGCAATAGGTTGTTGCAGTAAATAAAATATAAAAAATGAGGCAACACACGGGATGGAGAGAAGGGGGAAGAGAGAGGGGCAACGGTCGCTTCCCGCAAATTTTTTAAAGCTATTTGTTTATTATTATTATTATTATTATATAAAATTATATATATAATTAAAAAAATTTAAGTTTTATCAAAACTTTAAATAAATTTTAATTTTGTAAAACTATTTAGAGGGGCAGCATACGGGTCACTGTTCCCAGGAAAAGTAGTTGACCATTTATTCCTTTTTATTATTATATATAGATATAATTAAAATTTTAAGTGTTCATATAAACTTTCTATAAATTTTTTAATAAATTTAATACTTTTAAGTGAAAACATATACAGATATATATAAATTATAATTTTAAATTTGTGTATATATATACATATAGATGAATATATATATATATTGTTGAAAATATTGGAAGTTGAAAATTAGTTTATTCATCCACAAAGGGACTATAAATAGATTGTTACATATACAATAACACTTGACACACAGTGTGTGACTAAACTCACTCACATACAAATAAGCTCAACCAATAAAAAACTAATTCTCCGACACTCCCACTCAAGTTAGGTATGTAATGCCTGTCATATCAAACATGCCTAATATTTTGTCAATGTGCATTGACTCATACCCTTAGAACATCTGCGAGTTGTTGGTTTGATAGAACAAAGGGAGTGCTCACAATTCCACTAACTATATTTTTCTTGATAAAGTGTCTATCAAACTCCACATGTTTAGTACGGTCATGCTGGACTGGGATGTGGGCAATACTGATAGCGGTTTTATTATCACAATAGATCATGACTGGACCCACGCACTCCACACTCAGGTCCCTTATAATTGACTGAATCCATAACCCTTCATATATCCCATGTGTCATTGCTCGGAACTTGGCCTCTGCACTGGATTTGGCTACAATGTGTTGTTTCGTGCTTCTCCAGGTCACCAAATTGCCGCAACAAGAGAGCAATATCCTGATGTAGATCTTCAGTCATCAACTGAACCTACCTAGTCCGCATTTGTATAGATCTCTACAGTTAATGCCTCGTTGGGTGAGAGCAATATGCACTTGACAGGAGAAAATTTGAGATACCTAAGGACTCTGTAAGAAGCATCAAGATGATGTAATTTTGGTGAGTGCATGTACTAGCTAAGGACACCCAAGGAATAAGAGATTTATGGACGAGTATGGAAGAGATGGATAAGTTTCCCCACAGTCATTGAAAACCTGGTATGTCATCAACAATTTCTCCACCCTCTCTACCAAGCTTGTGATCGACATCATTTGGAGGGACAGCAGATCTGCATCCAATGATTCTAATTGTCTCAAACAAATCTATAATGTACTTCTGTGATATAAAGATCTCATGTTTGGATCTGGCCACCTCTATGTCAAGAACATATTGAGGGGACCAAGATCCTTTACTTCAAATTCCATAGCCAACCTAAACTTTCAGTATTCAATCTCATCTGTGTCATCACCAGTTATCACCATATCATCTACATAGATAATAAGAGCAGTCAACTTGTCGTCACTATGTTTCTCAAACAGGGTATGATCAACATTGCTCTATTTGTATTTGAATGACATCATTGCCCGGTGAAATCTCTCAAACCAAGCACATGGAGATACTATGTTGAAAATATTGGAAGTGGAAAATTAGTTTATTCATCCACAAAGGGGGCTATAAATAGATGGTTACATAGACAATAACACTTGACTTACGGTGTGGGACTAAACTCACTCACATATTAATAAGCTCAACCAATAAAAAACTAAATTCTCCAACAAATATACATATATATTTATTTATTATAAGAATATATATACATATTTGCATACATAAATAAATATGTATATATGTATATATGTATATGTGTGTGTACATATATATGTGTATATATGAATATATCTGTAGAAATGGCCGGAAACTTATGTATATTGATTGAGTATCTAAATACAAAGAGAGTATACAAATATATAGGAGAGAAAGAGAGGAAACAAATCCTATACAAGATGTGGGACTAAAGAAGAAGAAGCATAAATGGGCCAACAATACATGGGCCCAATACAAGAGTTATTCTAACACTCCCCCGCAAGCTGGAGCGTACAAATCGTATGCACCAAGCTTGGACAAGCATTGATAGAAGGATGCTTTGGGAAGAGCCTTTGTGAGGACATCTGCAACTTGTTGCGTCCCTGGAACATGCTTTAAATCGAGCTTCTTCATTTGAACTTTCTCTCGAACGAAGTGGCAATCGACTTCAATGTGCTTCGTTCTTTCGTGGAAGACTGGGTTCTTGGCGATATGTATAGCCGCTTGGCTATCACAAAGAAGTAGAGCAGGAGAAGGTAATTTTACACCCAGATCAGTGAGAAGACTTTCAAGCCATGTGAGTTCGGATACAACAGAAGCCATTGCGCGGTATTCTGCCTCAGCCGATGAGCGAGCAACGACCGCTTGTTTCTTGCTTCTCCATGTAACCAAATGTCCCTCAAAGTATGTGCAGAAACCACTAGTAGACCTCCGGTCATCAAGAGAGCCCGCATAGTCCGCATCAGAGTATGCCACTAAGGTAGGAGCAGACGAGAAAGTCCGGTACACAAGTCCTTGACCCGGGGTTGTTTTTAAGTACCTCAGAATGCGTTCAACCGCCAGAAGATGAGACTTGCGAGGAGAGTGCATGTATCGACTGACAAGACCAACAGCAAAGGAAATATCTGGTCGGGTAACAGTAAGATAGATCAACTTTCCAACAAGTCGTCGATAATATTCAGGGTTCTGGAGAAGAAGATCCGCGTCAGAAGCCTGAGCACACAGCTTGTGGTTTACATCCATGGGGGTCTCACATGGCTTACACCCTAAGAGCCAGCATCATGAAGAAGATCAGTACAGTATTTCCGTTGAGATAGAATAAGGCCGTCCGGTCTCCTGGCAACCTCAAGACCCAGAAAATATCGCAGAGTCCCCAGGTCCTTTGTCTGAAAGACCGAGTTCAGATGTGCTTTGACTGCATGTATCCCTTGTGAGTCATCTCCTGTGATGATGATGTCATCAACATATACTAATAGAAGGACCGTCCCTGATGGTCGATGACGAGTGAAGAGCGAGAAGTCAGCCGAGCTTCGTCTAAAGCCGACAGCTCGAAGTACTTTACTGAATTTCTCAAACCAGGCCCGTGGAGATTGTTTGAGACTATACAGAGCCTTGCGAAGGCAGCAAACCTGAGACTCCCCCGTGGTCTCAAACCCGGGCGGTTGTTGCATGTAGACCGTTTCCTGGAGATCCCCATTTAAGAAAGCATTCTTAACATCAAGCTGAAAGAGAGGCCACCGTCGATGAACAGCGACAGAGAGGAGGACCCGAACGGTATTGAGCTTGGCGACCGGAGAAAAGGTTTCCTCATAGTCGAGCCCCTGTTGTTGAGTGAAGCCGCGAGCGACAAGGCGAGCCTTCAGACGGTCGATCGTCCCATCAACAGCATGTTTGATGACAAAGACCCACTTGCACCCGACCGGTTTCTGACCCGGAGGGAGGGGGACAATGGACCATGTCTGGTTAGCCCAGAGAGCAGACATCTCCTCCATGGCTGCCCGCCAGCCCGGATGTTGAAGCGCCTCCTGTACAGAGTTAGGAACAGAAACCGAAGAAAGAGAAGTAGCAAAGGTGTGCAGAGGTGGAGAGAGGCGATGAAGAGAGACGTAGGCCTCCAGAGGATGGGCAGTGGAGGGCGTTACCTGATCAGAGGGACGCGAAGTGTCCATGGCAGAGGTCGGCGGCAGAGGGGCAACGGAACTGGGAGGGCGACGAGTGTAGACCCGGATAACGGGCGGTTTGATGGTAGAAGGAGTGGGGGGAGGAGAGAGCGGGGGTGGTGGTGGAGTAGCAGGAATAACGGGACGAGGGAAGGACGGCGGGAGAGGAGGCGGTGGTGGAGCAGTAGGGGAGGGAGCAGGAAAGAACGGTTCGTCTTCCCGGAAGGTAACGTCCGCAGAGACAGTGACCTTGCCGGTAGAGCGTGAGTAACAAACATAGCCCTTCTGGGTGTGGGAGTAGCCAACAAAGATGTGTTTCGCCGCCCTGGGGTCCAATTTATCGGAGGAGGGCCCGAGGCAGTGGACATAGCAGGTGCTGCCGAAGATACGGGGCGAGAGAGGAAAAGCCGGAGTGGAGGGAAACAATATGCTGAAGGGAGTCGCATAATTGAGGACAGAGGAAGGGAGGCGATTGATAAGAAAGCAGGCAGTGGAGACCGCGAAGTTCCAGTAGGCTTTAGGAACATGCATTTGGATCATGAGGGAGCGGACAACATCCAATAAATGGCGGTTCTTGCGTTCGGCAACCCCATTTTGTTGCGGGGTATACACACAAGAGGTTTGATGGAGAATCTCGTATTCCAAACAGAAGGTGGTAAAGTCGTGGCTGGTGTACTCACGAGCGTTATCAGTACGGAGAGTTTTGAGGGTGGTATGGAATTGTGTCCGGGTCTCGAGGACAAATGCCCGAAACACCCGGGGAAGCTCGGAGCGGTCGCGAAGTAAGTAGAGCCACGTGGTGCGTGAATGATCATCAATAAAGGTGAGAAAATAGCGATAACCACATATACTAGGAATCTGAAATGGTCCCCAAATATCAGAATGAACAAGATCAAAAGGAGCCGCGCTCCTAGTACAATGCGAAGGAAACGAAGAACGCGGCTGTTTGCCGAGAATACATGAATCACACTGAAAAGAAGTAAAAGAAAGGTCTGGAAGAGCCCGCTGGAGAACGGGCAGAGGAGCATGACCAAGGCGGCGATGCCAGGCAGTGGAGGAGACGGAAGACAGAGCGAGCGGAGAGGCATCGAGAAGGTAGAGCCCATTCCGCAGCTGACCTTTACCAATGGTAGTCCGCGTCCGCCGATCCTGTATAACAAAAGAAGAGGAAGTGAATATAACAGAACAATCCAAGTCACTCGTAAGACGCCCAACAGAGAGTAAGTTAAAAGGGGAACTCGGAACATGAAGAGCCAAGCGAAGAAGGAGGGATGGGTGGATAGAAAGATCGGCCGAGCCGGAGACAGGAACCAGCGCCCCATTGGCCACGGTGATGGACTTCGGATAGGGAGAACCCGAGTACTCGGCAGGCCGTTGCGAAGTGATGTGATGAGTAGCGCCAGAGTCCATAATCCAACCCGGGCTGTGGGAGAGACAAGCAGTACCTGTGTGGGAGACGGAGGCGACAGAGGCCGAGGGGGGGTTGAGCAGCCCCTGGAGATGCTGGAGCTGAAGACGGACGGTCTCGAGATCCGGAGGAGGAGCGTCAGCAACGGCAGAAGCCGTCGGACGAGGGGGGTAGCCGAGTTTCTTGTAACAAGCCGCCTCAAGATGGCCATCCTTGCCGCAGAAGGAGCACTTTGGCCGGCCACGGCCGCCACGGCCACGGCCCCGCGAGCCCAACCGCCCCCCCCCCCCGAGTAGAAGGGGGAGGAGAGGGTAAGAGCGGAGGGGCATGCTGAAGGAGAGCCGGTGGAGAATGAGCTGGAGGATCTGGAGGAGGCGAGACCCGGAGAAGCATGGAGCAGACATCCGAAAAAGAGGGCGTAGTAGGAGCGGCCAGGACCTGAGCACGAAGACTGTGAAGATGAGAAGGAAGTCGAGCCATAAGGATGGCAATGCAAGCAGCTTCCTTCTGAGCCCGCTGAGCAGCAAGATCAGTGGTCGGCGGCTGGTGCTGGATCCAGGCTTCAGCAAGCGTTTTAGCCCGAGCGACAAACGAGGTCATATCTGAGGCGCCGCCAGTGTCGAGAGTGAAGAGATCAGTGAGGATGTCATAAAGATGCTGGAGGCTATCGCGGCCAGAATACAAGGAATGGAGCTCATCCCACATAGCCTTGGCGGTGTCGTGGTACATAGCCATTTGATAGGGCTCACCATCCAAGGAGTTCAGAATCCAAGTCTGAACACGACCGTCATTACGAAGCCAATCATCCGTAGGGGTAGAAGGAGGGGCCTGAGTAAGGTGCGGGAGAAGGCCCTTAGCCTGGAGAACCCGCCGAACAGAATGTACCCAAGGAATAAAGTTCTTCTTGCCAGAAAGAGAGATAGTAGTGATCCGGAGCTCGTCACGGAGGTCGACAGAACAGGCCGGGCGGTCGGGAGGACAGGCCGGATGGACAGGGGCGGGCTGGCCGCTGAGCTGGGAGAAGTACCAGAGGATGTCATGGAGACAGGCCGCAACCCTTAGACGACTCGGGAAGAAGGCCGCGGATAAAGAAAAGCCGGGCGGACTGAGACAAGTCGCACTGGACTGAGACAAGTCGGGCGACCAGGAGACGGTAGAAGATCGCGACCAAGATGCAAGCGGGAAGGAGACAGCCCGCACGGTCAGGCAGATCGTACGCGCCGGACTGAGGCAGGTCGCGCCGGACTGAGGCAAGTCGCGCCGGACTGAGGCAAGTCGCGTCGGACTGAGACAAGTCGCGCCGGACTGATACAAGTCGCGGCGGACGGAGACAAGTCGCGCGACCAGGAGAAGGCAGGAGATCGCGACCAAGATGCAGGCGAGAGGAGACAGCCCGCACGGTCAGGCAGATCTGAGCAGCGGACAGAGAAGGAGGCCGCGGCGAGAAGAAAGGCCGCGGCGGACAGAAGAGAGGCCGCGACTAGGAGAGAGGCCGCAGCGGACAGGTAAGAAGGTGGTCCCACGGAGAGAGGAAAGGCTATAAAAGCAGGAGGGGGGAATGGTGAAGGTGGATCCACGGAGAGAAAACAAGGGCAGAAGGAGGCGGACTGAAAGAGGAGGCCGCAAGGAAGCGCGGCTAGAAACAAAACAGGCCGCGAGAAACAAGCCGCCGGGGGAAGACCGCGAGAGAGTTTACACAGTGCGGTCAGACGTTGGCAAACCGCGAGAGGCGTAACCTCCCTCTGATACCATGTAGGAAATGGCCGGAAACTTATGTATATTGATTGAGTATCTAAATACAAAGAGAGTATACAAATATATAGGAGAGAAAGAGAGGAAACAAATCCTATACAAGATGTGGGACTAAAGAAGAAGAAGCATAAATGGGCCAACAATACATGGGCCCAATACAAGAGTTATTCTAACAATATCTATACATATATTTATTCATATACATATATGTATATGTTTGTGTTTATGTATATACACAAGCATCCTCATATAGGATACACCTACGACGCATAGGTGATTTTTTATCACACCTAGGTACACCGCGAGTGACATGAGTACTGTTGGACAAGCGAAGCCCGTGCGCTCAATAGCAGACACAGGTGAAGCCGGAGAGGGAAGTTTGACACCAAGATAACTCAGAAGGCTCTCCAATCATGTAAGTTCAGAAACGACAAAATCCATTGATCGATACTCAGCTTCTTCTGAAGAACATGCAACCACAATTTACTTTTTGCTCCCCCAGGTGACAAGATACGCACCAAAGTGTGTGTTGTACCCACTTGTAGATCGACGACCATCTAGAGAACCATCTTAGTCACCATTAGAGTAGGCAACGAGAGATAAGGACGAAGATGGCTAATACACAAACCCTTGTCCCAAAGCAATCTTCAGATACCAAAGGATGTGCTCAACCGCCTGAAGATGGGAGATCCATGGAGCATGCATAAAACAACTGACCAGTCCAACGAAAAATGATATATCATGTCTTGTAACTGCAAGATAAATTAGCTTGCCCACAAGGTGACGATAACACTTCGAGTTAGGGAGAAGCAGATCAGAGTCGGATTTATAAGAGCATGGCTTGTGGTTGGAATCCATAAGTGTGTTAGCGGACTTGTATCCAGAGTAACCAGTGTCATGAATAAGGTCAAGACAGTACTTCTGTTGAGACAAAACAAGCTCATCGGGCTTGTGATGAGGATATCATCAACATACACCAAAAGTATCATTGTGCCTATTGGGCGTTGACGAGTGAATAAAGATTAGTCTGCCGAGCTTCGAGTGAAGCCAACATCGCGAACAACCCGACTGAACTTATTGACCGGATCCGAGGAGACTGTTAGAGACCGTAGAGAGATTTCTTGAGATAATAAACAAGAGACTCCCCCTAGTATCATAACCAGAAGATTGTTGCATGTAGACAGTCTCAAAGATGTCTTCAAGAAATAATTTTGATGTCGAGTTTATGCGCTGAACAACCAAGGAGATCAAGAGTCTGACAATATTTAGCATCGCGGCTAGTGATAAATCTCCTCATAGTCGAGATTGTGTTGCTTAATAAAACAACGAGCTACAAGTCGAGCTTTCAGACGTTCAATCGCCCCATCAAGACCATAGTTCACAATGAAACACACTTACAACCAACGCAAGTCTGTACAGAAGGAAGAAGGACAAGGTCTCAGAGGTGATTAGCCCAGAGGGCACCCATTACCTCATCTATGGCGGACTGCCACCCCGAAGGTTGAAAAGCCTCTTGTAGAGGAGTAGAAATATGTGACAGAGATAACAAACCTGTGAAGCATCAGAGACGGGCAATGCAAAGAGACATAATCTAAAAGAGGGTGAGCGGTAGAGGCCGATATTGGATCAGCAACCTGCAAAGTATCAGTAGGCAGGGCGGCTCTCATGGGGCAGTGGAATGAGGAAGTCGTTGTGCATAGATATGAAGAGGAGGAGGTGGTAGTGATGGGAGAGGCACAGCTAGAGGAGTGGATAGAAAAGGAGAAGATTTTATGATTGTAGCCACATGAGGGCATGGAAGGCCTTGGGAGGAATGGATTGGACGAGTAGATTGGTGGAATGGTTGATTTTTAAGGAAAGTGGCATCGACGGAGGTGACAAGTTTCTGATGAGGTGGCGAATAACAGATATATCTCTTAGGGGCGCGAGAATAGCCAACAAACATATACTTGGTAGCACGAGTAGCCATCTTGCCCACGACAGGGCCAAGATCGTGGGCATAGGAACACAACCAAATATACGAGGTGTCGGGGAAAAGGAAAGGTGGAGGGGAAGAGGATGAAAAATGGCAACACAAAGTTCAAAACAAAGGAGGGAAAGCGATAAATGGTATTAGGCGATGGAAACATTGAAATGTCAATAAATTATGGGAACCTGCATTTGGAACATAAGGGACCAGGAAGCCTCGAAGAGGTGATGATTTTTGAGTTCGCTCACACCATTTTGTTATGGTGTATAGGGACATGAGTTTTAGTGAATAATGTCTAACGTAGCACATGTGCCATGAAAATTGTGACTTGTATATTCACGCACATTATTTATTCAAAGAATTTAAGGGACCACGAGAATTAGGTTTTAGTCTCAGCAAGAAAAGAGCGAAAGACCCACAGTAACGAAGAGCGATTGAACATCATATACAACTTCATTATGCGAGAATAATTATCAATAAAACTATCAAAAAACTGATAACCAGAGACATTAGTCATTTTACAGGGGCCTCAAATATTGAAATATGGTAAATAAAAAGGACTAGCGCTCTGAGTATTATGAGAAAAAAATATAGAATGACGTTTCCCGTAAATATTGGATACACATTGAAAATTAAAAAAGGAAAAAAATCAGGAAGAACCGCTTGAGGATAGGACGCCAGTGTCAGTAGGTGGCAGTGACGAAGGAGAGAACTGAGGGGGGAGATCCAGAGTGTACAACGCATTAAACAGTCGGCGCATACCAATGAAATTCCAAGTTCGTCGATCCTGCATCACCAAGGAAGAAGAAGAAAATTTGATTAAGCAATCATGATGCCGAGTAAAACGACAAACAGAGAGGAGATTAAAATGAAAGCCAGTAACATGAAGGACGGAGCAAAGAGGAAGAGATGGAGTAGTGAAAGGCGAACCACTAGGCCCATAAACAGGGATTGTATCACAATTGGCCATGATGATAAGCATAGGAGAAGAAACATTTGAATACTTAGAAGCTTTATGTGGGAAAATTTAGTTGGTATCCCCAGAATCCACTACTATCCACATCGGATTGTAGGAAAAATAAGATATACTTGTGATGGAGGTACGGCGACGAAGTCAGAGGCCCGAATAAACATCCCTTGAAGATGTTGCAGTTCCTCTCTCATGACTTTAATGTCTAAGCGGGAGGTTGAGCATCCACCGCAGGAGAAGCATGAGTAGGCGCATTAGATGGCGACAATGAGAACTCATGTTTCTTGAAGCAGGTGGCCTCGGTATGACTCAGTAGGCCACAATAAGAAGACGATTGTTCTGCCGAGAGGGATGATTGCGGCCATCACGCCAGCCATCGTAGGAGCCATGTCGACCACTTTGAGCCCCAGGAGGAGGGTGCATGGCTGGGGAGTAGTGCAGAAGGGCAGGAGAGGGAAGCAGCACACCAACATGACGCAGATTGACTATAACAATAATGGAGCACACATTGAAGCGAGACGAAACAGTAGGGGGAAGAGATGATGGTTTCCTGAACACTGTGAAGATGGAAAGGTAATCGGGCCATCACAAGAGTTATGCCTGCGGTCTCCTTTTGCATTCGCTGAATAGTGAAATCCAAGGAGAGGGGTTGGTGATGAAGTCGGGCATAAACGAGGGTCTTGGGGAAATAAAGAATCCCTGGCCACTAATCACACTAGGGTCAACCAACGGGAGCCCGGTACAGATATCATAGAGATGTTAAAGATTGTTCTGCCATAGTAAAGGACTGAAGCTCGTCCCACATGGCTTTAGCAGTCTCGCGGTACATGGTCATACGGAATGGCTCGGACTCCACAGAATTGAGGAGCCAAGACTGAACCCAACCATCATCATAGATCAACTGTTCTGTAGATTCAACAAGTGGAGCACGGGTAGCAGGATGAAGCATTCCTTTGTTTTAAAGTACACGAAATACCGAGTGCGCTCAATCACAAAATTTTGCCTCACATTGAGAGAGCTAGTAGTAATCCTAAGTTCATCCCGCATGTCAGGGTGGGGAGCAGGAGCAAGGGCCGGGAGAGACGAAGGAACAGATCCTGTTGGCGTGTCCATGACAACAAGTAGAGAGGTTAGCCGGCGGGACAAAAAGTAGACTGCGAGAACATAGCAGAAGAAACTATTATTGCTGGAGAAGAATGGGGTGGGGTTACAATAAAAAAAACGCATCAACTGTAGCAGGAGAGCCCATAAGTCAGCAAAGGTGTTGCGAGCACCACGGCTTCGGCAGTTTTAGGAGGAGAGCTACATGTAACGGCCCCACTTTCCAGATTACCATTACAATTTTCATATTTCTCATACATCATAAGCGTCGGGTATTTGAACATTGAGCAATTATAACCACATAGTACAAAAAGAAAAAGTGCAGGAAAGTAAAACATGTTTTTTATTTATGTCACAAATACAGTACAGTATATCGTCCAACAGATAACCCAATATATGTATACAAAAGATGAGTTATCTCAAAATTTGTGTTGCAGGTACAAGTACACTATATGATCACAACAAAACATAACCATGAGCAACTGATCAAAAACTATGATGCATGATACTATACTATATGATGCTACTGAAAATGGAACTGGAACTCGTCGTGAGGGCAATCAGGATCACGGCAGAAAGCCTTGCGGGCATCTAGAACTCCGAAGACAGTGATAACGACTTCGACCCATATCTTGTGCATCATCTGGCGGAGTGAAGGGGGTCGGCTAGAACTGCCGGGAGTGACTTCCTCCTTGACCTGTTTTAATTACATTTTCAATTAGTCAAATGACTAAATGAATTCTTATTGTTACCTTGATTACTATGGTGCTTTATTTACATTTTGCGGATTTGTTATTTCGTGTTACCTTGTTATTACGTTAGTCTCTCACTCACCTTCTTTTTATTATTTCATTTGGTTATTTCCCTATCATTCCGTGTGCATTTTATTTACATTTGTATTCATTTTTGTACCTACATATCTTTGTATTTCCTCGTATATTTATCTTTGGTAAATGTATTCTTCTTATATTCTCATTTTGTTATCGAACAATGTCAAGGATACATTAGCATTTCTTTTCATTAATATAGCGTGTTTGTGTGCCTTTTCATATTCGCACACATTCTTTTACGTGTCTTTTCTTATTAGCACGTTTGCTTTCATTTCATTATACATTGGGAGGACATTCACCCCACCTTCACTAGTTGAGTTCAACCTTAACATGGCTCACTTCATAACTTAATTAACTTTCTTTTCCTCTTAGTATTCCAAACTTTTTTCGTTTGTGTTCATTAAAACATAAGGCTATTTAGGTTAGCCACAATAAACATACTAACATTAATTTTGAGTAAAAGAATAATTGCAATAAGGGATAAGAACTCACAGTGGTTTTCCCTTTGCCTTTATCCCTCCTACCATCATCATTACGTCACTCATCGCCTCCGAATGCCATAACCTAGATCGTAAACATTTTAAGAACATAAGTTGATGTTTCCTTTAAGGTCAAACACATCAAAATTCTCTTTGATGGCTTCCACTTGACCTAATTAGGTCAAATAAATCGTTAAATGGATTAGGGATTTGCTGTTCTAATTTTTAAATTAGGACTTTTCACTGATTTAGTGAAGGGCAGAAATTTCTAGCGCCCAATTAGCGATTTGGAGTAATCTCTGGCCTCCAATTAGTGATTTGGAATCAAAGGATAACTTTTCCCTTGAAATAATTGACACCCTAAAATCATGGGGATGGTGTTATGCCTCAATTTGATAAGTATACATGCTAGGAGTCGTTTTCCAACATTAGAATCAATTAGAAATTCAGAAATCGACAAGACGTCAACTACGGTTCCACCAAAATTACTTGAAATCATGGATTAGAGCATAATAATCCATTACAGAAACTTTTCATACGAAAATCAGAGAAAGAAATCCTAAAAACCTCATACCTTAGTTTTGTGCCCTCCTCAATCCATGCACAAACTTCACAAATGAAACAAGAGGAGTAGAGCGGAAGAGATCACCTCTCTATTGAAGAAAAAATCACCGAAATCAGAGGAGAATCGAGCTCTCGGAAGAGATCGACAAGGTGCGTCTTCCATCCGTCCCCTGGCTGGCGCGTGAACTAGGAGGAAATGAAATCAGGAGTTGTTTTATCGCTATTTATCGGGCTCCGCTTAACCTGTGAACGACACGCACGCCGCTTTTATGTGTGATTCACTATTGAACTGCCCGGTTCACTTCTTTCAGTCAGTTACCTCTTAGCTCTCCTATATCTTAACATTTATTATTAACTTAAGCTTAATTCTTCCTTGAATAGTATATATGAAAACATTATTATTTAACTTTGCGTCGCGCCAATTTAATAATTGGACAATTAAACAATACCTGTAGTCGGCGGCGTCACACTGCAAGGATGGTGAGCTTGGTGACCTCTGCGGACTTAGCCGTGGAGCGGCGAGAACGACCTAAAAGAGAAGTTCGGGCGGCCTTAAAGAGAGTTCTCAAAGAGAAGTCCTTGTGTGAATAGCCAACAAATAGAAACTCGGTAGCACGAGGAGCCAACTTGTCCACGGCAAGGCCAAGATGGAGGACATAGCAAACACAGCCGAATACACGATGTTTCGGGGAAAAGAGAGTGGTATTGGGGAAGAGGATGGGAAATGGTGTCGCAAAGTTCAGAGCGGAGGAGGGCATGCGATTAATAACGTATTAGGCAGTGGAAACTGTGAAACGCCAATAAACTATGAAAACCTGCATTTGGAACATAAGGGACCTAACAACCATGAAGAGGTGATGATTTTTGAGCTCGCCCATACAACTTTGTTGCGGTGTATAGGGACATGAGGTTTGGTGAATAATGTCCAACGTAGCACGTGTCCTTAAAACTGTGACTTGTATATTCGCGCACATTATCTATTTGAGAAATTTCAAGGGACCACGAGAACTGGGTTTTAGCCTCAGTGTGTAGAGAGCGAAAAAAGATCAACAGTAACTCAGAGCGGTTGCGTATCATATACAGCACAGTATATAAGAATGATCATCAAAAAAGGTAACAAAATAATGATAGTTAGAGACACTAGATATTTTGTAGGGGCCCAAAATATCAGAATGTACTAAATCGAAAGGAAAAGCGTCTGAGTATAATAAGGAGAAAAAGTAGATCAATGTTATTTCCCGTAAAAACAAAAATCATATTGAAAATCAGAAAAGGAAAAAATAGGAAGAGGCTGCTTGAGGATAGGCAGAGGAGCATGTCCAAGACGCTGGTGCCACTAGGTGGAAGTGACGAAGGAAAGAACAGAGGGGGGAAGATCCAGATTTTACAACACATTAGATAGTAATCTCTTACTGTTGAAGTTAGTGACCGAGCGGTCTGGCGGTCTGGCTTGGCGGGTTGATGACCGCGCGGCTTTGTAGTTCCCTTCAGCGGTTTGGTTGTTGTATGTTGCTGTCTGAGGTCCAAGCTGTCTAGCGGGTTGTCTCTGGCGACTTGGAGACTGGGCGGTCTAGCGGTCTCCCATGGCGATCTCTCTCTCTCTAGCAGTAGCCGAGCGGTTAGCCCTTCTGCCTAACCGCGCGTCTTGTGCGGTTTGTGTCTGTATAGTCCGCCAGTGTCCTGTAATTTTTTAGTCTCACATCTATTATTTGTTTTCTCTCTTCTCTCCTCCATTCTATATAAGGGAGGTCATACCTTTGTAATAGATACATTTTTGGGATAATAAAGTTTCAGTTTAAACCATTTCGGTTTGTTTTTGTTCGGTTTTTACATGGTATCAGAGTCAGGTTTGCGCCCTGTCCGCGCGGCCTCTTCCTCTCATTGTCGTTGCCCTCTGTGTGCGCGGCCTCTTTGTTTCCTGTGCTAAATCGTCGCGACCTGTTTGGTCTTTGCTTCTGTTCGCGCGGCCTGTCCTCTAGCCGTTCGACTTCTTCCCCTCTGTTTGGGTCTGCGGCTTGGTCGTGGCTTTTTTAGCCGCTGGTTTCTGCCCTCTTGACCGCTGCAGCTCTTCTTCTTCCTATCCGCGCGGGTTGTTTCCTAACCGCACGGCTTCCCGTTGGTTTCTCCTATGGCTCTTTCTGATGCTTCTACTGCCACCACCCCTGTCGCTAATCCGGCTCCGCCTCTTCCTCCAACTCCTTCCGGGAACCTTGGCACCGTTTCCAGGCTTGTGGCTCCAACTACCCGGATTGGAGCGTCGCTTTCACCTTTCTACTACGCTCGCAACGCAAACGTCACCATCTCGTTGATGACCCTCCTCCTACCACTTCACCTCTCTTTGATGACTGGGATGCGAGTGACGCGCTTGTGCATACTTGGCTCGCTAACAGCCTTTCCGATGAGTGCCTTCCCGTCATCCGTCATGATGAGACGGTCAAGGCCGCTTGGCTTCATCTTGTCGCTCTGTACTCAAAGGGGGCTCAGACGTCCTGCATCTATACGTTATATGCGGACCTCTTTGCCCGTCCTACCTTGTCTCCTGCTGCTGCCTACCAACAGGTTCAGGCTCTTGGGGCTGAGATTCTTCAGAATCGCCCCTTTTCTGTGGATTTGGCTCAACAACACAAGCACTTCCAGGAGCTTCTGGTTGTGTGTTATCTGCTCCGGCTTCCTGATACTTATGACATGATCCGCCAGCAAATTCTGGGTGAGGCGGAATCCCCTACCTTAGATGCCACCGCTGCCCGCATCGCCGCTGTCACCTCTCTCCTCCAGCGCCCACTTCTGCCCGCTCCTTCTCCACCGGACAACTATGCTCATCAAACTCAGCGGAGTGGATCTGGTGGCCGCAGTCACCAGTCAGGCGGACGTGCTTCTTCCCGCTACCTCTGCTCTCACTATGGCCGCACCGGACATACTTCCGAACGCTGATGGACGAAGCATCCAAATCTTCGCCCCTCTGGTGACTCTTCCAAGTCGTCTGTCGCTGTTGTCACCTCCTCAGGTAGTGCCCACATGGTTACTCAAGGTAAATGGCTCATCGACTCTGGTGCAACTAATCACATGACGGGCAATATTCAGTGCTTCGCTTTACTCGAACAACATGATCGGTTGCCACCGGTCCTCGTTGCGGACGGTTCTCCCTCCCCGGTTCATGGGACGGGCGTGGTTCATGTTACTCTGTCACTACGACTAGCGGACACTCTCTATGTGCCCAAGTTTTCGTGCAATTTATTGTCTGTTACCTCTTTATGCAAGCAGCTTCAATGTTCAGTGACATTTACTCCGACTTCTTGTTCTTTTCAGGATCCGAGCTCCCACCGGACGATTGCTACTGGGACTGAGAGCAGCGGCCTCTACTTCCTCGATAACGTTTCCGCCTTGTCCGCCTTCTCATCTTCTTCTACGGATCTTCTCCAGTGGCATCTGCGCCTCGGTCATCTTCCACCACGACTTCTACATCAACTTCTGCCCCACCTCCCTCCCTCCAGTACTCCTCTCCACTGCGACGCTTGTCAACTAGGCAAGCATCACCGTTCCTCTTTCCCACCGAAGCAAGGTCGGGGCTCTACTCGTCCGTTTGATCTTGTCCACTCCGATGTCTGGGGACCTGCTCCTACCCTCACCATTGGTCGGGGTAGTTCTTATTTTGTAACTTTTATTGATGATTTTTCTAGATGTACTTGGGTGTATCTCTTAAGAGATCGCTCTGAACTTTTGAATGTATGGATCTCTTTTTATCAGTTAATTAAAACTCAGTTTGATATTTGTATTAAAACCTTTCGCTCCGACAATGCAAAAGAGTATCTGAGTCATGCTTTTACCTCTTTTGTGTGCAACATGACATTATTCATCAAACTAGCTGTGTTTATACCTCCCAACACAATGGGGTGGCGGAACGCAAAAACCATCACCTCCTCGATGTCGCTCGTACATTGATGACCCAGATGCATATCCCTCGCTCGTATTGGGGCTATGCTGTTCTCCTTGCCTGCTACCTCATCAATCGTCTTCCCTCCACAGTTCTCTACGGGAAAACCCCATTCTCCATTCTGTATTCGGGCAAGGAGCCTTTTCCTCTCCCTCTCCGCATCTTTGGCTGCACTGCATTTGTGCATGCCCCATCTGCCACCCGTGATAAGCTCTCCCCTCGCTCCACCAAATGTGTCTTTCTGGGGTACTCCACCACTCAGAAAGGCTACTGTTTCTTTAACCATGTTCTTCGTCAGCAGTTCGTCTCCGCTGACGTTACCTTCTTCGAGAATGCCTCCTACTTCTCGGATGACTCCTCCTCTCTTTCCCCCGCTTCCTCTCCTCTTCCCCAGCTTCTGATTCTCCCGCTATTCCCTTTGTTCCCTCGTCTCCTACCGAGATCTCCACCCCTACGCCGTCTTCGTCTCCTCCTCTCTCTCCGCCTCTCTCTCCCACTTCTCCACCACCGTCTCCATCATCTCTGCCGCCGTCGCTCTCTTCTCCCGGGTCAGATCTCTCTGCCACGGACGCTCCGGATGCCAAGGGAGCCGCCGACCTGGATCTTCCTGTAGCTCTTCGCAAAGGGGTGCGGACGTGTACCCTCCACCCCCTTGCTGCTGTTGTTTCCTACGCTCGTCTTACCCCTTCTCGCAGGGAATTTGCGCTGGCTATCTCTGCCACTGCCACACCTCGATCCTACGAGGAGGCCCTTGCTATTCCCCACTGGAAGTTGGTCATGGATGAGGAAATGGCGACCCTCATGGAGCGGGGTACCTGTACTCTTGTTCCTCCTCCCTTCGGTACAGATGTTGTTGGCTGTCGCTGGGTCTTTGTGGTCAAATTTGGCCCAGACGGCACGGTGGACCGTTATAAAGCTCGTCTTGTTGCTAAGGGCTTTACTCAGACATATGGAGTTGATTAATTTGACACTTTCTCTCCCGTGGCTCGTCTCAGCACCATCCGAGTCCTTCTCTCTGTGGCGGTCAATCGAGCGTGGCCAATTTCGCAGCTGGATGTCAAGAAAGCCTTCCTTTATGGTGATCTTCAGGAGGCCGTCTATATGGAGCAACCTCCTGGGTATGTTGCTCTGGGGGAGACCCGAGTATGCCGGTTGAAGAAGGCAATCTATGGCCTCAAGCAGAGCCCTCGAGCTTGGTTTGACAAGTTCAGCGGCATCGTGGCGGCCGTTGGTTTTGCGCGCAGCTCTGCCGATCACTCGCTATTTATTCGCAAAACCTCCTCGGGTCTTGTGGTTCTTGCTGTGTACGTTGATGATATTCTTCTCACTGGCGATGATCAGGAAGGGGTAGCCTTGACAAAGCGGCATCTTCGTCAACATCTGGTCACAAAAGATATGGGCTCTACGAAGTACTTTTTGGGGATCGAAATCTCTCGGAAGCTCAACTCCTTAGTCCTCTCCCAGCGTAAGTATGTCCTAGATCTTTTAAAAGAAGCAGGATTGACTGGAGCCAAACCTGTCTGATGCCCATGGCAATTGGAGAAGACAAAACCTGGATGGATGATTCGCCACTTCTTTCAGATACTACGCGGTACAGGCGTCTAGTTGGTAAGCTCATATATCTCACAGTGACTAGGCCCGACATTTCCTATGTTGTGGGCAAGGTGAGTCAATTCATGCAAACACCTCGGGAGTGTCATCTACAGTCCGCTTTGAGGATCTTGGAGTATGTCAAAGCAGCGCCGGGGAAAGGATTACTCTTTCAGAAGAATGGTCATCTGAGGGTTGAAGCATACTCAGATGCGAGTTACGCTGATGACAAAGGGGATCGCAAGTCTACCTCCGGTTTCTGCACCTTTGTTGGGGGAAATCTGGTAAGCTGGAAGAGTAAGAAGCAGTCGGTTGTTTCCAGGTCCAGTGCTGAAGCAGAGTATCGGAGTAAGGCATCGAGCACTTGTGAGTTAAAATGGCTACGGGCTCTCATGCTGGATTTAGGAGAGGTCTACAACCATGAGAGCCCTTTACTGATTCATATATTGAATAAGGGTGGACAGTAAAGGAGCAAAATAACCATGAGAGGGTAAAATACACATAATAGAGATTTGACGTAAAATATTAATCACAACTCTCCCCCTCAAGTCAGATGGTAGATATTTTTCATTCCACATTTATGGATATTATCAAAAAAGACGTCGAACCTCAAGCTTTTGGTGAAGACATCGGCCAGTTGACCTTTAGAGTGAACGAAAGGGGTGACTAAGTTTCCTTTGTCCATATGATCTTTGATAAAATGACGATTGACCTCAACATGCTTAGTTCTATCATGTTGGACAGGATTATGAGTTATGTTGATAGCTGTTTTGTTGTCACAGAGGAGGGAGATGGGAACATTCTCCTGGAAACCACGATCTTGCAATAAATTAAGAAGCCATAAACTTTCACAGAGACATTGACCGATATTCAACTTCAGCACGATAGCACTAGATTTGTCCACAATATTTTGCTTCTTGCTACGTCATGTCATCAAATTTCCACCAATAAAGGTACAGTACCCCGTTGTGGATTTCCTGTCATCACGGCTTCTGGCCCAATCCGCATCAGTAAATACTTAAATCTTTAAGTGGTTATTCTTGGAAAACATAAGCCCACGACCAAGAGCCTTCTTTAAGTGTCGAAGTACGCGGTAAGAAACATCCTGATGTCTGATCCTGAAAACATGCATATATCTACTCAAGATTCCTACAGCATATGTAATGTCAGGGCGAGTGTAAGATAAGTATAAAAGCCTCCCAACCAATCTCTGATAACTCGAGTCATCAGTGTGATCGTCATCACTGCCTTCATCAATCTTATGGTTCTCCTCCATAGGGGTGTTAGTAGGAACACAATCGAGCATACCAGCCTCTTTTAACAGATCCAAAACATACTTGCGTTGAGAGATGAAGATACTTTGATTTGATCTGGTCACTTCAATTCCCAGAAAGTAACGTAATCTCCCTAATTCCTTTACTTCAAACTCAGCCAACAGGAGAGTCTTTAGATTTGTGATTTCATCTGAGTCATCACCAGTGATCACAATATCATCAACGTAGATAATAAGAACCACAAATTTTTCCCTCATTTCTCCTGATAAACAAGTATAATCAGATTGTCCCTGTTTGTAGCCAAATTTGATCGTGGCCTTAAGAAACCTGCCAAATCAAGCCATGGTAGACTGTTTCAGACCATAAAATGACTTCCTTAAGTGACAGACAAGCCCTTCTTGTCCCTTCTTCACAAATTCAGGAGGGAATGTCCATGTACACTTCTTCATCAAAATCACCGTGCAGGAAGGCATTTTTAATGTCCAGTTGGTGAAGACCTCAGCCCAAGCACGCACCACAAGATAAAAGAACATGAACGGAGTCCATCTTTGCTACAGGAGCAAAGGTCTCCTGGTAGTCGACTCCCTGAATCTGGGTGTATCCACGAGCAATGAGGCGAGCCTTGTAGCGCTCAACTTTACCATCCAGATTTTGCTTAACAGAGAAGACTCAACTTAAACCGATGGCTTTCTTGTCAATAGGTAGGGGAGAGGCATCCCACGTGTAATTCTTGTCCCAGGCAGACATTTCCTCCTTCATCGCTTGTGCCCATGCAGGGATGCTTACCGTCACCTGCCACGTATTTGGAATAGTAATCACAGACAAGTAAGATATAAAATCTGATGGGGGTGGGTAAGGTGATCATTGCAACATGATTAGAGATAGGGTGTTGCGTACACAGTTTTACCTTTCAGCAAAATAAGGGAAACATGCAAATCATATCACCAGAATCCGAGTCCAAAGTAGGAACCTGCTGTGGGGGAACAACGGAGGACTGTTAACATATTTGACGACGATGGTATATATGAGGAAAATGAGAGATGCGAGAAGGACAATGGTATATATGAGAAATAGACGTAGGTGTCGTAGGGAACGTAGATGTCACAGGGGACGTAGGTGGCGTAGGTGATGTGGGAGTAGCTATTGTGGAAGACATAATAGAAGGAGGAATCAGAGGAAGAGAGACAGTAGAGTCAGAATCCATGACATTGTTCTCCCCCTGCGAGTGGAGTGAGTCAAATCCAAGTAATAAGGTTCCTTCTCGCGGAAAGTAGCATCCATGGTACAGAAAACACGCCTGGAGGGAGGGTGATAACATCGATACACTTTTGTAGTGCCAGAATAGCCAATAAAGACACATTGGTGAGCCACAGGGTCAAGTTTGTCACGATAATGATGGCGTTTGTGAACAATACATACATAACCAAAAACACAGGGTGGAAGATGAGAGGTATGAACAACAGAAGTAGAGGAGAGACAGGCTAGAGGAGTATCACAATCTAGGACCTGTGAAGGTAGACGATTGATAAGATGAGTAGAAGTTAGGATAGCAGCACCCAAATATGATTTTGGAAGGTGCATGGTGGTGAGAAGGCATCAGGCAACATCAAGGAGATGCCGGATTGTTTGTTCAACAACATCGTTTTGGGTGGAGGTATAAACGCAAGTGGTTCGATGAATAATACCATGACTTGTGAGATATGAGCCAAGCGCTCCACGATTATCATATTCCCTCTCATTATCACTACGAAGACACAAATATTACCATTAAACTGAGTTTGCATCATTTTATGAAAAGTTTGAAAACATGGAAACACCTCGTTTTTTTTCTATAATAGATAAACACAAGGAGTGCGGAAAAACAATCGATAAAGGTGACAAAAAATGAAAACCAAATAAAGATAAAACAGGGGAAGGCCTCCAAACATCAGAATGTATAACAGCAAAAGGGGTTGTACTAGGAGAAGATAAATGTGACGATGAATGTCGAACATGTTTAGACATTGCACAAACATCACAAGCTAAAGTTTTAATAAAAGCAAAAAGTAGGAAATGATTTTTGAAGGTAGACTGGAGAGGGATGTCCAAGACACAAATGTCAGTGTCGAGCATCAGTAGAAGTAACAGCAGAAGAAGAAGAAAGGGCAAGGGACGAAGTCGTAGAATTTAGATAGTATAGGCCACCGCGATTCCTACAATTGTTAATAATCCGCTTTGTACCTAGTTCCTGAAAAACACAAGCATCAGGAAGGAAAGTTATAAAACAGTTATGAGATCTAGTGATATTGCTAATTGACAGTTAACTGCGAGGAAAAGAAGGAACATGCAAGACAGAAAAAAGAAAAATCAAGTAGAAACATGAAATGTTGCCCATGCCCGCAATAGGGGGCAAGGTGCCATTTGTAAAGATAACCTTGTCCTTACCAAACAAGTGGGTATAGGAAGTAAAACCTGAGAAGGAGACGGACATGTAATCGGTGGCTCCCGAGTCAATGATCCACTCAGACGGAGGTGTCGCGGCAACATTAGTACTGGGCACAGGGGCAATAGCAAAGAAGGTAGAAGAACCAGAGGTAGTGTCCGGCTGGGAGTGTAAAAGGCAACTGAGAGCATCCAATTCATGTGTGGTAAAATGTCCTGGTCCACGGCCACGTCCCCGACCACGGTTGGGTACAGGTGGAGCAAGGTGAGGATGAAGCTTGAAGCAAACATCTCGATCGTGGACCCTGTGGCTACAGTAATCACAAGTAAGAACTGCGTTGGTATGGTTGGAACTACCCAAACCAACATTAGTAAAGGTTGAGCGATCAGGAGGAGCAGTCGTGCTGAGAGACCTACGACGGTCTTCATCGCCAAGAACCATCCTAAAGGCCTCCCGAAGAGATGTAAGAGAGAAACAATGAAGAGTATTAGTCTTTTATGCAACATGACTGCATTAGCAGTACAGGCGGGAGTAAACTGTTCAAAGTAATTCAATTCCTGAGAGAGACGCGCGAACTCAGAGAAGTAGACACCGTCATGGATCCTTGATGCAACTCCAATATACGATGTGATAGCTCATAGATCTGGGTGGAATTTCTGATCTGAGAGTAAGTTCCACGTGCCAGGGTTGTCCAGATCTCATAGGCAGAGTCCATCAGCATATAACTATGGTATACCTTAGGAGACATGGAATAGAGGAGCCACGAGACAACAAGGGAATTTTCAGAATCCCAACGCTTCCAAGCCAGATCATCCGGAGGAGGTACACAATTGTCCTATCTATATATCCAAACATCCGATTACTGTGAATTACATGTTTAGTTGCACGAGGTCATTCAAGATAATTCGTTCCATCCAAAGGCATAGTGGTGATCTTCAAGGAGCAGTGTGGTCATGAGTCCGCTGAGGATCACTCATCTGGGGCACCACAACACTGGGCGAGGAGGTAGAAGAATCAACCATGTCAGGAGAAGCATCCATGATGGACTAGCAGGAAGTATTGTCGGAGAACATAGTGGCAATAGCCAAGGGCAGGAAGAGAATGGAGACAGCCTGCTGGAAGAAGGAATCGGCCGCTGGAGAAAAAATCAGCCTTGGGCAACATCCTGCTAGAAGAAGGAATCAGTTGAAGTCGCCTATTAGAGCTGGGGATACAACCTGTTGGAAGAAGGAATCAGCCTCTGGAGAAGAAAATGACACTGGATCTGAGAATGGGAGCAGCAGACAGCAAACGGCGAAAGACAGCCAGCGCTGGAGATCCGGAAGACAACAAACGTCGGACGACAACAAACGTCGGGCGCAAAAAGGGCTGGATTTGGAGAAAAACGTGAGATGTTGAGGGAGCAATAGCGGTCCAGCAAGCAGCAGAAGTAGACGGCCTCGACGCATGTAGCTGACGGGAGGAACCGACGACAGCAAGTCAGGACGCGCCACAAAGATGGGAGGCAGACTCCTTCAGCGCTTGCTACCGCCAGACGAGAACGCCGCGGATCACCATCTAGAGGACTTCAAAACAGTAGAAGAAGCAAGCGAGATGAGATCAGGGAGGTGAGGTTGGCGACGGAGGCGAACAGAAGGAAGGGCAGCAGGATTAGGGTATTGTTGCTCTAATACCAAGTTGAGAGCCAAATAAATTCATTAAATGAATAAAGAGCCCTTTACTCATACACATATTGAGTAGGGGTGGACAACAAAGGACCAAAATAACCCTGAGAGGGTATAATACAAATGTTGGAATATTATGTTTTATGTATTTTTTGGAATTAACGTATGTATTGTAATCCCAAATATATACATATGGGAGCTTCTAAACAATCAATTCAATTCATTTTTCTTTTCCTCAGCATGGTATTAGAGCCGCCCTAGGGTTTGCACGCTTCTTTGACCCCCAATCCATGTCGCAACTCCCATACCCGCGTCGTTCGCCGCTCTAGAGTCTCCGCTCGCCCACCGCTTCCTGCGACAGTCGCCGCTCCAGCACCTCTGATCGCCCTCCGCTTCCAAGCCACTCGCCACTCCGTCTCCAGCGGTCTCCAGCGTCGTCGCTCCCCCTCCTTTGGCCATCTTCCTCTCTCTCTCTCTCATGCTCTAAGGACGCCGGTCACATGGGGTATTGATCATCTTGTTTTTGGCAGTCTCTTTCTCCTTTTTTTCTATTCCTTGCCCCTCTATTGGGCATGTGGTTCTTCCGCTCTATCTATGAGGGCAGACCCCTTCTTCATCCATTATGATTTTTTTCCTTGATTTCAATTCGGGGTTTCTTTATGGGTGGACGTGATTCCTCTACCACCATGTCTTTCGGTGGAGCAGCTTCTCCAACTCCGGCCTACGTTGGATCTTGCTGTGTCACCTCTGAACATGACACTCCTCAGATCACCACTATGAAATTAGATGAATCCAACTACCTCCCGTGGGCTAGCTCTATCATTCTTGGCCCCAAAAGCCGTCGGATATTTGGTTATGTCAGTGGCACGATGAAGGCTCCTCCTTCTATCTCTTCTCCTGAGTGGATTCAGTGGGAGTCTGAGAACACATTGATGATGTCTTGGCTGCTTAACTCTATGACGCAGCCGATCGCTCAGAATTATCTATTCTTAGATACCGCAGCGGATATTTGAAAGCACGCCGAGACTACCGACTCATGTCGTGGAAATGCAGCTCAGATCTACCAACAGCGTCGTCGGTTGTTCCTCCTACGACAGGGTGATCGACGTCCCTCGGCTTAATACACGGAGTTCACCCAACTCTATCAGTAGTACAATCACTTTGATTCTCTGACCCTCGTGTCTCCAAAAGATCAGGTGCTGGTGCGAGCAAGGGAAGAACGCAATCGCATCTTCGAGTTCCTTCACGGCTTCCATCGGGACTGTGATTTGTTCAGTATTCAGATCCTTGGCCGCTCCCCTCTTCCTTCTTTGCCTGAGGTGTATAGTCTTTTCCAGCAGGAATTCGACCGTCGCCTGACTCTCCTTCCAGACTCGGCCACCAAGGGATCTACTCTTGTCATGCTTTCTCAGCATGGGGCTCGTCATGCTTGCGATACTAGATTGAGGATTGCAGATAAAGATCACCTTGTCTGTGATTATTGCGTGAAGGCCCGGCATACTAGAGATGTCTGCTTCAAAATCCATGGTTTTCCTTCTCCCCGGTGACCTTTCACCTCGTGGGGGCCGTAGAGGTGGTCGTTCCCAGCACCGTCCCTCTCTGTCCAGATCGGCTCACTTGTCAGACGTTGTGGAGGATACCTTTGTTCATCATTCTCTAGACACCAACACCACCCCCCTCCCCCTGCTCTTTTAGCTGAAGAAATTCTAGTTTTTTGTCGGATGATGCATGGACCTCCTGCTGAGCCGTCAAGTTCTGCCTCCTCTTCTTATGCTCATCAGGGCCCGGCAAGTGCTCACTCTACTTCCTCCCACCTATACTCTCAGTGGATCATTGATTCTGGAGCCACAGATCACAAGACAGGATCTGCCACAGGTTTTGTGTCCTACACCCCTATGTCTGGCAGAGATAAGGTGAGCATTGCTGATGGATCTCTATCTGTCATTATTAGGAAAGGATCCATTACATGCGCATCCATTACTCTCTCCCCTGTTTTTCATGTTCTTGTTTTCACTCGCAATCTTCTGTCTATTAGTCATCTGACTAACTCTATGAATTGCTCGACGACTTTATTTCCTACCTCTTTTGTTTTTCAGGACCTGAAAACGGGGACGGTGATTGACTCTGATAGATTGTGCAAGTGGCTCTATGTGTACGATCCATCTGCCTCCACTTAATCCAGCTTCACTCACCCCCCCCCCCCCCGAAAGCTCTTCATGTTGCTCTTCACTTTGAGTTGGATTCTCGGCATTGTCTATTAGGACATCCCCCTATTGTTATTATGAAGTTGTTGTTTCCTGCTATTTCTTCTACTTTGTTTAATGCATTCATTATGATAAATGTGAACTTGCTAAACAGCGTCGTAGTTCTCTTCCACTTATGTCTCCTCATAATTCAGTTTTATTTGTTGTTATTCATCGTTGTACGTGGGTTTACTTAATGAAACATGAATGTGATGTGTTTTCTATTTTCAACGCTATCATAAGATGGTTACTACTCAATATGGTGATACCGTTAAGATCTTGTGCAGTGACAATGCCCGGCAGTATATTGACGTCTGTATTGGGAACTATCTAAGTGATCTTGACATCATACATCAAACCTCTTGTGTTTACACTCGTGCTCAGAATGAGGTGGCTGAGCGCAAGAAACAGCACCTCCTTGAGCTGGCTAAATGTCTCTTCCTCCGGATACATCTCCCGAAATATTATTATGATATTCTCACCACCGCCTAGCTCATCAATCGTCTTCCTACCCGTGTTCTTGGGTTCCATACTACTCTCACCACACTAGGGGTTCTTCCCACTTCCCTCTCTCCTCGTGTCTTTGGATGTGTATGTTTTGTCCACACTTATCCTAAGACCAAACTAGATCCTCGTGCTCTGAAGTGTGTCTTTATTGGATACTCTCCTAACCAGAAAGGCTATAAGTGCTTCCATCCTATTACTAAGCAGATATTTGTTATTATGAATGTGACCTTCCGAAAATCAGAAGCCAATTATGGGACCGCTCTTCTGGGGGAGACGATTACTATGGAAGTGAGCTCCCCTCCTTCTGTTCCTCTGCCTATTCCTCCTTCATCTATGTTGCCTCCTCAGGTCCCTACTCCTTTGATGCCCCCTCTTACTTCTGGGAACACGGTGATTCCTCCTCTATTGCAGGTCTACACGCGACGTAGGAGGGGCATGAACACTCAGGCTCTTGTTGCTCAACCTGTGTCATCATCCGATCCATCGTCAGGTATTGATAGAGGTAATCCTGCTTCTACCGAGTATCCTCTTTCTCACTTTGTGACTTATGACTCCTTGTCTCCTTCACATAGAGCATTTGTCACCTCCTTGTCCTCCATTTCTATTCTTCTTTCTTGGCATAAAGCCCTTGAGCGCAGCGAATAGAAGGCAGCCATGTTGAAGGAAGACTATATGTCTCTGCCTCCTGGTGCTCTTCAAAAAGGTCAGCAGAAAAAGTTTGAAGGTTGAAAAAAGCTCTGTATGGCTTGAAGTAGTCTCCATGTGTTTGGTTCAGGAGATTTCGCCGAGCTATGATTTCTTTTGGAAACAAACAGAGCAATGTTGATCACACCTTGCTTGTCAAACACAGAGAGGATAAGGTGGATGTTCTTATTGTCTATGTGGATAATATAGTGATAACCAGTGATGATACAGAAGATGTTGAACTTCTAAAGTCTAGATTGGCTAAGGAATTTGAAGTGAAGGATCTTGAACCCCTCAAGTATTTTCTTGGCATCGAGGTGGCCTGATCCAAACATGGGATCTTTATATCTCAAAGGAAGTATGTTTTGGATTTGCTTGAGACAACTGGAATGCTCGGGTGTAGGCCAGCAGACACCCCAATTGAGGTCAATCACAAGCTAGGAAGGGATGGAGGAGAAGTTGTTGATGACATATCGGGGTTCCAACAGCTGGTGGGGAAGCTTATCTATCTCTCCCACACTCGTTTGGGCATATCTTATGTTGTGGGGGTCCTTAGTCAGTACATGCATTCACCTAAATCACATCATCTGGCTGTTGTGTACAGAGTCCTGAGGTACCTCAAATCATCTCTTGGCAAGGGAATATTGTTCTCACCCAACGAGGCATTAACCGTAGAAGTCTATATTGATGCAGACTAGGCAGGTTCAGTTGACGACCGGAGGTCAACATCAGGGTATTGCTCTTGTTGGGGGGCAATTTGGCGACTTGAAGAAGCAAAAAACATGTTGTAGCCAGATCCAGCACAGAGGCAGAGTTTCGTGTCATGGCACAGGGGATATGTGAAGGGTTGTGGATTCAGTCGGTCATAAAAGACCTTGGCGTAGAGTGTGATGGTCCAATCAGGATCTATTGTGATAATAAAGTTGTTATCAACATTGTCCACAATCCGGCCCAACATGATCGCACCAAACACGTGGAGATCGACAGACACTTCAATAAGGAAACATAGTTAGGGGGATTGTCAGTACCCCTTTTGTTCCATCAAACCAGCAACTTGCAAATGTGCTTACCAAAGGGCTGAGTCTGAACTCGTTTGAAAGAATATTGCGCAAGTTAGGCATAATGGACATTACACGTCCAACTTGAGGGGAGTGTAGGAATATTATGTTTTATGTATTTTTGGAATGAATGTGTGTGTTGTAATCCCAAATATATATATATACATATGGGAGCCTCTAAACAATCAATTCAACTCATTTTTCTTTTCCTCAACACAGAATAGAGACTTGACGTAAAATATTGATTACAACTATAGGCTTCTTAAAAGATTGAGAATAAATTCAGAGGCGTACTCCCATCAGGCTTGTTTACAAACATCCGTGCCTTTGCTGCAGCTACTTCTGCAATCCCTGCATGCAACTGAAGTAACAAATGCTATAATGTGGTTCTCAAAAAACACCGGAAAAATTAAAAGAAACATAAAATACCGCAGACACATCTGAATCACAGCCAGATGAATCCTCTAAATGATGTCCAAAGTAGAATCTTCCCTGTAGAGAGAATTTAACTTTTATTATGAAAGATTTTAACAAACTAATGCATGTGAATCGCATTAATGGGTAGGAATACTGATTCAAATTTTGTAATAAGCCATCAATAGCTTAAAATGCCATCAAGATGGTAAGAACTTACATATATTATACGCTCATTTACTTCAAATACCCCGCACCCATGCATTCGGCCATGCTTCCATTGACCTGCATATCGATACCGTCCTTTCTCTCTGTCAGAGAAATTTAAACATCACTTAATAGAACAACAGAATATAAGAAACTGGAGACTTAAAGTAAAACAACTGTAAATTAAATGGTAGCAATATTTTGCATGCAAGGCCTAGAATAGACTTAAAATCCTCATTTGAGAGAATGATAATCATATTATTTAGAATTTGCAAAATTTATAATATTGACGAATGTTTAGTCCCATAGGTTCCACCTATATTCATAATTAAAACTTTTCTAAATAAAGAAATTTTGATTATATCTAGCTCTCAAATGAGACTATTAAGTCCAACCTCGGTCTTACAAGCAAAATTTATAACATAGATATGGATTGAAAGTATACTGGTATGATGCACGATCTCTGGTAAGTGCATATCATTTCAAATCTACATATTGGGCAATACAACTATTTGCAACTATTAGGGGAAAATAAATTCTTATTCATCAAATCAGAGAGACTTTTTCATATAAAGGAGAGATACATAAGTAGAAATCGGGATTAAATTTTTTTCACACACCCTAAACCGGGCACCACATACATATATATAGGTACAATAGCACGTGACATATCACGTGGAATACATAATCTCAATACGAACTAAAAACGAATATTCAACTCTCCCCTCAAATTGGGAATATATATTGATCATTCTCAACTTGTCAGTATTGTTTTTGAAGTTGTCGCTGCATAGCCCCATGGTGAAAACATCGGCAAGCTGATCAAATGAGCTCACAAACGGAGTGCAGACATTCCTCTTGTCGATGTGGTCTTTGATGAAGTGTCTATCAACTTCCACATGTTTGGTCCTGTCATGTTGAACTGGATTGTGTGCAATGCTGATGGCCGCCTTGTTATCACAGTAAATAATAATAGGTTTGTTCACCAGAAGGCCCAAATCCTGGAGAATGGTTCTCAAACACAGAGATGCGGAGCAAAGACGAGGACGAGCTTTGGGCTCATTCAGGGCTGATTTGGAGACTTACCATATATGACATGCCCGGATCGATGATCCGACTCCGTAGATGCGTCCGGATTCACGTTGTGAATCAATTTCATATATAGCTTTGTACTTTTCGAATTATATTTCATGTAGTTTTGGCCCCGAGACCAACAACCAATCATAGTCGTTGATTCAGTGTGCCCTAATTTTTATTTCTTATAAATAGATGGTTTAGGGCTGCCTTCATTTCTCATTGCTGAATGTTTGGAGAAGAGAGTGTCTTCCTTCATCCAGGTGATCACCTCCGCGGTGCCGACTCCGTGGAGCCCCCTTGGTGACGACTACTTGGGTAAGTTTTGTTTCCTTTTTAATTCCCCCTCCTTCACCCCTTTTCCCTTGCTGTTAAGCCGCTGGCCTCCCTCAAAACCCTCCAAAACCCTCATCCGCAGCCCCTACAACCCCCCAAATACCAACCCACTATTGTTGTCCAGGAAATGCAAGTGTTGTTCACGGTTTACTGTTCATGGTGACAATGTTCATGTGTTGTTCACCCGACCACTATTCACCTGAACACTGTTCCCCGTGATATTGTTCATCTGTCACTGTTCACGTCGAGCCCCTCCCCCTCCTCCCTTCCAGGCCACCTACCTGTACCACCCCAAACAGTCACCTTGTTGTTTTCAGCCCTAAACAGTCCAAATTTACCCTCTTTCCTGCCATAACCAGCTGCTAAATCTTTCCTTATTTGCTTCTGTGACTCCCCATCACGTGGATCCACCTCCCAACCACCGGTCATCACCAAACCTATCCAGATCTGGGCATTTCCGCCCAGATCCAGCCACTTACCACTCTGAACCATCCTTCCTAATCCCCCAACCATCCTTCCCCATACTCGATCCAGTCCTCCAACCACCGGAACCCCTCTTTGAGCTCTCCAATATTCAGATTTATTTTATATACGGCAGCCGTATTATTCGTATTGTGTTTTGTATGGGTTTTTGGTTGTAAACATTATCATGGTTTGGATATTAAGTGTTTGCGTGGGATTATAGTTTTTATGTTATTTGCTCTTTGATAAATCTCTTATTGCAGGAAGGGTTTATCCGTCGAGCGCTCTAGCTTTGGCCCTCCACGCGGAGGAAAACCTAAGCTTGTTTTTGCCCAAATAAATTATTCTTGCTTGCTTTTGAATTATTTGTGTGGGATGATTTTATTTATTATCCAATTGTGATCTAATTGTCGGATTTTTGCATAGCATGTAGGGTTAGGTCACAGATTTCCCGCCGCCTATAGATTCGTCCCTGCGTCAATTGGTATCAGAGTGAGGTTGCCCACACTTTTCGATATGCAGTCATAGATTCTATAGGTTTCTCATTATGTCTAGGTATCACCACTTGTCTGCACCTCACTTTGGAGGTCTTGAGTCCACTTGCACTCGCTCTCACAGAGCCCCATCAAGGAGATCCTCACATTATTACGACGATCATTCTTGATCGCAGTGCACCACTTTCAGAGATCGTGTTGACCCACTGACACGACGTCACTATGCTAGAGACGATCAGTATGATGATTGTCATCGTGCTTATCCATACACGCGAGCAGATTGTGTTGATCCTTCGACACGACTCGGTTACCTTAGGAATAATTCTTATGAGGATAGTCGTTCCGAGAGAGATCTTGAGAGTTAGTTTTGTACTGCTTCCCCTTCCTTTGACGTCTCATCGAGTCCCGATTCTTTCAGCTATTGGCTCATGGATATGGAGCATTATTTAGATCATTTTGAGTTATTCGGCGAGCGTCGCGTCAAGTTTGCGAAACTTAAACTTTTAGATCAGGCGAGGGCTTATTGGGCTAGCGTTGAGAGGACCCGCGTGGGAGACCGTTTTCGTCGCATCACTAGTTGGGTGGACATAAAGCGTATATTGTGTCAGAGATATCTGTCTTTGTCATATCGGAGTCGCTTGGTCGACCAATTATTTTTCCTGCAGCAAGGATCCATGTATGTCGCTAAGTACAGGGATCTCTTTGATGAGTTAGTTGTGAGGAGTGATATCCGAGAGGATCCAGCCATGATCACTACCAGATTTTGGTCTGGGATTCAATCTGACATTCGTACTAAGGTAGTTTATCATAGTACGGAGTCCTTCGAGTGGACATATCAGCTCGCCCTTCGTTATGAACGGTCATTGAGATACGCAAGAGCTGGTCGATGGGATTCTCACCTTGACCTCCGCAGTACGAGTCCCTCCCATGCTGAGGTCACCATGACGCCTACCACTATCCTGTCAACCACCACAGAAGTGATACACGAGGCGGATTGCTCTCACCCCAGTGAGGTGTTTATCCCAGTGAGTGACCTATCTCTTGCCTCTGACCCGACTCCTGCGACCCCGATTGAGAGTGAGCCTGAGCGACCTATTGAGTCTGCAGTATTGTGTGACTTGTGTTCCTCACTCCACATCTCTTCTTCTGTCATGCATCGGGTTAGTTAACACCCTCACCGTAGACCCAATTCTTGACACTACACCCACAGACCCATTCTTGAGTGTAGGTTTATGTTGTTCTCTCATTGTCATTGCCCTGAGTCACATCACGACCGAGAGCCCAGAGCTTGATGTTGATCTCGCAGTGATTATGTCACTCATTCAAGGGAACACGGCCCCTTACGATGGTACTCACATGGAGGATCATGACGCTAGTGACGAGTTTTACGATGACCCCCCTGTTGAGCCTCCTGATGAGCTGTCACATCCTGGTGAGGATACGATTCGGGTGAGACGCTCATTTATGAGCTTTGATTTATTGGTGTCTCTTTCGCTATCATCTATAGTCTTGCCCCAGAGAATTGATCTTGCGTGGAGCATAACGTATGTAGAGCCATCCTTGAGTACGCTTGAGCATACACATATTGTGAGGGCCTATCTTATGGCTCATCGTACCCTCGATAAGTTTTAGGACGCCACACGCTGACTCACCCGATGAGTTCTTTCTTGTCGGGGACACTCACCACACTCGAGAGTCACGTCTTCTAGTCAGTGTGCACGATCTTCATTCAGGTGGTTGCATCATTCGCGATGACTTCTCGTACACACCTCCTGGTGAGCCCCCTGATGTGTCACGTTCCCTGAGAGAATTTGGCTCTTTACGAGCCCGTATTTGAGTATAGTTGTCTCTCACGATCATCTGAGCACTCGTCACAAACGGGATGAGTTTTTCTACACTCCACCGAGAGAGCCCCCTGATAGGCCACCATATTTTAGAGACGTCCCGGTCATTATTAGACTTTCCTGTAGTAGGTACGTTGTGTCGGTCATGTGTCATTTGCATCATTTGCATGAGTCTGTTGAGTCATATCGTCAGCTTTTGCATGAGTCTGTTGTGGTGTTTGTTCATCGTTTGCATGTGTGTCATGAGTCAGTTTGACGAATAATCCATATTGGTAATAAATCTTGTAAATCACATGTGGATGTTCATTGGCAAGTGCAGGTACTTCATGAAGGCAAGCAGGTGTTGGTAAGAATCTGCGTTGTGAGGCTCCATGCGAGGCTTGCTAAAAGCTTGAGCGTTAGGCGAATGGGTCCCTACTCAATCCTGAGATGTATCGGGACAAATGCTTACGAGCTGCACATCCCCGCGAGCATGGGTAGTCATATTGTGTTCAATGTCGAGGAATTGATGCCATACTTTGCACCTCACGAGTATTCGGGCCCACATCTTGGTGTCCCTCCCGAGCCTTTACCACCGTTTTTACCATCCACCACTCAGTCTACCCCCGAGCCCTTGCCACCACATTCATTGCCCCGTGCCCAACCCATTTCTGACCCCCACTTACCCGGGATCCTATCCTCAACGGTTCCACCATTGGCACCTCAGATCACACCGGATCCTTTTGTTACTATGTTGAGAGATGAGATTATCACTGAGATCTTTACGCATGAGTCTGTCCCCTCTACAGCCGTTCTTGTGTGTCGCTACCTGGTTTGCGGGCGCGGACGATCCTTCATTGACGACACCTGGATGCTACCAGCGGAGCTTGATCGACTCGCCCTGGAATTGGACTTCAGTACGACCGTCTCCATTCATTGGAGGTGGAAGCTTTTCAGTCCGGAGGAGTTGATTGGCGAGGACACTTTTTCAGCGACGGCACTTAGGCGACCTCTAGTGTACCTCTTCGAGCTTTACCTAGCGTGAAGCGAGAGAATTTTGATCCTTATTCATCGGGAGATGAATTCTTTCAAGTCGGGGAGAGTGATGCGGAGCAGATACGAAGACGAGCTTTGGGCCCATTCGGGGCTGATTTGGAGACTTACAATATATGGCGTGCCCGGATCGACGATCCGACTCCGTGGATGCGTCCGGATTCGGGTTGCGAATCAATTTCATATATAGCTTTGTACTTTTCGGATTCCATTTCATGTAGTGTTGGCCCCGAGACCAACGACCAATCATAGTCGTTGATTCTGGGTGCACTAATTTTTATTTCTTATAAATAGATGGTTTAGGGCTGTCGTCATTTCACATTACTGAATGTTTGGAGAAGAGTGTCTTCCTTCATTCCGGTGATCACCTTCGCGGTGCCGACTCTGTGGAGCCCCCTTGGTGATGACTCCTTGGGTAAGTTTTGTTTCCTTTTTAATTACCCCTCTCCTCCACCCCTTTTCCCTTGTTGTCCAGCCGCCGGTCTCCCTCAAAACCCTCCAAAACCATCATCGGCATCCCCTACAAGCCATCAAAACCAACCCACTATTGTTATCCAGGAAATGCAAGTGTTGCTCACGGTTTACTGTTCATCGTGACACTGTTCATCACGAACTGTTCACCCGACCACTATTCACCCGAACATTGTTCACCGTGATACTGTTCATCTGTCACTATTCACGTCAAGCCCCTCCCCCTCCTCCCTTCCAGGCCGCCTACCCGCACCACCCCAAACAGCCACCTTGCTGTTTTCAGCCCTAAACAGTCCAAATCTACCCTTTCCTGCCATAACCAGCCGCTAAATGTTTCCTTATTTGCTTCTGTTACTCCCCATCACGTGGATCCACCTCCCAACCACCGGTCATCACCAAACCTGTCCAGATCTGGGCATTTCAGCCCAGATCCAGCCACTTACTACTCCGATCCAGCCTTCCTAATCCCCCAACCAGCCTTCCCCTTACCCGATCCAGTCCTCCAACAACCGGAACCCCTCTTTGAGCTCTCCAATATTCAGATTTGTTTTATATACGGCAGCCTTATTATTCGTATTGTGTTTTGTATGGGTTTTTGGTTGTAAACATTATCATGGTTTGGATATTAAGTGCTTGCGTGGGATTATAGTTTTTATGTTATTTGCTCTTTGATAAATCTCTAATTACAGGAAGGGTTTATCCGTCGCGCGCTCTAGCTTTGGCCCTCCACGCGGAGGAAAACCTAAGCTTGTTTTTGCCCAAATAAATTATTCTTGCTTGCTTTTGAATTATTTGCGTGGGATGATTTTATTTATTATCCAATTGTGATCTAACTGTCGGACTTTTACATAGCATGTAGGGTTAGGTCACAGATTTCCTTCCGCATATAGATTCACCCTGCGTCACACAGTCCCTCACAAACGCCTTGAGTCATAGCTCTGTATTTTGCTTCAGCACTTGAGCGAGCTACTACGTTCTGCTTCTTGCTCTTCCATGAAATCAGCTTGCCTCCCACAAATGTGCAGTACCCCGTGGTTGACTTTCTATCATCTTGACTACCAGCCCAATCAGCATCAGTAAATACCTCAACCTCTAACGACCGATTAGCCTTGAACAGAATCCCACGCCTGGTGTCTTTTTGAGATATCGCAACACCCTAAAGGCAGCCTGCTGATGACATAACGTAGGGGAGTGCATATACCGGCTTAGGACACCCACCGCATACATGATATCCGGGCGAGTATGGGGCAGATATATGAAACTCCCAACCAGTCGTTGGTATTTTGAGGCGTCCTCTTTCTTCCAACTAATATCTGCATCAATCTTATGATTAGCCTCAATTGGAGTGTCAACAGAGCATCTCAGTCTCCTCTAGAAGATCAAGAGTATACTTCCTTTGGGAAATGAAGATCCCCTGTCGGGACCTCACAACTTCAATTCCCAAAAAATATTTCAGCTTTCCCAGATCCTTGACTTCAAATTTTTCGCGCAGTTGTTTTTTCAAGTATTTGATCTCATCCAAGTCATCTTTGGTTATGATGATGTCGTCCACGTACACAATAAGGATAGAAACCAAAACACCCTTCCTCTTGATGAAGAGGGTATGATCAGCTTGACTTTGAGTATATCCAAGTAGTAGCATGATCTTGTTAAAATGACCAAACCATGCTCTCGGAGACTGTTTCAGGCCATACAGGGATTTTAGCGGGCGACAGACCCTCCGGTTGGACTCTTTGACATCAAGGCCAGAGGGAATATCCATATAGACCTCCTCTTCCAGATCACCATGCAGGAATGCATTCTTGACATCGAGCTGCAGTAGCTCCCATCCGCAAATCACAGCACAAGAAATAAGCACCCGGATTGAGTTCATCTTGGCAACAGGAGCAAAGGTCTCCTGATAGTCAATGCTTTGAGCTTAGGTATATCCTCGAGCCACTAAACGAGCTTTGTATCGCTCCACCACCCCATCTTGGTTCTATTTAACAGTGAAGACCCAACGGGATCCGACCGTTCGGTTCCCAGGGGGAAGGCTAGTGAGCCGCCATGTTTTATTTTTATCCAAGGCACTCAGTTCCTCCTCCATAGCCTGTTTCCATTCAGGTATTTGAAGAGCCTCCTGTGATGTCTTAGGAATGACAATAAATGAAAGAGAGGAGATAAAGGCTTTATGAGCCTGAGATAGATGAGTATAACAAATGTAGTTGGCAATGGGGTGTTTGGTGCCACCCCTTTTACCTATAAGATGTGCAAGAGGAACATGCAGGTCATCATCTGAATCTGGAGCTGAGACGGTCACTGGTACTGGCGGAACATTCATAGTGTGCACTTGCTCAACAGTCTTGGGACAACGTGAGTACGTGTATAACATAGGTGGAGCGGAGGTGGAAGGAGGGGAAGCGGCAACAATTTGAAGAGGAGATTCGATGTTAACAATTGGAAGACGAGATTCGATGTTCTCGTCACCGTCACAGCTCGTCTCCCCCTGACGAGAACGAAAGTACGACTCCCACTCACGAAATGTGACATCCACAGTGCAATAGTAGCGCCGAGTCGGAGGATGATAACAACGATACCCTTTGGCGGTACGGGAGTACCCAACGAAAATACACCGCAGGGAACGCGCATCAAGTTTATCACGATGCGGGGTATGAACATGAACAAAACATTCGGAGCCAAAGATACGAGGAGCAAGATAAGAGGTGTGGACGATGTGTTGTTTGGTAAGACGCGATAGGGGCGTATCAAATGAGAGGACACAAGACGGAAGATGGTTAATGAGATGAGCAGATGTGAGAACTGCATCACCCCAGTAGGATTTGGGAAGGTGCATAGCAAGGAGTAAACACCGAGCCACCTCCAGCAAATGTCTATTCTTCTGTTCGGCCACTCCATTTTGGGTGGAAGTGTGGACGCACGTGGTTTGATGTATGATGTCATTACAAGATAGATAGGCCCCAAAAACACCTCGATCATCATATTCCCCACCATTATCACTACGCAGTACACGAATTATTCCACCAAATTGTTGGTGCACCATCTTATGAAACGTCTAAAAACAGAAAAGAACATCACTTTTCTTTTTAAGCAGATAAACCCACGTAACGCGGGAGTGACAATCAATAAAAGTAATAAACCATTTATAACCAGAAAAAGATAACACTGGAGAAGGGGCCCAAACTTCAGAGTGAATAACATCACATGAACAAAAACTAGGGACAGACAAATGAATAGTACTCTGACGGACATGTTTAGAGCGTTCAAATGCATCACAAGAGAAAGACTGAATTAAAGAGGTAAAAACAGGAAACAATTTAGTAAGATAAAGAGGCGAAAGGTGGTCAAGGCGCTGGTGCCAGCGTTGAATGTCATGTAGAGTCGGAGATCTGGTGGAGGAAAAAGCACTGGAAGAAGACTGGTCCAGCAAGTACAGTCCACCAACGTTCCTACCACTGTCAAACGTCCGCTTCGTATCCAGATCCTGAAATACACAAACATCAGGAAAGGTCACAGAACAGTTTAAAGAAGTAGTTAAGTGACTAATGGAAAGCAAATTGCGAGGAAAAGAATGGACATGCAAAACAGAGGACAGTGATAGGTCGGGAGAACAGGTGACAGTCCCTTTACCAGCGATAGCGGAGAGGGAGCCATTAGCAGCAATAACCATATCACGATCAGAAAGAGGAGTATAAGAGGTAAAACTTGAGGCAGAACCAGTCATGTGATCGGTCGCACCCGAGTCAATAATCCACGCGGAAGGTGAGAAGAACGCAGCATAAGCACTGGAGAGACCCGAAGTAGGAACAGCAGCATGAGAACCAGCAGTAGGAGAGTCAGTGTGGGAGCGCAGCATGCCACGGAGAGCATCTAACTCAGCAGCAGACAGGCCGCCAGAGGTGTCCTCCTGAACCTCAGTAGAGTGCGCAGAAAATTGAGTACGATCGCAAGACTGACAGGCCACAACCACTGTGTCCACCGCGACCCCAAGCACTAGAACCCCGACCAGCAGGGGCAAGGTGATGGTGTAAACGAAAACAGGAGTCCCTGGCATGGCCCTTCTTCCCACAGTAGCGACAAAGAGGAGGTCTGTGTGAAGTCGCAGCAAGCACAGAATGATCAGTAGCAGGAGCGGCACCAAGAGTACGACGACGATTCTCATCATTGAGGAGCATGTTGAAGGCCTCCCGAAGAGAGGGAAGTGGCTCACGATGGAGAACATGCAAGCGAACAGCATCAAACTCCATGTTGAGCCCCATAAGGAAGACGTGGACACGGAAACGATCTTTGTCTTTCTGAAGTGTCAGCAGCACAAGCAGCCGTAAAAGTATTGAAGAAGTCCAGTTCCTGCTAAAGGCGCTCAAACTCGGAATAGTAGGCAAAAACAGACATAGTGCCCTGCTTCAGCTCCAGAACACGGCGAGTGAGCTCATACACTTGCATCGAACTGCCTGCATGAGAGTAGGTATCACGGGCCCAAGTCCAAATATCATATACGGAGTCCAACATCATATAATTGCGATACACCTGAGGGGACATCGAGTGAAGTAACCACGAGACAACCAACGAATTTTCCGCATCCCATTTTTTCCATGTGGGATCGGTACGTGGTGGCTCAACGGTGGTACCATCAACAAAGTCCTTATAACTGGTGGCTGTGAAGAGCATGTTGGGCCGCCCTGTACCATTCCAAATAATTCGTGTCATCCAAGGCAACACTAGTGATCTTCAACGAGCCAGACGGGCCATGACTCCGAGGAGGGTCGGCAGACGAACCGGTTGGAACACAGATTGAGGAGCCGTGGAGATAGTGGACTAACCATCCATTGAGAAGAGAGATGGAAAAGCTCCAAATCAGAGAAGAAGGCCTCCAACGGGTCCCCCGTAGATCATGACGCCGGAAGGAACACCGGAGGAGGTGAGCAAAGTGTCTCCGACTGCCTCATGGAGGACAAAACGGCCGGAGACGCGGGGGGCCGCCCGCAAGGCCGGGCGAAGAAGGCCTCCAAAGTCGGAGAGCCGTTAAAGAGAGACGGAGAGCCGCGGAAGAGAGAGAGTGGCGGCGAACAGGAGAACGGGCGAGCGGAAGAAGGCGAGCGGGCGAGCGGACTGGCGACGGCTCGAGCGGAAGGAGGCGAGCGGGATAGAGGCGAGCGGTATCGACGAAAGCGGGAGTGGCGGAATCCCTAATCCCTCTGATACCAAGTAGAAATCGGGATTAAATTTTTTCACACACCCTAAACCGGGCACCACATACATATATATAGGTACAATAGCATGTGACATATTACGTGGAATACATAATCTCAATACAAACTAAAAACGAATATTCAACTACATATAGGTGTAGAAATGTAAACAAAAAAAATGTTTAATACATAACATTCTATAATATTCAAACACTTTCACTCAAGTTAGCCTAGTGATATTATTCATGCCCAAATTGTCAATATTTTTTACAAAAACACTTCTTCTCAGACCCTTGGTGAGAACATCACAAGTTGTCCTTCGGAGGGAAGGAGCAGAGTACAAATAATTCCTTCCAGAATATTTCCCTTACTAAAGTGTGAGTCAACTTCAATATGTTTAGTTCAATTGTGTTGGACTAGGATTAGGGCATATGCTAATAGACGTGTTATTGTAACAGGATAGTCTGAGAGGCCCCTACTCATTTTGGCCTATGTCTATAGAAACTAAAGAAAGCAATAGGTTATAACAAAAACATAAACGCATGGATAGATGGTCTGCAATTTTAAAAGAATATACAGTATTTAAGGTTGCCCTCTCCCACAATTATATAGAAAAGCCACGGTCAGGTGGAGATAAATAAAAGGGAAATGCACAACAAATTTAAGAGTAAATATAACCACTGTAACATGTCCCTTTGGAATTCAACTGTTCTTATGCATGTAAGGAATTACCAGTAAGTAGATATATGGTTTCTTCAATAATGACCAGTTTCTGTAGCTATAAACTTTGAAATTCACAACATCTGGGGAGGCCCTTATTTTTCAAAATAAGAAAGAAACATGGCATTGAGAACAATGAGACTGTTGAAGGGAAAAAAAATAATTGCCCAAGTTCATAACATTAGAGGCTCCCATATATATATATATATATATATATATATATATATATATATATATATATATATATATATATATATATATATATATATGGATGTACATATAATAATACAGTAACAGCATACAACCCGTTATTCTAACATATTCCAACACTCTCACTCAAGTTGGGCGTGTAATGTCTGTCATGCACAACTTGCCCAGTATTCTATCAAACGAGTTCAGACTCAGTCCTTTGGTAAGCAAATCTGCAAGCTGCTGGTTTGATAGGACAAACGAGGTACTCACAATCCCCCTAACAATATTTTCCGCGATGAAGTGTCTGTCGATCTCCACGTGCTTGGTGAGATCGTGTTGCACCGGATTGTGGGCAATGCTGATCGCAGGTTTATTATCACAATAGATCCTGATTGGACTGTCACACCTCACGCCAAGGTCCTTCATAATCATCTTGAACCACAACACTTCACATATCCCTTGTGCAATAGCACGAAATTCTACCTTTGTGCTGTATTTGGCAACATGTTGTTTCTTGCTTCTCCAGGTTGTCAAATTATACCCAACAACGGAACAATATCCCGATGTTAACCTCTGGTCATCAATATGATCCTGCCCAGTCCGCATCCGTATAGACCTCAACAGTCAATGCCTCATTGGGTGAGAACAAAATTCCATTGTCAGAAGTGGATTCGAAGGTATCTCATAACTCTCTCTGCAGCATCCAGGTGATGTGATCTAGGTGAGTGCATGTACTGAATAAGGACCCCCACAGCATAGGATGTCTGGTCGAGTGCGAGAGAGATAGAAAAGCTTTCCCACGAATCGTTGGAAGCTAGGTACGTCATCAACGACTTCTCCTCCATCTCTTCCAAGTTTGTGATTGACCTCAATTGGGGTATCAGCTGGCATGCACCCGAGCATTTCAATCATCTCAAACAAGTCTAGAACATACTTCCTTTGGGATATAAAGATCTCATGCTTGGATCTAGCCACCTTGATGACCAGAAAATACTTGAGGGAGACAAGATCCTTCACTTCAAATTCCTGTGACAATCTGGATTTCAGATGTTCAACCGCTTCGATATCATATCCACATAGACAATGAGAACAGTCACCTTACCCTCACTATGTTTCACAAACAAAGTATGATCAGCATTGCTCTGTTTGTACACGAAAGAGATCCTCGCCCGGTGAAATCTCCTGAACCACGCACGAGGAGATTGCTTCAAGCCATACAGAGCCTTTCTTCAACCAGCAAACTTTCCCTATCGATCCTTCTTGGCTTACACCAGGAGGTAAGGACATGTAGACTTCCTCCTCTAGGTCACCGTGGAGAAATGCGTTCTTCACATCCAACTGAAGGAGACTCCACCCTTTACACTCGGCACATGAAAGCAAGATCCTGATGGAGTTCATTTTTGTCACTGGTACAAATGTCTCCTGATAGTCAATGCCTGTTGTCTGTGTATATCCTCTCGGCACCAACCTGGCTTTGTATCGTTCTACAAGACCTTGGGAGTTTTGCTTCACAGAGAAAACACACTTGCATCCTACAATAGTTTTCCCCTTAGGGAGTTCGACCAGCTCCCATGTATTGTTCTTGTCAAGGGCTCTCATTTCTTCCAGCATGACTGTCTTCCACTCACTATGCTCAAGTGCTTCCTTCCAGGACTGAGGAATAGAAATGGAGGCCAAGGAGGTGACAAATGCTCTATATGAAGAAGACAATGAGTAATAAGTCACATAGTGAGAAATAGGATGTAAAGTAGAAGCAGAGCTACCTTTGGTAATACCTGACGATGGATCAGATGATGACACAGGTTGAATAGCAAGGGCCTGAGTGTTCGTGCCCCTTCTACGCAGAGTGTAGACTTACAAAATAGGAGGAGGCACTGGAGGAGTATGAAAAGGAGATGACGGTGGGGTGACCGAAATGGGAGGAGGCAACATAGATGGAGGAATAGGCAGAGGAACAGGAGGGGAACTCACTTTTGTAGTTGTACTCTCCCCCTGAAAAGAGTTCTCATAATAAGCTTTAGACTCCCGGAAGGTGACATCAATGGTAACAAATACCCGCTTGGTAACCGGGGGGAAGCACCTATAGCCTTTCTGGGTAGGAGAGTAGCCAATAAACACACACTTCAGGGCGCGTTGATCAAGTTTGGTGGACAAAGCAGAAACATCCAAAGACACGGGGAGAGAGAGAGGTAGGATGGACCCCTAGAAGAAGAATCGGCGACGGAAGTCGGCGACGGCAATCGGCGACGGCAGTCGGCGACGGGCGGGGGAGTCGGGGCGACAGGCGACGCGGCATTCGGGGCGGCGCTGTGCGGGAGCTGTTGTGGGATCAAGAAAAACCTAAACAAACCTGTGCTCTGATACCATGTTGAAGGGAAAAGAATAATTGCCTTAATTCATAACATTAGAGGCTCTCATATATATATATATATATATATATATATATATATATATATATATATATATATATATATATATTATGGTATGATAATATTTCTGCCGTCCGATCAAACTCAATCATGCTGCATCATCTCTCCACATTTCTATAGGTCTCCTAAACCTACTAACTAGGTTATGTAAAATTACATTTTTGCCCCTATGATAAGAGAAAATCCGATCACCGCATAAACCCACTTCCCGCATGACAAGAGTGCGGGCCCGCCAGCCCGCCATCCCGCTCACCGCCAGCCCGCCAATCCACTGATTTCAAACACCATTTCAGTGAACCTATATTTAAACCCCTAATGGTTCTTATTATGGGCAGTGTGGGACTAATATGCATACAAAGAATTGAGGTTCGAACCGCCGACCTCCACCATCACAACCATATATCTTATCCACTAAGTCATTAGCCGCAGTTTCTATACTACCTAAACGGATTTTTTTTATTTATAAAAATAAAATATTAATATATAAAATATATTATTAATATATAAATTATAATTAATATAAAATTTAAATTATAAAAAAATTCTCACGTCGTCACAGGGGGCGGGCGGAGCCCGCCGGGGGGCGGGGTAGCGCGCTTGCGGGCGGAGCCTGCCGGGGGTGGTGGGGCCGTAGCCCGCCGTCGGCGGCCAGGTACTGTGGCGCGTAGCCATCGGGCCGGAGGCCCGTGCCTGCGACTCGTATATATATATATATATATATATATAGGTGTACAGATGATAATACAGTAACAGCATACAACCCGTTATTCTAAGATATTCCAACAGAAACCAATCATAAACAGAAGCCCAAACACCTAAACACCTCTACTAGTTTTTGCCTAAACAGCCCCTATTCTTTGAGAACCAATGTTGCGTGCCCTAAATATGGATCAATTCACTGGCCTTGAGTGGGAGAGATTGAAGCTAGCAGCAGTGAACTTCTTCCCGTGATTACCTTGATGACCCCAATAGTGTGTTCTTTGGAGATCACACAACAGATGATGGATGGAAAGGGAGTATGCCCCTCTCGTGGGGTCTCAACCCTACTTGATGAGTGAGTGAGAATGAGAGAGGATGAGGAAGATAGAAAGAGAGAAGGAAAAGAGATTTAGGGAAAAAGTTTTTTTGAGCCTTCCATTTCTTCATATTAATAGATCCCTCCTTTTACCAGTAATAAGCAAAAATAATAGAAACTAGATTAATAAATGCTAAAGTTAAAATATTGCAGAAACTAAATGATGTTAAAATTGAAAATCATGCGCGCTGAATTTAAAATTCATCTACACACTTGGCATGTGCTGTTATCGTTGTTGTTGTGCCGTTTTTACGTGTGCCTCCAAAGTGCATCTGAAACATCCTTCCAAACTGAGCTTGCCCGCAAGCTCTAACCAATTATATTCTATTTGAAATGCCTCTCAAGTTTCCCGCATTACTACTTCAGTAGTCTGATTCACCCACTGTATCAACACCACCTTAATATCTTCTGTAATCCGTTTGCGAAAGAGACAAATAGGTTTGAGCTGCACTAACATACAGTTGAAGGAAGTATAAGGGCCATAGTGGTAGGTGGCTTACATTTGAATGGTTGAAAAACATTGTGAATCATTGTGAACTCTGGGAGATGAAGTCGGTATGCCACCTTTGCAATTCTTGTTGTACTCTAATATGGGCCGCAAAATCGAGGCGGCAACTTGTTTTTGGCACGGTTAACGACGGAGGTTCAACGATGAGGTCGCAACAGTAACTGAGCAATCCCCGGGTTTGCATTGAACTTCTTGGTGGAGGTCATCATAGCACTGCAACATGTTGTTTTGAGCCTTAAGTAGTGTTAATTCATATCCAAGACAATGTCATGCTGCACGAATCCTTTGTGGACTCCCTCTACACAAACCACTGATTGTGTGTAAGGAAGTAACCGAGGAGGATCACAATTTAATATAAGTTTGAAAGGAGGTTTTTGGAGAGCAGTACGGTATGATGTATTGCAATAGCACTCCACCTAGGGGAACTACCCCACCCAACACATGGGTATCTCCCCAGAGTAAACCCTAAATACATTTCTCATACGCGGATTTGCAACTTCGATCTGGCCATCTGATAGTGGTTGATAAGCGAACAACATAGCTAATGAAGAACCACTAAGTAAGAACAAATCCGGCCAAAAGAGGTTGGTAAATGCACTATATCTATTAGATACAATATATTCAGGCAAGGTGTGAAGACAAAATCTGATCAAATAAGCCTTGAGTGACGCTCAGTACTATGTATTGGTGAGCCAGGGGAATGAATTAAGCGATCTTGGACAAACTATCCACAACCATGAGAATGGCAGACTTCCCGCGGTATTTGGGTAACATGTCAAAAAAGTCTATGGATGTCTGGCCAAATTTCAATGAGAACAACTAGAGGTTGTAGCAACCTTGCAAAATGTGTATGCTCTACCATGTTCTGATAGCATGCAAGGCAACATGCAATGAAATACTGTACTAACCTCCGCATCCCTTTCCAATAAACTACCTTTGCAGGCATAGAAGTGACTTTTGTACCCCTTCATTGGTATGTTAATGAACATCCCACAAGATCGTCTCCACCAAGGGTGGCTCGATTGCTATGTATGTGTGATTTTTGTAAAGAATCAGCTCATTGTGCACTGCACAAACATCGGAAGTCTCCATCAATTTTAGTCTCGAAGAGTGAGAAGAGTGATTAACCATGTGATCTTTATGTTTATCATATCAAATAGATAAATTGTGGGGTTGGAAATAGCATATAATTGTGGTGTTTCATCCTCTGGGTATGAAACAGAGCGGCGCTAGCCTTATGAGAACACCATGGCCCTATGTAACTCATCTAGCAGCTTCTCGAATGTTGAGATGGGAGATTTATCTCTCATTGTCTTTTCATCAAGGCTTGGAAGTCCACACAAAACCACATGTCTTATCTATATGTGATGAAAAAGGTGGCAGACTATGGCAAATGTACCATGCCAAAATATGACCTCACATTGTCTCTTGATCCGGTCCTTTTGCAGAAATACGTAATGATATGGTAGAACTGTGTGACGTCGCGTAAATTGTAGAGGTATTTTCATCTATGTTATTGATAATTTATGTGTACAATAAAGCAATAATGGTAAATTAGGTTCAAAGAGAAAAAAATGAGTTTAGACCGGCTGGAGGAGTGAGGGTGACCGGCGGGGGGTTTTTTAGACCGGCTCTAAGAGGTCAAAAAGGAGTGTGTCATGTTAAGAGCACGCGGTGCTCTCGATAAAGAGAAGAAACCACGTGTAATAGTGGATTTCTTCTCTCAGAGCCGGAATTGAGACCGACGGATGCCGCAGAGAGCCGTCTGATGTCGATCGTTATAGAAGCCTCAAATCATCTTCGTTTCCATCGATTTTTCTTCCTAGGTCAAGGTAATTTGTTCTTTTCAACTCCTTTTGAGTTTTGTTTCGATTGGAGACTTCCTTTTCCTAGTTTCAAAAACCCTAAATCATCCAAAACATTTAATATTTTCTAGTTCCCCTCATGAGTTTCAGAGGCAAGTTTATGCATGTTTTATATTTTTCTTGAACTTCTTGTGCAAAATCAAAACCCTAGATGCATACATGATTATTTACACCGTAATTTCAGTTATTTAATTTAACTAAAGGGGTATTGAGGGTAGATTTTTGGTGTAATATGAAATTAAGGCAAAATCCTGATGCCTTCATGTTAGGGCAGCGAACAATAATGCATAATTGAGGTCAAAGCAACATTTTAAGAACCCTAATCTATTTCCCTATGTATTTAGAACATGCCAGAAGGGCATCCCTAATGTTTACACCGTATAAATTACCAAGTGATCAACTCGTAGTGGTTATTTTCCTTAGGACATGAATTCTCAAGGAAGAGAAAGAGGAAATGAGCAAGGCAGGGAGAAGGGCAAAGAGAAAGTAAAAGGAAATGAACAACGCAAGGATAAAGGAAAAGAGAAAGTGGGAGTGAGTTCATCTTTCCTATAATTGCAAGTTATTTTGCTTTCTTTATAACTCAGGTTGTGCTCATATATTAGGGTAGATCAAGAAAGAACTAAAATGACAACAAGAAAGATAAAAAATGACAAGCCGTTATAAATCAAATAGATATAATGGCAAGTAAACAATGTAAACAAGGAAGGGTGATGTAGGGGTAGGATACAGGTGCACAAAATCTAGGACTCTAGGCGGTATTGCGAGTGTGACACGCTAATCCAAACATATATGCGTTGCAATGATCAATGTTTTGACAAATAAATATAAGCAATGAAAAATTCAGCACCACACAGATATTAAAATAGAACAAACAAATATTTATTTTGGTAATATTATAATGGCTTTCCTCCGCTCGAAGGTCCAAGGCGAAGAGCGCGGCGAATGCCTCCTCCTGCAAGTTATTAGGGTACCAAAACAAAGCTCTACAAACAGGAATCGCAGCAAAATATAATAAATCAACAAATGAAAATGTTGAATCAAATAGTACAATACTACAAAACCTCACAAAGTAGAGGGTTGAACCGAGGCACTGAAGATTTGGATGGCCGGATGTGTAGATCGGCGATCTGAGATGGAACCGGCGGCGTGAAAATGAGGGTGGTGGCTGTCCTTGGCGGTAAACGACGAAAATGGACAATAAAACGGTGGATCCGGGCACGTATAAGTAGATCCTGGCCGGGGGAGGATAAATCTGATGTGTAAGAGAGGATCCGGACAAAAATGGCAAGTAAGAGTGGCGGGAATAACGGATTGGGAGGCTATAACCGTAGATCTGGACGGATCTAGAATTTTAGGGTTGTTATGGTGGTGGATCCACGGAGGGGATTGAGAGGAATGGACGGCTAGGGTTTGGGGTGTTTTCCGGGCGGTGGGGAGGGGAGTAGGGTGGTCGGTTGGCTGAAATGAAGCAGTGGGGTGGTCGGTTTGAAGTGGGGAAGTGGTGGTTGCAGGTGGGGGTTGGAGGGGGCCGACGGTGAGGTGGTTTGGGGCTGGCGGCGGTGGGCCTGGAAGCTGTAGGCCGGCGGGTTGTGACTTGTGAGGGAATTTTGGAGCAGCCGGCGGATGGGTGATGAGGAGAGAGGGCTGGAAAACGGTGGTGGGGGTAGGGGTTACCTTGGGGAGGAGTTCGGAGGGTTAGGAGTCATCACCTAGGGTTCCACGGCGTCGGCACCGGGGAGGGATCGCTAGAATCCGGGAATGAGTGTTCTCCAAATTCTGCAACGGTTCAATTCAGCCCTTCAGCCTCCTATTTATATGAAAAGAAAAGCTAGGCTTCCTCATCAACGGCTATGATTGGCCGGTGGGTTCGGCCCTTAAAATACATCAATAATAAACTGAAAAAATAAACTTATATAGTTTTTTACTCGCGGCGACGTCCCGGACGCAACAGCGGAGTCCGATCGGAGATCCGATCAAGTCTACCTCCGCAAATAAATGAACGTGGGTCCCGCCTTGCGGCAAACCCCTTCAGGTGCATGATTCCATGGATTCTCATCAACTCCCTCCGACTGAAAAGCCTTAATCTCCGATGAATGGAGATGATCGTACTGAGGTCGAAGTCCGGGGGCGAGTCGATCAAGCTCTGCCGGTAGTATCCAAGTGTCGTCCGCGTCGGGGCGGCTCTGCCAGTGTACCAAGTAGCGACATCGTAGTCCGTCCGTGGTGGGGACAAACTGATGGGATCTGATCTCTGTAACGCACTCATCTCTCATCTTTCGAAGGGTGGATCCCGGTGCGATCGGTGGTGCCTTCGGTGAAACCAAAGAAGACGAGTTCCCGGATTGGTGGATGTCAACAGTGGGTTGACCGGGGTGGCCATCAGACGGTGAGGATGTATGAGGGTGGTACGGTAACGACAATGGGGGTGGGGGTGACTGGGTATCTCCACTGCTCGGGTCCACATACTCATGAGGCTCGTAGTATACAGTCAGATCGTCAACATTAAACACTAGGTGAATGCCCATACTAGCCGGGATATCGAGCCGGTAGGCATTTGTCCCAATACGGCTAATAACAGAGTACGGACTTATTCGTCCGGCGCTTAACTTCTTGGCAGACCCCGAAAGGAGCCTCTCTGGGCGGATTCATACCATTATCTTTTTGTCTTCAGTAAATATTTGTTCTCGCTTTCACTTATATTCATGGGTTTTATAATTTTCATTGCTTGTTACTATTCGTCGGCGAACCGACTCATGCAACTCATGCAAATGCGGTGCAAATGACTCAGATGACTCACTAGGGCGCGACTCTAAAGGACTTGGGACGAGGTCTATAGGCTTCCTAGGGTCATATCCTGATACTACATGAAATGGACTCAACCCGGTAGACCTATTGACTGAGCTATTGTACGCAAACTCAGCAACAGGAAGATCTAAGTCCCAACTACCTACATGCACTACTACCAAACAGCGCAAAAAATTCCCTAAACTCTGATTCACTACCTCTGTCTTTCCGTCCGTCTGTGGGTGATATGTCGAGGAGAACCTAAGAATAGTGCGTCTTATGCCACAGGATTTTCTAAAAATAGCTCATAAACCTCACATCGCGGTCTGACACGATCGACTTGGGCAGGTCATGCAGTCGAAAGACATCCCTCAGGAATATAGATGCAATGTGGGTTGTATCTGCCGTTTTGCGGATGGCAATGAAGTGAGCCATCTTCAAATATCGATCGACTGGCACGAAGATGGAGTCGTGTTTCTGTAAGGTGCGGGGAATTCCGAGAACAAAATCCAAGCTAATGTCCTCCCAAGGGCGGTGTGGGGTAGGTAAAGGGGGTGTACAGACCCGTGTTCTGCTTAGTGCATGTTGAAACCAAAAATCGGCTTCTGTGGAGGTCGAATCCTTGGGGAATGGGTGATCTCGCACTTACTTCTCCCTCACAAACTCAAACAGCTAGAGACTTAGAACAAGAAACGGCCCCAAGGCTCCAACACGGAGGTCCCACCACACACCCGGAATATCTTAGACCGTTTTCCCTCCTTAGTCAAGTGATGAGCTAAGAATACCTCAGAAAGTGCAAGAAAACCAGGGCACAAGTAAGCATGTCTTCTGAGGTACCCCCTTGGGACAATTTACAGTTTTCTGAAAACGGTCTGCCAGCATCCAACATTCGTTGTTCTAAACAGTTATGTGCAGTCCAGATTGGTCTGCCAACAACGTAACTCCGCTGTTCTAATGGGCTATGGGCAGGCCAGCGGGGGTAAAATGGTAAAAATACATCAAACAGTACTGGGCGAGTTGCCCTTGGAAGCCTCCACTTGCATGGGGTGGCGAGTGTTCGATGGTGCTAGCACTCGCCACCTCCATATGACCCTAGGCGAGTGCGAGCCAGAAATGCCGCACTCGCCAACTGCCTGCTGAGAGCCCGGGGCGAATGCGAGCCTGCTGCTCCACTCGCCCCTGTTCCGCTCCACCCCACCTGGGCAAACCGACGGGGTTGCAGAAATCTTAACGCAAAGAAAGAGGCGTTGAGTGTCTGGGCTTCAGTCAACGCTAAGGAAAGAGGCGTCGGGTGAACAAGCCTCACTCAACGTCGAGATCAAAAGAGTTGAGTGAGTACGCCTCACTCGACGCCGGGGCGGAAGGCGTCGAGTGGACTCGACGCCGAGGCGGAAGGAGTCGAGGGGACTCGACGTCGGGGCGGAAGGCGTCGAGGGGACTCGACGCCGGGGCGGAAGGCGTCGAGTGGACTCAAGCAAGAGGACTTGGCTGGTCTGGCTCCTGTCGATCCCCACTCGTCGGATATGGGGTTGTACAGTACCCTTTGCCATCTGGCAGATACGACAATGGCGAACAACGCAAGCTACGTCCTTCTTAATGCTGGGCCAGTAGAGGCGATCTTCGACAATGGCTATGGATTTATCTAGCCCGAAGTGGCCCGCGGCTCCGCCCACGTGCAACTCCGAAATCAGATAATCACGATAAGATGTCTGGGGAATGCACAGGAGGGAGCCCGGTACAGATATCCCTCATAGATATGATATCCCTCAACAGGGTCGGGTGGGTCTCGGGACAGGGCGGTGTAAATCTCGCCAAAATCAGGGCATGTCGGATAGTCCAGCATCAATTTCTCTAGTCCCACTAAGCTCGCAATCATCGTCTGCAACAGGGATACGCGGCGACTCAACACATCAACCAGCTTGTTCTCAACACCAGCACGGTGCTTGAGAACATAATGAAAGTCCTGCAGATATTCGACCCACTTCGCGTGTCGGTGTCCCAGCTTGCGTTGCGAGTCGAGATAACGTAGCGCCTGGTGGTCAGAATATAACACAAACTCTCGGGGAAGGAGATAGTGTCTCCGGTAACGCAGAGACTGGACTGGCATAAAACTCTCGATCATAATTCGAATATTTCTGCTTAGTTTCATTCAGCTTCTCACTAAAGTAAGAAACTGGGCGTCCCTCCTGACTCAATACGACACCTATACCAACCTCTAACGCATCGCATGCGACCTCAAAGGCGCGGCTAAAATACAGCAATCGTAGAACAGGAGCCGTCGTCAGTCTCTCCTTAATTTCTTCGAAGGCTCGAGTGGTTGCGGGGGTCCATTGAAACTCGCCCTTCTCGAGACAGCTCGGGAAGGGGGCCATGATCGTACTGAACCCCTGGACAAACCTCCTATAGAAGGTGGAGAGTCCGTGAATGCTACGAGCCTCGTGAATATTGGCGGGCACAGGCCAATCCCGGATGGATTTGGCCTTCTCGGGATCTACGGATACTCCAGTAGACGATATAATAAATCTCAGAAAGTGAACAGACACGCAAAGGAACGAGCACTTCTTCAGATTCACATATACTTTCTCTTGTCGGAGGGTGCCAAAAAGAAGTCTCAGATGATCGAGGTGAGCAGCCTAAGTCTGGCTATAAACCAGTATGTCATCGAAGTATACTACCAGAAACTTGTTAATGTAGGGCCGCAACACATGCGTCATAACTCGCATAAACGTGCTAGGAGCGTTAGATAGCCCGAATGGCATGACTAGCCACTCGTACAGACCGTCCTTAGTCTTGAATATTGTCTTCCACTCGTCCCCCTCACGAACTCGTATCTGATGGTACCCACTACGGAGGTCGATCTTGGAAAAGATCTGGGCACAAAACATAGTATCCAGAAGGTCATCGAGTAGGGGAATCAGGAAACGATACTTGACCGTGATTTTATTAATGGCGCGGCTATCGATGCACATATGCCAACTACCGCCCTTAGGGGTAAGAAGGGTGGGGACAGCACACAAACTCATACTCTCGCAAATGAACTGCTTTCGGAGAAGCTCATCAACCTGCCACTTGAGCTCAGCGTGCTGATCTAGATGCACACGGTAATGAGGCAGGTTCGGGAGGGAAGCCCCCGAGACTAAATCAATGGCATGTCGAATGTCCCGTGAAGGTGGCAGCTCGTCGGGGAGTTCGTCAGGCATGATGTTTGCAAACTCGCCTAAAAGGGGACGCACCGCGGGTGGGTGGTCAACAGGGGTGTCCTCTGTGACCTGAGCAGCGACGACAACGTAAATAATATCTGACTCAATACTATCTCGCAAAAACTCATCTCGCCGCCAAATATGCAGTGGCCTCGAGGCGCTCATATTCATAAATGGCTCTACCACGCCCTTGGACTTATCTTGGGGTTGGTTGGGCGTCAACGTACACTTCCGCCCCTTGTCATAAAAGACACACGTGTTCGAGCGGCTGAAGCACGTGTCATCACGATCAAATAGCCAGGGGCGGCCAAGCAATACATGAGCGACGTCCATGGGAATAACATCGCACCAGACCTTATCCTGAAAGGATGCAATAGTAATCGGGACTAGACAACGCTGGGTGACCTGAATCGCCGTCATAGCTACCCAGAAGACACGATATGGGTGGGGGTGAGGCTCTGCCTTCACCTACATACGGTCAAGCCCCTTCTGGGCTACGATGTTCACACTACTCCCACTGTCGATAGCCAACTTGCAGGGGCCGCCTACACTAGGGAAGTATGTATAAAAGATGGTGGTGCGTCGTAAATCCTCATATACACAAGGGGTGTGTAGGAGGCTTCTAATCACTCCCACCTCTAAAGATCTCACGGTGTCACTCTCCCGGCCTTCCTCGACAGTGGCCTTGACTTCTTTCGTACCCTCTTCTTCTTCCTCCAAATCCTGCTCCTCGCCATCAACTAGCAGGCTCCACATGGGGCACTGCGCCGCAACGTGTCCCCTGCAAGAACATCGATAGCATACAATACCCTCATATCGTTGGCCTTCAGTGGCTATGACTTTGCCCTTCGCATCTGCGGGGGTACGTGAGGGTGCAGCCATGGTGGTCTGGGGCGGAGCAGGTTTCCTAAAAGTCGAGGACTCAGTCCGAGAAGTGAACTGCGTTGTGCTAGAAGATTGGAGGTACTACTCGTACTCAAGGGAGCTGGAATATCTGATCGACCGTCTCTAAACGATGTGGAATCAACTCTTTCTGAATCTCAGAGCAAAGGCCCGCCTTGAATCGAGAGGCGGTGGCGATAGACTCCTCTGAGACGTCACTCCTAACAACTAGCTCGTCGAAGCGAGCCATATACTCAGCGACAGTAAGTGACCCCTGTCGTAAGTTCTGCAACTACTCAAATAACTGGTCACGGTAGGAGGCGGTGAGGTATTTCTCACTCAACATTTGCTTCATCTCATCCCATCTGGCGATGGGGTAGTGCCCATCTCGCTCCAACGCTCTCTCAACGCTAATCCAGAATACCTTAGCTTGTCCAATCAGCTTCATTTTTGTGAAGCGAACACAACACTCGTCACTCATATCATACCACTCGAAGTAGTGGTCCATGTCCAAGAGCCAATCGCTGAAGGCTTTCGGATCTAGGCGACCATCGAACGAAGGGGCGTCGAGTTGGATGCAACGAGTGATGTCATGGTGGTGGCCTCCTCTCTGTGGGTAGGTATAATCCTCGGGATAATCATTATGGGCGTAGTCGTATCGAGAAGGTGGGGGACCACGCTCTCTCCGACCCGAGGGATAATATTCATCATGATGATGGTCACGGCGACCGTGTGGGGGCACAATATCTCTGGGGTCAGGTTGAGGCTGACGTGGTAAACGGTACTCATCACGCTGATGGGGAGGTCTATCCCGCGCCGGAACTTGTCTATGATTTATCGCAAAATCAGGATTTCGCCTTACCGGCGGGATCGGGGCTCAATGAGGAATCTCACGATGGTGGCGTTCTGCAGGATGCGGACCATCCCTCGGACGTTGGTCCTGACGTGGAGGAGCATCAGGGTCATCCTCAAGTGACTCGTCGCGCTATGTCGGAGTGTCACTGGCATTATCTAAGTGCTCTAAGCGAATATTCACCTCGGCAAGATGATGACGTACATCGTTGAACTGGGCACCTAATGCGTCAAAACGGTCTAGGATAAGGCATTGAAATTCAACAAAAGCGGTGCCTGAATTCAAGCTCGTCGTGCGGTCGTCGGTGACTTGAGGCTCTACCATTCTTTCTCTAAATGTCTTACCACTACAGAGCATGCAAATAGCCTAACATTTACCTCTGATACCAAAATGATGTAGTGGTAGGCTACAGGTGCACAAAACCTAGGACTCTAGGCGTCAGTGCGAGTGTGACACGTTAATCCAAACCTATATGTGTTGCAATGATCAATGTTTCGACAAATAAATATAAATAATGAAAAATTCAGCACCACACAGATATTAAAATAGAACAAACAAATATTTATTTTGGCAATATTATAATGGCATTCCTCTGCTCGGAGGGCTAAGCCGAAGCGCGCGGCGAATGCCTCCTCCTGCAATTTATTAGGTCATCAAAACAAAGCTCTACAAACAGGAATCGCAGCAAAATATAATAAATCACCAAATGAAAATGCTGAATCAAATAGTACAATACTACAAAAGCTCACAAAGTAGAGGGTTGAACTGAGGCACTAAAGATTTGGAGAGTCGGATGTGTAGATCAGCGATCTGAGATAGAACCGGTGGCGTGAAAACGAGGGTGGTGGCTGTCCTTGGCGGTATATGGCAAAAATGGACAATAAAACTGTGGATCCGACCACGTAAAAATAGATCCGGGTCGGGGGAGGGTAGATCTGATGTGTAAGAGCAGATCCGGACAAAAATGGCAAGTAAGAGTGGCGGGAATAACGGATCGGGAGGCTATAACCCGAGATCTGGACGGATCTAGAATTTTCGGGTTGTTATGGTGGTGGATCAACATAGGGGAATGAGAGGAATGGTCGTCTAGGGTTTGGGGTGTTTTCCGGACAGTGGGGAGGGGAGTAGGGTGGTCGGCTGGCTGAAAGGCAGCAGTGGGGTGGTCGGTTTGAAGTTGGGAAGTGGTTGTGGGGCTTGGAGGAGGTCGGCGGTGTGGGGGTGTGCGGCTGGCGGCGGTGGGCCTGGAAACTGCAGGTCGGCGGGTTATGAGGGTCTTTTGGAGCAGCTGGCGGCTGGGAGATGAGGAGAGAGAGGTGGAAAACAATGGTGGGGGTAGGGGTTACCTTGGGGAGGAGTTCGGAGGCCTAGGAGTCGTCACATAGTGTTCCACGGGGTCGGTACCGGGGATGGATCGTTGGAATCCGAGAATGAGTGTTCTCCAAATTCTGCAATGATTCAATTCAGCCCTCTAGCCTCCTATTTATAAGAAAAGAAAAGTTAGGGCTTCCCCATCAACGGTTATGATTGACCGGTGGGTTCGGCCTTAAAATACATCAATAATAAACTGAAAAAAATAAACTAATATAGTTTTTGACTCGCGGCGATGTCCCGGACGCAACTGCCGAGTCTGATCGGCGATCGGATCAAGTCTTCCTGCGTGAATAAATGAACGTGGGTCCCGCCTTACGGCGAACCCCTCCAGGTGCATGATTCGATGTATTCCCATCAAAGGGTCAATATATGATTAAGCCCCCAAGAAAAATGTAAGAATAAAAGGAAAAAAGAACACTTCAAATAATGGGCTATAAGAAGAATTAACCTAAATTGGAAGATGGGGAAAATAACCTTCCTTCATCGTGCGAGTTAAGGGCACGAATAGTAATATGAATGTGCGAGACAAGGGCACGGGAAGAATATTACATCATAAGTGCGAGACAAAGACACATAATATACACTTCATATAGCCATGCTTAAAAGTGAATTGTGTATAAAATAAGTAAAAAAGAAATATTATAATAATTGAAAGACAAGTCATTATAGGACTACATAGAAACAAAATGATACAACAAAGAACAATGCAAGACAATAAAAATTGATCATAGAAGAAAAAGTATGAATTCACAGTCTTTTGACTAATAGAAATAAAACTAAACAGGTCAAGGAAGAGACGATTTCAGCCACCAGTAGGCAGCGTCAACCATGTTCTCCTCGTTAGGAGAGAGGAATCGACTTTGGGTTGAAGATGTGACAGCGGTGTTCGGCGTCCTGGATGATCACAGGTCGAGGTGCAGAGACCCAGTGTCCCCATGAGGAGTTTCAGTTTTACTTTATGTAGTGTCTGTAGTTCTACTTATGACATATATGTCTATATATGTTAGTTGTATGTTATGAGTCAGTCATGTGTATATGTATAATGTTGGTAAGCCCCCTTATGATGTATGTTTAGGGCTACCTTTTGTACTGATGTACTTTGTATTCAAAGCTTTAAATGAAATGTTTTTATTCTGTCATGATATTTTACTTCTCGTACTTTTTCATACTGTTGTACTCTAAATGTTCTTACCTTGTTCATTACGCAATGCTTAAGTTAAATTTTAACGGTAGTCATAAAGGTGTCGTTACAATTAATTGGTATCAGAGGGAGGTTATGAACTTTGGGGTGATATGAGTACGTTAAAGAAAAGCCAGATGACAAATAATATATATTTTTTTCTGGTACTTTAAGATATTTTCCGATTCCTGAATTTAACTTTCGTATTTTAGGAACTTCTCCAAACATATTTTAGTATAAGACAGAGAAGAATTAGAAAGGGAGCGAGCTGCGATGATAGAAGAAAGTTGTAGCTCTGGAAGGTCTAATCCTCCCGTAGCAGAGGTTATGCAATCTTTGGCGGATGCAATTCGAATGGGAAATACTGCATCACTACCAGCTCAAGATGTGGTGGATATACACTTAAAACAGTTCTTGGACATGAGGCCGTCAATCTTTCGTGGTAGTGTAACACCAATGGAGACCGAAGACTGGATTAAGAAAATTGATGTAATTGTTCAGGCAAGGAGATGTCCGGAAGATCGGCGGATTGAGCTAGTTACCTTCCTTTTTGAGGGCATGGCTAGTAGATGGTAGGATAGTTTGAAACAAGGAATATTTTATGGACGACTGTTAACTGACATTCCTTAGGATGAATTTTTGGATGAATTCGTTAATTGGTTTGTGTCACTATCCGAAAAACGAATTCTTCAGGAGAAGTTCCTTCGTCTGATGCAGGGAAATCAATCAGTAGTATAATATGAAATTGAGTTTACTCAGTTGGCATAATATGCGAGTGGCATGATTCCAAATGAGCGAGAACGATGTTTTCACTTTCAGCTAGGTCTACGAGAAGATGTCAGGGTACATCTGATTTACCAGCGAATTAAATATTATAATGAGTTGGTGGAGAGAGCGGAAATAATTTAAAGAGATGTGGAAAGCTCGCAGAGGATAAATGAAGTTCAGCAAAAGAGGTTGCTGGAAGAGCAGAGTAAGACCTTTTTAGGTACAAGTGGAGGGTAAAAATGTAAAAAAAATTAAAAATGATCCTCTGATGCCAGCCCCCGCAGCCAGTGGTACTACCAGTTATCCCATTTGTAGAAATGTAGAAAAGCTCACCCAGGAGAATGTTTAAAGTGATCATGGGTATGTTTAAATGCCACGATCCCGGGCATCTGAAGCACGAATGTCCCTTGTGGAAAACAGAAACTCGAGGGAATACAAAAGGAGGTCTAAGTCAAAGATCAACCTAACACTCTCTTAACAAAGAAAAGGGCATTGAATCGGTGGCATAAGAATCCGTCTTACAACACAGGGAGGAAAGGCAAGTGCAACCAAGAGTTATTAATCTTAACCAACAAGAGGCAAAAACACATGATACGGCGATAACAAGTATGATTTCTGTTCACAATCATATTACGAAAGTCTTATTCGACACTGGAGCGAGCCACTCTTTCATAGCTTCAGCGGCAGTGAAACATCTAAACATGGAACCTCATCAGTCCTATAATGACATAAAAGTCATAATGTCCAACAATACAGAAATGAATACAATGCTTAGATGTACAGTGTGTCTAACAATTGATAATCAACCAGTCGAAGCAGTTGTTGTTGTTCTACCCCTATCAGAATTTGATATCATCTTAGGGATGGATTGGTTAACAAGACATGAAGTTGTCATCAATTGTAAGAAGAAAGAAATTGTATTTAAATTGAACAATCGGACACGACGTAGTTTTACAGGAATGAGTGAAGTTTCAAGTATCATGATATCATCATTGAAAGCATGAAGAAATTAAGGAAAGGTTGTGAGACAATTTTGGTAATGCTAAAGGGAAATGATATAGTGGCATGTGAACCGACTACAGTTCATGTGGTGTGTGTTTTTCTTGCCGTATTTCCAGAAGAGTTATCAGTGTTAACCCCGTTTCGCGAGGTTGAGTTCACCATTAATTTGGTGGAAGGAGCAGCACCTGTAGCAAAAATACCATACCGTATAGCTCCTAAATAAATGGCAAAATTGAAAAGTCGGTTACAAGAATTATTAAATAAAGATTTTAAACGTCCAAGTACATCACCGTGGGGAGCCCCAGTGTTGTTTGTGAAAAAGAAAATGGTTCGCTACGATTGTGTATTGATTATCACGAACTTAATAAGTTGACAATTCTGAATCAATATCCACTACCTCGCATTGATGATCTATTCGATCAATTGGTTAATGCAAAAGTATTTTCAAAAATTGATTTGAAATCGGATTATCATCAAATGAGAATCAAGGAATATCATATTTACAAAACCGCCTTTAATACGAGATACGAACACTTTGAGTTCTTAGTTATGTCGTTTGAATTAACAAATGCGTCAGCTGTATTTATGGATTTAATGAACCGGGTATTCAAGCAATTCTTAGACAAATTTATTATTTTTCATTGATGATATTCTGATATATTCAAAAGACAAAGAGGAACATGCAGAGCACTTAAAGATTGTGTTGCAAATACTAAAGAACCGCGCCTTATATGAAAAATTCTCAAAATGTGAGTTTTGGTTGAAAGAAGTCTCTTTCTTGGGTCATGCGTTACAGAATATGGATTATCTATAGACCCAGCAAAGGTAGAAGTAATTATGAACTGGCCAAGACTAATTTTTGTTACAGAAATTTGGAGTTTCCTCGGATTGGCGGGATATTATAGAAAAATTGTAAAAAACTTTTCAACAATTGCATTATCACTGACGAAATTAACTCGAAAGAATGTCCCTTTTCATTTGGACTGATAAATGTCAACAGGTATTTGAAGGATTAAAAGAAAGGTTGATAACAGCATCAGTGTTGGTTATGTCGTGTGGCAGTGAAGATTTTCAAATTTATAGTGATGCATCTTTGAAAGGCCTTAGATGCGTATTAATGCAAAACGGTAAAATTATCGCTTATGCTTCGAGAAAATTGAAGGATGCTGAACGTAATTATCCAACTCACGATTTGCAATTAGCAGTGACTGTGTTTGCTTTAAAATTTTGACGACATTATCTTTATAGTGCTCAATGTGAGATTTTTACGGATCACAAAAGTTTGAAATACATTTTTTTCAAAGGAAATCAACATGCGACAAATGCGATGGTTGGAACTTATTAAAGATTACGATGTTGATATCAAATATCATCCTGATAAAGCTAATGTTGTAACTGATGCACTCAGTAGGAAGAATTTATCGTCTATGATTGTACCAATAATAGAGCAAAATGAGTTATTGCGAGATATGCAAAATTTAGAACTGCTTACGTGTATCACTACCTCCCAGACTCAAAGCTTACTCCATCAATTGGCAGCGGAACACTCACTTAAAGAAAGAGTAAGAAAGATGATTAATCAGGATCCTATTTTTGTGAAATTTTTGGAAAAGGTTAAAAGTGGACAATCAACCGCACTTGTAAAGAATGATGGGCTGTTAATTCTAAATGGAAGATTGTGGATTTTTAATGTCAATTTAATTCGATCAGAAATACTTTATGAAGCGCATAATACAATATATTCAATTCACCTAGGAAAAACAAAGATGTATCAAGACCTCAAACAGGAATTTTGGTAGCCAGGAATGAAGACTGATGTCACCAAATATATTGTCAAGTGTCACACTTGTCAACTTGTAGAGGCAGAACATCAGAAGCCTGGCGGATACTTCCAATCCTTACCCATCCCTGAGTGGAAATGGGAAGATGTAACTATGCACTTCATTGTGGGTGATATGGGTGATTGTGGATCGACAGAACACAAAAGTTGCACATTTTATTCCTATGAAAAATGACAGTTTAGTTCAAAAATTAGTCGACCATTACATTGATAGTATTGTGAAATATCATAGAATTCCTCAATCTTGTTTTGACATAGATGGGTGTTTTACATCAGATAGTTGGAAGTTAGTACAGAAAAGATTGGGAACAAGATTACAGTATAATACCGCATTTCACCCGCAAATTGATGGTCAGTCCGAGCGAACCATTCAGATGTTAGAAGACCTCCTAAGGATGGTCGTACTAAATCTACGAGGATCATGAGAAAAATATTTATCATTGGTAGAATTTTCTTGTAATAATAGCTACCGATCAAATATTCAGATGGCACCATTTGAAGCGTTATATGGGCGGAGGTGTCGCACCCCATTAAGTTGGGCGGAGGATGGTGAACAAAAATTATTCAAAAAGGAACGAGCGGATAACTAAAAGATAGGCTTGCAATTGTGCGAGAAAGGTTGAAAATAGCGCAAGACAGACAACAAAAATATTATAACATCAGACATTGAAGGGTTGAGTTTAATGTGGGCGATATGATATGCCTGAAAATAAAACCTTTTAAAGGAGCTTCACGAATTCGTCGACTTGGGAAACTTAGTCCAAGATATGTAGGACCTTTCTCAATCACTGAAAGAATTGGAGAAGTAGCGTATCGTTTGATGTTATCTGATGCTCTTCAGAATCTCCATTATGTATTTCACGTGTCTTCCTTGAGAAAATATGTAGCAGATCCAGAAACGATAATCCTTTCTGAACAGATTCACATTGAAACTGACTTATCAAGTCCAACAGAGCCAAGCAAAATAGTGAATTGGCAGAATAAATAACTCCAAAAACAAATAAGTTCGATTTGTCAAAGTTTTGTGGAAAGAACAGGTTACACGAAGCTACTTGGGAAAAAGAAGAAGTATGTGTGACCTTTTTCCTTTCCTATTTGATGAAGATACAGAGTGAAGATTTCCGCGGACGAAAATCCAATAAGGAGTGGACAATTGTGACGTCGCGTAAAATGTACAGGTATTTTCATCTATGTGTAATTGATAACTTATGTGTACAATAAAGCAATAATGTTAAATTAGGTTCAAATAGAAAAAATTGAGTTTAGACCGGCTGGAGGAGTAAGGGTGACCGGCTCGGGTTTGTTTAGATCAGCTCTAAGAGGTCAAAAAGGCATGTTTCATGTTAAGAGCACGCGGTGCTCTCGATAAAGATGAGAAACCACGCGTAATAGTGGATTTCTTCTCCCAGAGCCGGAATCGAGACTGATGGAAGCCGCAGAGAGCCGCCCGACGCTGAATCGCTATAGAAGCCTCAAATCTTCTTCGTTTCCCTCGATTTTTCTTCCTTGGGCAAGGAAATCGCTTCCTCTCAACTTCTTTTGAATTTTGTTTAGATTGTAGACTTCTTTTTCCTATTTTCAAAACCCTAAATAATCCAAAACTTCTAATATTTTCTAGTTCTTCTTCTCTTTAGTTTCAAAGGCAAGTTTATACATGTTTTATGTTTTTCTTGAACTTCTTGTGGAAAATCACAACCCTAGATGCATACATGATTATTTACACTCTAATTTCAATTATTTAGTTTAACTAAAGAGGTATTGTGGGTGGATTCTTGATGTAATATGAAATTAAGGCAAAAGCCCTTTGCCTCCATGTTAGGGCATCCAATAATAATGCATAATTGAGGTTAAAGCATCATTTTATGAACCCTAATCTATTTCCCTATGTATTTGAACATGCCAGAAGGGCATCCCTAATGTTTACAACGTATAAATTACCAAGTGATCAACTCATAGAGGTTTGTTTCCTTAGGACATGAATTCTCAAGGAAGAGAAAGAGGAAATGAGCAAAGCAGGGAGAAGGGCAAAGAGAAAGTAAGAGGAAATGAACAACGCAAGGATAAAGGAAAAAAGAAAGCGGGAGTGAGTTTTTTCTTTTCTATAATTGCAAGTTATTTTCCTTTCTTTATGACTCATGTTGTGCTCATATATTAGGGTAGATCAAGAAAAAACTAAAATGACAACAAAAGAGATATAAAATGGCAAGTCGTTATAAATCAAATCGATATAATGACAAGTAAGCAATGTAAACAAGGAAGGTTCAATACGTGATTAAGCCCTCAAGAAAATGTAAGAATAAAAGGAAAAAAGAATTACTTCAAATAATTGGCTATAAGAAGAGTTAACCCAAATTGGAAGATGGGGAGAATAACCTTCCTCCATCATGCGAGTTAAGGGCACGCATAGTAATATGAACGTGCGAGACAAGGGCACGGGAAGAATATTACATCATAAGTGTGAGACAAGAACACATAATTTACACTTCATATAGCTCATGCTTAAAAGTGAATTACGCATAAAATAAGTAAAAAGAAAAATTAGAAAAATTAAAAAGACAAGACATCATAGAACTACATACAAACAAAAGGATACAGCAAACAACTATGCAAGACAATAAGAATTGATCATTGAAGAAAAAGTACGAATTCAAATAATCCTTTGACTAATAAAAATAAAACTAAACAGGTTAAGGAAGAGACAGTTCCTGCCACTAGTAGTCAGCGTCAACATTAAAGATGGCATCGAACGAAGTACAGGACATCCATCCTAGGTGAGATAAGGGAAAAGGAAAATCTTATGTGAGTTCTTATTCTCTTAATTTCTTTCGTCTTTTATTTCCTTGTTCTTATACTTCATATTGATGTCGTATTTTTATGAATCAAATGACTACATCGCCACATGATGACAATATTGTCACTAATGATCCAAATAAGACATTTAAGATGTCCGGTCGATATAGGTCAACCGTAGGTGACTTGAATACACATATAATTCTGAAGAAAGCAAATATAAATAATCTAATCGTTAAATAAAACGTCAAATGTGAAGACAAACGAACAATCAAATGAAAACGCAATGAATGACAATGCAAACGAATGTTTAAGTAAAGAACATGTATGTGTAAATGAATTTAAAAATGAATTAAAAGACATTGTTAAGAGTTAACCATTTTGGGAGGGGGGGGGGGGGAATCGACCTGCCAACTGAAAGAAAAATAAAGTAAATTGATTTAGGTCACATACGGGAGGTCCCGCAAGGAAATTTTACGCTAGTTTGATAGCCCTAAATCAAGCATATGTACACAAGATTCTTACTGATTCGACTAAATGTTACTGATACATAATGCTATTGAACTAAGATACCACTAACGATGTCGAACAAATGAGAAACAATTGATATTAAAGGAAAATGGGAAAAAAAAAGATACGGTATGTAATTCATCAACAAGTGAAAGTAATTTTAAGAAATTGAAATTAGAGCAGGTACAAATCTTTCTTTACTGCAAATGCAAATTGTATAATTTATTAACTATTCTACTAATGCAAACGTCTCCTAATTATACAGCTCTTTATTTCCTGTTACATTTTCATTACCAGCTGATATATTATTTACCGTGCTAACATTGTCTGCTTTTGCAAGGAAAAAGTTTCAAGAGGTAAAATCTTACTTAGTCATATTTATATGATTAACCATTTACATTTTAACATTTTAGCGGGAGAGCAAGGACGACCACAGGGTTACTAGTAAGTTATTGAATGAAAATGCTTGAGGAAAAGTAAAGACCTTGGGTGCTAGTTATTACAGCGATGTTTCAAGAGTTGGAAGAGTATAATGAGAAGTGGGCTAAGAAAGACCCCTAAAGAAGGGATAGAGACTAGAGACTGGCGGGGGAGAGTAGTGCCGATCCTTAGTTGTTAGTTTTGCTATGTTAGTTGACGCTACTTATTTGCATTTTATATACTAGAGGCTGGCGGGCGAGAGTAGTGCAGTTTATTTTGTCTCGTTATGTGATACAGTGCTCAATCATATTGATCACTGGGATATAAATGAAGAAAAAAAATTTCATTGTGGCGGCCTAGAGGCTAGAGGAACTATTACATGTCATGTCAGGATCACTTTGATCATTGGGAGGTTGTCTTGGAGACACTGGAAGGCAGTCCTTGTGTGTTGGAATATGATCTAACACTCTTGATTTCAGGATTACAAATTTTGGAAATTACTAATTTTATATTATGGTTTAATGATGTGCAAGGTGATAGATATATTGATGATAGCAAAGAACATAGAATTATGAGAAATTATTGAAGCTGAATCGATAAATTTCCTTCATTATCTCCTAGAGAGAGTCGACACTGTTTCTATCATATTTTAATGATAATATTATCCCTTGGCGTTAGTGAGAATCCTTTGTTATCACCTTAGTAAGGGTGATTAATGAACATGAGTTAGTAGAGATTAAGAACGGATTTCAACAATAAATTTATCGCCAAGCAATAGCGAGAATTATTCACTATCCATACATATAGCTACTATCACTCGAACGATTGCAACACAACGCATTGCCAGAATAGTTGATTCCTTCACATCGCCTAGTGATAGCGCACGTAAAAATTTGATGCCCAATTTAAAGGCTCTGGATTTTAAGGCATTCAAGGACTTTGAGAAAGGAGATTGAGAGGGTGGTCACTACAACCTTCAAAAAGATTTTAGAGACCAAAGTTCTCCATCTTTAAGAAGAAAAGTCTGAAAAAATTAGATGAAGTGTTTTCATAGATCCAATCCATGTATAAGAGATAGCAGCACACCCTCTCAAGGAAAATCGAAGAAGGTTGGACCACGGTGAACGGGCCTTAAATTCTTCTCTTTCGGGAGATCTCTTATATTCTTTTGTACTTGAACGAATGACGATCACTATGATCTAAATCTTGTTTTCTTTTCTCTTTTGATACACCTTATTGTGTTTTGTTTCTGTGTTTAAGGCATCTTACCTTGGGTTTAGGTTAGGGATTTGCCCATGTTTTGGGCGTTCTTTGTGGTTTGCACTTGCACAAGTTGCATACTGGGAGATTAAGACATGTTGTTCTTGTTGATTAGGCCATGTTTTGCTTGGTTTTGGTATTCCTGAATTGGGGATATGTTTAATGGAGTCGGGGAGTTCATGCAATGAATGAGAATTATCGTAGATGCAACTTACCATCAGGATAACTTTGTCTCCATTGGGAAATCTATCGTAATCTCATGTCTGTTGTGATGTGTGTGTGTGTATGTGTGTTTTAGTAAACATTACAAAAGAAGACCAAGAGTGCAATTAACGTGTTTCCCCGTGGGTCTGAGCCAACGATTCTAATAGTGGTGTCTTGCCTGATTACAAAAGAGACTATAATGTCAAACATGAGGTTGCAGTGGCTCTTTATCAACATCCCATCCTGGAGGTTCTGCATATTGACCTGATTATTTGCACCATATTCATATTCTCTCTGATCGGCGGACAACTCCACCAAGGTTGGCTTGTTATCTCAACCACCTCATTACGCATGCCTAAACTTTTAGCAGAATTCCACACTACTCCAACTGACGGTCATGCTGGCATCTTTTAAACACAACCACCTTGTGGCCTCTCTCTGTTGACGAGGTATGTTTGTGTTGAGCAGCTTGTTAACTCTTCTCTCACATGTAGCAGGTACGAGATTAAATTCCCAAAGAGGTTACTTTAGTTATTATCGATTCTAAAGCTAGTATAAAGAATTCCATCACCAAGTTGCCAAAGTCCACCAAGTCAGATTGCATTTTGGTGGTGATCAGTTGTCAAAATACAAGTATTCCATTCCATTACAACACCCATTCACATTTCCTTCACTGGAAAACACCATTCACGAAGTGTTGAACCAGCATGGTTTTTTGCGATCCATCCTTAACGATAGAAATCTTCATGAGTATTTTTGGCAGGTGTTATTCAAGCTACAGCACATCCACTTGTGCAAGAGCAATGTATATTACCCACTGGCAGACGATTAAATCAAGGTACTCAAACATGTTTGGAGACTGTCATCGATACTTCGCACCTGAGATATTGCTAGAGTGGACCAAATGATTGAGTTTGGGCAGAGTATCCCAATGTTGAAAACGAGAAATCGGTCTCTGTGGAGTTCGGGGTCCCTTGAAAGGGATGACCTCACACTTACCGCACTCAGGGGGATGTCACGGACCAAAGGCTCGGGAAACTAGGAACAGACCCTCGGCTCTAGCGTGGAGGTCTCACCTCACACCCGGAAGACCTTGATGATCTCCCCCTCCCTAGCCAATGCTGAGCTAGGTGTCTTGGAGGATGAAGAAAGAGGGATTCAAGTGGCTAAGAAGCAATGCCCTCCAAGGCATCCTCAAGGGTCTATTTATAGTTTTCTGGGAACGGCTTGCAAATAGCAAACTTTTACTGCTCTGAAATTATTGAAAACACCCCGGGGCTGGTCTGATGAGCTGGCCTGACGAGCTGGGCGAGCCGGCTTGACGAGCTGGGCGAGCTGGCCTGACGAGCTGGCCTGACAAACTGGGCGAGCTGGTCTGACGAGCTCGGCGAGCTGGCCTGACGAGCTGGCGAGCTGACGAGCTGGCGAGCTGGCCTGACGAGCTGGGCGAGCTGGCCTGACGAGCTGGCGAGCTGCCTGACGAGCTGGCCTGACGAGCTGGCCTGACGAGCTGGCCTGACGAGCTGGGCGAGCTGGCCTGACGAGCTGGGCTGACGAGCTGGGCGAGCTGGCCTGAAGAGCTGGGCTGACGAGCTGGGCGAGCTGGCCTGACAAGCTGGGCGAGCAAGCCTGACGAGCTGGTCTGACGAGCTGGGCGAGCTGGCCTGACGAGCTGGCCTAACGAGCTGGGCGAGCTGGCCTGACGAGCTTGCCTGAGGAGCTGGGCGAGCTGCCCTGACGAGCTGGCCTGACAAGCTGGGCGAGCTGGCCTGACGAGCTGGGCGAGCTGGCCTGACGTGCTGGGCGAGCTGGCCTGACGAGATGGGCGAGCTGGCCTGACGAGCTGGGCGAGTTGGCCTGACGAGCTGGCCTGACGAGCTGGGCAAGCTAGCCTGACGAGCTGGGCAAGCTAGCCTGACGAGCTGGCCTGGCGTGCTGGGCGAGCTGGCCTGACGAGCTGGGTGAGCTGGCCTGACGAGCTGGCCTGAAGAGCTGGGCGAGCTAGCCTGACGAGCTGGCCTGACGAGCTGGCCTGACGAGCTGTGCGAGCTGGCCTGACAAGCTGGGCGAGCTGGCCTGACGAGCTGGGCGAGCTGGGGCCGAGCGAGCTGAAGCCGGGCGAGCTGGGCGGCCTGCGCAGCTAGGCGAGCGGGGCGGCCTGGCCGGGACCCTTAAGTCGACCTCTCGCCGCACCTGCCCCCTTACAACAGGGCGGGGGGGAGGCAAATATTGCATCCCTCTACTAGTATATTCTGAAGGTCGACCCTAAATTGGCCCCCAAGAGTGTAAAACTCTCAAAAAACTTAAAACCGTGTAGCAAGCCTTGCGCCTTGTTTGGGGACCCTCTTTCCGCGAATACAGGGTTGTACACAATCTCCGCTCTTTTCGAGCGAGTTTCACGCTTGGAAAGAAACATTCAACCCAACGTATTCGTTGCGTAACCTTCTTGGAGCCGAAAACACTTGGCCTCCCGGGGGTCAACCTGTCACGCCAACTAATGGGAGTCTGGATGAGGAGATCCTCTCGGAGGTGGGGTTTGCTCTCCTCAAGGCACATTCGACCCAACCAGCTAGTGGGAGTCTGTAAGAGGAGATCCTCTCGGGGGTGTGACTTGCTCCCCCCAAGGCACATTCGACCCAACCAGCTAATGGGAGCCTGGATGAGGAGATCCTCTCGGGGGTGGGACTTGCTCCCACCGAGGCACATTTGAACCAATCAGCTAGTGCGAGCCTGGATGAGGAGATCCTCTCGGGGGTGGGACTTGCTTCTCCCCGAGGCAATTTCGACTCAACCAGCTAGTGGGAGCCTGGATGAGGAGATTCTCTCGAGGGTGGGACTTGCTCTCCCCGAGGCACATTCGACCCAACCAGCTAGTGGGAGCCTGGATGAGGAGATCCTCTCAGGGGTGGGACTTGCTCTCCCTGAGGCACATTCGACACAACCAGCTAGTGGGAGCCTGGATGAGGAGATCCTCTCGGGGGGTGGGACTTGCTCTCCCTAAGGCACATTCGACCCAACTAGCTAGTGGGAGCCTGGATGAGGAGATCCTTTCGGGGGTGGGACTTGCTCTCCCCGAGGCACATTCGACTCAACCAGCTAGTGGGAGCTTGGATGAGATCCTCTCGGGGGTGGGACTTGCTCTCCCTGAGGCACTTTCGACCCAACCAGCTAGTGGGAGCCTGGATGAGGAGATCCTCTCGGGGGTGGGACTTGCTCTCCCCGAGGCACATTCGACCCAACCAGCTAGTGGGAGTCTGGATGAGGAGATCCTCTCTAGGGTGGGACTTGCTCTCCCCGAGGCACATTCGACCCAACCAGCTAGTGGTAGCCTGGATGAGGAGATCCTCTCGGGGGTGGGATATGCTCTCCCCGAGCCACATTCGACCCAACCAGCTAGTGCGAGCCTGGATGAGGAGATCCTCTCGGGGGTGAGACTAGGCGTGTCATTCGAACTTTACTAAATTCAACATTCTCAAACGGGGAAATTTTAAGGTACATAACCTCCCGACTCAGCTGGTCAGGGGTAGAGCACAATTATCTCAATAATATAGAATTGGCAAAAATGTTAATTATAACAATCCTAAAATTCTGGCTTTCAAAAATTCCAACTAATTCATCCAATGTTTATAATACTAAAAAATTGTTATTGGCAAGGTTTCATAATTTTTGCAACTATTTTAGTCACCCTAATTTCACTAATACATTTGCGTAACAAAAATATTAATTAATTCATTTGCTAAGCAAATCAACTCCAAATGTTATAAAACTTCATGACGTGTACTTTCACTAAATAACTGCATATATAAAATTTCACTGGATTTGACCAAGCCAATGTTGCTAAATTCACACGATACACCTTTTGGCTAAATGCACACCACTTCACATACAACATGACAAATTGCAAGTGGGATTCACCATCATACAGGGGTCCAAAGGATCTAAAATTTTTAGCGGAGCCTTATACCTGCCTAATGAACCTCTCACCAAAAGTTGGGATTAAAATAATTATTATTATTCAAAATATTCCATTTATATGAAAAATCACAATTTTCCTAAAATCATAGGAAAATATTGTCCAAATATTCTCATTTTTGGAGTGTAGGTTTATCTATGGTATATTCTTACATGCCCCAAATTTCAAGTCAATCCCCTTAACCAATTAAAAGTTATTAAGAAAATAGTGGTTATCCTACCCTAAGGACTAGTCCCACAAGAATTGCACTACAGGGAGCTACAGTGCTCCAAATGACCTAATTTTGGTTTCTAATTAAAGTAGACCCACATGGATACCGTTTCATGCGGGGCATTTTTCATGGTTCAGCCCCTAAGGGCATCCTTTTTGTGTTTCAAAAATTCACATTAAAGGGGACAAAATATATAAAAATTAATATAAATCCAAATGATCAACGGTGGCGATTTCGTTTTCCTCCTCTAGCTTAAGGTCGAGATCAGCCTGACCTGTAGCTTTTCTACAATCATTTGTCGACCATCCGGCCACTTCACGGGCCGGTCACCACCACCACCACCTCCGTTGAGGTGGTGGCTATCGCCCGGCTATGGTTTGGCCGTCGGAGGTGGTGGTTTCCGGCGAACCCGCCACCATGGAATTTTCCAAAAATCTACATTTTTCTCACATTGGATCGGGCTCTATTGAGCCCGATTTCTCTCCTATTGGATCTAGAATACTAGCATTATGGGAGAGGAGGAGAAACATGCCTGATTTCGGGCTTGGATGCGGCTACTCCGGTGGGTGGTCATAGTTTTTGGCGTTTTCTGACTAACCACTCTCGATCTCGATTCTCCACTGAAAGCTTTGATCCAATAGTCGATTTCGACTGTTTGAGGGCTTCTGAAGGTGATGAAAGTGTCGAATTGAGCTTTGGGGATCTCTATATAAGAGATCCAAGTTATGGGGGTTATGGTCATGGCCATTAAAGGCCCTCCTTAATGGTGGCCAACCAATAACTATTGGAAACCTCTTCCTCTTCATTAGGGAAGATGAAAGGAGGAGTTGGGGAAGAAGAAGGGAGTGTCACTTGCCCTCCCTCCATTATTTCCTCTCCAAATGAAACTTCCCTCTCAATTACCCCCATTAAATCTCATATTTAAATTAATAAATTAGATTAAATAAATCTGAAAATTTAATGGGTCTTAGGATGGCCTTGGGCAAGGCCTTAGCCCACTTGAATTGGCTTGGGCTCTCATTTAGCCTTTAGGGTTAATTTGATCATGGTTGACCTTGGGGTTGACTTGTGCACATTGGGGGTGCACATAGCAGTTTCCCTAAGTTCAAGCTGAGCTAGGGTCACACTGGGGCCTCCATGCACCACTCAAGCCCTAACCTTAACTTTAGGGGGCCTAGAAGTGTGGGGGATGTTACAACAGGCACACAGAATTGTGATTCGGCACGGAAACGAACTGTGAACTAAGAACGATAGCGGCAACCGACGATGGGATAGCGGGCGGTGAAGCTGGTCGAACCAAATTGATACGATCCCGGAGAGCAATTCAACAAGGGGAAGGGCCGCCAGTTGTGAGGGAAAGGAAGGAGGGATCGAGAAGAAAAGTTAAAAAGCAACCTAAATCTCATACATCCAAACATAATGAAAAACCGTGCAACACAACCCCTTATAGGTTGGTGCGGATAACGAAAGGACGGTGCCAGAATAAGGCATACAACATAATAGAATACAAATAAGATAATCATGATATAGGCGCGTCTCCGGGCAGGCCCTCCATCGTCTTCTTTCGCCTGTACACACGCCACGGCGTCACGTCGACGTGCGCGTGTCCCGTCGACATGCGCAACTGTAACAATTTGAGACCATTATTAAGAGAGGTTAGTGTCCTTCAGTATGCATGTATTAATCAGATCGACACATCAGCAAACCGACAATATGATTCTACAATTTTCTTTCATTGGCTAATTGTTGGAAGGTAAGAAGCTCTAAAATGTGCTTATGAATTAGAGCTTACAAAACAGAGTTGGTATGAATAATTTAATCACTTGAAAACCAGACATCACCAGTAACTGCAACAGTATATAGACATCAATTGTTTAACCTTCAAACCTTAATTGTTGGCAGATACAAGATTCATCAAAACCTCTTATTACCATTATATTGTTACAAGGCATTATACAAAAAACATGTATCACCGTATCATTTCTTCAACACTAACATTTATCTCAACTATTTGTGGATGGCTACATAATTATCAATGGAAGGATGTGGTAGATTAAAAAAACTTACGGTTTTTCACCAAAAACTTTGACCCATTCATCATTTTCATAGAATGGAATTTCTCTGTTATCCCCAACCAGGTGGATCGTATCTTCTATGTCCATTTCTAACCATCTCCTATCTTCTGGGGTCATAAAATCTCTAGTTATGATCAAACCTTCTTCGCGCATGTTGGCTTCTAGCCTGGAAAAATACAAAAATATGGAGCAATGAGCAATTAAGTAAAATAGTTTATTAAATAAAACAACTATTAGCGGTAAATTTATGATATCTATTCTAAGGAAAATCTGTGATAGTTACAAATTAGCAGGGGTGAAACAAATATCTATCATACATACTCTGATCCTGGCACAGGTTGAACATCAGGAATATCAACCTCCACAACACCATGGCCCTCCATTTCATTCCGAAGCCACTCTCCTTCGTACCTAGAAGTTAAATTATTGTGACTAAATCAAAAAAACATTTTGAATAAAATGAAAAAAAAACTAAATATGTGTTGGAGTATGCTAGTGACTAATCGAATATTCACTATTCATACACTACTATAAGGATCACTCTTTCTTTAGCATTTTGCATACTACTCGGTAGGCAATTTCCATACTACTGGGTAGTTTTAAACATGATTTAATTATCCATCCCTAGATGAGAAGCAAAAGATGTCATTTATTAACTATGATACCTGAGATGATGATGTATTCCAAAATCTGAATTTATATTTTAAATGTTAAAACAAAGAGAGCTTCTAAAATTTGAGGTGCAAGCGAGACTTTCACAAGCAAAGTCATGTGATAACCAACCTAGAGTTGCAAACACAAGTTAATATCTAACAATTGAATGCTTAATTAATACGACTTAATATTACACACGCAAATATGTTAAAGAAATGACAATGCGGGACAAGCAAGTTTTTAATTTACGACAAACTAGTATAAGTGATAATTATAGGCAACCTCTGAAAATTTAGAGGTCAAATTAAAATTAAGCATAAAAGATATACTATCATGATTCGAACATAGGAGAAACAAGAGGTATACCATAAATGCATGACTGCTGCAACCAAATCTTACTCCTTGTTTGGACGTCTACAGGTATTTTGGAGGAAGTCCGGCACAAGGTCGCGAGTCATAAAACCAGGACAGATTTCTTTCAATGGTGGCTGGGAAGAGGAGTCGAACCCGGGAAAATCATTAGGAGGTCACGGGAAGCTCTGAGGAACGACAGAGAGCTCATGGTTCTTGGCGGAAAGGAGCAAGGATGGATCGCCGGCCTTTTGGTAGAGGAGAACAACCGGCTGGGAGAGGACTAGGGCACTGTTTGGGAGGACGAGATCGATGGGGCTGGACTACTGAAAATAAGGAAGTTTTTCCTATTCTCGATTCTGTCCCAGCTGCCTTTCACGTGTGGTCTGGCATCCTTTATAAAGATAGGAATAGAAGTGCGAGGATTTAAGTTCATTTTAATGCTACAAACATTAACTAAGGACGAATGGTGGTTGTTATAAAAGATAGGTGGTAAATGGAGAGGAAATGTGGAAGGGTTTTCTTTGTGACAAATGGAGAGGACGTGTCCGTTTGTCTTTCACGTGGAGGAGTTTTCCTTTTAATAAATGTGGAGGGGTTTTCTTTGTAATACATGAAGAGGAAGTGACTGTTGGGCTTTAACGTGGGTTTCTTTATAATGTGGAGGAAGAAAAGCTTGTGTTTAAGGGTTTTAAATAAGAAGTTAAATGAGAAGAAGATAAAGGGAATGAACTTGAACGTTTGATATTCTCTCATCAAAATAATAAGTCTGAAAATAAAATATAGTCGTAAATATTAATTTCAGAATTATAAGTTTCTTTTAAAATAACATAAGTACTTAATATATATATATATATATATTTAAAAGCTTGTCCTAATCATTATTTATCAAGCTGGCGCGAGTAACTTGCGCGAAACAAAAGATAAAAGCGCCTTTAACAGGCGCGAAAATACGAGAAAATTAAAGTGCGCGAAAACATGGGCAACCGAATACATATAATAATGCGCGAAAATAAAAATAATGTGTAGATGCGACTCAGGTTGCATCAGATGGTCCCAAAAAAGGAACAAAAATATAGAGAATTTCATGGACCAAATTTAGTGGAGTGATCTACAAGGCTCTCGAATCAAAAAGCTAAGCTATGATAGGCATCATTAGTTAAAATACAAGACTAAGTTAACCCAAATCAGGGAAAAATGACAGATTTCCCTTAAGCACTAGATGGCATCATGGAGGGCTCCTAGTTTCACTCCTCATATCCAAGGCTTGTACACATGCTCTATTGCCACTCACATGAGAGCAAAAGAGCATACGCGAGTAAAATCTTTAAATAAGACTAAAATTCACATATCCTCTCCTTATCATGCAAAACTATTTATAGGCTAGGGTTATTCTACTTTTTTGGGGATAAGTAATCGTAAAGAATGAATAAAAAGCATGAAGTATTGAGGGTGCCGCCAACTTAAAGACTTCAGTGGTTCAAGGACATTGGCAAATTACATTAGGAGATGTCGCATTGGCATATGCCTGGATCAAATGCCACTTCATCAAAACTTGTAATGCCCCCAAATCATGATTTGACTAATTAATCCCTAAACTAGGTAGTTGTGTCCAAAAGGCCCGGGCCCAGTGGGCCGGCCCGAGCCCGGCCCGGCAAAAGCCCGATTCGGCCCGGCCCGGAAAAAGCCCGGTCCGGGCCAAGGCTGGGCTCAGGGCCCTTACATGGCCTTGATTTTGGGGGCTAGCCCAGCCCGATACCCGGCCCTGGCCGGGCCGGGCAAAGCCCGAAATTCGGGCCGGCCCTAGCCCAGGCGAAGCCCGGCCCAGGCCGACAGACCGGCCCGGCCCTGCTGGCTTCAACGGCTCTTAGAGCCGTTGGAAGCATCCAGCAGGGTTGCTGCTGACAGCCCTGTCGGCTGTCAGCAGCAGCAGCTGCTGGCTGTTGTGGCCTAGGGCCAAGGAAACAGCCTAGTCCGTAAGCCATTTAAAAAAATTTAAATTTATTTTAATTTCTTTTATTTAAAAAAAACCTATAAAACACCCCCACCCCCTACCCGACCCCCTCTCTCTCCTTCACTCTCTCTCTCTCTCTCTCTCTCTCTCTCACACTTACTTTCTCTCCCTCTTCCACTCACTTTCTCTCTCTCTCACTTACTCTCCCTCTCTTACTCTCTTACTCTCTCTCTCTCTCGGTGCATGGCATCGTCCATCTCAACGTCGGCGTCGTCGACTCAAAGCACGGTCAAAGTGGTGGAGCATAATCGGAGGGAGCCCGTCTGGCAGCATTTTGACAAGGTTAAAGTCAGCAACGAATTCAAGACGCGGTGCAAGTTATGCTCAAAGTTGCTAACTCTTACCGGCAACTCAACACTAGCGAGACACATTAAGTCGTGTTTTGCGAAGCAAGCTCCCGAGTCCAGTCAGGGGCAAATATCAGTATCAGGATAAATTTGGACGTACGATCAAGCAAGACAGCGAGACCTACAGGTGAAAAACGTCATCAGACGTGGGTTGGCATTCAGTCACTACGACAACGATGAGACGACGGAGTACATACACGAAGTGCTTTCAGCCCAAATATCAACAGGTAAGTAGATCCACTATTATACGCGACGCACTTAAATTATATTTTGATGCAAAACAAAATTTAATAAAAAAATTTTAAACTTTCGAAGAACGTGTGAGTTTAACGAGCGACGTTTGGAGTAGTAGCGTAAAGGTAGGATTATCTTATATTTGTATCACGGCGCATTGGATCGATCCCGTTTCATAGGAGTTAAATAAGCGCGTAATATGTTTTGAAGGTTTTGAATTTCCGCACAAAGGTAAGGCTATATATTCGGTAATTATTAAATGTTTGCGTGAATTTAAAATAAAAGATAAAATAATGAGTTTTTCTTTTGATAACGCTAGTAATAACAACACTGTGGTAGAGTAGTTAAAACGTGAATTAAAACTAATGCTCAACGGTGCGTTTTTTCACACTCGATGTGTGTGCCACGTTTTAAATTTAGTAGTACAAGATAGTTTAGAAGCTATGGAACCATATGTTGAAAAAATTCGGACTATGCTTAGATTTATTTATTGTACCAAACAACAAAATCAAGATTTTCGAAAATTTGTGAGCGCACAAGGTCAAAAATATTTGAAACCTCAATTTGATATGCATTTAAGATGGAACTCAACATATAAAATATTAAAAAGAGCGTTTCAACAAAAAAACATTTCTTATGGAATATTACACTGTGACAAATAATCATGATTTAGCTGATAACGATTTGGACGTATTATTAAATTATATGGATTTATTAAAATATTTTTATAGGGCGACTGTTTTTTTATCTGGTGTGTATTATCCAACTAGCTCGTTAATAGTTGAAAATTTTGTAAATATCGCACAAAAAATTAACTATTTTAAGCAACACTCTGGATGGCTTCCTTTAATTGAAGTAATACAAGAAAAAATTTTTAAATATTATAGAGAAATGCCTCATGCATTTTCATGCGCCGCCGCTTTAAACCTGTTATTCGTTGTAGACGGTGTAGACTATTTGATAGATGAAATTAACGTTAACTTAGACATAAATATAAGTTTCGATGACGTTGACGACGTTAATACTACTAAATTTAATTCTGTTTTTAGCGAATGTTTTAATTATTACGACAAATTATATGGCTCAAGCCCCCGAGAAAAAATAACGCAGCTAGAACAAAAGATTCTTTTACAAATAAAATTTTAGAATTAGCTTGCAGGAAAAAAGCACGGACATCGAGTAGTTTAAACGAATTAGGAATGTATACAAAAACACAATTTCGTGATTTTATGACTACGGAAAAGATCGAAAACTTCGATATCTTAAAATGGTGGAAAGATAAAACTAATACTTATCCTATTTTGGTCTGTATGATCCGTGATTTACTAACAATTCAAGCTAGTACAATAGCTTCGTAGTCCGTTTTTTCTCTTAGTGACAGGATTTTGAACAAGCGGAGGAACCGACTAAATGAAGAATCACTGAAACTATGCATCTGCTACAAGAATTATTTGGATGATATGAAAAGGAAACAACACATGTTAGCGTTGAGGAGAGCTCGGAGGAAATTGAAGAGCAGATGTACAACCTGAATTTGTAAAAGTGTAATTTTTTTTATCATCATTAAAAATAATAAATTCCATTTTTCCAAATTTAATTTTGTAAAAGTGTAATTTTTTATTTCAATATTAATAAAAAATTTTATTTGATTTTTTTTTCAAGGTTTAATTTTTTAAATAAAATGTTTTCTTAAATAATAAGGGCCCGGGCCGGCTTCCCAGGATCAAAGCCCGAGCCCGATAAAGGAAGGGCCCGGGCTCGGCCGGATTTGCAAAAGCCCGGGCCCGATCAGACCCGGCCCAGGCCGGCTCGATCGGGCTTTTTGGACACGACTAAAACTAGGATAAGTTCCTAATTTAATGTGTTCAATTAAAAGCATAAACTAATGCAAATTAAAATAAAAATAAAGAAAAATCTGTAATATTTTATAATACAAACATAAATGATGTCATTGCAAAAGGGTTATTGTTAGATATAGTATACTTTCTATATGGTAGAGATAGCTTAGGAACACATTGGGTGTTGTGAGCACCTTCTTTCTTGTATATATATAACACTATTGTTAACGTGAATAGAACATTTTCGATCTTTTCCTATCAGGGTATCAGAGTGTCAGGGTTCCGCACACCATCGCTCGTCTCATTTCTTGTGCGTCGTCAACCGGTCCACGATCACCCAAATGGAATCGTTCCGCGTTGCGATCTTGGCAAACCGTGCACGAAATTCATATATATATCATCAAACTTTCATTCCAATATTGGTAACTACTTCAAGAAACCACCGGGTTTTTAACATTCAGCCTTCACTAGGGCGCAAGTTTGGCACTTCGCCACATAAAGTGTTATGTCCTTCAACCATGACCATCAGAATAACTTTTTCATGTCTTTAAACATTTGTGTGGTCCACGGGTGGATCGAGTACTTAGTAAAATGAGCCTCATACCGCAATTCATCACGTAAGGTGCCAAACTCTGGGACGCACAAACGGTCGTCTTTCTGCAAAAGACCATCTTCATAAGAAAACTCAACATTAGACTCATCCACGCTCTCCGCTACGTAGCGTTTCATGCTTTCATCAAGCTCCAACGCTTGTTGAATTCTGTCTGCAAGGTCACACTGCACCTCCATCCAGTTCAAGCATGCATTCGTCGTAGTATTCCTCTCGACGCAAGAGATACTCAAAGCTTCTAAGTCACTGATGAGACGTTCATCATGTCTCAAAATCCAGTTTGCCTGTGCAAAACTCCTTCGACTCAATGCATCCGCAACAACATTTCCCTTGTCGGGAATATAGTGAATCTTGAAGGTGTAGTCCCCGAGGAATTTCATCCACCTCCATTGTCGCATGTTCAAGTCCTTCTGATGTATCAGATACTTTAAACTCTTATGGTCTGTAAAGATATCGATATTCACACCATATAAGTAGTGTCGCCACAGCTAAAGAGCGAATATCGCTGCCGCTAACTCCAAGACATGGACTGGAAAATCCCTTTCATGCACTTTCAGATGGCGAGAGTCTTAAGCTATAACCTTCTCAAACTGCTGAAAAGTGCAGCCTAAGCCGCTCCCCGAAGCATCGCTATAGATCTCATAGCCATCTGCACCACATGGCGAGCACAAAATTGACATCGTGGTCAGACGACCCTTCAACTCCTCAAAAGCTCACGCGCACTCTGGCGTCTAAACAAACTTCTGATCCGTCCTTGTCAACATAGTGAAAGGTGGAGCTAACTACGAAAAATTCTTTACGAAGCGCCTATAATAGCCGGCAAGTACAAGAAAACTCCTGACTTTCTCCACATTAGTCAACACAGGTCACTCCTGTATCGCAACAATCTTCACTGGATCCACCGTAATACCCCCTCCAGAAACTACATGACCAAGAAAAGTCACTAACGATAGTCAAAACTCATACTTAGAGAACTTGGCATAGAGTCAGTTCCTTTATGCAAAACCAACCTCAAATGATTTGCATGATCCTTTTCTGACTGAGAGTATACAAAAATATCATCAATAAAGATAATTACAAATCGGTTCAGATACTCTCGAAAGGTCCTATGCATCAAATCCATGAATACTGATGGCGCGTTTGTTAACCCAAACAGCATCACAATGAACTCATAATGCTCATAGCGTGTACCAAACGAAGTTTTAGGAATATCACTTTTCCTGATCCGCAACTGATAGTAGTCAGACTTCAAATACAGCTTCGAATAGACAGTTGATCCAGTCCAGTTGATCAAACAAATCATCGATTCTCGGAATCGGTTACTTGTTCTTCACTGTCAGCTTGTTCAGTTCACGGTAGTCAATGCATAGACGCAAACTTTCATCCTTCTTCTTCACAAAGAGGACTGGTGCACTACAAGGTGACATACTTGGACGTATATAGTCTTGCTCTAGCAACTCCTACAATTGAACCTTCAGTTCCGCCATCTCCTTTGGCGTCACATGGTACGATGAGCGTGACACAGATTTCGCACCTGGCACCAACTCAATAGCGAAGTCGATCTCTCGCTGAGGTGGAATCTCAGGGAGATCCTTAGGAAAAACAGCCGCAAACTCCGACACAATAGGGACGTCACTCAAACTGGACTTCGACTCTACAGCCTCCAATAGCATGAAAAATAACTCTGCACCCTTCCAAACCGCCTTGACCACTTGGAGAGCAGACATCAGTATCTTGCTCGATTCTCGTATACCAGCAAATTTAGTCTCGCGTTCGATATTTTGTCCCAGATTGACTTCCTTTGAGTTACAATCAATGCAGGCACACTACTCCGAGAGCCAGTCCATGTCAAAGATTGCATCGAACTCAGAAATCGGCAGTATAGATGCTTCAAATCCAAAGTTGTTACTTCTTATCCGCATATGAACACAGTAAGACCTATCTGAACGCACCACGCATCCGTTAGGTAGCAATATATCCAATTTATCTTTTGACACAAAGGAAGGCACTCTGATACGCAACACGAATTCCTCGAATAGAAAGGAGTGAGAAACCCCTATATCGAACAGTGCTCTCGTCGGATAGTTCAAGATTAGGACAAAGCCTAATATAAACAAGTTATACACAAGCAACGCACAAGGTAACAAGTATATAAAGCAATAAAAGTTACATGCTACACCGTGTCTGTCACCACATCGCTTTGTTGAATGCCTCCTGCTGGACTAGATTGTACACTCTGGGCTACACTGGAGTATAATGGGACGCAATCGACTTTGTTGTCTTCCCTTTCTCCGCATAAGACGCACCTGCCTTTTTCTCTGTCCTTGAAGGACCATTATGACACTCTCAGGCTGTGTCCCGGCTTGCCACAAGTATAACAAATAATTGGGCCTCGCCCAGAAGTTGCTCCAGACATAACAGAAGGAGCTGCTCCGGAAGATTTGGACTTTTTATTCCACCTTCAATATCCAGTTTTTAAGGAGTTCGGTACTTTAAACTCTGGTTTCTGCACACCCAAGTCCTTCTTGTCTTGGAATCTTTTCAAATCTTGTTCCACGGATCGGGCAGTATTTACCAATGTTAGAAAGTCATGCGTCATCGGACCCGAGAGAAGTAACCTCGGATCATTATGCAGTCCCTTATAGAATATGTTTGTCATATACTCCTCGTCAGCAAACGTAGAGCCCGCATACTGCCTCAATCTTGTAAACTCATGCAAGTAGTCATCAACACGACTCTCATCCTGAGTTAAACTCTGAAACTGATTCTCCATAGCAATACTCTGAGCAGATGGGAGATACCTTGCCAGAAAAAGCCTCGAGAACTTCTTCATAGAGATCTCGGACAGTTGCCTTGCAGCAAACTAATGTAGTTCCATCTCATCCCACCAGAGTCTTGTCTCTCCTTCCAAAAGAAAGGTAGCCACAGACACCTTCTGTCTCTCCTTCGTCTTCGTCGCGGTCAAGATTTTCTTTATTTTTGAGAGCCAACTTTTGGCCTGTGTGGGGGATCCAGTTCCCTCAAACGTTGGAGGGTGGAAGTTCATAACGTGCTTCAGTTGTTTTTTCGTCGCTCGCCTCATCATCAAAGGCTCATCGGGCACCTGTCGCATAGCCACGGGCTCAACTACGCCAACCTGCATCGGGGCAACCCCAGGAGTAGGAGTTGTACTCGCCCTCCTGGTTGTGCATTGATCAGTGTGAACACGGCTTCAGCAACTAAACGTATCGTTTCAATAGAAGGAGGTGTAGGAACATCACCTGGTGCACTACTCTCCGCTGAGCGCTGGGGCCGAGACTTCCCTGCACCGCTTCTAGTCACATATAATCGTGAAACACACAATTAAGCGACTAAACATATTGCAAAACGGCAATCACATGAACACACAGGTTTTTCAAACATGTGTATTTTCATTGCTAAGTGGACATTCATATGTTCTTTAATATTATAATGGTAACGCACATACGCGTGTTCACCACCCCTTAAAAGACCGACACCAGCTTTAAGATCAAATTGTAACACGCTCATCCGTCACGTAAAATATAAGAGAAGGTCTGGCCGGGGTCCCACGTCATATTCCACGGACAGTCAGTGGATTTACGCATTGATCCCAAACCATTTACGTATCCTAACTCAAAGTTACATTCTAGCAGAAGCATTAAGAGTATTAAGAACTCAAACACAAAAATGTCCACTAACCAACAAGTAGGAATGATAACCAAAATACACAAAAAGTTTGGTCTTAAGGCCTTACAAACGGTTTTCAATAAATTAAGATGATTTGCATACATCGACACGCACACCGGCAACATAAGAAAATAGTAAAGATGCTTTGTTTGGCCTTCGAGGGCCGGCATAGCACAAAGGGCTTCAGTCCGCTACTTTCCACTTGGTTCCCCAGCACCTGCATAGAAACAATCCACAAAGATGTGGCAAACAAGGCAATGGTCATCTTTAGCTAACTAAATTATAATGACCCTACCCCTCATTCGGGGTGGCGGTACTCCTTCTCTGCAGGTAAACAACATGTACGTATAATGACATCAGAACGTGCAACTTAAGCACAATTCACCACAGACGTGGGCACGGCCGGCCACATGCCCCGTGCACTCGGGGCACATTTTCTGGCGTACTGGAAACTCAGTCCCACCACAATCGTTAGTCTCAAACTGATGGTTCAACAATAAGCATTACAAGTCTTTCTAGCCCGTAGCCTAAGACTCTCTTTCTTTAATGCTACGACAAAGTCAAAGGTGCTCTATTTCCTTTAAATACATGTCAGTGACTCACTCCAAGTCGATCTTCATAGGGTAGGTACAAGTTAGCCACAGTCCGTTGCTCAAACCGTCGGGCTCGCAAGCCACGACGCGGGTCAGTCTCCCCTTGCACATTCATATAATAAATAATCGCGTTATGATTCAAGGCTAGCTCTCACGGCCACCACAGTTGGTTACTTTAAGCTCACAACTAAACATATTGGCCCCCTAGTCTCCAAGAGACAAGCCTCACAAATAACTCTCTGGGAGCTACCTCCATCGGTAGCACTACCGTCTTGCGGTAGGGGACAGAACACGAATTCTTCCCCAAAACTTGGGTATTTTCCTGGAGACCAATTCCAGTACTCTTATTGCAGTAACCTGCACACCCCACGACTCCGTAAACTACACGTTTAACAACGGATTATTTTTCGGCACGCAAAGTAATGCATCACCAATTCAGACCAACCTGTCTGAATGTGTTTCACACATCATGCTTATTTCGTACTTCGATTCTGGATTCTACATGCAAATACTCGCGGGGATATCATTGATCAACCCGTTGGAAATCCTTCGCTCTCCACTAATTAGTGGGGGACTTCATGCAACTATGCCAAAATAAGGAGTTCACATGTCCAAAGAGAAAGATCGTTACCCTTGAAGTTCGTTTCGCCACCATGGATGAGAAACTAGCAGGATGAAAACGGCCGCAACGGACTCGCCTCCGCGGATCTGAACTCGGCTCGTGACTCGGAGCTCTGAAGCTCCAACAATGCTGGGATCTCCTTCTTCTTCCTCTACCTTAGCTCTCTCCTCTCTCTATCACTTAGAAAGAGAATGGCCCAAGGGAAATGAGGTTCAAACCCTCATTTCCCGACTTTATCTTAACAGGGAAGCAGCTCCACCGTGGGATCTTGCTTAAGATCCACGAGTGGCGACGATTCGATTTAGGTTTCCTATTCAGAGCGATATCGCCACACGGTAACAAGCTAACGGCGTGCGGTAGCTCGGTCTGTGGCTTCTCCCGCAAGCCCACCATTTAAACATGTCACTCGAACGCCGACAGATGGCTTTGATGCCATCAACTCGACACTTACTACCGTCAAGCGGTATCGCTACTGACGGGCGGTAGCTCACTGAGAGTTATGTCAATTAAACCAGCTATGCTACCGCCAGCGCTAGCACTACCGCCGGGTGGTAGCATCCAGTGAGCAATTACTGGTAAACTCTAGGGCGTTACATCGCCCGTGCGTGATCAAAATCGCACGGTCTCCTGCTGTACCAGGATGGGCGATTTCTGCGCAATAAAAATTGCACGATGCACGCACGGTCCTGCGTTCGACCATGCGTGTCTTTTTTTGCCCTTCCACTATATAAGCGCAGGACGTCGCCCTATTTCAGATCTATCTTCCAAATTCGCGCCTACAGGTCCAGTTCCGCCCCCTTTCGCTGCTCCATCGTCGCCCACCATCGGGAGATGTTCCAGCCAAGTTCTTCTTGCAAATCCAAGGCTAGGGCATCCTCTTGGCCTCCTCCATCGTTCGCTTGCTTTCAAGTTTCATTTCAAGGGATTTCTCATTGCACTCGTTGAGTTCTCCGGTGAGGTCGTGGAAGAAGATTTTTGACGAAGAAGACGGGTACATTAGAAGAAGGTGACAGCTCTTCCGAACCCCCGACGACAGTTGAAGCTCGAACCCGGACAAGAATTGATAACCCTTGAGTCCGGCCATGAACCTTCGACGAGTCTTCGTGCTTTGGTTGTAATCTCTCCCCCTCCTTGTTGTAGTAGATTTCTTCTTGAATATTTGGTTGTGTAGAACGATATTTGTTAATTTCCATGTCTATGTGAGAATCTGTTGTGGTTTATGCAAGTGAGCAGCACCTCCATCTCATCTCCATCCCACCATAGTGAATGTGGCCGCACTAGCAATTGCTAGTGGAGTGCATTGTGAAGAGGTGTTATCGTACACTCAATCCGTCGGTGTGAACCATTTCATCCCCATGTTTTCTCGCTCATCCGCCTACAGAAGAAGAGCATAGCAGCCTGCATAGCCTCCCTCCGCCTAGTGAAGCGGTGATTGCGACCCGCATTAGTTTAGTTAGTTCTTGTGTTATTTTCAAAACCCAAATCAAAGCACTTCGTTAATCTGAAATTTTTATAATCAATTTTCCAAATGATAGAATAACGTGTCCTAACCTGCGTTCCTTCGAGATCAATACTCAGGGAAATTCTTCTCGTTTTATATTACTTCAGCGACTGGTGCACTTGTCGTTAGCGCGTCAGCCTCCATCATCCCGAGCCTCCAAGGAGTGATTTGAAGCTTCTTTCGCTGCATCGGGGAGAAGAGATTGCTCCTCTAGTACCTCGGACATCAGTTGTGTACCGAGCGAGGACGTGGAGTGACGCCCCATCGATTCTGCCCAAGATTCTGCGACGAACCATCGGTCTTAGTTCTATTTTGCGCACTTCTCTTTCGTGTTGTTGATTGTTGCTTCATTTATCATTATATTAGATTATGTAAATTTAAACCTATTATTATTAATGTTAATCTTCATGTCTTTGAGATTAATTGTGGTTTAGTGTAATTGTGGTTACGCCTCCACCTTCCATCCCGCATTTGTTGATTAGTGTCGCACTAGCAATTGTTAGTTGTGTGTGTTGCGATGAGATGTTTGCGACCCTCATTTTCGCCGGTGTTTTCCACCCTCATTCACTTGTCTACTAATCCATCCGCCAAGCAAAGCAGTGCTAACGGACTGCATAATACATCCAATTTGCGATGCGGTGCTTGCGACCCGCGTAGTTAGTTTAGTTTTTTTTATTTGTGATTCACCAAACTAGCTCAAATCTCCATTTTAAAATCTTTATAATTGATTTTCTAAACAATCGAAACACACACCCCAAATTGCATTCCGCGGGAATCACTTCTCGTTTTATATTACTTGTACGACTAGTACACTTATCGTAATCGCATCACATATGTGGGTGATTGGATGAGGATGAAGCGAAGATGGTGGAGTATATGTATGCTTCAGGAGTAAAACCAAGAAAAATTTTAGCCGCGGTTAAAAAAATAGTTCTATTAACAAAACAGTCATAAAAACTATTTATAACGATGGGGTACAGTTACACAAGGAGTTAGTTGTAGGTACACTAATACAGTTCCTATATAAGAGCATCATGTTGGAGGGTTATGTCTGCTTCAATTTGAGAATTGTTCTTTGAAGAAAGGTGCTAAATTAAATGTTAGAAAGAGTGCAACCTATCAACTAAGAACTCCTTCACGAGACAGCAAACTATTTATGGGTACATTTCTCCAAACATATTATAGATGTGGTTGATGTATAAGGGATGGCCACTGTGGATTTCGGGTTATAAGTCAAGGTTTGAATTTGGGTGAAGATTGATACAAGGAATAATCTCCAATATGGACTTTTAATCACGCAAATTTATATGATGACGTGTGCAGCACCAAGAGACGACAACAACTTATAAATTCTCTTGATTGTACAATTACGCCTGCACCGATTGAAAATGGATGTCACTACCTTATATGGGTTTAGTAATTGTATCATTCTACAATATTGTCATAGTGTAATTATCACGTGATCAGTGCTTCACATTTCTTCGACTTCATTCAATTCTTCTGATAGTCTAAACTAGTTTTCATTGGATTCATAAATGGGAATCATTTTGTGTTGCTAACTCTAAGTGACTATTGTCTATTGTCACCATTATTCTCGCTAAGGAGAAGGTTTCATGAGGAGTTTGCACAAACGTGCACATCTACATGTGTCACGGATTACCCTTCCACCGACAAATATAAAGAACATTGTTGCTATCATCTTAGAGGACTTTTGATAACAGTTAGAAAACCTTATTGTGTTATTAATATTTTCAACTTTATAAATTTGCATGTTAACTTTTATTTTGATTTCTATAGGAACATGAAGATCACAAATACTTGAGAACAAACTTTATGATTTTTGGTATCAAGTATTTTGTCTTTTTGGTAAGAAATCATTATTTTTAGTTATTTATATTTTCCAATCTACATTTTTGAATGTTGATTTTAAATTTCTTCCCTTGATTTTTTATAGGAGCATGAAGACCACAACGATTTTGACAACATATTTAGTGGCTTTTTGTATGAAGTATATTGTCTATTTGGTTGATATTTATATTGTAATTAAATAAAAAATATTTTTTAATTCAAATATTAAGTGCGGTGCATTTATCTCAATTGCGGTGTGATTAATAATGTGTAGTGCCTTTAACAATATGTGAAGAAGTGCGGTGCCTTTAACAAAACGGTGCGACAAGTCAAAAGTGCGGCGCTTTTAACAATTCTCTTAATAAAAGACACAAAATGAACATATGACAACACCGCTTATCGACAGATAACCAGTCATGTGGAACCTCAACATTGCACAGGGGGAAAGTGATCTCTTAGGCTTCGTTTGATTGAGCGGTGGCGGGAGGAGCAAGCGTGTCCAAACGGAGCTTTCGAACCGGAGGAGGGGGGGCGTTTCCTCCTTGCTGCGGGTGCAAATGGTCCAGACGGAGTTTCGTTTGGTTACCCGGCGTTCGGTAGCGTTTGCTCCAAACGCCGCCCGAAAACACTAAACCAAATAAAACCTTAGTCGACCTACACTCCCAGGCTTGAAGTGGGTTAAGGTATTTGACCGCAACATTATTCTTGGGCCTAACGTAAGATGAAAAACAATCACCTCCTTAATGAGGAAAATAACTATTCTTTTAGAAATAATTAAAATAACTTTTTGTCATGTTGTGCAACCCAACAATAGAAATATAACAAAAAATTAATAAACAAGTTGGTGTGCGCTAATAGATCCTTTGGATTGGCCAGTTAGGCTGCCTCCTGAAAATTCATATGATGTCCTAAATTTTTGGCTTTCTAATCTAGCTTCTCGAGTGATTGATTAATGATGACATGCTCTTCAATGTCAACAGTATGATCGGGGCATAGACACCATCAACAACATTCTTCTTTAGAAGAGATTGTTAAGAGAATAATTATAGGGATCTCTATGATTTCTAGGTGATCAGATGGAATCCATTGTTCACTAAAACAAGTGAAATTGCCTCAAGCAGTCTAGATGGACTTATCTTTTAAACTTGTTGATTTGTAGCAAAAAAATAGACATGACGACAGTAGATATTAAATGGAATAAAAAATTGAAACTACCGCAAATAACAAACTATCAAACCTGACAAGCCTTTGCTCAGTAACATAAACACCTTTTCCATGGGCACAATCATCCCAAACAGTTCCTTCGTACCTTCAGAAAAATCAAGGGATAATATCAATTATAAAACCATATTAATCACATGGAAACAGAATTTTTTCCAAAGTTTCAAACTAAATAAAAACAAAGAGCAATCACATGCGAAATAAGTGGATGCCATATATTAAGAGGCAGGGAAAGAATGTGAAAGAGGAAAATAGAAAGGTAGGTATGTGTAAAGAGAGGCCCAAAATCTTGTATATATTTCTTGAATAAATAGTTACAAGTATACACACACTTATATAGGAGAAGAAAGAAGAGAGAAATCCTAATACATGATGTGGGACTAATACAAGGAGAGAGAAAGAAGAAAACATGGGCCCTTAATTGGGCTTTTCTAACACTCCCCCGCAAGCTGGAGCGTACAAGTCGTAGGCACCAAGCTTGGATAAGAACTGATAGTATAGCGGCCTGGAGAGAGCTTTCGTCAAGATGTCCGCAACTTGGTCGGTAGCAGCAACATGTTCCAAATCTATCTTCTTTGACTGTACCTTTTCCTGGATAAAGTGACTGTCAACTTCGATATGCTTTGTTCGTTCGTGAAAAACCGGATTCTTGGCAATATGAACTGCTGCCTGACTGTCGCAAAATAAGGTTGTCGGAGATGAGAGACGAACACCTAAGTCTCCCAGAAGGCCTTCAAGCCAGATTAGCTCAGAAACAACAGCAGTCATAGCCCGGTACTCGGCTTCAGCAGAGGAACACGCAACCACAGTTTGTTTTTTGCTACGCCAAGTTATGAGGTGTCCACCAAAGTAAGTACAGAACCCAGTTGTAGAGCGCCTATCATCAATAGATCCTGCATAGTCAACGTCAGAATACGCGACAAGAGATAGAGATGTGGATGGCTTGTACACGAGTACTTGTCCGGGGGCGATCTTGAGATATCGAAGGATGCGCACGATAGCTTGAATATGCGATGTCCGAGGAGCGTGCATGAAACGTCTCACAACTCCCACAGCAAATGAGATGTTTGGTCGAGTCACCGTAAGGTAAATCAGCTTCCCAACCAAGTGTCTGTAATATTCCGGATTTGTAAGCAGCTTGTCAGAGTCAGAGCTATGGGCCGAGAGCTTGTGATTTGCGTCCATAGGAGTCTCCGCAGATTTGCACCCAGAATAACCTGCATCATGAAGGATGTCCATACAGTACTTCCTTTGAGATAACACAAGACCATCAGGGCGTCGTGCGACCTCGAGCCCAAGAAAGTACCGAAGGTTGCCAAGATCTTTGGTCTGAAAGGAGGAATTCAACTGTTCCTTGATCAGTTGTATTCCTGCCTTGTCGTCGCTAGTAATCAGGATATCGTCAACGTAGACGAGAAGAATCACAGTCCCGGTTGACCGGTGTCGGGTGAAGAGAGAAAAATCAGCCGAGCTCCGAGTGAAGCCACTAGCACAGACCACTTTACTGAACTTTTCAAACCACGCACGCGGGGACTGTTTGAGACCATAAATGGATTTCCGAAGGTGACATACCAAAGACTCCCCCGTGGTCTCAAACCCGGGAGGCTGCTGCATATAAACTGTCTTCTGTAGATCGTCGTTGAGGAAGGCATTCTTAATATCCAGCTGATAAAGTGGCCAGTGACGATGAACAGCCAAGGAGAGGAGAACGCGGACCGTGTTCAATATGGACACGGGAGAGAAGGTTTCCTCGTAATCAAGGTCATGTTGCTGAGTAAAGCCCCGTGCCACGAGGCGAGCCTTCAGACGGTCGATAGTGTCATCCGCTGCATGTTTAATGACATAGACTCATTTGCAGCTAACAGAGATGTGGCCAGCAGGAAGAGGAACCAGATCCCAGGTCTGGTTAGCCCAGAGAGCCCGCATTTCATCGTTCATAGCGGTCCGCCACCCTGGGTGTTGAAGCGCCTCCTGCACATTGTTAGGTATAGAAATAGAGGAAAGAGAGGTGGCAAACGCGTAGAGAGGCGGCGTTAGCCGATATAGAGAGACATAGTTGGCCTAGGGATGAGATGTAGAGACGGGAGCGTGATCTGCCGTAGCCGAGGTATCGTTGGTGGCGGGGAGCTGGGTCACGGGAGTATCCTTGAATGGGCGACGAGAGTAGACACAGATAAGTGGTGGAGGGACACGAGGAGGAACGGGGGAGAGGAGGAAGAAGACGGCACAGATGGCGTGACCGGTACAGCAGGCCAGGGAATAAAGGGAGCAGAAGACGAGGTGGTGCTGGGTAAGTGGAAAGGCTAGTCTTCGCAGAAGGTGACATCCGCAGAAACGACCAGCTTGTCGTCAGTAGGAGAGTAGCAGACGTACCCTTTTGAGTGCGGGAGTAGCCAACAAACATATACTTGGCGGCCCGAGGAGCAAGTTTGTCGGAAGGAGGGCCAAGAAGGTCGACATAGCAAACACAGTCGAAGATCCGCGGTGTGAGAGAGGTGAGGTTGGTGGAGGGATAGAGGAGTTGGATGGGTGAGGCAAAATCAAGAACAGAGGAGGGAAGGCGGTTGATGAGATGACAGGCGGTGGATACAGCAAAGTTCCAATATTCGAGTGAAACGTGCATTTGGAACATAAGGGAGCGCTCAATATCAAGAAGATGACGATTTTTGTGTTCTGTCACCCCGTTTTGCTGAGGGGTATACGCACATGAAGTTTGATGGATGACACCAAATTCAATGTAGAGATTGGAGAAGGCACAACCCGTATACTCCCGAGCATTATCAGTGCGAATTACTTTGAGGGGGGTAGCGAACTGCGTACGCATCTCAAGTAAAAAGGCGTGAAATACAGAGGTAAGTTCAGTTCGATCATGGAGTAAATAGAGACACGTGGTACGTGAGTAATCGTCAATGAACGTGACAAAATAGCGAAAGCCAAAAATACTAGGGATTTTATAAGGATCTCAGACATCAGAATGAACTAAAGATAAGGGAGTACTACTCCTGCTACAGGCAGGGGGGAAAGAAGAACGATGTTGTTTGCCGTATATACAAGATTCACAAGAGAACTCCCGTAAAGGTATATCAAGAAGAGCCCGCTTGAGAATCGGAAGGGGAGCATGTCCAAGGCGGCGATGTCAATCAACAGTGGAGATGGCGGAGAGAAGAGGTGGTGGGATATCCAAAATGTACAACTCATTCACCAGCTGCCCCTTACCAATGGTACTCCGGGTGCGGCGATCCTGCATAAGAAAAGAAGAAGGTGAAAAAGGTAATACAACAATCAAGGTCGTGTGTGAGACGACTAACAGATAATAAATTGAAAGGAGACCCCGGAACGTGAAGAACCGAGGAAAGAGAAAGGGTTGGCGTAAGCTGAAGAGCAGCGGAGCCAGAGACTGGTAGGGTGTCGTCGTTGGCCACAGTGATGCGAGCAGGATGAGGCGTCTGTAGATACGTTGTGGGTTTCTGGGAGGTGATATGGTGAGTAGCGCCGAAATCAACGATCCAACAAGGATTATGAGAGAGACAGGTCATACTTTCCGCAGAGAAGGGCGCAACAGAGGTGGCAGCGGAATCATCAGACGCCATGCGGTTAGCAGAAGGAAAGACCGGGCGACTAGGAGAGAGAAAGCTGGGCGGCTAGCAGAGAGGAGGTCGGGCGGCTAGCAAAGAAGAGGTCGGGCGGCTAACAGAGAGGAGGTCGGGCGGCTAGCAGAGAGGAGGTCGGGCGGCTAGCAGAGAGGAGGTCGGGCGTCTAGCAGAGAGGAGGTCGGGCAGCTAGCAGATAGGAGGTCGGGCGGCTAGCAGAGAGGAGGTCGGGCGGCTAGCAGAGAGGAGGCCGGACGGCTAGCAGAGAGAAGGTTGGGCGGCTAGCAGAAAGCAGGCCGGGCGGCTAACAGAGAGGAGGCCGGGCAGCTAGCAAAGAGAAGGTCGGGCAGCTAGCAGAGAGGAGGTCGGGCGGTTAGCAGCAAGAAGAGGCCGCAGTAGTCGCGCGCGAGAAGAGGCTGAGACCAGGGAGTCCACAGGGAGGGCAAGCAAAAAGCAGGCAGCGGCGACTAAGAGGGAGGTCGCGGCGGATAGAAGGTAAAGTAGTCCGGCGAGCAGGAGCTCGCAAAAGGGAAGAGAGAGAGAGCGGACTGAAGCAGTCGGCAGGCCGTAGCGGTCTGAACCAGGAGCAAGCGGGAGGAGAAGTAGAGAGCTCGCCAAGGGCAGAACCCGCAGCAGACGAGAGGGAGCCCGCGGCGGATAAGAAGGCACGAGGAGCAGTTCTCGGCGGACTGAAGCAGGTGGCAGGTCACAGCGAACTGAAGAAGGTGCAGGCGGAAGGAGAGTAAAGAGCTCGTCGCAGCGGACTAAAGCAGTCGGCAGGCCGCAGCGGACTGAAGCAAGAGTGAGCGGATTGAAGCAGCAGAGGGAGCCCGCAGCGGATAAGGAAGGCAGACCGTAGGCGGCAGGGATAGGTGGGCCCCTTTAGGACTGAGAAAAGAGGCTATAAAAGAACCTGAGGAGGAGGGTAACCTGAGGAGGAGGGTGGATCCACGGAGAGAAGAAGAAGCGGAGTAGGGAGAAGAGGCCCCAGAAGCCAGGCGGGCTGGGCAAGGAAGCGGATATAGAAGCAGGACGCGAGGAGACCGGAGGCCGCGAGGCGGTTAGGAGACCAGGCCGCAGGAGGAGATGCGGACAGAAGAGGGGAGTCCGTTGGAGGATACGTTTGGCTCTGATAACATGTAAAAAGAGGCCCAAAACCTTGTATATATTTCTTGAATAAATAGTTACAAGTATACACACACTTATATAGGAGAAGAAAGAAGAGAGAAACCCTAATACATGATGTGGGACTAATACAAGGAGAGAGAAAGAAGAAAACATGGGCCCTTAATTGGGCTTTTCTAACAGTATGGATAATAAAGTAATTATAAATGCACACAAGAATTAATAAACAAGCTTATAATGCAAATAATCTGCTCACATATTAAAATATTTTGATAAACAGCTTTGTAGAGAGGAGAAAACATGACGCAGGAGGAATCTATAGGCGGCGGATAAACGGCAACCTAACCCTACGTGTTATGCAAAACCGACGGTTAAGCCGCAGTTAGATAAAAAATTTAAACATCCACACAGATAATTCAAAGCAAGATACAAATTATTTATTAGGGCAAAAACAAGCGTACACTTTCCTCCGCATGGAGGGCCAAAGCTAAAGCGCGCGACGAATGAACCCTGCAAATCACAATAATAATTTAACAAACAACTAACATGCAAGATATCAAAAAACAAGTACAAGATCCAATCCAATATAAATATGCTGAAAAAAATTATCTGATACAACAAGCACTCACCAAGTAGTGGGCTGACCAAGGTACTGAAAAATGCGGAGTCAGAGATGTGTGCACAGCGATCCGAGGTGGAACCGGTGGCGGAAAATAGTGTAGGTGGCTGTCCTCGGCGGTGGGAGGCGAGATCGGCCAGAAAAGGATAGATCCAGCCACGTATGGATTGGAAGGGGAAGGGTAGATACGATAATTTTGGAGCGGATCTAGGCTAGAGAATGAGGAACGGGTAAGAGAATTTGCGAACCGGTGCTGGTTTGTCAAGATTTGGACAAAACCAATTTGGAGGGCCGTTGGAAGTGGCTCCACGGGGTGGGGGAGGTTGGCGTCAAGGATGGGAGGCTTAATGGAGGGGGCGGCTGCTGTAGAGGAAGAAGCGGTTGTTTTGGGAAGTACTGGGCGGTGGTTGGAGGGTTGCATAAGGGGAAGTCGGCGGTTGTTTGGGGGAGTTTGTTGGGTGCTGCTGGTGACTCCACGGGATGGGAATGAGGGGGTTGGTGGTGGTTCAGGGAAAAAAACTATAGATTATGAATAGTTTATTTCATTTTACAACAGTGAAACTCAAGGGAAGAGGAATTATGGGCATCAGATTGCGCCACACTTGGAGGGGCTGGTGGGCGGCGGCAAGGGGGTTTTGGAGGGGGAAAAAGAGGCCTAGGGTTAGGGCAAACCTTGGGGAGGAAGATACAAGCCTAGGATTCATCACTTAGGATTTCACGGAGTTGGCAGCATTGCGGGATCACGGGAATCCGGGAATAACTTTCTCCAAATTCTGCAATGCCTCAAATCAGCCCCAAAGAAGGGTATAATTATAATAAACAGAAGATTAGGGCATCCCTCCTTCGACGGCTATGATTGGTCGGAGGTGGAGCTACCCAAATAAATCAAAATAAATGCAAACATAGTAAAATAATATATCAAATCGATTCGCAAAGCGAATCCGAACACATCTACGGAGTCCGATCGTTGATATGGGCACGTCATATATGGAAAGTAGCCAAATGTCCCCGAACGGGCCCAAAACTCGTCCTCCATTACAGGTCCCCGTCTATGCTCTGCATGAATCTCCCCGGGTTGAAAGAATTCATCTCTCGATGAATTGGGATCGGAATTCTCTCTATGAATTTCACGTAAGACTCGAAGAGGTCCACCAGAGATTGTCCAAGTGTCGTCGATGGAAGAGTGTCATCGCCAATCAAATCCCCCTGAATAAAAAGTTGTCATCTCCAATGAATGGAGACGGACGTACTGAAGTCGAAGTTCAGGGGTGAATCGATCAAACTTTACTGCAATTACCAAGGTGTCATCAGCGTCTTAGTAGAAATGTACTGTCGGATTCTGGTATCAATGATGCTCTCAACGCTCAACTCATGAGTGGTGGATACTGGTGCGATCGGCGGCGGCGTAAGTAGAACCAAAAAAGACGAGTCCCCGGGTGGGTGGGTGTCAGAAGTGGGTGAGTAGTAGTGGTTATCAGACATGTGTGGGAAATGAAGGTGGCAAGGCAACGGAAATGGAGGCGTGGGTGGCTGGAAGTCCACACTGCTTGGGTCCACATACTCACGAGACTTGTAGTATGACGTCATATCTTCAACACTAAATACCAGGTGGATACTCATATTTGCAGGGAAATCAAGATCATAGATATTTGTTTCGATCCGTCTCATGATCAGATTGGGGTCCATTTGCCTAACGCTCAGCCTTTTAGCAAGTCTCGTACGGCGCCTCACAACGCAGATTCTCATCATCATTTGATCGCCTTCATGAAGTACCTGCACATGTCAATGAACATGCGCATGTCATTTACAAAATTTATTATCATTATGGATTCTTCATCGCACCGACTCGTGACACACATATAAACGATGGACAGACAACAGAACAGACACATGAAAATGATGACGAAACGACTCAACAGACTCATGCAAAAAACACATGACTGACATAAACATGCTCTCTATAGGAAAATATAATAATGACCTGAAAATCTATCACAGGAGGTGCCCTACCAGGTGGCTCTCTCGGGGGAGTGTATAAAAACTCATCTCGTATGTGTTGAGTGCTCAAGTGACTGTGAGAAACATCTACACTCAAAAAACGAGCTCATAAAAAGCCAAATGTCTCTTAGGGAATGTGACACATCATGGGGCTCACCTGGGGATACGTACGAAAAATCATCAAGGATGAGACGACAATCTGAGTGAAAATCGTGTACACCGACTAGAAGATGTATCTCTATGGTGTGGTGAGTGCCCCAGACAGTAAAGAACTCGTCTGGTGGGTCAGCAGGTAGCGTATCGCAAAACTCATCAAGAGTGTGATGTGTCATAAGGTAGGTCCTCAAGATATGAGTATGCTCAAGTGTACTCAAGGAAGGCGCTATATAGGTCAAGCTCCACTAAAGACCTATTTTTCAGGGCAACACCAGAGATGATAATAAAATAGACGCCAATAACTCGAAACTCATAAACGAGCGGCTCACCTAAATCGCACCGTCACAAGGATGTGGGGGCTCATCAGGCGGCTCAACAGGGGGGTCGTCATAATACTCGGCACCAAGATCATGATCCTCCATATGAGTACCATTGTAAAGGGTAATGTCCTCGTAAATGGGTGACATAACCACTACGAGATCAACACCAGGCTCTGGGCTCTTGGTCGTGATGTGACTCCGGGCAATGACAATGGGAGAGCGGCATAGGACTTCACTCAAGAATGGATCCGTGGGTGTGGTGTCAGGAAATGGGTATGTAGTTGGGTGCAAACTAACCCGGTGAATGGCAGAGGAAGAGGTATGGGTGAAGAACACAACACTACAAACTCAATAGGTTGCTCAGGCTCACTCTCAGACGGGATCACAAGAGACGAGTCAGACACAAGAGATAAGTCACTCGCTGGGCGAAGCACCTCATTAGGGTAAGAGCAATCTGTATCAGGTATCACTTTAGATATATCTGACGGAACAATGATAGACAAAGTGGTGTCCTCGGTGTGGGAAGAGCTCGTGCAGCGAAGGTAAAGGTGAGGATCCAATCGACTAGCTCTTGCGAATCTTAAAGACTGTTCATAACGAAGGGCGAGCTGATATGTCGACTCGAGGGACTTCGAGCTATGATAAACCACCTTAGTACGAACGTCAGATCGAAGCCAAGACCAAAATATAGAAGTGGTCATGGCTGGGACCTCTCGAATATCACTCTTCAAAACTAACTCATCGAAGGAATCTCTGTACTCAGTGACAGACATGGATCTTTGCTGAAGAGAAAATAATTGGTCGAGCAAGCGACTCTGATACAACAAAAGCAAATACCTATAACACAAAGTACGCTTCATGTGCATGCAACTAGTGATGCGACAAAGACGGTCTCGCTCGAGGGTCCTCTCAACGCTAGACCAATAAGCCCTCGCCTAATCTAAAAGTCTAAGTTTCACAAACTTGACGCGACGCTCACTGAATACCTAAATATAATCAATATAATACTTCATATCCACGAGTCAATAACTGAAAGACTCGGGACTCGATGAGCCGTCAAAGAAAGGGGCAACAGTACGAAACTGACTCTCAAGATCTCTCTCAAAACGACGATCCTCATAATAGTCATTCATAAGGTAATCGAGTCATGTTGAAGGGTCAATACGATCCACTCACGTGCAAGAATATGAACGACGATAATCATCATACTGATCGCCTCTAACATAGTGGGGTCGTGTCGGTGGGTCAACACAATCTCTAAAAGTGGTGTGTTGCAATCAAGGATAATCTTCATAGTAGCATGAGGATCTCCCTGATGGGACTCTACGGGAGCGTGCGTTAGTAGACTCGAAACCTCCAAAGCGAGGAGAGGAACAATGTTAACACCCGGACATGATGAAAAACCTATAAACTCTACGACTGTGTACTGAAAAGTGTGCGCAAACTGGCTCTGATACCAACTGGCGTGGGAGGAATCTACAGACGGCGGATAAACGGCGATCTAACCCTACGTGTTATGCAAATCTGACGGTTAAGTCACAGTTAGATAATAAATTTAAACATCTCAAGCAGATAATTCAAAACACGATACAAATTATTTATTAGGGTAAAAACAAGTTTTGGCTTTTCTCCGCGTGGAGGGCCAAAGCTAGAGCGCGCGGCGAATGAACCATATAAATCACAATAATAATCTACCAAACAACTACCATACAAGATATCAAAAAATAAATACTAAATTCAATCCAATATAAATATACAACAACAATCAAGCTTTTATCCCACTAGAGTGGGGTCGGCTATATGGATCCTTTGTCGTCATTGTGCCCTATCTTTTGTCATAATCTCACTAATGCCTAAGTACATCATGTCTTTCTTTATAGTTTCATTCCAAGTCTTTATTGGTCTACCCCTCTCTCGTCTAACATGACTAGTAACTAGACTCTCACAATGACTAACATGTGCCTCTAATGGTCTCCTTTGTACGTGTTCAAACCATCTTAGACGATCTTCTTGCATCTTCTCTGAAATTGGTGGTACTCCTGTCTTATCCCTGATACTTTCATTCTTAATTTTATCCAATCTCGTGTGACCACACATCCACCTAAGCATTCTCATCTCCGCAACTCCCATTTTTGCTCACGTACACAATTCACTGCTCAACACTCAGAACCATAGAGCATCGCAGGTCTAATTGCAGTACGGTAATACTTGCCCTTAAGTTTTAGTGGTACTTTACGATCACATAAGATCCCTGACGCGCATCTCCACTTCAACCAACCCGCTTGGATTATATGTGTCACATCTTTATCAATACCTCCATCTTTTTGAACTATCGATCCAAGATATTTAAAACACTCACTACGGGAAATATCTTTATCACCCAACTTAATAACGAAGTCATTTGTCCTTCTTGTACTGCTAAATTTAATCTTCATATACTCCGTATTTGCCCTGCTCAACCTAAAACCCTTCTTTTCTAAATTATCTCACCAAGATTCAAGTTTTGCGTTTACACCCTTGCGCGTCTCATCAACCAAAACGATATCATCTGCAAACAATAAATACCAAGGTATTTCTTATTGGTTATATGTGGTGAGCTTATCTAAGATAAGGGTAAAAAGATAAGGGCTTAAAGCTGAACCTTAATGTAATCCAACAGTAATAGGGAATTCCTGTATTAATCCTCCAGATGTCCTCACCCTGTCACTGAATTTGTATACATATCTTTAATTATGTCAATATATGATACATTACCACCTTTCTTTTCTAAGACTCTCCATAAGATCTCTCTTGGAACTTTATCATAACCCTTCTCAAGATCAATAAACAACATATGCAAATCTTACTTTCTTTCTCGATAATTGTCAATGAGTCTCCTCAAGAGATGTGAAGCTTCCATGGTCAACCTCCCTAGCATGAATCCAAGTTGATTCTCCGAGATGTTAGTCTCTTGTCTTAATCCTCTTTCTATTACTCGTTTTCATAGTTTCATGGTATGACTCATCAATTTAATTCCTCTGTAATTAACACAATTTCGTATATCACCTTTATTCTTATACAAAAGTACCAAGATATTTTCTCTCCATTGGTTTGGCATCCTGTTTGACTTCAGTATTTTATTGAAAAAATATGTAATGCACAAAATTCCTTCATTTTTTTTAGACATTTCCAATCCAATATAAATATGCTGAAAATAATTATTCGATACAACAAGGACTCAAGTAGTTGGCTGACTAAGGTACTGAAAAATTCGGAGCCGGAGATGCATGCACGGTGATCCGAGGCGGAACCGGTGGCGGTGATCTGAGGTGGAACCTGTTGGAACACTCTATTACTAATTTGGGTCAGGATCACTATGTCTCTAGAAACCTTTGTTTGACCTTCTGTATAGCTTAATAGGTCAATTAGAATTGAGTCTAAGGGTTAGTAGTCTCGGTTTGGAAGCTGCCCTGAAGACCAAGTTTTTCTGTCTGAAGACTAAGTCTGATCGTCGAGCTCAGCACGACGATTCGTCGAACTCAGGTCGACGATCGTCTAGCTCAACTTCTCAATATCGTCGAACTCCATTCGACGATCGCTGAGCTCAACTTCTCAATATCGTCGAACTCCATTCGACGATCGCTGAGCTCAACTTCACAATATCGTCGAACTCCATTCGACGATCGGTGAGCTCAGGTCGACGATTTTGACTCTGCACTGGATCTTTATCTCTGAGCTCAGCTCGACGATAGCAGAGCTCAGATCGACGATTTCAGTTAACTTTCAGAATTCAAATTCAAATCAGACAGGAGTTATTATGCAATTAATTCAGAGATTTGCTAGCCGTTTTCATTTATTTCTGGACCAAGTTTCAAGAGATCTTTCAAGAAATAATTCTGTGGACTTTCCTCCAGAAGAGTTTTTGCAATTAAGGATGCAATCAATGCAGACCAACGGCTATCTTTGACAGAGAATGATATTCTATTCTGGAACAGAGAATAAAAGACAGAATGTTTTTGAATCAATAGAGATTAACAAGAAGAGAATACACAACACAGATTACAGAGACTCTTTCAAAATTTTCTGTCAAAAAAAAAAAAAAGAATTCTGAAGAACACTCATCAAAGAGATCAAGCTTTCAAAAATCTTCAGATCTCTTCAGCTCTCAAAGTGTTCAAGGCCAACATCATTTCAAGACTCCAGACACTCAACATTTCAGTCATTGCTGAAACCATCTATTGCTGGAGTTCTACCATTTGAAGGTCTATCACCCTCAGCAAAGCTTTTTTTCCTGAAGATTTCAAGGATTCAGGGGGAGCTTTGACATCAATCCACATAGTCTTCTCAGTTGTTTGAGAAAGAGAAGACTGTCATCACTCTCTCACCCCCAGTTTGTAAAGGGTTTCTCAAACTCCCTTCAAAAGTTTGAATCTGGTTTTTGAGCACCTTGTCAAAAGCTCATTGGTGGCAAGACACCTGATCAAAAAATCTGCTTTGGTTTTTGAGCACCTTATCAAAAGCTCATTGGTGCCCAGGACACCTGATCAACCCATCCTGCAGTGGATTCCTACCTAGGGTGGTAGAAGAGTGGATGTACCCAAGTTTGGGGAACCACTATATTTCCTTGTGTCCTCTGGTTCTGCTTGTTTACTTTTTGTTTCTGGCCTTGATTTGTCTGTGCTTAGTTTTTGCATAGCTTAGTTCTGTGATTAGATTTATATTTGCTTCCCTGCTCACACTTATTACAACAATTGTTGAAAAAGTTTTTAAAAGTACTAAAACACCATATACTCTATTCACCTCCCTCTAGAGTATATCAGATCTAGTTGCACTTTCAATTGGTATCAGAGTCAGGTTGGTTAAACATACCATACCTGATTGGTTGTACAGACTAACACCTGAACCCCAAGATCCTAAACTAGATCTGTTTTTCTTTTGTATTTTATTATTAGATTCTGTTTGCACAAATCATGGCCCAAAACAAAGATTATGCTAGCACCAGACCTCCAGTGTGCAATCTGTCAAATTTTGCACTTTGAAAAGCAAGGATTAGACTTTACATGAATTCTATTGATGAAGATATATTTAATTCTGTTTTGACAGTGTGTCCAAGACCCCCAGAAAGTACAAGTACAAATGCTGTTCCACCTCCATCAGGAACAGATGCTGACATCAAAAAATGGAAAGTAGCTGATGTCAAGGCTATGAACATTCTAGCCCAGACAATGTCAGATGACATTTTTCAAAAGGTAGCTGAATGTAATTCAGCCAAGGAAATTTGGGATAGACTCTCAGAAATAGTCTCAGGCTCAGCTGATGAGAGAAAGGACAGAAGATCTCATCTCGTCTCCCAATATGAGAACTTCAAGAAGGGAGAGACTGAGTCAGTGGGAGACATGTACAACAGATTGAGTCTAATTGTCAGTGAGCTAAGGACATTGGACAAAGAGATTTCTCTGACAGAACTTAATGACAAGATCCTAATGTGCTTCCCCAGCACTTGGGATTCAAGAATCTGGCCAATTAAGGATGCCAGAAGTCTAAATGAGATCACCACAGAAGCCTTGTTGGGTAAGCTCAAATCTTATGAGCTACTCATCAAGAATAGAGAGGAAGAACAGAAGGCTGCTTCACCAGCCACAAGGAAAGAGAAAACCATAGCCTTCAAGGCAACTGAGGATCTGCCTGAAGATAAGAGCACAGGCAATGATGAACTACTCAGCTTGTTGGCCAAAAGATTCTACAAGATGGCCAGAAAGGACTTCAGAAGAAGATTATACAAGGAGCAGGACAAGCCAAGATATGACAAGTCCATTAGCAACAATAAAGACATTATCTGCTTTGGTTGCAGGAAACCAGAGCACATAGTTCCTGACTGTCCAGAGAACAAGACCAAGGACAGAAGGGACAGAAAAGAAAGAAGAAAGGAGAAAGACTCCAAAAGGAATGGAAATGGCAAGCCCTCTTCAAGCAAAAATAAGCATACAAGAAAAGGGTTTGTTGCTGAATCCTGGAGTGAGACAGAAGAGGAATCAGAAGCCTCATCCACCTCCAGTGATGATGAGGATGATGCAGAAGAAAAGAAATTCTGCATGATGGCAATTAATGCCTCACAGCACAATTCAGAGGATGAAGAGTCAGAGTCAGACTCAGAAACCCAACCTGAAGAAGATCAGGTAATTAGTTCTTTTGATTTTACTTCAGAAGATTTTAAATCTGAATTTAAAGCACTGTATTTAGACCTGTTAAAGTCTGAGAAAGAGATTATCTCTCTCAGAAATCAATTATCTGAACACAATGGTTTAAAGTCAGAAAACCTCAAACTCTCTCAGGAGTTGGAGAACTGTAGGGAACAGATAGCTACACTGAAAAGTGAGCTCTCTGAGGCCAAGAAACTTGAAGAATCCCTTAATGGGAGAAGCATCAAGCTGATGGACATCACAAGCACAGTGAACTCTAGATTCAACAGTACACTGGGCTTGGGTGCTTCATCCAGCCAACCTATAGTCCTAACAACTCCCATCAAGTTTATTTCTAACAAGGGAAAGGGAGTTGTAGAGGTTGCCAGGAAAAATTCTGATCTGCCTCAGAAAACTGAGTCCCAGCAAAAATCGTCGAACGGAGATCGACGATCGCCGAATGAAGATCGACGATCGCCGAACGCAGCTCGACGATCTCAGGAAAAATCGTCGAACGCAGTTCGACGATCTCAGCCAAAGTCGTCGAACGCAGCTCGACGATCTCATATACCTGACCTCAGTCATAGTCGACCGTCGAACGGAGCTCGACGATCTGACCCAAAAACGTCGAACGCAGCTCCAAGATCGTCGAACAGAGGTCAGAACTCTGGAAACTTTTTCAAAATCAAATCAAAATTGATTCCTAAGGGTTTTTCATCCCAAACCTTTAACCCTTATACTGAATGGATTTTACCTCCAAGGAGATATCATCCTGAAGGATATTAGAGTCAGCCAGGGATGTCTTTCATTTCTGAATTTAGAGGTTATCAACCTAGGCCCAAGGTAAACTGGGTCAAAAACAAGTGAATTGTTTTATGTGCAGGTGAAGACCTATCCAACATCTAACCAGCAATGGTACTTGGATAGTGGGTGCTCTAAGCACATGACAGGGAATAAGGACAACCTCACATCCTTCAGAGGCAAGCTTGGACCCAAAGTTATCTTTGGTGATTCCAACTTTGGACAGACTAAAGGATATGGTACAGTCCAGATTGGTTCAGTAACCTTCAAGAAAGTAGCTTATGTGGAAGGACTGAAGCACAACCTAATCAGCATCAGTCAGCTGTGTGATGAAGGCTACCAGGTGACCTTCAGCAAAGCCTTATGCAAAATTAAGTCAGAGGACAACACAACTGTGTTGACAGGTATAAGGAAAGGTAACATCTACCTAGTAGACTTTCTTTCAACTGATATAGATATCTGCTTGTTTAATTCAGTCTGTAGACCAAATGTCTTATGGCACAAGAGACCAGGACACCTAAACCTTAGAACTATTGCTAGGTTATCCAAGGACAACCTTGTTAGAGGACTACCTTCTGGCCCCAGAAGAAGGAAGGACTCTGCAAGGCCTGTCAATTAGGCAAGCAAACTAAAAACAGTTTTAAGTCACTTAATAAGAGTGATTCACCTAGGATATTGTACCTGTTACACATGTATCTATTTGGACCCATCACAGTACAAAGCCTACGAGGGAAATCCTACACTTTAGTAATTGTAGATGACTTCTCTAGATTCACTTGGGTGTTCTTTCTAAGGAAGAAGTCTGATAACTTTAAGTGTCTGACAGAGTTTCTCAAATGTATACAGATTGAGTTCAATACTCACATTGCCCTGATCAGAAATGATCATGGGACAAAGTTTGATTCTCTTCTTATGCAAGAGTTCTGTCAGAGTGAAGGGATCAGGCATACTTTCTCAGCTCCTAGAACTCCTCAACAAAATGGGGTAGCTGAAAGGAAAAATAGAACCTTATTGAATCTGCCACTACATTGTTGTCAGATGCTCATCTACCTCTATCCTTTTGGGCAGAGGCAGTGAACACCTCCAACTATGTGCTGAACAGAAGTCTAATACATAAACTGAAGGGAAAGACTCCCTATGAATTACTCAAAGGGAAGAAACCTAAAGTTGACTATTTTAGAATTTTTGGTTGCATTTGCTATATTCACAATAATGACAAGAAATACTTAGCAAAATTTCAAGCCAAAGCTGATGAAGGAGTGTTTCTGGGATACTCCATGATCAGCAAGGCCTATAGGGTTTATAATAAATCATCTTTGAAAATTGAGGAATCTGTTCATATTTCATTTGATGAAACTAACATGTCTTTCAAGGAGAAGATTTCTTCTACCATAGAACCTTTGCAGGAACACTCTCTAGTTGAAGACATGAACAAGCTACAGGTTGCTCAAGAGGATGAAAGCAGTGAAAATGAAGGGAATGCTCAACACATTGAAGCTCAACTTGAAGAGCCAGTTGTTGTACCACAAGAGGAAACAACAACACAGGTTGGTGAACAATCAACACCCCCATGTTGATTTAGTAACATCAAGAGACCATTCAATTTCCCAAATAATTGGAGAACTCTCAGCTGGTGTGCAAACCAGAAATCAGGTCAACCAAAACCTGTTGCACACCTGCTTCCTATCTCAAATTGAACCTCAGTCCATTCAAGATGCAGAGCAAGATCCACACTGGATCATTGCAATACAAGAGGAGTTGCATCAATTTGAGAGGAACAAAGTATGGGAACTAGTGTCAAAGCCTAAGAATCATTCCATTGTTGGAACAAAATGGGTATTCAGAAATAAACTGAATGATCAAGGAGTAATTATAAAGAACAAGGCAAGGCTAGTTGCCCAGGGATATTCTCAAGAAGAAGGAATTGACTACGACCAGACCTTTGCACCTGTTGCAAGATTAGAAGCCATCAGGATATTTTTAGCTTATGCAGCTCACAAAGGCTTCAAGGTCTATCAGATGGATGTCAAGAGTGCTTTCTTAAATGGAGACATCAAAGAGGAAGTTTATGTCAGACAACCTCCAGGTTTTATCTCTCCAACTTATCCTGATTATGTTTTTAGACTGAACAAAGCATTATATGGCCTCAAGCAAGCTCCTAGAGCATGGTATGAGACTCTAGCATGCTTTCTCTTGGAAAATGATTTTATAAGGGGTAGAGTAGACCAAACTCTTTTTATTAGAACCTATAAGTCTCATACCCTACTAGTGCAAATTTATGTAGACGATATCATTTTTGGTTCTACTGACTCAAAATTGTGCAGAAGGTTTTCTAACCTGATGCATTCTAAATTTGAGATGAGTAGCATGGGTGAGCTATCTTTCTTCCTAGGGTTGCAAGTCAAACAACATGCTGAAGGTATCTTTATTTCTCAAACCAAATATGCTAATGAATTGGTTAAGAAATTTGGTATGTCTGAGGCATCTTGTATGAAAACATCAATGCCTACCAATGTTGTATTGGATGCTGATGAACATGGGAAACCTGTTGATCAGACAACATATAGAGCAATGATTGGCTCTTTACTGTATCTTACAGCTAGTAGACCAGATATAATGTTTGCTACATGTATATGTGCTAGGTTCCAAGTAAGCCCTAGAGAGTCACACCTAACATTAGTAAAGAGAATTCTCAGGTATGTTAAAAGTTGTCCAAATCTAGGTCTCTGGTATCCAAAAGATTCAGCATTTGATTTAACTGGATTCTCTGATGCTGATTATGCTGGATGCATAATTGATAGGAAAAGCACCAGTGGAACTTGTCAGTTCCTTGGTGACAGACTTGTCTCTTGGTTTTGTAAGAAACAAACATCTGTGTCAACCTCAACTGCTGAAGCTGAATATATGGCTGCAGGCAGTTGTTGTTCACAAATATTGTGGATTCAAAACCAACTCCTACACTATGGTTACAACTTAGAGAAGTCTAAAATCTTTTGTGACAATACAAGTGCTATTTCTATAACTCAAAATCCAGTCCTTCATAGTAGGGCAAAACACATAAAGATTAGGCATCACTTCTTAAGTGACAATGTTGAAAAGAATAAAATTGAATTGCAATATATCCTAACTGATTTACAAAGGGGAGATATTTTCACCAAGCCTTTGGATGAAAAGAAACACACATTCTTCATAAATCAGTTAGGAATGTTAGATGGAGGAAGCCTTAAATAATCTCCAAGATTTTGAAAGCTAAAAATTGACCAAGACTAGGCAAAAATTCTGATTTTTCTTAGTGTCTAGAATTTTTCTGATCTCTGAACTGCGCTCGACGATTTCCCCAAATATCGTCGAACGGAGATCGACGATTTCCAGAATCGTCGAACTGAGTTCAGTGCCTCTCAGATAGTATGAACTATCTCTTCCGGTCAACGATCGTCGAACGGCGCTCGACGATTATGTTCACTGAACGATCGTCGAACGGAGCTCGACGCTTTCCAAGATCGTCGAACGGAGATCGACGATGTTGGAGTCTCTTCAGATTCCTTTAAAAGCCTCGATCGTCGAACTGAGTTCAACGATCTTTCCAATTCTGCGTCGAACCCTAATATAAAACTCATTTTTCGCCGTCGTTCTCTCTTGCGCTTTCAATTTCTCTGCAAGAATCTTCTTCCCTCCAAACAGTTCTACACTTGGTCGTTTTGTTTGTTGAATTTTTGCAGGTACAATGGCTGTATCAGTTGCTGTTCTAGCCGCAATGAAGTTTGATGCAGGCTTCGACATTGATATGGAATCATTCAGCACTACTGACCAAGTTTTCCAAGACATTCTGAGTTTATTCAAGGATCAGAACTTGTTTGCCCTCATGACCACCAGGTTAAAGCTGGCCTCAGATGAAATCAAGGAATGGGTTTACACTGCTCATAATCTGGACAACTCTACTATAGTTGGCTTCATTGCTGGAACTCAGGTACCTCTGACCCCCACCATTTTAACAGAGGTTTTTGGACTAAGGACTGGAGATGATACTGCTGAGTTATCTGGAGAGGAGTTTTCTGACATACTTGCCAGGATGGGTCATCCAGAGGGAAACCCTAGCAAGTTATTCAAAAGGAACTTGTCTGTTGAGTACAGGTTCCTAGCAGATGTGGTAGGAAAAGTGCTGCTGGCAAAGCACTCAGCTCATGATACTATCTCCAGACATCAGCTCTGTCTCATGGGAGCTCTGGTAGATAAGAAAAGTTTGAACTGGGGAGAGGTCTTCTTTGACCTAATCAAGAAGAAAATCAACAAAAGCTTTGTTAATTTTGGAAGGATTATTGGAGTCTTCCTGCAGAACAAGTGCCCTGCCTTGCTGGTCTCCTCTGGAGTGCACATCAATGCCTCCAAGAGACTCACATGTGCCCTCTTTGGCAAGTGGGACAGGCAAATAAGCAAGCCCAGCAGGCCCTCCTCTAGTGCTCCTTCAGGCACCAGGACTCACAGAGTCACTCCCCCACAGGTCTCTGCTCCTGCAGAAGACCTTGCTGCTGCTGTTGCTGCTTCTTCTCCTCCTCCAAGTCCAACCCTACCTCTACCATCCACCATTTCAGCTCCATCCTCCATTACCATATCCAGCCCATCTCCAACCTCAACTCCATCTCCAGCACCAATTCTACCTCCACCAGAAGACCATTTCCACCCACTGTTCTCCTACCCTCCAGATGTCACTTCTTCTCCATCCATACCATCTTTCACCCTTCTGGATGACTCCTACATGGATGATTCCCCCTCATCTCCTCCTGAATTACCCTCCTCCTCAACATCATTCCAAGATCTCCTCCACCATATCATTGACCACCCAACTTTCACCCCATCCATATCCATCCCCATGTCCTTCATATCCACCATCCCAACCCCTGAGCCCTCCATTCCACTATCCAGCCCTCCACTTCCAGCATCCTCAGCTATCCCTATTCCATCTACCTCTGCTCCTGTTGTTGAGCATGTAGACCTCTCAGCCCTAGCTGACAGGTTGTATGAGCTCATTGCCCCCAGGCTCTCTCTATTGTTAGAGACCTCCCTAGCTCCTCTACAACAGTCAGTGGCAGCTCTCTCTGCCAGGCTTTCCTCCCTCCTTCATCAGGCAGCACCTCCAGCAGTGTGCCTTGATACAGATGTATCTGCATCTAGGCAGGGGGAGATGCCCTATGAAGCAAGTTTTCATGCTGCTACTGCTGCTGATGTTTCTGTTTCTGCTACCTCTGCTCTTGCTGCTGTGCCTCCTACTCCAGTTCTGGCACTAGACCTAAAGTCCTTGCTCTCAGCCTTTGATACTGTCTTTTTCAGTTGTTTGCCTAAGAGTAATGATGTCCAGCCCTCAGAAGACCTGTCCAAGACACTGGTGCCTTTCTCTGGCTGTGACCCCAGCATTATATCTTCTTTTGTACTCTCAGTAATTGCTGCTACTGCTGCTGTTGAAGAAAGGAATGTTTTTGCTGCTGCTGAAAATATTCTTATTGCTGCTGAAATCCCAACTGCCTCTGATGAGCAGATATCCAAGGATTTTCTGGTGACAGAGGCCACTGATTTTGAGTCTGCTGCAGATTTTGTTGATGTTACTGAAGTTGCTGCTGCCATCACTCCTGCTGTTGCTGTTGTTGGTTCTGCTTCTCTTCCTGTATTTGCTGCTGTCTCTGCTGCTGTCCCTGCTGCTGCTGTCTCAGCTTCTACCTCTTCTGCCTCTGCTCAGCTGAAGAAAGATCTTATGAAGAAGATAGATGCTTTATATGATGATCAGAGCTCTGAATCTGATGAATACAAAACAGACTCTGATGATTCATCTGCTACTATTGCCAGAAAAAGGAAAGCTAGGAGCAAGGCTATGAAAAGGGTTCCTCCTGCAAAAGTAAAGGATGATAATGATATTCCTTATTATATTCTGCATAACTGCCAAATTACTGAACATTGGATGCAGTATTCCAAAAATCAGCTGAAAGCCATGAAAAAGAAGAGAAAGTATGAAAATGGCTCCTCCCAGTTCCAGCACCCTCATCCTCCTCCACCACCTCCTCCTGATGCAGGTGCAGGTGGCAGCTCTGCAAGTCAAGCCCCAGCTAGAAGCCAGGCTTCCTATCAACCCCATGCCAGATCCTATCAAAGGGAAAGCCAGTCTAGGGGTTCTTATTCTAGGAGAGGAGGATACAGGGGAAATCAGAGAGATTTTTAGGTTTATTCTAAAGGGCATTCCAGGCAGCACCCATACTCCAGGGGAGGACATGTTTCAGCTGATACTACTTCTGGTCCCTTCCCCTACAAGCTCAAAGAGACAGTGTCTGTCAGGCCTCCTCAAGACAATTCTTCCAACAGGTATGAGCCACCTGTACCATTTGAGGACCCTGAAAAGAATTCATCTGCTTGGACTGCTAGGATGAAGGAGTTGGCTGCACTAGATCAGATCAAGAAAGACATAGATCAAGGCTTAGATTCTTCAAATATTTCTACAATGTCAGAGCAAAGACAGAAGGAACTGGAGAAATATGCCTCCAGAAAATTCTTTGATGCAGACAGATATATGGAATTGCATCCTGCTGCTGTGGTCCCCAGATCTTCAAAGCAAACTTACTTGGGTGCAGCAGATGACACCAGGTCCAACAAGGAAGCCCTGAACCCTAACAGAGAAATCAAAATGGTTAAAGGCAAAGAGAAGAAATGACTGTGTAAGGTGACAATCTTTGGATTTTCTGACTGCTATCTGGATGCCATATATATATATATATATATCTGTGATATTTCTGCAATGTCTAGCTGTTGTTTTTATGCTTTTCTGATTGTATGTTGTTATTTGAATTTTCCAAAGTCTGTAAATAGTTATCCTAACCCAAATAGGGGGAGATTGTTGGAACACCCTATTACTAATTTGGGTCAGGATCACTATGTCTCTAGGAACCTTTGTTTGACCTTCTGTATAGCTTAATAGGTCAATTAGAATTGAGTCTAAGGGTTAGTAGTCTAGGTTTGGAAGCTGCCCTGAAGACCAAGTTTTTCTGTCTGAAGACTAAGTCTGATCGTCGAGCTCAGCACGACGATTCGTCGAACTCAGGTCAACGATCGTCTAGCTCAACTTCTCAATATCGTCGAACTCCATTCGACGATCGCTGAGCTCAACTTCTCAATATCGTCGAACTCCATTCGACGATCGCTGAGCTCAACTTCACAATATCGTCGAACTCCATTCGACGATCGGTGAGCTCAGGTCGACGATTTTGACTCTGCACTGGATCTTTATCTCTGAGCTCAGCTCGACGATAGCAGAGCTCAGATCGACGATTTCAGTTAACTTTCAGAATTCAAATTCAAATCAGACAGGAGTTATTATGCAATTAATTCAGAGATTTGCTAGCCGTTTTCATTTATTTCTGGACCAAATTTCAAGGGATCTTTCAAGGAATAATTCTGTGGACTTTCCTCCAGAAGAGTTTTTGCAATTAAGGATGCAATCAATGCAGACCAACGGCTATCTTTGACAGAGAATGATATTCTATTCTGGAACAGAGAATAAAAGATAGAATGTTTTTGAATCAATAGAGATTAACAAGAAGAGAATACACAACACAGATTACAGAGACTCTTTCAAAATTTTCTGTCAAAAAAAAAAAAGAATTCTGAAGAACACTCATCAAAGAGATCAAGCTTTCAAAAATCTTCAGATCTCTTCAGCTCTCAAAGTGTTCAAGGTCAACATCATTTCAAGACTCCAGACACTCAACATTTCAGTCATTGATGAAACCATCTATTGCTGGAGTTCTACCATTTGAAGGCCTATCACCCTCAGCAAAGCTTTTCTTCCTGAAGATTTCAAGGATTCAGGGGGAGCTTTGACATCAATCCACATAGTCTTCTCAGTTGTTTGAGAAAGAGAAGACTGTCATCACTCTCTCACCCCCAGTTTGTAAAGGGTTTCTCAAACTCCCTTCAAAAGTTTGAATCTGGTTTTTGAGCACCTTGTCAAAAGCTCATTGGTGGCAAGACACCTGATCAAAAAATCTGCTTTGGTTTTTGAGCACCTTATCAAAAGCTCATTGGTGCCCAGGACACCTGATCAACCCATCCTGCAGTGGATTCCTACCTAGGGTGGTAGAAGAGTGGATGTACCCAAGTTTGGGGAACCACTATATTTCCTTATGTCCTTTGGTTCTGCTTGTTTACTTTTTGTTTCTGGCCTTGATTTGTCTGTGCTTAGTTTTTGCATAGCTTAGTTCTGTGATTAGATTTATATTTGCTTCCCTGCTCTGACTTATTACAACAATTGTTGTAAAAGTTTTTAAAAGTACTAAAACACCATATACTCTATTCACCCCCCTCTAGAGTATATCAGATCTAGTTGCACTTTCAGAACCGGTGGCAGAAAATAGTGTAGGTGGTTGTCCTCGGCGGTGGGAGGCGAGATAGGCCGGAAAAGGATAGATCCGGCCACGTATGAATAGATTCGGATGAGGAAGGGTAGATACGATAATTTTGGAGCGGATCCGGGCTAGAGAATGAGAAACTGGTAAGAGAATTTGCGGATTGCGGCTGGTTTGTCCAGATCTGGACAAAACCAATTGGGAGGGTTGTTGGAAGTGGCTCTCCAGGGTGGGGGAGGTTGGCGGCAAGGATGGGAGGCTTAATGGAGGGGGCGGCTGTTGTAGAGGAAGAAACGGCTATTTTGGGATGTTTTGGGTAGTGGTTGGAAGGTTGGATAAGGGGAGGCCGGTAGTTGTTTGGGGGAGTTCGATGGGTGTTGTTGGTGGCTCCACGAAATGGGAATAAGGGGGTTGGCGGTGGTTCGGGGAAAAAACTATAAGTTATGAATAGTTTATTTCATTTTAGAACAGTGAAACTCAAGGGAAGAGGAATTTTGGGCAGCATGTTGAGGCTCACTCGGAGGGGCTGGTAGGCGGTGGAAAGGGATTTTTGGAGGGGAAAAGAGGTTTAGGGTTATGGAAAACCTTAGGGAGGAAGATACAAGCCTCGGAGTCGTCACCTAGGGTTCCACGGAGTCGGCAACGCGGCGGGATCGCGGGAATCCGGGAATAGGTTGCTCAAAATTTTGCAATGTCTCAAACCCCTAAGCGCTCTATTTATAATAAAGAGAAGATTAGAGCATCACACCTTCGACGGCTATGATTGGTCGGACGTGAGGCTACTCAAATACATCAAAATAAATACGACACGAAACCAGACACCTCTGCGGAGTCTGATCGTCGATCCAGGCACGCCATATATGGAAATTCGTCAATTGGCACTCAACGGGCCCAAAACTCATCCTCCACTAAGGTCCTTGTCTATGCTCTGCATCAAAACATGCATATCCTTACCCTTTGTATCATAGAGAGGAGAAAAGCATAAAGGTTATGAAGAAAAATAAAGCAAATTTTCTCGAATTTGGTAAATATTTGTTAAAGAACAACTCAACCTTGTCAGCCCTAGAGAACAATCTTTGCCTGTTTTAAAACCTTTTTAGAATTATCATCATCCATATCAATAGCCTTAGCTCAACTGTTTAAGGTCAACTAAACATTGGTGATGAGAGTGATCAACTTGTGCATTAGATTTGGAACCAACCAAGTTTATATGATTCTAAATAGTTGGGTTAAGCTGATGTCTTACCTTTGGGTCATTAAGTCATGTGTAACTAACTACTCTACAATAAATTTTCCTGTGCTCACAAGATAGCATAAAACCAACTTATCTATTAATATTGAGCCTTGTGTTAGACCATCCAGCAGAGTAAGTAAACAGAAGAGGAAACCATTTTACTGGGGTGAAAAATCAAATAAAAATGCAAATGGATTTTGTGAAAAAAATTGAAGTTAAACTATATATCTTATCTTAAGCGCATCACAAGAGCTAAGTTCGAGATGACTTGGGGTTTCAAGAGGTGTGATGGATTACAAGATCATGTGTGTCACGGAGAAAGAGAATTTTTCCCCCATGATAAATAGTAATTCACTGTATCAACAGCAATTCAAAGTGGAGTAGAATTGGTGGGGATAAGCTGTGTCACCCTGAGCACATGCATCAAGACCCATTCAAGGTCATTTCTCACTATCAAATGTTATAGGATGTCATCTCGACGATCAGAGCCTACGATTGAGACTGGCTCAGTATTTCATAATGTAATGTATTTTTCTTTTTTCCTTTTGAAAATTTATTTTCCTTTTGTTTGTTAGGTATGATGATCAGGTGGGTTGTTCATCATACGTAACCCGTAACCCTAGGTTAAGGAGATATAAAAAAGATGATGTATGTGAGGAGAAGGTATTGAAGGCTTGGAGTAAGAGTTTACATTTAGTCACGCAAACAGACCCAACCCAATGCCGAAGTCGGATTGTCTTCCTCACCCATATGGTGCCAAATATAGGATTACTCCACCTCCTTACCTGTACCCAAACAGCGCCCCACCACCACCCTCTGGCCACTCCTCCCACAACAAGATCAATGCCAATCATCTTTGCATTTGACGCCAAATCCATGATGGTCGTGAAATTCTAGTCTCCCATGTATTCCCTGCATAACATTGACCAAGCTCCCTCCTTCTAGCAACCGCACCCAAGCCCCCTTCTTCTAGCAGCCACATCCAAGCCCTCTCATTCCCTTAATCATCTAACCTGAGCCACCAATAGCCCCGGATGCATGTTTCATCCCTCACTACCAGCCCCTGCTGCAGCTACCTACTCATGCCAACCACTCTACTCCACCGCAACCACCCTAACCGCCAATTTATTCCAGAGCCACCACAGCTATCACCTTCCCATTTTCCATCCCAAACCGACAGCAACAACATCCTAGTCTTTCTACCAATTCCCCTCACACCGTCAATTCAAACTCACACATCGCTCAACCCCCCCCCCCCCCGACCATCCGAGTCTTTTATTTAGTTTTTAATCTCCGAACATTGTACGAATATAATCTTATTTCAAGTGATATTCAATTTTGATCATTTGTTTCTTTCTTTTTTAGTAGACGTATAATTTTATTTTTCCTAAATTAAATTTCTAGATTTTCGTTTGCAAGCAATAGTTATCGGTTAGCTTGTGAAAGTATCTATTTGTCAACTTAAATCACCTAAAGGAGGTGAATAGGTGAATCATGCGGCTTATAGCGGAATAAAAATCTAGTAAAAATAAAGCGCGCAGAACAAGAGAATAAATACAGCACAGACACAAGGATTTATAGTCGTTCCCAAACTGGGTACGTCCACTGTCCCGTCTCGCCTATCTATCACTTCGGGCTAGACTCGGGTACTTCACCAATTCTCAGATTAATAATAATCTTAAAACACGGAGTCTTCCACTCCTACAAACTCGGAGAACAATTTCTCCTACACTCGACCCTTCAACAAGAATCTACCAAAACTCGGAAGAATAAACTTTCTACAAAGTAATAAGAACAATAATGTTTGAAAGAAAACTCTTTTACTCAGATCTGAAAAATATATTCCTTCGTTGATAAAAATACTGACTGAATGCTTGAAGAAGAAGAAGAGTCTGAATTTTCTGCACAGATCGAATCTGAGAAACGACTGATCTCTGAACGAATGTAAATCTGGAATCTGGAGATCCAAGAAAAATCGCGGATCGGGAGAGTTATCGGCGACAAAGTTCTTCGTGAAATCGATTTGAATTCCCGATCGTTTTTGGCAATATGAAATTGATTTGCGATTAGGATTCTCTGAAATAATCCAAGACTATTTACAGATGATTCCTCACTAACGGCTCTATTTTGAACTTAGTTCTACCGTCCACATGTACTGTACATGGTGGAAGCCCAAATTTGAAAAGTCGTGAAAACGAGAATGATGTTGAATAAAAATTCACTTGTCCAATTCGTCGAGATATCACGTGTACTCTCCAGACTACTCGACGAACTAGTCGAAATGACTTGGGAGAGAGCTTGTGTGAGATGTTGAGACTACACGAGACCTTTCGACGAATTAGCTTAAAACTCTCGAGAGTACTCAACGAATTTACTTGTCATCTCGACGAATTTACTTAGAACCGGCTAACACCAACTTTCTCTGGAGTACAAAGGTACTTCACTTGACTTCTCGAGAGGACTCAACGACTTCCACGAGTACTCACGTAAGTACTCGACGAATTCACTTGAGTACTCGACAAATTTTACATAGCTGTGCTGATCAGCAGTTCTCATTAATCTCTCAAGTCCTCCTGAGATCACTCGACGAATTCTACGAGTGCTTACATGAGTACTGAACGAATTTAACAAGACCTCGAGTGATGACTCGACGAATTTGCTTTAGCCAAAATCTGCAACTTCTGAACAGCAACTTCCTTTGTGATGCTAGATGAAGTACACCCCATTAGAGAGATTGTGCATGGGTCAACACGATGTTCTATACAATGAAGAATTACATTGCACGGAACTGTGTTTGAAAACTCATTGTAACCTGGCAATGCTTTGTACTTGGCAATAAAAACATGCACCACACACAACTAAAACTAACATCAAATACGCTCTCAATTTAACTTAGTTCACGGGACACTTTTTCAAATCAGAGCTATTGTGAATACAATACACAACAGATTGAATGGAATTTATTGTAAATAATTGTGGTTGTGTGCACGAGTTTTTCTTTTATGTTATTTAATTAAATGAGAAAATAAATTGTATCTGCTTGATACATTTAGGCACAGTAAGCTAGGGTTAGTTAGTTGTTAATCATATTCTTGCATTTCTCATAAAGAATTAAACCCATGCCAAACTCTATAGTATTGTCCTGCACAGAGAATCTCTTAATTTTAATATCAACCATATAGACACCCTTGTCAACAAAACACCCCATATGCTTGGTTGAAAGACTCATCAAATACAAGTTGAGAGGATTATGTCCAATATTTCTACTCGCCAACATTTTAACATTGCTTGGACCTTGAGACAAATATTAAACAAGTATGCACACTATTCTCTGAAATCATACACTTCATTAACTCCAATGCCGTCAACAATCAATGAATATCTTTGAAATGATGAGGTTTCTTCTTAGTATTCCAAAATACCACGTTCATTATCTATTCCTTAGTCTCCAAAGAGAAGTTGTTGAACAAATCCCCAAAAAGAAGTATTTATCATTCCTGTGGGGATTCACAATTAGACATACTTTTCAATATAATTAGAACCATTTTGTCTATTGGAGTTGAGGTCATGCGATGTGAACTATCCATCATAGAAAATTGATTGCAATCCTTTGATCAGTACATAATATTTAGAAAGAAGAGCACTCAAAATTTATTGCTTTTATTCCCCCAAATCATTCACATGGCAGAAAAATTGTAAACATGTTATAGCTCAAAATGTGGCATAGACGTTGGGAATTAAGAGAAGCTTCTCATACCCACTATAACACTTTCAATCTAGAAACACCAATTAAATCTCCATACGCTTACCTATGCAGAAGAAGAAAAAAACACGCCTTCAGCAAAGGTATTGATGTAGGTAGGATGTATAGTGGACTTCTAGAATGCATAGTAGTGGTGAGTGAGGATGACTCCCGACTTCCCAATGACTCCATGCATGCACTCCAAACAATTAGGCGCTAATAATTAAATCAAACAATTAAATATCAGAATTAATCAGTGCATCAAATTATAAACGAGAATGAAATTTTTTGTAAGCGTAAGGCAATGGCTTTCCTCCGCATTGAGGGCCAAAATACAAGCATATGGCGATTCAATCCTTCCTGTAGTTACAGATTTTCGTGAAGCAAATAGTTTAACAAACTATAATCCCAAGCAAGCACATAATATCCAAACCGTAACAATGTTTACAACCAAAAAATCAATACAAAAACGCAACACAAATATTAGGGTTGCTGTAATAAAAGTGGATCTGAACGTTGGAGGGCATAAAAGGGGATCCGGTGGTGGGTGGACTAGATCGGGTAAGGGGAAGGTTGATCGAGGGGCGGGAGGGCCGGATCGGAGGAGGGGATGGCTGGATATGGGCTGGAATGCCCAGATCTGGACAGATCTGGGGATGGACGGGTGTTGGGAGGTGGATCCACGGGTTGGGGAGTTGGTGGCAGCAAATAGGGAGTGGGGGGGAGTGGATCTGTGCTGGAATGCCCAGATCTGGGTGATTCCGGGTGGGGGTGGGTGGTGGGGAGGTGGCTCCACGGGTGGGGGCAGGAGGAGGTCTGAGGGGATTTAACAAACTATAATCACAAGCAAGCACATAATATCCAAACCGTAACAATGTTTACAACCAAAAAATCAATACAAAAACGCAACACAAATATTATGGTTGTTGTAATAAAAGTATATTTGAACGTTGGAGGGCAAAAAAGGGGATCCGGTGGTGGGTGGACTAGATCGGGTAAGGGGAAGGTTGGTCGAGGAGCGGGAGGGCCGGATCAGAGGAGGGGATGGCTGGATCTGGGCTGTAATGCCCTGGGCTCGAATGCCCAGATCTGGACAGATCTGGGGATGGTCGGGTGTTGGGAGGTGGATCCACGGGTTGGGGAGTTGGTGGCAGCAAATGGGGAGTGGGGAGGAGTGGATCTGTGCTGGAATGCCCAGATCTGGGTGATTCCTTGTGGGGGTGGGTGGTGGGGAGGTGGCTCCACGGGTGGGGGCAGGCGGAGGCCTGAGGGGAGGATGCTAGAGGGAGATCTGGAGGTGGTCGGCAGTTGGTTTTGGGAGTAACTGGGCGGCGGCCTATTTTGGAAGGGGTGAAACATGGAGTAAGGGGAGGCGGATTGGATCTGGGAGGAGGCAGATCGTTGTCTTATCTACCAAGACAACACGATAGGGGTGTGGGCGAGGCTCATCCTTCACCTGCATACGATCAAGACCCTTTTGGGCCACAATATTCACGCAACTCCCATTGTCGATGGATAATTTGCAGAGACCGCCTGCACTAGGAAAGTACGTGTATAATATGGTAGTGCGACGCCAATCCTCATCTATATGTGGGGTGTGTAGGAGGCGCATAATCTTTCTCATCTCTAAGGACTGCTCAGCGGCACTCTCCCATCCTTCCTCAACAGTGTTGTAATCTCCTTCTAAACCCTGCTCCTCATCCTCAACTAACAGGCTTTGTGTGGGGCACTGCGCAGCCACGTGTCCCCTGCCAGAACATCTAAAGCAATGAATACCCCCAGATCGCTGGCCATCAGTGATGACGGCCTTGCCCTTCGTGTCAGTGGGGACACGTGGGGGCGCAGCCGCGGTCATCTAGGATGGAGCAGGTTTCCTATATGTCAAGGTATCAGGCCGAGAGGGGAACTGGCTTGTGCTAGACGGGAGGAGGTATTTCTCGTACTCCAGGGCGAGCTGAAATATCTTCTTGACGGTTTCGAGATAATGGGGAATTAACTCTCTCCAAATCTCAGATTGTAGGTCAGCCTTGAAACGTGATGTGGTGGCAAAGGGCTCCTCCGAGATGTCACTCCTAAAGACAAGTTTGTTGAAGCGGGCAATATACTCAGCAACAGTGAGGGTCCCATGTCGTAGGTTCTGCAACTGATCAAGCAACTGATCTTGATAGAATGCGGGGAGATACTTGTCTTTCAGTCTCTGATTCATATCATCCCATCGGGTGATAGGATAATAGTCATCTCTCTCAACAGCTCTTTCTACACTAATCCAGAATACTTTGGCCTGCCCGGCCAGCTTCATTTTGGTGAAGAGAACACAGCGCTCGTCGCTCATATCATATCATTCAAAATAATGGCCAATATCAAGGAGCCAGTCGCTAAAAGTCTTCGGGTCCATGCGGTCATCAAATGAAGGAGCGTCGAGGCGAATGCGTCTGGTGACGTCATTCTCATACTAGTGGTCGCCTCTACACTGCCACGGATAATCCTCATAATACTCGTCACGGGCATAATCATGTCGAGCGGGGGAGGGCCCACGCTCTCTGCGGTCGGGGCCAAAATAGTCGTCGCGACCAAGATCCCGACGGTCGTGCTGCGGTGTACGAGCTCTAAAATCCTGAGGGACTACTCGGGGTTTATTGTGCTGGGGAGGGTACCTATCATAATCAGGGCCTTGTCGGCGCTCACAAGCGAGACACCGACGGGGAGCATCACAATAGTGTCGCTCAAGAAGTTGCAGTGCACCCAATGTTATCAAGGCGTCGCCTAGGCGACGCCTAGGCGCCCGAGCGCCCACAAGAGCGCTACGCGATGCACGCCTAGCAGCACTTGTGTTAGGCGCCCGCCTAGAGGCGCCTAGGCGCCCAGGGCGACACCTAGACGCCTAGGCGCAAAAACTCTCTCGAGTATACTTGTTTTCTCTCGAGTATGTTTTATATCTAACGTGGAGCATGATAGACAGAGAATTTGGAGCATCTACATCATTCCAAAATAAAAATAGATCAAGGAGGATTAGAAGTGATGAGTCATTTGATGAGACAGCATTAGAGATTGAAGAAGAAGTGCATGATGATGATGATATTGAAGACAATTTTGGCATAACTGGTCCAGTGGAGGAGGGACATTCAAATGAAGAAGATGATAACTTAATATTTTGAAACTTGATATTGAAGACGAATTTGGCCTAAGTGTCTAACTTGTTTTTTTCCCACATTCATGTTTTTCAAATGCATATATTTTTTGCATTGTTTAAGTATAATTTTGTAATGTCATAGTTGACTTATTTTTGTGACCACGAATATTGTAGTAGTTGTGGATGTTTTGTATGAAATTTAGAAATTTATTTAGGGTGTTCAATATTTACTGTTGAATGCTTATATTTTGTTGATAATGTAGAGAACTATTGACTATTTGAAGAGTGATTTTAGCTCAGTTACCCCATGTGAGTGAGAGTGAAAATAACCATTCCAATTATTTTGCATGTTGTGGTTTAAAAGGGAGTTACACTTTACTGAGCATGTTAAACGCTTTGGTCGCCTAGGCGACGCCTAGGCGTCGCCTCACCTTGGTACACCCTTTAACGTCTTGGTCGCCTTGTCGCCTTGACAAGCTTGAGTGCACCCCTCTGGCACAAGTCCGACCTCGGAGGAATTTCAGGCTCAACCTCACGAGGTTCACCCTGTTGAGATAGTGTGTCACTCTTATCTTCTAGGTGCCCTGACCTGGTATTGATCTCTGTGAGCTCGCAGCTAAAACCCTAAAACTGGGTACCCATGGTATCTAGACGGTCTAGGACAAGCCGCTAAAATTCAACAAAGGCCGCACCCGAGTTCAAACTATTTGCCCGATCATTGGTGATGTTAGGGTCAGACATTGGGGATCTAAAAGCCCTACCACTACGGAGCATAGACGTGGCCCAAACCTTGGGCTCCGATACCAATTGATGTAGGGTAGGGTGTGTAGTGGACTCCTAGAATGCACACTAGTGGTGAGTGAGGATGACTTCCGACTTCCCAATGACTCTGTGCATGCACTACTCGCAATTAGACACTAATAATTAAATCAAACAATTAAATATCATAATTAATCAGTGCATCAAATTATAAACGAGACTGAAATTTTCTTTAAGCATAAGACAGTGAATTTCCTCCGCACGGAGGGCCAAAATACAAGCGCACTGCGATTCAAATCATTCAATACTTCTTGCAATTAGAGATTTTTGTGGAGCAAATACTTTAACAAACTATAATTTCAATTAAGCACATAATATCCAAAACATAACAATATTTACAACCAAAAAAACCAATACAATATTTACAACCAAAAAAACCAATACAAAAACACCACAAATATTATGGCTATTGTAATAAAAGTAGATATGAATGTTGGAGGGCAAAACGGGGGGTTTGGTGGTGGGTGGACCGGGTAAGGAGAAGGTCGGTCGAGGGGTGGGAGGGCCAGATTGGAGGAAGGGATGGCTAGATCTGGGCTGGAATGCCCAGATCTGGACAGATCTGGCGATGGTCGGGTGTTGGGAGGTGGGTCCATGGGTTTGGGGGTTGGTGGCAGCAAATTGGGAGTGGGGAGGAGTGGATCTGGGTTGGAATGCCCAGATCTTGGTGATTTCTGGTGGGGGTGGGGTGGACGGTGGGGAGGTGTCTCCATGGGTGGGGACAGGAGGTCTAAGGGGAGGATCTTGGAGGGAGATCTGGAGGTGATCGGTTGCTAGTTATTGGAGTAACTGGGCGGTGGCCTATTTTGGAAGGGGCGGAAAATGGAGGAAGGGGAGGTGGATTGGATCTGGGAGGAGGTGGATGGCCGGCTGGAACTGGACGGGAGAAGGGTTGTCGGCAGGTTCTAGGTGATAAATGGGCAGCGGCCTGATGGGAGAAGGGCAGACAGCAAGGAAATGGGCGGTTGTTTGGGGGGAAGGGTTGGAGGGAAATTAGGGTGGTGCGACTGGCTGGACAGCAAGATGGTGAGGGGAAAGGAGGGGAAGAAAACAAGGATACGAGGATCTTATGCGAGTAGTCGTGACCAAGGAATTCCACGAAGTCGGCAGCGCAGAGGGGATCATCGGCAATGAGGAAGAAGCTCCAAATTTAAGCAATAAAAAATAGTGCAAACCTAAACATCCTATTTATAAAAAACTGAAATTATGGCACCCGAAATCAACAACTATAATTGGTCGATAGTTTCGGGGCCAAAAAATACATGAAATAAATTCACAAAAATATAAAGCTATGTATGAAAAAACATCGGACGGACGAGTCTGATGCATCTGCGGTGGCGGATCGCCGATTTGATCAAGTCCGCCTGCATGAATAAACGAAGGTGTGGTCCTCCTTGCACCGAGTCACGCCAAATGGTCCCCCATCAGGTATGCATTTACAATCAACAATGTTAGCCACGGACGGAGTAAAAGCATGACATAAGTGTCTCTAAGATAGAGAAGCTTGAAATTTAGCAGATCTTACGTGCTTCCATCAGCAAATACAAAGCTGGACCAGTTCAGAAACTCCTCAATACGGTCTAGCTCCTCTATCACTGACTTGGGGTTAGAAATATCGGGGTGATTGTTGGGGATCACCGGGAACGGTCTTCGATAAGGTACGTAGAATGGTGCAATTGTAGGAGTATTCCCCTCAATAATCTCCTGAGAAATGACCTCCCAATCCTTATCGTCAGCCCAAACAGGGTCCCAACCAGGCTTCCCAATCCCCGTGGGAGGGTCCGCCCAAATCTCCCTAAGGTCCTCCTCCCTCCAATTTTCTGGGTCCTTAGGGAAATTGAAACTCTCCTCGGGATCGCGGTCGCGCATCTCCGCCACTTTCTTATTGGGCTGGCTTTCAAGGATCTCGGTGAATCGCCGGAGATTGGTCTCTGGCAAATCTTCGTGATCACTTTCCGACGAGGATCCAGAAGAGAAATCATCATCGTCGTCCGAATACTCGGAATCGTGTTCTGACTCGGACGACGACGAACCAGAAGAAGAGTCGTCTTTTGAGGAACTCTCCTCTTCGTCGTCATTGTCCTCAGCTTTTATTAGGTCTTGTTCGTGATCCTCCTGAGTAATAGAGTTCGACTTCTCTGCCATTCCTTCCGAAGTGAGGACGGGGTAGGGAGGGAGTGGACTTCAGCTGTTCAGGCGCGTGCGGATGAAGGCGTGAAACTTAAAACGGGAAGTCTACCCAAAGAAAGGCACAATTTTTGGGTGAGGGCAGCTCATGTTTCTGTCGTGAGTATTTAAATAGTCAAATGGTTCCCACATTGCCATTTCCGTCTCTTCGCAAAAATTTCGAGACACCATCTTCCGCCTCTTCTTCTCCCGGCATTTTCTTCCTCCCCCGACAGTATTTCTTCTCTCGGTGTACTTTTTATCCGCCCGTGCTGCAGCGATCTTCTCCGCACGTTTTTTTCGCCGGTGTAACGACCTATTGAGGACCGGGCGGCGCTAGGGGTCCTCCCTAGGTCATTACACCCGGCGCTTCATCTATCTCCCGGTGCCGCGGCTATCGCACTTCCCCTACCTCCTAAGCCCGGTGACGCTAAAACCCTAGAACTTGCGGCGGCAACTGTTAGAGGACGGCTAACCAGAGAATCTTTTTCTTCTTCTGTATGTGTTTGTGAGTTTCTTCTTCCATTTATCATTTGTGATTTTTACGCTTTTCATTTATCCCTTGTGGTTTTTTTGTTTAGGGATTTAGGTTTCATTTTTACGCTTTCTTCCTCTGCATGTTATCGTTTCACAATGGGAAAATTATCATAAGGGGTTTCAGCATCCACGGCATTTGCTTGTTTGGATGCTGAAATCCTATTTTTTGGATGCAAAAAATAAAAACTCCGGCTGGAAATCCTGTCCTACTAGCCGGAAATTGATTTAGTTTATCCCATTTTGTCCATACTTTAAGAATCTTCATTCTCATTCTGGTTTAGGGTTTAGGTTCTTGTAAAATTATTCTGAGCATAAACTTAACTTGCAGGGTTCAACAGATTATGGGCTCCATGCAATAGATTCTTGATTTGGTGTTTGTGCTAAAGCATTTTTCTATGTTATGTTGTTATTCAGATCATCATTTTTGAGATTAAGAGTCTTTATTTCATAAGTATTTTGCTGTTTGAATCTTTATTCAGATGGTTGTGCTAAAGCAATTGCTTTGAAATGAGAGTTCTGTGGTCTTGCAGTTGCAATGAGTACTCCACTCAACGAGTCTTTATTGGAATTTTATGAATTCTTGTTTTATTTCATTCCTCTTGAATTGTACAAAGATTGTTTACTTTAATTTTTGAATGTTTCTACTACCTACCTACATTGTTTTTATAGGGTTTAGGGTGGGTGTATTTATTACTAATTGGTTCAAACAATTATAGACAGCAGGACAATCAATCGGTACATATTTAAACAGTCGATGTGTCATATCAACCTTCAAGAAGCATGTTGAGCTCCTCTTGGGTGTTTTGTCGGAGGAGTCAAACAATCAATTAACGGATGCTGGCCTCCTATAATTTTTTTCACTCTCGGATCTTCCTCAGAACATCTCATTATTATAAAGGCTTATCCGACTGTACAGGCCAGACAAGCATGCATTTCTGCTGGGCAAATATTACGTGAAACTGACGGTTAATGAAGTTGCACTAATTTTGGGTCTGCTGAATAGAGGAGAAGAGTTCACTTTCAAGCGAGCACCTTATTCTAATGAGAATCAGAAACAGGGTAATATATCTATGTCACGGGTGGCGGTGTATGACTTGTTATGCGAAGGATAGCTGAGCGATGCGCATATTGATGCTTTTGCAGTTATTTTGAATAATCGTAGGATTGGTTCTCCCAAACTTTGGAAGACTTTCCTCTGTGTCCCATAATTATGCGGTAATATATCTATGTAGAACCCGGATCTCTAATTGTTGTATTATTGTTTAGTTAATTAACCGTCACTACTTTATTTTATGCAGTATTTTAAGAGATGCTCTGTTATATTCGATCATTTGATATGTCATATTACAAGAGCCAATGTCAAATTTGTTAAGTACATATTGATGCTCGTCCATGTAAGCGCCCATTGGGCATTACTTGTTGCCAATCTGGGAGAGTCAAAGTGGTATTTCTACGATTCATTGAGAAATCCTGCCACCTTGAACTTTTTATATTTTCGTTGAGATCTCAGCAAATGGACCTCGTTTTGCACAATTAGTGAATGGTTATGCTCCTCCACGAATTTTGCAACCGTCCAATTCTTTCCCTCTTTATCAACGCTGAAATTTATACATGCCAAACATCCCGTTCTAGTGTCAAGTCTGTGGAATTTCACCTGAGAATCAGTCATTGGTTTGGATTGTTTGTGACCAGCTTTAGAACATTTATATTCTCTTACCCTGATAATTCGAGTGTGTGTCCAGTATACTACGTGTGCTTTCGGGATGCTAAAGTTTTTTTGATGCGCGTACTCACAGTACATATTGTACGCTTGGTCCTCCAAATGAACAACAAGAAATACTACATTGGCACTATCCTGAAAAATAAGAACAAATAAATACAGAAAAAAGGTAAAACTGGTGAACTGGATAACTAGAATAGGTAAAACTGGTGAACTAGTTCAGAGCAGTAATTCTGGCCGGACATGAAGAGATAAGGCGTGAGAAATATATACCCTTTCAGAATATCCGGACGGACGGAACTGAACCAGAACAAATAGTAATAAAAAAGTTTTCGACACACGAGGAATAAAATATAAGATGGTAGTGAGATATTCGAAGGCTGTGATACCTGAGATGGTAGAACCTCCTCTTTATTTTCCTGTGGCGAGGTGGCACGATTACTCGGACCCTCATCCATGGCGCCGGCGAGATGGAGCGGGAGGGATGGGAGAACTTATCGCCGGAATAAGGAAGGATTTCAGTCGAGAATGACGCCAACATTGAAAGCTTTTCACCGGAATAGGGGAAAGATTTATCGTAGCTCATGGCAGGCTGGGGAAGGGGGAAAACGCCGAGCGAGAAAGATTTCACGTCAAAAATTTTGCGAAGAGCCGGAAAGGGCAAAGTGGGACCCATTTGGCTTTTTAAAGGCTCACAACTAAAATATGAGCCTAGTCCACCCAAAAACTTTCACAAAGAAAGACTCCTCTGCCACTATGAAGTGAGGGTAGCACTAATATCAAGTCGAGTTCGAGTGATTTTGGCTCGACTCGAAATCGAAATTTTTGACTCGAACTCGACTTGAAATCGAAATTGATTTCGAGACGAGTCGGCTCAACTTGAAATGACTCAATTCTGAGTCGACTCGAAATCGAATCGAGTCGGCTCGAAAATGAATCAGGTTGGCTCGAAATCGAATCAAGTCGGCTCAAAATTGAGTAATTTTTCGTTTTAATCCTAGTTTGCTCAAAATTAAATTATGCAACCTATAAATTTACAAAATAAAACACTTAAAACCTTCGTTATTTTTATTTAAGTTTAAATTTTGTTATTTTTAATCTTTAAATAAAAATATATTAATAAATACATAATTTTTTAAATTAATTCGAGTTGATTCGAATCATATTTTGAGCGATTCAGGGCTGACTCGAAATCGACTCGAAATCATATTCGAGTCGATTTGAATCGACTCAAATTGAGTCGAATCAATTTTAACTGATTCCTGTTCGGATCAACTTTCGAACGATTTTTGATCGACTTTCGAGTTTCGAATAATATGCTCAGCCCTAAGTGAGGGTGGGGAAGGCTTCTTTCGCGCATCTTTTGGAGTTTTTGTTTGGGCACACCGGGTAATCAAATGGTCGGCAACGTTTGCTCCGTTTACACCCGCCACGCCATGGTAAATTGAGAAAAATGGAGGGATTCCAACCGTGACCTCCCCCCTCCGGTTCCAAAAGTCCTTCTCTTCCCGCTGCCTGAGCAAAATGCCACCAAACAAAGCATGAAGCTTCATTTAGTTCCGTGTTTGGAGCTGTCGGCGGGAGGAGACGGGTGGATTTTAGAAACAGAGGGGGGAGGCTGCAGCTCGAAATGGAACGGGTTGCTTCATTTTCTAGGGCACAGTGGGTCCAAACGGGGCAAACGCCACCACACGACATTTTGTTAACCGTCGTGCGGTGGTGTTTTCCTCAAACGGAGGGTCCAAACACCCCGCCAAACAAAGCCCAAAACAGGAAATTAAACGAAATGGTCATCAGATGCACCAAGCTGCTTGGCCGTTTTTTGCCCACCTCCTTTTCCGCCAATCGCGAAAAAAACCCCAAGAGCTTCCTTCTTCTTCAGCTATCAGCGGAAACCTAGATTTAGCTAGTTTGCTTGGACATTGCGACCACCAAGAACATCCAAGCTGCTTGAGCTTCCTCCTTCCATCGTCAGCTCATTCCAGTATTAAAACTCCTTTTTGACTATATCCTTGAAGTTTTCGGTGAGGTCTTGAAACCCGGCAAACCTTAAGTCATCACTCCCTCAATTTGTGCGAGCTGTGTTTTTTAAAGTTACTGTATGGAACCACTCTCATTATAATCATTAGAGACCCTCAGGAAGTTTAGATTTGTAGGCTTGTTTTTCATGGTCATTTGCTTCAGATAAGTGCAAGGAAATGTCAGCTGATGGAGCAACAATTACTCAGACCTCTTCCAAGAATGTTGATGAGGGAATGCACAATGTAAGCTTGGTTTTCTATCACCCATCATTTTGTCACGATTAGCTGGACTTCTTATATTTTAATTTTTAACTGCATTTAGTATGTGAATTGCAACAGTTTTTAAAATCGACTATTTTTGTTCTTTATTTGCAGTTTGATTTTTGTTTAGGATATACTAACTCTTTATACAATTGTTTAGGTCAAGAAACAGTCAGTTATTTTTCCAATTGTGTATTCAGAAGATGAGGCATATGTTTTGTATTGTGAGTATGCCCATAACATGAGTTTTAGTGTTCAGAAATGTAACATCCCCCAAACAACTAGACCCCTAGGGTTTTGTTTTGTCATGATTAGGTCATGATAAAACAACCAAAAGCTCAAGGACCAAGTGAACAAGGGCCAAGGTAAAAATCACCTTGGTCTGCCTATAGCTCAGCCTCAACATTTAAACATAAGGTCTGACCTTAGGGCTACACCTTGATCCCAGGACCCTACCACAACACCCCAAACACCTTGGGAAGTCTATAGGGTCACTAAGGACCCACTGTGGGTAGTCAAAGTGGTTAAGTTGACCTAAGTCAACCCTAACCCTAAATGGGTCAAACTAGCCCACTTAGGGTCAATTGACCTTCCCCTAGCCAAGTGGACCCCACCCATGCCCTACTAACCCTAAAGTGAGGCCAATGGGTCACCAAGGACCCATTGGGGTCAACCCAAGAGTCTATGTTGACCAAAGTCAACTCTAGCCCTAATTTGGTCAAAGTACCCTTCATAAGGGTAGGTGACCTGCAAAGTGCCAAGATAACCCTACCCAACCCTTCCTAGATCTTAGGGGAGGTCAATGGGTCATCAGGGACTCATTGGGGCCAACCCTAGTGTCTAAGTTGACCAAAGTCAACTTTAGCCCCAAAGTGGTCAAAGAGCCCTTACTAAGGGTCAAGTGACCTCCAAGGTGCCCAACCAACCCTACTCAAGTCTTCCTAGACCTTAAGGGAGTCCAATGGGTCACCAAGGACCCATTTGGGTCAACCCAAATGGTCATGTTGACCAAGGTCAACTATATTCTAGTGTTAGGTCAAATTAGCCGAAATGGGCTAACCTAAGCTCAACCCATTTCCCCCACTTGGGCTAACCTCATTATTATTATTATTAATTAGTGGGCTGCCAATAGGCTGGAGGAGACTGTTGGGTACATTGGATTAAATGTACCAGATTTGAAGAAGCCTCACTGTACTCAATGATATACATCATGGTGTATTTGATGTGTTTTTAAGTTGATGTGTGCAGGTTAAGTAATTGCAAGGAAAGCTAAAAGTTTCTAAGTCCATGTGTCGACACCTAGAAGAAAAGTGTCGACACTTAAGAAGGCTTGTGTCGACACCCAGATAAGCTGTGTCGACACTTGGAGTAGTTGTGTCGACATCAGGAATGCAGAGTCGACACCAGAAGAAAAGTGTCGACACATACAGGAAGTGTCGACACTCAATGAAGAAATGTCTAAAGAATCAGTGTCGACACTTAGAAGCAGTGTCGACACCCAGAGGAACTTTGTCGACATCAAAGGTGTCGACACTAGGAGGATGTGTCGACACTCAGCAAACATCAACAAAGTTCAAGTACAAGTGTCGACACTAGGAGGCTGTGTCGACACTCAGCAAAAGTCTCAACACATGAAGAATGTGTCGACACAAAGGAGATGTGTCGACACTCAGCAAACTTCAACAAAAGTTCAAGTACAAGTGTCGACACTAGGAGCTGTGTCGACACTCAACAAAAGTCTCAAGACATGAAGCATGTGTCGACACAAAGGAGATGTGTCGACACTCAACAAAGTTCAACACAAGAAGGCTTGTGTCAACACAAAGGAGTTGTGTCGACACTCAGCAGAAATCAGATAAAGTATTGAAGAAGTACTTGTGTTGACACCTTCAATCAGTGTCGACACATTCAACAGAAGGTTTGTGTCGACACACAGAATCAATGTCGACACATTCAGAAGAAGCTGTGTCGAGATACAGATACAACAACACAAGGAGTTGTGTCGACACCAACAAGGCTAGTGTCGACACTTATTTTACTTGTGTCGACACTTAGTCTATCAGTGTCGACACTTAAAGACTGACTGTCTCGACAATTTCAGACAGTTACAGAAAATTCAAGAAGTGACTGGATGACTTGACAGCTGCCATTCCAGCCGGTCTACTGCAACTATCAGAGCTGTCAGAAAGTTGTTAGAAACCGGATCAGCCGGTCACCATGAAGAAAGCCTATATAAAGGCTTATTCCTTCAACAGAGATGAGATTTGAATAAAGCAATCACTGAAGTGAGAAACAACAAACCAGAAGAAGACCATCAAGTGAAGATCTAAGAAGTTGGAGAGAGAGAGCTCCTTCTAAGAAGACAGCTGTTGAACCAGGCTGTGAAGAAAGTTTCAGATTGAGATCTGATTCTTAAGTCAGCAGTAATTGAAGATCATCTGCATAGAGTTTCAACCCTACTGTGTTCTAATTCAAGAAGCTTTGAAGAAAGCCAAGGGAGGTTGATCTCAGCAAAGTTCTTCCAAGAACTCATCAAGAAACCAGTCAACTCTTCTCTCTCATTCTGAGTTGTGGTTATATACTTTGTAATTTTAATTTCTTGTATGATCCTAAGGGATCTGAGTTGTAAGCCTGAAATTATAAAGGCCGAGTAGTAGGGTCTGTGTGCCTGAGTGTAGGAGATTCATTTCTCTGAGTGTAGGCCTTGTTGAGGGCTGAGTGTAGGCCTTGTTAAAGGCTGAGTGTAGGTCTTTGTGAAGACTGAGTGGTAGGGTTGTGTGTCTTAGTTGTAGGAGTGAGATCACTCTGAGTTGTAGGAACCTGTTTGGGGTTCTGAGCTGTAAGATCTGAGGATCTGAGGAGTAGTGGAGAAGTTTGGCCGAACCTAGTACACTACTAGATAGACGAAGGGGGAAAGTGGATGTACCCAGACATTGGGGAACCACTATAAAATCTGTGTGTTCTCTGTGTGTGATTTATTCTGTGATTGCTGTGGTGTATGTGTTTGAAAGTGCAGCTAGATCTGATATACTCTAGAGGGGGTGAATAGAGTATATGGTGCTTGAAAACTTTCTACAATAATTGTTGTAATCTGAGTGAACAGGGAAGCAACTATTAATTCTAATCACAGAATAACCTACAACAGAAATTAATCACAGATGTAAACTAATCACAAAACAATCACAGCCAGAAATAAAAGATAAAGACAAGCAAGCCAGAAGACACAAGGAGCTATAGTGGTTCCCCTAAACTTGGGTACATCCACTCTTCTACCACCCTAGGTAGGAATCCGCTGCAGGATGAGTTGATCAGGTGTCATGGGCACCAATGAGCTTTTGATAAGGTGCTCAAAAACCAAATCAGATTTTTTGATCAGGTGTCTTGCCACCAATGAGCTTTTGACAAGGTGCTCAAAAACCAAACACAAACTTTTGAAGGGAGTTTGAAAAAACCCTTTACAGAGATGGGGATGAGAGAGTTATGGAAGTCTTCTCTTTCTCAAAGCAGCTGAGAAGACTATGTGGATTTGATGTTGTCAAAGCTCCACCTGAGTCCTTGAGATGTTCAGGAAATGAAGCTTTGTTGTAGGGTGATAGGCCTTCAGAAGTTGATCTCCAGCAAATAATGATTTCAGCAACAGCTGAAATGTTAGGTGTCTGGAGTCTTTGAAAGATGTTGGCCTTGAACACTTGAGACAAGAGAGATCAGAAGATTTCAGAAAGTTTGATCTCCTTGGATGTGTGTTCTTGAGAGAATTCTTTGAGACAGAGAATATTTTGTTCTTGTTCTTCTTGTTTGTGTGTTGAGTGATAAGTGATAGAGAGATTCAAAAATCTTGTGTTTTATTCTCTGGTACTGAATAGAAAATCATCCTCTGTCAAGAATAGTCGTTGGCCTGTCATTAATTGCATCCTTAATTGCAAATATCTTCTGGAGGAAAGTCCAAAGAAACATTCCTTGATAATCCCTTGAAATTTGGTCCAGAATAAATGAAAACGGCTAGAAAATCTTCTGAATTAATTGCTGAATAACTCCTGAATTGATCTGAATTTGAATCTTGAAAAATCCTTTAACTCATCAGAAAACGTCGAACTGAGCTCTGCTATCGTCGAACTGAGCTCAGCGATATGGACTTATACAACAACAAAACAAACGTCGATCTGAGCTCAAAGATCGTCGAACTGAGCTCAGAGATAGAGATCCAATACTGAGTCAAGATCGTCGAACTGAGCTCGAAGATCGTCGAATGGAGTTCGACGATTTGTTGAAGTTGAGCTCAGCGATCGTCGAATGGAGTTCGACGATCTGTCGAAGTTGAGCTAGACGATCGTCGATTGGAGTTCGACGAATCGTCGTGCTGAGCTCGACGATATGACTTAGTTTCAAACTGAAAATTCTTCGTCTTGAGGGCAGCTTCCAAACCTAGACTTCTAACCCTTAGACTCAATTCTAATTGACCTTTAGAGCTATACAGGAGGTCAAAAACAGGTTTCCTAGAGACATAGTGATCCTGACCCAAATTGGTAATAGGGTGTTCCAACAATCTCCCCCTATTTGGGTTAGGATTACTATTTACAGAATTTGGAAAAATTAAATAACAACATACAAAGCAATAATACAGAAAAGCAATAAGCTGGACATTGCAGAACCACAGATATATATCATCCCAGATAATAATCAGAAATCAGAGTGATTGTCACCTTACATAATCATTTCTTCTCCTTGCTCTTTATGAGTTTGATTTCTCTGTTGGGGTTGAGAGCTTCCTTCTTTGATCTTGTGTCATCTGCTGCACCTAAAGAGGTTTGTTGTTTGGGACTTGGAACCACAGTTTCAGGATGCAGCTCCATGTATCTATCAGAATCAAAGAATTTGCTTGAGCCATATCTTTCCAACTCTTTCTTTCTCTGTTCAGACAATGTAGTGATGTTGGAGGAGTCTCTGTCTTGCTCTCTAGCTTTCTTAATCTGGTCCAGTGCAGCAAGCTCTTTCATCCTTGCAGTCCAAGCAGTTGGATTATTTTCAGGATCTTCAAATGGCACTGGTGGCTCATATCTATTTGATGGGTTATCTTGAGGAGGCCTGGATGAAACTACTTCCTTCAGTTTATAGGGAAAAGGATCATAGGTTGTGTCTGATGAGATTTGTCCTTCCCTGGAGTAGGGATGTTGCCTTGAATAACCTTTAGAATAAACCTGGACTTCCCTTTGATTTCCTCTATAGTTTCCTCTTCTGGATTGAGAACCCCTGGACTGGCTTCTCCTATGATAAGATCTGGCATGAGGCTGATAGGGGATTTGGCTTTTGGCAGAGGGTTGAGCAGCTGAACTTCCACCTGCACCTGCATCAGGAGGAGGTGGTGGAGGAGGATGAGGATGTTGAAATTGAGAAGATCCTTTCTCATACTTCCTCTTTTTCTTCATTGCTTTGAGTTGCTTCTTTGAATACTGCATCCAGTGCTCAGTTATGGGGCAGTCATGAAGAATATAATATGGAATGTCATTATTGTCCTTGACTTTGGCTGAAGGTACTCTCTTCATGGCTTTGCTCCTTGCCTTTCTCTTCCTGGCAATAGTGGCAGAAGAATCATCAGAATCTGTCTTGAACTCATCACTTTCAAAACTTTGCTCATCATAAATAACATCAATCTTTTTCATCAATTCTTTCTTGAGCTGGGTTGAAGCAGATGAAGCAGCAGAGGTTGGAGCAGCAGACACAACACTAGTAGCAGTTGAAGTTGAAGCAGAAGCAGTAACAACAGCAGATACAGAAGTTGTAGCAGCAGTAATAACAATAGCAGTTGAGGCAGCAATAGTTTCACTTTCAGAAACAACAGTATCAGCAACAGCAGGAATATCATCAGAAAACACAGAAGGCTCAAAATCATGTGCCTCTGTCATAAGGATATCAGCAGAAACTGGAACAACAGTAGCAGGAGCACTGACAGCACTAATAGCAACAGATACATTAACACTATCTTCAGCAGGAGGGACAGCAGCATTAGAAATAGCAACCATGCTTTCAGCAGGAGTAGCAGCAGCATATACTGAATTGACAAAAGAAGTTATGATGCTGGGGTCACAACATGAGACGGGCACAAGGGCCTTGGAGAGATCCTCTGGGGGCTGGACAACAACTCTCTCTGGAAGACAACTAAAGTAGGCTGAATCACATGCTGAAAGTAAGGACCTGATGTCCACTGGGAAGACTGCAACTGGAGGGGGAACTAGAGCTTGAAGAGCAACAGCAGCAGCAACAACAACTGAAGAAACAGAAGACACAGAAGACAAGCTCACTTCATAGGACATCTCCCCCTGCCTAGATTCAAACAAGGCTGGATCAAGGCACACTGCTGAAGGGATTGCATGAGGAATTAAGGAGGAGAGCCTGGCAGAAAGAGCTTCCACTGACTGAAGTAATGGAGCCAAGGAGGTCTCCAAGAGAAGAGATAGCCTGGGGGCTAGCAATTCATAAATCTTGTCAGCTAGGGCTGGAAGATCTACTTTCTCAGCAGTGATGTGAGCAGAGGTAGAGGATGGAGGAGGAGCTATTGGTGATGGTAGTGGAGAGCTGGTGTATTGGGGAAGAGATGGTTGAGGTGTGGGTAAAGTGGATATGAAGGACAGTGGGATGGAGATAGATGGTGTGAAGGTGGGTTGATCAATGATCTCTTGTAGAAGGTCTTGGTAAGATGTTGATGAGGAGGGCAGCTCAGGAGGAGATGAGGGTGAGTCATCCATGAAGGAATCATCAATAAGATTGAAGGAGGGAATGAAGGGTGATGTGACAATATCTGGTTGAGGGTAGGAATATAATGGATGGAATAGTTCTTCTGTTGTTGGTAGAGTAGGGATTGGAGATGGTATTGATGTTGGAGAAGGGCTGGAGATGATGATAGTGGATGGAGTTTGAATGATGGATGGAACTGGAGAAGATGGAATTAGACTAGGAGGAGAGGCAGCAGCAAGCAAGTCATCTGCAGGGGCAGAGACTTGGGGGGAAGTGACTATGACAGTCCTGGTGCCTGAAGGAGTGCTTGCAGAAGGCCTGCTGGGCTTGATGATCTGCCTATCCCATTTACCAAATAGGGCACAAGACAATCTCTTTGAAGCATTTATGTGGATCCCAGAAGATACTAGCAATGCAGGGCATCTGTTCTGCAGAAAAAGGCCTAAAATCCTCCCAAAATTCACAAAACTCTTATTAATTTTCTTTTTAATAAGGTCAAAGAAGACCTCTCCCCAGTTCAAATTCTTCTTGTCCACTATAGCTCCCATTAAGCATAGCTGATACCTGGAAATAATATCATGGGTAGAGTGCTTAGCCAACAAGACCTTTCCAACTACATCAGCCAAGAATCTATATTCCACAGACAGATTCTTCTTCAGCAGCTTGCTAGGGTTAGCCTCAGAATGACTCATTCTTGCAAGCAAATCAGCAAATTCTTCTCCAGATAAATCAGCAGAATCTCCACCAGAACTTAACTCAAAAACTTCTGTCAGAATAGTTGGGGTCAAGGGTACCTGGGTGCCAGAGATTGATCCAACTATGGTGTTTTGATCCTGTTTGTGGGCAGTATAAACCCATTCCTTAATCTCATCAGCAGCAAGTTTAATCCTGGTGGTCATGATTGTAGCAAGTTTATGCTCCTTGAACAACTCCAAAATGTCCTGGAAAACTTGATCTGTTGTGCTGAAGGACTCCATGTCAATGTCAAAGCCGGCATCAAATTTCATGGCGGTAAGAACAGCAACAGAAACAGCCATAGTTACCTGCAAAGATTCAACAAAAAAACGACCAAGTGTAGAAATGTTTGGAGGGAAAGAAAGTTTTTGCAGAGAAATCGAAAGCGCAAAAGGAGAACGACGACGAAAAATGAATTTTATATTAGGGTTCGACGCAGAAAAGGAAAGATCGTTGAACTCAGTTCGACGATCGGGGCTACTAAAGGAATCTGAAGAGTCTGCAATATCGTCGATCTCCGTTTGACGATATTGGAGAGCGTCGGGCTCTGTTCGACGATAGTTCAGAGAATAAAATCGTCGAGCGCCGTTTGACGATCGCTGACCGGAAGAGATAGTTCATACTATCTGAGAAACGCTGAACTTAGGTCGACGATTTCGAAAATCGTCGATCTCCGTTCGACGATCTAGGGGAAAATCGTCGAGCGCAGTTCAGAGACCAGAAAAACTCTAGACACTAAGAAAAATCAAGATGTTTGCCTAGTCTTGGTCAATTTTTAAACTTTTAAAATCTTGGATATTAGTTTAGACTTCCTCCATCTAACATTCCTAACTGATTTAGGAAGAAGGTGTGTTTCTTTTCATCCAAGGGCTTGGTGAAAATATCTCCCCTTTGTTAGTCAGTTGGGATATATTAAAGTTCAATTTTATTCTTCTCAACATTATCCCTTAAGAAGTGATGCTTAATCTCTATGTGTTTTGTCCTACTATGGAGGACTGGATTTTGAGCTATAGAAATAGCACTGGTGTTATCACAAAAGACTTTAGACTTCTCTAAGTTGTAGCCATAGTCTAGGAGTTGGTTTTGAATCCACAAGATTTGTGAACAACAACTGCCTGCAGCCATATATTCAGCTTCAGCAGTTGAAGTTGACACAGAAGTTTATTTCTTACAAAACCAAGAGACAAGTCTGTCACCAAGGAACTGACAAGTTCCACCGGTGCTTTTCCTGTCAATTCTGCATCCAGCATAATCAGCATCAGAAAATCCAGTTAAATCAAATACTGAATCTTTTAGATACCAGAGACCTAGATTTGGACAACTCTTAACATACCTGAGAATCCTCTTTACTAGTGTTAGGTGTGACTCTCTAGGGATTACTTGGAACCTAGCATATATACATGTAGCAAACATTATATCTGGTCTACTGGCTGTAAGGTACAGTAAAGAGCCAATCATTGCTCTATATGTTGTCTGATCAACAGGTTTCCCATGTTCATCAGCATCCAATACAGCATTAGTAGGCATAAGTGTTTTCATACAAGATGCTTCAGACATGCCAAATTTCTTAACCAATTCATTTGCATACTTGATTTGAGAAATAAAGATGCCTTCAGCATGTTGTTTGACTTGCAATTCTAGGAAGAAGGATAGCTCACCCATACTACTCATTTCAAATTTAGAATGCATTAGGTTAGAAAACCTTCTGCACAATTTTGAGTCAGTAGAACCAAAAATAATATCGTCTATATAAATCTGTACTAGTAGGGTATGAGACTTATGGGTTCTAATGAAAAGAGTTTGGTGTACTCTACCCCTTATAAATCCATTTTCCAAAAGGAAGCATGCTAGGGTCTCATATCATGCTCTAGGAGCTTGCTTGAGACCATATAATGCTTTGTTCAACTTAAAAACATAATCATGGTAAGTTGGAGAGATAAAACCTGGAGGTTGTCTGACATATACTTCTTCTTTGATGTCTCCATTTAGAAATGCACTTTTGACATCCATCTGATATACCTTGAATCCTTTATGTACTGCATAAGCTAAGAATATTCTGATGACTTCCAATCTTGCAACTGGTGCAAAAGTCTGGTCATAGTCTATTCCTTCTTCTTGAGAATATCCTTGAGAAACTAGTCTTGCCTTGTTCCTTACAATTACTCCTTGATCATGCAGTTTGTTTTTGAACACCCACTTTGTTCCAACAATGGAATGATCCTTAGGCTTTGACACTAGTTCCCACACTTTGTTCCTTTCAAATTGATGCAACTCTTCTTGCATTGCAATGATCCAGTGTGTATCTTGCTCTGCATCTTGAATGGACTGAGGTTCAATTTGAGATAGGAAGCAGGTGTGCAACAGGTTTTGGTTGACCTGATTTCTGGTTTGCACACCAGCTGAGATGTCTCCAATTATTTGAGAAATTGGATGATCTCTTGATGTTACTGAATCAACAGGGGGTGTTGATTGTTCACCAACCTGTGTTGTTGTTTCCTCTTGTGGTACAACAACTGACTCTTCAGGTTGTTTCTCTTCAGTGTGTTGAATACTTTCTTCATCTTCACTGCTTTCATCCTTTTGAGTAACCTGTAACTTGTTCAAGTCTTCAACAAGAGAGTGTTCCTGCAAAGGTTCTATGGTAGAAGAGATCTTCTCCTTGAAAGACATGTTAGATTCATCAAATGATATATGAACAGATTCCTCAATTTTTAGAGATGATTTATTATAAACCCTATAAGCCTTACTGATCATGGAGTATCCCAGAAACACTCCTTCATCAGCTTTAGCTTGAAATTTTGCTAAATATTTCTTGTCATTATTATGTATATAGCAAATACAACCAAAAACTCTAAAATAATCAACTTTAGGTTTCTTCCCTTTGAGTAATTCATAGGGAGTCTTTCCCTTTAGTTTATATATCAAATTTCTATTCAGCACATAGTTGGAGGTGTTCACTGCCTCTGCCCAAAAGGATAGAGGAAGGTGAGCATCTGACAACAATGTAGTGACAGATTCAATAAGGGTTCTATTTTTTCCTTTCAGCTACCTCATTTTGTTGAGGAGTTCTAGGAGCTGAGAAAGTATGCCTGATCCCTTCACTCTGACAGAACTCTTGCATAAGAAGAGAATCAAACTCTGTCCCATGATCACTTCTGATCAGGGCAATGTGAGTATTGAACTCAATCTGTATACATTTGAGAAACTCTGTCAAACACTTAAAGTTATCAGACTTCTTCCTCAGAAAGAGGACCCAAGTGAATCTAGAGAAGTCATCTACAACTCCTAAGGTGTAAGATTTCCCTCCTAGGCTTTGTACTGTGATGGGTACAAAAAGATCCATGTGTAACAGATACAATATCCTAGGTGAATCACTCTTATTAAATGACTTAAAACTATTTTTAGTTTGCTTGCCTAATTGACAAGCCCTGCAGAGTCCTTCCTTCTTGTAGGGGCCAGAAGGTAGTCCTCTAACAAGGTTGTCCTTGGATAGCCTAGCAATAGTTCTAAGGTTTAAGTGTCCTAGTCTCTTATGCCATAAAATATTTGGTCTACAAACAGAATTGAACAGACAAATATCTACATCTGTTGAAAGAAAATCTACTAGATAGATATTACCTTTCCTTTTACCTGTCAACACAGTTGTGTTGTCCTCTGACTTGATCTTGCATAATGCTTTGCTGAAGGTCACCTGGCAGCCTTCATCACATAGCTGACTGATGCTTATTAAGTTGTGCTTCAGTTCTTCCACATAAGCTACCTTCTTGAATGTTACTGATCCAATCTGGACTGCACCATATCCTTTAGTTTGTCCAAAGTTTGAATCACCAAAGATAACTTTGGGTCCAAGCTTGGCTCTAAAGGATGTGAGGTTGTCCTTGTTTCCTGTCATGTGCTTAGAGCACCCACTATCCAAGTACCATTGCTGGTTAGATGTTGGATAGGTATTCACCTGCACATAAGATAATTCATTTGTTTTTGACCCAGTTTACCTTGGGCCTAGGTTGATAACCTTTAAACTCTGAAATAAAAGACATCCCAGGTTGACTCTTATAACCTTCAGGATGATATCTCCTTGGAGGTATAATCCATTCAGTATAAGGGTTAAAGATTTGGGATGAAGGACCCCTAGGATTGGATTTTGATTTGCCCTTGAAAGAATTTCCAGAGCTATGACCTCTGTTCGACGATCGTGGAGCTGCGTTCGACGATCTTGGGTCAGATCGTCGAGCTCCGTTCGACGGTCGACTATGGTAGAGTTCAGGAACTTGAGATCGTCGACCTGAGTTCGACGATTTTGCCTTAGATCGTCGATCTGCGTTCGGCGATCGTCGATCTCCGTTCGACAATTTTTGCTGGGACTTAGTTTTCTTGGGCAGATCAGAATTTTTCCTAGCTACCTCTACAACTCCCTTTCCTTTATCAGAAATGAACTTGATTAGAGTTGTTAGAACTATGGGTTGGCTGGATGAAACACCCAAGTCTAGTGTACTATTAAATCTGGAGTTCACTGTGCTTGTGATGTCCATCAGCTTGATACTTCTCCCATTAGGGATTCTTCAAGCTTCTTGGCCTCAGATAGCTCACCTTTCAGTGAAGCTATCTGCTCCCTACAACACTCCAACTCCTGAGAGAGTTTGAGGTTTTCTGACTTTAAGGTATTATGTTCAGATAAATGATTTCTGAGAGAGATAATTTCTTTCTCAGATTTTAGCAGGTCTAAACATAATGCTTTAAACTCAGATTTAAAGTCCTCTGAATTGAAATCAAATGAACTAATTACCTGATCTTCTTCAAGTTGAGTCTCTTCATCTGACCCTGACTCTTCTTCATCTGAATTATGTTGAGAGGCATTGATTGCCATCATGTAGAACTCCTTATCTTCTACATCATCTTCATCATCACTGGAGCTGGATGAGGCTTTTGACTCCTCTTCAGTCTCACTCCAGGATTCAGCAACAAACCCCTTTCTTGTGTGTTTGTTTTTGCTTGAGGAGGGTTTGCCATTGCCATTCCTCTTGGAGTCTTTCTCCTTTCTTCTTTCTTTCTTGTCCCTTCTGTCCTTGTTTTTGTTTTCTGGACAGTCAGGAACAATGTGCCCTGGTTTCCTACAACCAAAGCAGACAATTTCCTTATTATTAATTGACTTATCATACCTTGGCTTATAATGCTCCTTGTATGATCTCCTTCCGAAGTCTTTTCTGGCCATCTTGTAAAATATTTTGGCCAACAGACTGAGCAGTTCATCATTGCCTGTGACTTTGTCTTCAGGCTGATCTTCAGTTGCTTTGAAGGCTATTGTCTTCTCTTTTCTTGTGGCTGGTGAAGCAGCCTTCTGTTCTTCTTCTCTATTCTTGATGAGTAGCTCATCAGATTTGAGCTTACCCAATAGAGCTTCTGTAGTGATCTCATTCAAGCTTCTGGCATCCTTGATTGGCCAGATTCTTGAATCCCAAGTGCTAGAGAAGCACATTAGGATTTTGTCATTAAGTTCAGTCAGTGATATCTCCTTATCCAAAGTCTTGAGTTCACTGACTATCAACCTAAGTCTATTGTACATGTCTCCAACTGATTCAGCTTCTCCCTTCTTGAAATTCTCATATTGAGATATGAGGTGGGATCTCCTGTCCTTTCTCTCATCAGTTGAGCTTGAGACTATTTCAGAGAGTTTATCCCAGATTTCCTTTGCTGAGTTGCATTCAGCCACCTTTTGAAAGATGTCATCATACATGGTCTGGGCTAAGATGTTCATAGCCTTGACATCAGCTACCTTCCATTTCTTGATATCAGCATCTGTTCCTGATGGAGGTGGAACAACATTTGTACTTGAGTTCTCTAGAGGTCTTGGACAGACTGTCAAAATAGAGTTAAAAATATCCTTGTCAATAGAATTCATGTATAATCTAATCCTTGCTTTCCAAAGTGCAAACTTGGATAGATTGCACACTGGAGGTCTGGTGCTAGCATAATCTTTATTTTGGGCCATGATTTTTGAAAACAAAATCTAATAATAATAAGCTCAAAAGAAAACAGATCTAACTAGGAATCTTTGGGTTCAGGTGTTAGCCTGTGCAACCACCAAGGTGTGGTATGTTTAACCAACCTTTCTCTGATACCAATTGAAAGTGCAGCTAGATCTGATATACTCTAGAGGGGGGTGAATAGAGTATATGGTGCTTGAAAACTTTCTACAATAATTGTTGTAATCTGAGTGAACAGGGAAGCAACTATTAATTCTAATCACAGAATAACCTACAACAGAAATTAATGACAGATCTAAACTAATCACAAAACAATCACAGCCAGAAACAAAAGATAAAGACAAGCAAGCCAGAAGACATAAGGAGCTATAGTGGTTCCCCTAAACTTGAGTACATCCACTCTTCTACCACCCTAGGTAGGAATCCACTACAGGATGAGTTGATCATGTGTCCTGGGCACCAATGAGCTTTTGATAAGGTGCTCAAAAACCAAATCAGATTTTTTGATCAGGTGTCTTGCCACCAATGAGCTTTTGACAAGGTGCTCAAAAACCAAGCACAAACTTTTGAAGGGAGTTTGAAAAAACCCTTTACAGAGATGGGGATGAGAGAGTTATGGAAGTCTTCTCTTTCTCAAAGCAGCTGAGAAGACTATGTGGATTTGATGTTATCAAAGCTCCCCCTGAGTACTTGAGATGTTCAGGAAATGAAGCTTTGCTGTAGGGTGATAGGCCTTCAGAAGTTGATCTCCAGCAAATGATGATTTCAGCAACAGCTGAAATGTTAGGTGTCTGGAGTCTTTGAAAGATGTTGGCCTTGAACACTTGAGACAAGAGAGATCAGAAGATTTCAGAAAGTTTGATCTCCTTGGATGTGTGTTCTTGAGAGAATTCTTTGAGACAGAGAATATTTTGTTCTTGTTCTTCTTGTCTGTGTGCTGAGTGATAAGTGATAGAGAGATTCAAAAATCTTGTGTTTTATTCTCTGGTACTGAATAGAAAATCATCCTCTGTCAAGAATAGCCGTTGGCCTGTCATTAATTGCATCCTTAATTGCAAATGTCTTCTGGAGGAAAGTCCAAAGAAACATTCCTTGATAATCCCGTGAAACTTGGTCCAGAATAAATGATAACAGCTAGAACATCTTCTGAATTAATTGCTGAATAACTCCTGAATTGATCTGAATTTGAATCTTGAAAAATCCTTTAACTCATCAGAAAATGTCGAACTGAGCTCTGCTATCGTCGAACTGAGCTCAGCGATATGGACTTATACAGCAACAAAATAAATGTCGATCTGAGCTCAAAGATCGTCGAACTGAGCTCAGAGATAGAGATCCAATACTGAGTCAAGATCGTCGAACTGAGCTCGAAGATCGTCGAATGAAGTTCGACGATTTGTTGAAGTTGAGCTCAGCGATCGTCGAATGGAGTTCGACGATCTGTCGAAGTTGAGCTAGACGATCGTCGATTGGAGTTCAACGAATCGTCGTGCTGAGCACGACGATATGACTTAGTCTCAAACTGAAAATTCTTGGTCTTGAGGGCAGCTTCCAAACCTAGACTTCTAACCCTTAGACTCAATTCTAATTGACCTTTAGAGCTATACAAGAGGTCAAAAACAGGTTTCCTAGAGACATAGTGATCCTGACCCAAATTAGTAATAGGGTGTTCCAACAGAGTTGTATTGCTGTGAAGAATTGCATATAATTCTGTGTTTCTGCCATCAAAGTTTAAAAAGATTAAGTGCACCTATTCACCCCCCCTCTTGGTGTTTAGACACTAGTTCTTTCAAGTGGTATCAGAGCCAGGTTACTCAAAAAGGACATAACAGTCTGAGTAAAGATCCTGTAGGCAGAATCAGCATAATCAAGAATCAAGAAAATGAGTTCAACTGAGAATCACAAAGAGCTAGGATCCATGAAGTTACCAATCTGCAGAAAGGAAATCTTTGGCATCTGGAAAGAAAGGGTTAGTCTTTTTATGGAAGCCTCAGACCCAAGAATTTACATTACAGTCAAAGAAGGGCCATATGTGCCAATGAAAGTATCTGTGCTAGATGCAAATCAGAGAACTCCAAAAGACTATTCAGAGATGACGAAAGATGAGATTATTTTGGCCACTATGGACAAGAGGGCCCAGAATATTATAGTAAGTGCAATAGATGATGTAACATTTCAGAATTTGATTCACTATAAAACTTCTAAAGAAATGTGGGTTACACTGATAGTCTATATGGAGGGATTGAAGAAGTTAGACAAGACATGAAGTCTTTGTTAAACCAAGAGTATGAAAGCTTCAGACAAGATAGGTCTGACAGCATAACTGAGTGTTATAAGAAATTCTATAGGATAGTCAATGAGTTGATGTCTTATGGAAGAGAGTTCAACAATTATGAATTGAATGATAAGTTATTGAGATCCTTGACAAAGGACTAGGACACCAAGATTTGTGCCATAAGGGAAATGACCAAATTAGCAAACATTCCTCCTTCAACATTGTTTGGAAAGCTGTTATCTTATGAAATGCAGCTAATGGTTAGGAAGGAGGAAGAGAAGATTACCAGAGTTGAGCACAAAGAAAGAGCTGTGGCTTTCAAGACAGAAGCCACTAGGAAATATAAAAGTAAGTCTCCATCTCCACCTTCAAAAGTTGCTGAGACTGAGACAGATGAGTCAGAAAGCAAGAATTCTGAAAGCAGTGAGAGTGATGAAGATTTTGCAGCTTTCACTAGACATTTTCAGAAGTATCTTAAGAAGAAACAGTGGAGGTCTAAGCCATCCACTTCACAGAAGTCATCAAATAATGAAAGAAGAAAGTCCAGGCAAAGTAAAACTACATCCTCAAAGATAGTTTGCTATTGTTGTAACAGACAAGGACATGTTGTTGCTGACTGTACAGAGAAGAGGAAAGAGTCAACTGATAAGAAGAAGACTCAAATCAAGGGCAAAAAGGAAAGGTCCTTTGTTGCTAAGAAGAATAAAAGTCTGTCTGATATGTCATCTTCAGAATCAGATTCAGAAGCTGAAGCTTATATTGGACTATTTGCTGAAGAAGAGGAAGATGAGTTCATACAATTAATGAACTCAATATATGAGCATGAGGACAATCAGTGCCAGGGACTGATGGCCTTATCAGAAGGAGACAAAATCCAGGATCAGCCTGGACCAAGTCAGGTACAAAATTGTTCTGTTAGTTCAATTTCTAGTACTGAGTAAGATTCAGATACATCGACATCAAGTGATGTTAGTGGATCTGAATCTGAAGGAGATATTCATCAGTTGATTGATGAATATAGAGTAGTGTTGCAAGCTTTGAAGAAAAGCAAATCCTTGGCCAAGAGTCAGGCTAAGGAGATTGCCAGTCTTAAAATTGCTGCAACAGATTTTGACAAGTTGCTTGATCAGAAATTAAATGAAATAGCCAGACTGAAACACATTACTGTTATTCAGATGGGGACTATAACATTTAAAAATGATCAAATCAGAAATCTGGAGATTAGTCTTCAGAAAGAGAGAGATATAGTAGCAAGATTTTCTAAACCAAAGTCTGTTCTACCTTTGATAGATGATTTCATTCCTCAAAAGGGTAAAACTGGATTGGGATTTACTAAACCTGCTTGGACAGACAAGTCCAAGTCTAAGGGTAAAGCCCCAGTACTCAACAAGAAGCCTGCTGAAGATAAAACAGCCAGGGTTGTACCTAAACAAAGGTACAACAGATTTGAGTGCTGGTGTTGTGGCAAGGTAGGCCACTTTGCCATAGATTGTTGGCATAATTCAAATGCCAAGGTGAGTAGCAAACTGCCTGTTGGAAAAGCTACAGGTGGTTTTGTTAAGAGTAAGACTAACTTGCACCAAGGACCCAAGAATTATTTGGGTTCTAAGGTAAAGTAATCTGTTTTGCAGGTGTGTCCAAGTGGGCATGCCCCAATATGGTACTTGGACAGTGGATGTTCCAGGCACATGACTGGAACTAGGGGATTGCTAAAGGACTATACACCAATCAAGGATGGTCATAAAGTCACCTTTGGTGGTTCTGAAAAAGGAATCATCAAAGGCTTTGGTAACATTTCTAGCAACCTTATTACAATTACTCAAGTGGCTTATGTTAAAGGTTTGAAACACAACCTCATTAGTATAAGTCAGCTGAGTGATTTAGGATATGACATCTCATTTGTCAAAGATGGTTGTCATATCAGGAGGTCAAATGATCAAAAGATCATTCTGACAGGTTATAGGAAGAGAAATGTCTATTGTCTAGACATTATGTGTGAGAACAATGTTTCTCCTGTGTGTCTTGTAGCTGATGAGAAAGTCTCTCATTGTGTCAAATGGCACAAGAGGCTAGCCCATCTTAACTATAAGACAATTGGTCAACTCTATAGTAAAGTGTTAGTGAGGAATGGTCCTCAGGTTAAGTGTATTAAGGATGGGATATGCTCAGCTTGTCAAAAGGGCAAGCAGACTAGATCCACCTTTAATAGCATTGAGAACAAAGATGCTGTGAGGTGCTTATACCTCTTGCATATGGATCTCTTTGGTCCTATGCCAGTTCACAGCCTAGGTAGGAAGGTCTACACATTTGTGGTTGTAGATGACTACTCAAGGTTTTCCTGGGTGTTCTTCCTTAGACAGAAATTTGAAACTCCAAGTATCTTATACAACTTTGTTAAACAAATTCAGAATGAATTGGACAGTACAGTGGTCAAAATCAGAAGTAACCATGGTACTGAATTTCAGTCTGACAGTATGACAAAACTTGTGAAGAATTTGGAATTTTTCAGGAATTTTCTTCACCAAGAACACCTCAGCAAAATGACATTGCTGAAAGGAAAAATAGAACCTTGATTGAGGCTGGTAGATCCCTATTAAGTGACACATCTCTCCCTGAATATTTCTGGGCTGAGGCAGTAAACACTGCATGTCATGTAATTAATAGGGCTTCTATCACCAAGAGCCACAATAAGACCCCCTATGAGATTGTGAAAGGCAGAAAACCAAATCTATCCTATTTCAGGATCTTTGGTTGTAAATGTTATATACTTAACAATGGTAAGTCTTACTTAACCAAGTTTGCTGCCAAATCCCAAGAGAGGATCTTTGTTGGGTACAACAATAATAGTAAGGCTTATAGGGTCTACAACTTGACTACTCAAGTTGTAGAAGAGTCTGTTCATGTAGTGTTTGATGAAGCTAAACTCATAAACAATGAATTGTCTAGAAGTATTTGCAGCTCCACAGGTGTGACTGAGAAGATGGACAAGCTCACTATAGAAGAAGGTCCTACTGCAAGTCAGCAAGTAGAAGAAGGTGGCTGCTGTCCAAGGGGAGTACAAGATACTCCTGTTGCTGAAGAAGACCAAGAGGAGTAGTTGAATGAAGAAGCTGAAGGTGTACAATATGGAGACAGGCTGCCTCCAGCAAATAGGCATTTGAAAGATCATCCAGCCAATCAGATTATTGGAGACCTCAGTCAAGGGGTACAAACAAGGAGCAGAAATCTAAGTTCAGTTCTCTACTCCAGTTTTCTATCCCATGTAGAGCCAAAGAAATTTGAAGAAGCAATCCTAGACCCTCATTGGATTGAGGCTATGCAAGAGGAGTTGAACCAGTTCAAAAGATGCAATGTCTGCGAGCTTGTTCCTAAACCAAAGGGCCACAATATTATTGGAACTAAGTGGATCTTTAGGAACAAGATGAATGAAAATGGAGTTATTGTGAAGAACAAAGCTAGACTGGTTGCTAAGGGATATAGGCAGGAAGAAGGTATTGACTTTGATCAAACCTCTGCTCCAGTAGCCAGACTGGAGTCCATAAGGATGTTTCTTGCCTATGCAACCTATCAAGGGTTTAAAGTATACCAAATGGATGTTAAGTCAGCTTTTCTGAATGGAAATCTGAAGGAAGAAGTCTATGTAGAACAACCATCAGGTTTTGTTGATTCTATCAAACCTAATTATGTTTATAGACTTAGGAAGACTTTGTATGGGTTAAAACAAGCCCCTAGGGCTTGGTATGAAACCCTATCTAGTTTCCTCATTGAGAATAAATTCACAAGGGGGAAAATAGACAAGACTCTATTCCTTAGGGAATCCAGAGGTAAGATCATCTTAGTTCAAATATATGTAGATGACATCATATTTGGGTCTACAGAAAGTGATCTTTGCAGAAAGTTTGCAAAACTTATGCAAGGACAATTTGAAATGAGCAGTATAGGGGAACTTAAGTTCTTCTTGGGTCTCCAAGTTAGACAGACTGAGGATGGTTTATCCATATGCCAGTCTAAGTTCACCCTAGAGTTGATAAGGAAGTATGGTATGGAATCATCCAGTACCATGAAAACTCCTATGGGGTCAAGCATGTCTCTAAGCAAAGATGATGCAGGGAAACCTGTAGATGAGACTTTGTATAGAGGGATAGTTGGCTCCCTACTATATTTGACTGCAAGTAGACTAGATATCATGTATGCTACATGTGTCTGTGCTAGGTATCAAGCTTGACCTAAAGAATCTCATTTGACAGCAGTCAAAAGAATTCTGAGATATCTTAAGGGCACTCCTTATCTAGGCCTTTGGTACCCTAGGAATGGAGAGTTTGAACTGACAGGTTATTCAGATGCAGATTTTGCAGGCTGCAAGGAAGATAGAAAGAGTACCACAGGTACCTGTCAATTTCTAGGTGGAAGGATGATATTATGGAGTAGCAAGAAACAAACAAGTGTGGCTATCTCCACAGCAGAGTCAGAGTATGTTGCTGCAGGAAGTTGCTGTGCTCAACTTCTATGGATTCAACATCAGCTAGAAGACTATGGTATTCAAGTAAGTAGAACACCTTTATTTTGTGATTCTACTAGTGCTATTTCTATTGCAAATAATCCTGTCTCCCATAGTAGGACTAAGCACATAGAAATAAAATACCATTTTCTAAGAGAACATGTGGAAAAAAGAGATATTTCACTAGATTATATTAATACAGATAATCAGCTAGCTGACATGTATACTAAGCCCTTAGATGAAACCAAATTCAATAAATTTAAAATTGAATTAGGGATGATAAACTTAGAATAAGTTTTCTAAATTGGCTAAGTAAAATGGTGTCGACACACAGAGTTGTCTGTGTCGACACATAGAAGTGGTGTCGACATTTCAGAGAAATGGTGTCGACACATCTAGGTAGTCTGTGTCGACACTTCAAAGAATTTGTGTCGACACATGCAGTGTAGGTGTCGACACATCCAAGATGGTGTCGACACTTAGGCTTTACACAGATTTAGTCTAGTAGAGTCTCGACTAAGTGTCGAGCTAAGTGGTGTCGACACATACACAAGTGTCGACACATATATTCTGTCGACTATACTTGTGTCGAAACATAGTTGTCGAGACATTATAAGTGAGTGTCGACACTTTTCAACAGTGTTGACACAATTTAAGTATTTTGACGCGCCCTTTCATCTTCGATTCTAGAAAGGTATAAATAGGTTTTCGCCATTGTTTGTCGACACGCTCACCAAAGTTTCGAGACCAAACTTGTATGTCGACACCTCTCTTCTCTAAATTTGAATTTCTTCAAACCCTAATGGCGCCCAAGCTAGAAGAGAACATTAACGAAGGATATGAACTCGTGCGACACGCTTTTGATGAGGCGGATCCTGAAATCAAAGGAGTGGCAACCCTAATAGCAGAGACTGGGTTAGAATTTCTTGTTTCAGAACCGATTAGGATCTGGAAGAAGGAGGTCCTAGAGTTTCTGAATGCAGCAACACTAGATGAATCAGGACTAAAGATTAAGTCAAGAGTTCACGAGGAAAATGTGAAGGTCTCTCCTAAAAGTTTAAGAAAGGTACTTCAACTACCAAGAATTAAGGAAGAAGAAGATGTTTCTGCTTCTAAGACTAGAGAAGCATTGACATGATGTTGTTTGGACTCAAACCTGAAGATATGATCTGTGTTCAATAGAAAGGGAATGGATATGCAAGACAAGTTTTTATCTGAGATTGTGGGCAAGGTCATACTGAGAAAGCCTGGTGGGCATGACAAAATTTCAGCTCACATGTTCAGTCTAATGATAAGGATAATCTTCCAACTTAATACTTATTGGTTTGCAGTATTGTTTGATAAGATTAAAGAGAGTATGAAGAAGCCCAATTTGGGAAGAATTCTAAGTTTATACCTTGCTGGAAGTATTCCATATGTGATGAACCAAGCTGCAGGTTCAAAGATTAACCACATGAGGAGAATGGATTTGCGAATCTTCTCTAGGTGGGATAGGGTGCTGTCAAAGGAACTACCCACTCCAGTAAAGACAACACCCCAGAAGAAGAAGAAAGTCACTGTGACTCAAGAATCCTCAAGCAGCTCTGAAGAGCAAGTTGTTTTTACTCCTGATGAGGAAGAAACTGGAAATGCTGGACAATCTCCAGCTAGACAAGAGGATGCATAGAGGTAGGGGGAGCTACCCTCAGCAAGCCCAATTCACCTGGATCCACCCTAGGGGGAGCCTCTACTTGTGGAAGAGCCAAATCCACTAGAGAGTGAACAAGCTACTCAAACCATACTAGAGGTAATAACTGACATTAATCAATTCGATTTCTCTATAGAGGATGAAGTTCTGTCTGATTCATTACCTAATGTTCATCAGCACACTCAGATACAACCTCAACCCCAAGATGTTGTCATGGAGAACACATCTGTTGCTAATCAAATGGTTGATGAGACCAGAGATTCACCAGCCCATACTCAACAGGAATTTACATTAGAAGAACTGTTCCTTGATCTTCTACAAACTGATTTTGATAAAGAGCAAGCTGCTGCTGAGGGGGAGAAGATCCATATTGAGGGGGAGCAAGTGCAGATTATAGAAGAAACTGCAAGCAAAGAGACTGAGAAACCAAAGGATGCTGATGAACTACCAAGGACTGAGAAGGATTCACATCCTAGTCCTAAAGACAGAGTGGATATTGCTAGCACTTCTGCTTCAGAGGATGAAGAGACTGTTAGAGCAAATAAGAGGAAGTTTCAAGTCTTCAAAAGAAGGAGCCAGACCTATAAGAAAGCCCTACAAACAATTGCTCCACAGCCCGCCCCATCTACTGATTTCAGTTCACTGATGGTGGCTTTACAGATTAAGCTTGATGAGCAAAGGCAGGCTTTGCAAACTTATGTAGATGAAGGGAATAAATCTCTGCAGTTTGATCTTGCACAAGATATCAAATCTATCAGATTTGAAGTAAATCTTAACAAGAAAGAAATGACTGACTGCTTCCATAAGGGAGGGAATGCAGTAGTCTATCTGGCCACACATCAAGAGAAACTAAAGACAAAACTTGATGAGCTGGAAGTGAAGCAAGGCTATGTTCTGGAAAACCAGATAAGGATGAATGATAATTTGACAGCTTCACATAATGCTATTATAACTGAAATGAAAAATATAGCTACTGGTCAGACAACAGCAAGTGCTACTGCCAAGGCTGAATTTGACAAAGAATTGCAAGAGAGCCTAACTGCTGTTAAAACTGCTATAGAAGACTCTCAGAAGGCAATTACTGACAAGCTCCAAAGATTAAAACCTTTCTATAAAGATGGAGTAAACTATCTGAATGCACAGATAAGGTTTCAGAAAGATGATCTGAGGGATCACATTGAGAGAGAAGTCATAAAGGGGGAGAGGGTATTAGTCAAGGCAGGCTCTGATCATGCAAAGTGGATTTCAAATTCCATCAGAGCCACCCTGGGATATCCACCCTTATGTGATGATGACAATATTGCAGAGTCTGGTATTAATCCTGCATATCTTGGAGGAGAGCAAGCTGAAGTAGCTCAGGTAATATACCCTCCAGCAGACTTTGACATGATCCATCAAGAGATACAGTCTATGTACAGTCCTCCTGAGGGCAATCAGAATGTCATCATAGAGAAAGTAGTTCAGCCAGTGCCAGAGGCCATTCTGAAAGAACAAGAGGCCTTACTAAAGGAACAAGAGACTCAATTGTCTAAGAAAAGATTCAGAGAGCAAGCTTAATTGAGACCTGATTTTGAACAATGGAGCCCCACTTCCAGGAATATCATTTTGACTGCATGGAAAGATGCTAAAGATAATATTCTGGATAGAGGCAAATGGTACTCTGAACAAGAGTGGAGGAAACATGAGAACAGACAAGAGGCTATTGTTCAATATAGAAGAAAGGCTAAGATGGGAAAGCTACCTCCTACTGCACAGGAGCCTAGCAAGTACTTCCCAAAGCCTTATCATTATTTTAAAAGGCAGAAGATCAAGGCTGAAGAGCAGAAAAAGAAAGATCTTAAAGGGAAGAAGCCTGCTGCTGCTGATGACACTAAAGCTTCAAGTTCAAGCAAAGATTCAATCTGGAAAAGGGATTGTAATCAAGGAGCCTGAGCTGCCTTAGCATAGAAATTTTTCTTAAGTTTACTATGTGTAATCAGTTGCATTCAACTTTTTGTAAACTTTTGAATAATGAAAATGTTGAAGTTGTTAGAACAATGTGATATGTGTTAAAGCTATTACATTACTGTTCTGTGATATTTGTGTATACATGTTTTGTTCATACATGTTTATGTACTTACCCTGTCATTTAATATTGTTTTACATCATACTGCGAATTTGTTATGTATGGTGTATATCATTGACTAAGGGTTATGACTTCTCCAAATAGGGGGAGATTGTTGGGTACATTGGATTAAATGTACCAGATTTGAAGAAGCCTCACCCTACTCAATGATATACATCATGGTGTATTTGATGTGTTTTTGAGTTGATGTGTGCAGGTTAAGTAATTGCAAGGAAAGCTAAAAGTTTCTAAGTCCATGTGTCGACACCTAGAAGAAAAGTGTCGACACTTAAGAAGGCTTGTGTCGACACCCAGAGAAGCTGTGTCGACACTTGGAGTAGTTGTGTCGACATCAGGAATGCAGAGTCGACACCAGAAGAAAAGTGTCGACACATACAAGAAGTGTCGACACTCAATGAAGAAATGTCTAAAGAATCAGTGTCGACACTTAGAAGCAGTGTCGACACCCAGAGGAACTTTGTCGACATCAAAGGTGTCGATACTAGGAGGGTGTGTCGACACTCAGCAAATATCAACAAAGTTCAAGTACAAGTGTCGACACTAGGAGGCTGTGTCGACACTCAGCAAAAGTCTCAACACATGAAGAATGTGTCGACACAAAGGAGCTGTGTCGACACTCAGCAAACTTCAACAAAAGTTCAAGTACAAGTGTCGACACTAGGAGCTGTGTCGACACTCAGCAAAAGTCTCAAGACATGAAGCATGTGTCGACACAAAGGAGATGTGTCGACACTCAACAAAGTTCAACACAAGAAGAGTTGTGTCAACACAAAGGAGTTGTGTCGACACTCAGCAGAAATCAGATAAAGTATTGAAGAAGTACTTGTGTCGACACCTTCAATCAGTGTCGACATATTCAACAGAAGGTTTGTGTCGACACACAGAATCAATGTCGACACATTCAGAAGAAGCTGTGTCGAGATACAGATACAACAACACAAGGAGTTATGTCGACACCAACAAGGCTAGTGTCGACACTTATTCTACTTGTGTCGACACTTAGTCTATCAGTGTCGACACTTAAAGACTAACTGTCTCGACACTTTCAGACAGTTACAGAAAATTCAAGAAGTGACTGGATGACTTGACAGCTACCATTCCAGCCGGTCTACTGCAACTGTCAGAGCTGTCAGAAAGTTGTTAGAAACCGGATCAGCCGGTCACCATGAAGAAAGCCTATATAAAGGCTTATTCCTTCAACAAAGATGAGATTTGAATAGAGCAATCACTGAAGTGAGAAACAACAAACCAGAACAAGACCTTCAAGTGAAGATCTAAGAAGTTGGAGAGAGAGAGAGCTCCTTCTAAGAAGACAGTTGTTGAACCAGGCTGTGAAGAAAGTTTCAGATTGAGATCTGAGGAGTAGTGGAGAAGTTTGGCCGAATCTAGTACACTACTAGATAGGCGAAAGGGAAAAGTGGATGTACCCAGACCTTGGGGAACCACTATAAAATCTGTGTGTTCTCTGTGTGTGCTTTATTCTGTGATTGCTGTGGTGTATGTGCTGTATTGCTGTGAAAAATTGCATATAATTCTGCGTTTCTGCCATCAAAGTTTAAAAAGATGAAGTGCACCTATTCACCCCCCTCTAGGTGTTTAGGCACTAGTTCTTTCAGAGATACCAAAAATTTGGCCTTGATGACCAGGAGAGAGAAAACTCCATTTTCCCTTTAATGGAGGAGAGAGAAAGGAGAAGGCCATTCATGCATGGGGAGGCCAAGGGCCACCTTTGGTGGATGGATTCAACTCCTCCGGTGGAGAGGAGACGTTTCCTGCCGTTTCCTGGCCACCCCAAGGCAGATTCACCCCCCCCATCACCATGGCCGAGCCTAGCCATTCATGGCCATTAATTGCATTGATGCCATGACACCACCCCCTTCCTCATCTTATGATTTTAAAAGCTTCAGTGGGCTGCAAGGAGTCGCTTCCACTCTCACCCAGACGATTTAGAGCCACTTCCCTTTGTAGTTGCAGAAACCCGAGCGACGTCACCACCACCATTGCTTCCCGGCGATCAACGCGTCTCCAGGCCGCAAGCAAGGTCCTCCCCTTCTGAAAGTGTGAGCTATATCTGATATACTCTAGAGGGGGGGGGGGGGGGGTGGGGTGAATAGAGTATGGTGCTTAAAAACTTTTTACAACAATTGTTGCAATCTGAGTGAACAAGGAAGCAAATAATAAATCTAATTACAGAAACTATCTAATCACAAAGCAACCTACAAAAGAAACTAATTACAGATCCTAACTAATCACAGAACAATCACAGCCAGAAACAAAAATAAAGACAAGCAAGCCAGAAGACACAAGGAGCTATAGTGGTTCCCCTAAACTTGGGTACATCCACTCTTCTACCACCCTAGGTAGGAATCCACTGCAGGATGAGTTGATCAGGTGTCCTGGGCACCAATGAGCTTTTGATAAGGTGCTCAAAAACCAAATCAGATTTTTTGATCAGGTGTCTTGCCACCAATGAGCTTTTGACAAGGTGCTCAAAAACCAAGCACAAACTTTTGAAGGGAGTTTGAAAAACCCTTTACAGAGATGAAAGTCTTCTCTTTCTCAGAGCAGCTGAGAAGACTATGTGGATTTGATGTTGTCAAAGCTCCCCCTGAGTTCTTGAGATGTTCAGGAAATGAAGCTTTGCTGTAGGGTGATAGGCCTTCAGAAGTTGATCTCCAGCAAATGATAATTTCAGCAGCAGCTGAAATGTTAGGTGTCTGGAGTCTTGAATGATGTTGGCCTTGAACACTTGAATCAAAGGGGATCTGAAGATTTCAGATGGTTGATCTCCTTGGATGTGTGTTCTTGTATGAATTCTTTTAGACAGAGAATGTCTACAGCTCTTTCTCTTGTGAACAGTTGGTATTGAGAAAGATGTTGTTCCAGAGAATATTTTTAGTTCTTCTTCTTCTTGTGCACTCTCTGCAGATGCTATCAAAATTCTCTACTGTGTGTGATTCAAAAAAATCTTGAGTTTTATTCCCTGGTTCTGAATAGAAAATGATCCTCTGTCAAGAATAGCCGTTGGCCTGTCATTAAATGACTTCCTTAATTACAATTGTCTTTTGGGGGAAAGTCCAAGGAAACATTCCTTGATAATCCCTTGAAACTTAGTCCAGAATAAATGAAAACGGCTAGAAAATCTTCTGAATTAATTGCTGACAATAACTCCTTAACTGTTCTGAATTTGAATCTTGAAAATCTTTTAACTCTTCAGAAAATCGTTGAACTGAGCTCTGCTATCGTCGAACTGAGCTCAGCGATTTGAACTTAGACATCAACAGAGATCGTCGATCTGAGCTCAACTATCGTCGAACTGAGCTCAGAGATAGAGAATCAATACTGGAGTCAAGATCGTCGAACTGAGCTCAAAGATCGTCGAATGGAGTTCGATGATTTGGTGAAGTTGAGCTCAGCGATCGTCGAATGAAGTTCGACGATCCGTCCCAGTTGAGCTAGACGATCGTCGATTGGAGTTCGACGATTCGTCGTACTGAGCTCGACGATATGACTTAGTCTCCAAACTGAAAATCCTTGGTCTTGAGGGCAGCTTCCAAACCTAACTACTAACCCTTAGACTCAATTCTAATTGACCTTTAGATCTATACAGGAGGTCAAAAGCAGGTTTCCTAAAGAGATAGTGATCCTGACCCAAATTAGTAATAGGGTGTTCCAACACCTTCCTCTCTCACTGTGGATAGATCGTAGGGATCTTTTAGAATGAAAATCAGGCTCAATTGAGCCCGATTGAAGCTTGCATTTCCATGATTTTTTCGTGAAAAACGAACTCTCGGGATCGCCGGAATAGGCCTCTCTGGCGGCTGTGCTGCCACCTGGCGCTAGCCACCACCTCAACGGAGGTGGTGGTGGCGGTGTCCGGCCAGGGAGGTGGTCGGATGGCCGGCGGCATCGTGTAGATGGTGTCCAGGAAGGATGAATCCAGACCATTGGCGCGCGGGGACGATGACGGGATGCCGTCCAGAAGTGCGCCAAGATTCGTGCTGGCCTAATATTAAACTATAGGATATGTGTATATTAATTTCATTTTTGTCATACTTTTTGAATTTAATGTTTTTAATTATTAAAAATACCTAGAGGCTAATCTAGAGGAAGTGGTCAACATGAAATTTGTAGCCCAAAGGGTCTACTTCAAGCCAAAATTGGTTGAACCAATTTGGGTGCCGGGTTTGACTAGGGCACTCAGTTTGGTGGGGCCTATACCTAAGACAAGGCAGAGATTAAAATAGGTGCACACAACTCATCTCTGGTTCAAATCACTTAAAATTTGGATAGGGACGCACCCTTGACCATATCTAGGCCCTGCCCAAAGTTGAGAATTTGTAGGGACATTGTTCGTATAGTTTTGGAAATTATTTAAGTTTACTAGGGTAATTTAACTTAGGGTCCAAATAACATCCAACCTCATTCAAATTCTGGTCAGAGGAGCCTAGGGTCATTATAAAGCACTGCTTAAGATTTCACCTCATTTGGAGATGGTTTGAGTAGGAAACAAGCAAACCCTAGCCTTGCCATAATAGGGGCATTTTGGTCAAATGGGCAATTTAGGTTTTGAGTGGTCATCTCACCTCAACAGAGGATAAAATTGGGGACACTTACTTGGCATAACTCCTGGAAAATGGGGTAGATTGGAGTGAATTTGCCTTAGGACTTAAGGTCAAACCCTAAGGAAGGACTTTTATGCCTTGTGAAGGGAATGAGGTCAAATGGTACTAATTTAGCTTGAAATTTGGTAGGGATGATTCTAGGTTACCTAAAGCCCTCTGTTAAAAATATTATGGGATTTGGGAATGGGTAGACCCCTCTAAACCCTAACCCTAGTTTAGAGCACCAAACTTGTAGAGATAAAATAGGTTAATAAAACACATTGAACAGTGATGAAACTTGGGTAGAGTAGTCTTAGGGTCAGTAGGAGCCTCTAGAAATTATTGTAGGGTGTTTGGAAGACATTAGTCTGTACTTGTAGTTATAATCCTTGTATTGCCCCTAAGGAAGATTTTGATAAAATTAGGATTAAACTAACTTAAAATGTTATGAAACTTGGACAGTGAGGATTTAAGATACTATTATAGTCTTGGTAAATTTTGTGTAATTTTTGGATAAAATATAAGGCACTTCTCTATTTATTTCCATTTGTTGTATTTTTATTGAATTAATTAATTAGGCACTTAAATCTTGTTGAAGAGTTGAGAAACTTTGGATTTTATTTTCAATAGTCATATTATATTTATCTTAAAATTTGTGGAGCATTTACTTGTCTGCTGTTGGTACATCGCGTTCTAACTTGGAGTTTTTGGATTACCAAAATAATTAAATAAATAACCAGATAAATTAGAAAAAAATATGAATTTCTGGATTTAGGCCAAACATATCATGATCGACCCCCAATAATTATTATAGGGATACTGGATGAATATTTTGAGCACCTCTTGTTTTACACGTCCTATAGCTTGGGTTGGTCTGCTTTTAGTAAAACTGCAGAATTTAAATTGGAATATGAATTTGGGCACATGAGTTGGGGTTAGATGTTTGTTGGTTGGATAATTAAAAATGAGTTTACCATTGGAAGATAGGATGAGTAGTGTGTTGGTTTGGCTAGTGTTAAGTGGTGCTCGGGATCGACGTAAGATCGTCTTTCCCGAAGGGAGGAAGATTCAAATACTCTAGGGTTAGGTCCAGTACAACAAGTAAGAGTTTTGGGAAATTTGATAGCAACCAATAATAATAAGTGCCTTGCGAAATGGAGCTTTGGGCGTAATCTCATCGTAGTTACTAGTGCCTTAGAGAGCCCTTCACGGGGAATACCTTGGGCAGTACTGGGCTAACCTAAACAGTAAGAATAAAACATTTCAAGAGCAACTAGTATAACTAGGGTTACACATTCACACACCCCGGTAGCTCGGGGGGTTGATTAGGTTGTTTTGATTGCCATCCGGACGGTTCGTTCGGAAGTTAGATGCACTGACGGATAGTCCGGGGAGCCAGTGGCTCAAAAGGTTTTGGATACAAAATAAGGTGATGGGTCTTCGGTATAGGACGGTCGTTCACACCGACGTCGATATGTTGACTCGGCGGTGTGGGACACTTAGCCAAAGAAAGTCTGGTGGATATGATCAGCATTAGTACGCGGATACTCTAGGTTGTGCTCTTCTAGGGGCGTACGGGAGGGCTCGGCCTGGTAGTGTGGATACCCGCCTAGGAGTGTGGGGCCCAACTCACTATCTCCGTTTGCCACTACGGAGGTTCCTGGGAGTGAAGCTAGCTGCCCAAATAGGGGGAACTAAAGGTCTGTGCGCATAGAGTCATGTGCGTGGGTTGCACTTACATGAATCATGACATAGCATATCACTACACTCATACTTGCATACAACCGACACCCCAACGTATAAATTAGTATGAGACTTTTTATACGATGGGAGCCTTGTAGAAGACCCCTTAACTTATAAGTTTGTATGAGCATTCATATAAGTTAATGTTACTTACTTCCTACCTTGTCTTTCTTACATATGATGCTTACACTATTTGCTTACTCTACTTGCTTACTCTACTTGCTTACCTTACTGCATACTATTATAGAACTGCTAGACTAGTTCCACTATCACCTGCCACCTTGTACTTTCCACCTTTGTAGCTTCCCTTTCCTCCTCCCCGCTCGGTGCCTAGGAGCCATGGGGGTAGGGGTAGGGGATGATAGAGCTTAGTCTTTATGACTAATGGTTTTCAGACCACAACATTACAGGGGATCCAGATGGGAGACAGGGACCAGCAGCTCAGGGACCAGAACCAGCGGAGTACGGTGCGCATGGAGGTGGGCTAGTCTAGTACCGGAGCACCAGCGACTAGCTCCGTGAGTGATAGTCTTTTTATAGCTTCCGCGAGAGATTGTAGTGAGGATCTGATGTACAAGAAACAACATTTAACCTACTGAACATACACAAGGATTATAAAATGTCGAGAATATAGCTGCGCTAAAACTGGTTTGAAGAAGATGAAACTGTCATAAAAAAGTACCGTAAATTAGAAACACGCACGAGTTGTCGCACCTATATATATTACCGCTGTTATAGATGATAAGAATTGGACAGTTATAAAGTTCGTCGAGAAACACAATCACTCGCTAGTGATGGAGAAAGAATAGCATCTACTAATATTTCATCGCAGCTTTTCAAAAAATGCATAGTAGCCTTATTAAAAATATGACGAATACGGGAGTTAAAACAGTTCGTGCATACAGCTTTTTATCTCATGAAGTTGGCGGTGTCGAGAATGTTGGGTTCTCTAAACTCGATATCTATAACTTTATGCAGCGGGAAAGAAATGCTTCGATAAAAACATACGACTCTATTAGTTTACTGAAGATTCTACAGGAGAAATAGTTGGACAAAAATTACTTCTTATGTAAGACCCCTCCCCCCCCCCTTACCGAGGAGGGCTACCGGGCCTTATGCCCAGAACTGCCGTCTTACGGTGGCACTAACGCACGGGTTAGTCGACACCGCAACACGCCGATCCTGCCGGCTAGTACGATCATTTAACCTGTAGGCCAATATGAGAAGAAGAAGTAAAACAGTATATTAATCCACTAGTCCACAAGTCACATAGTACAATCATATATATGAAATGAAAAGTACATCAATATAGTCCACAAAAGAGTACAAAAGAAAGAGTAATAAGGGCTTATGCCTGGTACATCAAATCCACTCTCTCTCAAAATAAAAAATGGAAGCTACACTAATACATCAGAACTCGTCCCACCTGAGGACGCACAGTAGTGGTAGTAGCCTGCTGAAGCGGTATCTGCTCCTCAAGTCCTGCCTCGTCGATGTGCTGGTGCTCCATCTCCACGGGCTCCTAAAAATAGTATGGTCACCGACCATTAGTCAAAAAGACTAAGTCATTTCCTCCGCACCTCGCCCCGCAGCTCCTAGGCACCGAGCGGGAGGACGAAGCGGAGGACAACAAGGGGTAGCAAAAGTGGAAGCAGGTGACAGAAACTAACTAGCAGTTCTAAATATAGTACAGGTAAGTAAGAGCAGTGCAGTAAGGAAATAAAGGAATAGCAGTAAGAACAAGTAAAGAAACTATTCTACTACTATACTACCAACACAAAAGTACCCTAACTTATATAAATGCCCATACAAATATATAAGTTAGGATTTCCAGGAAATTTAACTTATCATATAAAAGAGCCCATACTAATTTATATGATAAGGATCTATGAAGCGTATGACCTAATATGAATGAATATTATGATGCAATTTTATGCACATGCAAGTGCAACTCACACACAACGACTCTGTGATCACAGACCTTTAGTTCCCACTTTTTGAGAGCTAGCATCACTCTCTGGTACCACCGCTGTGGCTACGACAGCAGCGGAGCGGGCGTCTCCGCTTCTAGGCCGATATGCACACTACCAAGCCTTAGACCCCTCTCATACGCCTCTGTACACGTCCAAGGTGCACTCTAGAGTCTTGCGTACGTACTTTGCTGACAACCTGTTAGTCTTGTTGGGTCAGATGTGCGTTATCGGGGGTCGTCCTCCAGACCGCAGTGTAAAACAACCCACTGGCCCCTCTAACCCTCACAACCGCCTGGTGCACCGTACTGCTATCGGTGTGACGAACGGCCAGTACCGCATGCCCCGCCACTATATTTATGCACATGCAAGTATTTCATTCCGAGCCTTCCGCTCGCAGGACCAAACCCGTCCTGAAACCCTCAAACCCAACCCGGGTGAGAACGCACAATAGTGCCTTTATACCAATTCCCTCAAACCCTACACGGGTGAGCATATATCATGAATCTCTCCAACCCTACACGGGTGAGAAGGTACAACAATGTCTTAGCCTATTAGACTACTCTTGTCTACGGGTTATTATACTTACTGATTTAAGGTTAATCCCAGGACTGCCCCCGGTATTCCCTGCGAAGGGCTCTCAAGGGGAACTAGGAACTGTGTTGGGATTACGCCCAGCGTTCCCTTTCGCAAGGATATTTACTTTAGTTGATGGCTACCCATGTTTCACCCCAGCTCTCTTTGTTGCTCTGGAACAACCCTAGTGACTTAAGGTGTTACCGGGAAACCGACGGTCTTCCGTCGACCTCCACTCCGGTTGCTAACTAAAGACTTGCACTTTTAATCCCTCACTAAGACAATACTACCCACTAGGGGTTATACATATTGCACTCCCTTATTTCTTCCGACAATCAATCCCCTGGTAATCCCCTAAAGTATGCCCTATTTATACTATATGCAGACCGTGTCCTATTATTACCCTAAAATAGAATCTTCCAATCCTTAAGGCATCTTGCCCCTAAATATTTATCCTAGGGTGGTATGGGCTAAGGGAACTATCCTATGGATTCTCATAATTTTCCTTGGCCAAATAATCCCTTAATTAAATCTTTTAAATTAATTACTAGGTCACTTTACACATGAAGTAGTATGATTTAAGATCCACTGACCTAGGTAATTTTTCTTGAGTTGTATCTTGATAAAATATTTCTGTCTACAGAGTTTCATAATTTTCCTTTGATTATTTATACCAATTCATTAATTAATACCAATTCTACATAATTTCCATTTTTCAAATGAAGTACACGGAATATGTAATCCAAAATTCCAGGAAAATTACAGAACATATAAAACATTAATTTATGACTATTGGCAGAGTTTCATCAACTTTGATTGTGTAATGGCCTATCAATTTCCATTCTTACATATTTACCAAAAATGCCATTATATTAATTTTAAAACTATCAATACACCCATAAATTCTGAAATAATTATGCAAGACTAATAATACAATTTTACAACACTAGAAGTATTTCCAAATTTTGCTGAGGTGCATATCCATCAATTCAAGAATAAATAAAATAAGGGTAAAATGGGCATTTTAAGATATTTTACTCCAAAAGCTCTTCAAACAGAAAGATCAAATTTTTCTAAGTCAAATATAACCTTATTATCAACTTGGGAAAGTTTGAGGATTTGTACTTGAGGAAAACCTATTTTTCAAATTTATTTTCAAAAGGAGCTATATTTTTAAAAATTCCAATTTAATGGGATTTTTGATTCCAAAAATCCCATAATTAATCTGAGGGGTGACATTTACCATAATGAACCACTGGAATCAAATCCAAGATTTTTGAATGCCTCCATTAGGCTGAATGCACAATATTTAAATTATTGCTATTGGCACACCAAGGCAATATATACCAACACATGCAAGTGGATTTTCCATCATGCAGTGATCCAAAAGTGCTGCAATTTTTATAATGCACTAATGATGTTCCCAAGGACCCACCTCCAAAATTTGGGGCCATGAGGAGTCATATAACTCCATATATTTCATTTATTTACATTTTGATATTATGGCCAAAACTATAGAAAATGTTATTTCAAAAATTCCTAAATTTTGGCAGGGGCTAGGTTTGCCCTAATCATGCATGTATCCAAAAGTTGGGGCCATGGTGATTGCGGGTATGACCTGGGCATTCAAATGAATTTCTGCCCTTGTCTAGGACCAGTCCTAGGAGAAATGTTCTATAGGCCAGAATACTGGACCAAAGTTAATGATTAAGATGGAAAATTAAAGGTAACAGGTAAGGCTACATTTTTCATTCAGGTATCAGTTTCTGGAAATTCATCTAAGAGGCCTAAAAAGAACATGCAAAGTCACTGTATTTATGTGACATTAATTAGATTCATTTCATTTAATATATATAATAAGTATTTTGATTTTTTTTAATAAAAACCGCACGAATCTTGAAGCGTAAACGGACGGGATCCGGTCATCGTCCCGAATGGATCAAAGGCTGAGATTCATTTTTCCTGGGCGATGTTTGCTGGCGGTTTCCGGCCAGCTGAGCCACCACCACCGCCGGCGGATGTCACCATCACCTTCGCTAAGGTGGGGGCTAAAGTTTCCCGGCGGTGGGGCCGCCCGAGTTGGCTCCTCTAGCGAACCCGAGCAAGAAGAAAAAGCCCGAAATTTCTCATTTTCCTCTCATGGCATCGGGCTCGATTGAGCCCGATATCTCCCTAAATGGATCTAGAATTCTAGTACAGGTAGAGGGGCGGCGAAACGGACCTGGATTGGGGCTTGGTTGCGGGTCAGGCGGCGGTTTGCCATGGTGGTGGTGCTCCGGTGAGCTCCACCCCGAATTCTTGATTCTCCACCGATTTCCATGTTCCAGCACTCGATTTCAATTCCTTTCCACCTCCTAAAGCTAATGGTGAGGTTATTTGGGGCTGAGGTGGAGTATATGGGGAGATACAATCAAGGTGAGCTCGAGCTCAGCCTTGGTTGCTCCACCCCTGCTTGCCAAGTGGCACACAGCCCCCAATTTCCTCTGGAATGAAGTGAGGAGGTCGGCCAGTTGGTGTTGGGCAGAGGATTTCAGCTGAAGGGGTGGCCATGTGGCCACCATTCCCCTTCATCCCCATTTCTCTCTACTCTTTCTCTCAAAATCTCATTTCTACCCCTTTGCATGCATTCTCTCTCCTGATTTAGAGGGGTAGAGCTGGTCTTGTTCACTTGGGCTGGCCATGGGCCAAATTTGGTGGGCTTGGTCCAAAGGAGGGTGGCTTGGTCTTCATTTCCCTCTTTTAGGTCAAATAGTTGACTTGTTGACTTGGAGAGTTGACTTAGTCAACATGGTGGGTGGGCTGACCCTACTTGGTGGTAATGGGTCTAGTGGCACCACCCAACTTGGGTTGGGTCAAGGGGGTGCCCTACTTAGGCTAATTGGGCTTATGAGTGTGGTTTGACCAAATTAAGCCCAAGGTTGACTTGGGTCAATTGGGGTCAAAGTGTTGACCTAATGGCATGCCCTAGGGCGCACTTAGATTGTTTTTAGGGTTAGGGCAATGTGGTGGGGTCATGGTGTGGCTAGGGTCCCTATTTATGCTAGTTTGACCTAGTTTGACTTGGTCCTATAGTGAGCCCCATATGGCTACAACCCATTATCTAAGGTCAAACCTAGCTAAAACCCCTATCACCCATCTCATGCCTAACCCAATCTAAGTTGAGGGGTCCAAAAGTAACATGGGATGTTACATCTTATATGACATTGAAACCTATGAGTTGAATAGGTTGACAAACTTTTTTTAGATGGATGTGTTGGGAACATTGCACTCAAGGTTCCCTACACTTGATTTGAAGAGGCATCACCATCAACACAAAGATCATAGTTGTATTTGATGTTGGTTAAGCTCATCATGTGTAGGATGTTCTTTGGAATAAGGTTAGACAAGATGTTTAACTGATGGTGACAGGTGGTCACATGGTAGGCATGTGGAGAGACAAAAAATCTGTCTAAGTCCACAAACATTGAGTGAGGACAACTCATTCAATGCCAGATGCAAAGAAATGTGGCTAAGTACAGAGGCATTGAGTAAGGACATCTCACTCAATGTCAGATGCAAAGAAATGTGGTTAAGTCCACAAGCGTTGACTGAAGCAAGCTCACTCAATGCCAGATGCAAAGAAATATGCTTAAGTTCACAAGCTTTGAGCGAAGCAAGCTCACTCAATGCCAGATGCAAAGAAATATAGTTAAGTCCACAAATATTGAGTAAAGTAAGCTCACTCAACGTTAGATGCCAAAAAGCACTGAGAGAAGACAAGTCAGTCAAAGCCTGACTATATGTAAGGCAGAAAAGTGGCTAAGTCCACAAGCATTCAGTGAAGGTTGTTCACTCAACGCCGTACTACAGAAAGTGGTGAGACAAGCTCACGCAGTCAAAGCTTAAACAAGAAAGACAGAAAATCTATCTAAGTACAAAAGTGTTGAGTGAGAAAAACTCTCTCAATGCTCTCAAAGCTTCCATAATAGAATTATTGGCTAAGGCAAAAAGTGTTGAGTGATGAAAGATCACTTAACGCTCTCAACGCCTAAGATGCAGAAAGATTGGCTAAGGTAAAAAGCATTGAGTGATGCAGGCTCACTCAACGCTCTCAATTCCTGAGATGCAGAAAGATTGGCTAAGGCAAAAAAATGTTGAGTGATGAAGGCTCACTCAACGCTATCAATGCCTGAGATGCAGAAAGATTGGCTAAGACCAAAAATGTTGAGTGAAGCTTGTTCACTCAATGCTCTCAATGCCTAAGTATGACAAAAATCTGTCTAAGTGTTTTGGCGTTGTGTGAAGCTTGTTCACTCAACGCCTATACTAAAGAACTTGAATTTGACTAAGTCCACAGATGTTGACGTCAGCAAAAGTCAACAAACTTCAAAATGTGGCGGGATGGCTATAGTACGCGACAAACGGCGTCGTAGGCCTACTGTATGACTTTTTGCTATTAAAGTAAAGTTGCAGGTGTCAATTTCAGTGGGGCCCACTGGTCAAAATAGTCGTTGATCGACAGAATATAAAAGGCAGAGATTAGATTGAAGAAATAAGCTTTTGGAAAATGCGTTGGACTTCGTCTTCTTCCTCGGCCATTGGTGCAAAGCTTGAAGAACCAAGTTCAGATCATCTTATCTGAAAGTTATAAAAGATAGCTAGTGCCATTTTTCACCTGCATTAGCAAGGTCAGAGAAAATCTCTAAAGAAGAAGAAGCAGCAAGGTCTAACCTAGCTGAAGCTGATCTGAAAGCCGATCCAAGTTATTGTAGCTATCTTCACTTGCTATAGCAAGTTCAGAAGAAATTTCTGTGGAAAATGAAGGAGCAGCAAGGTTTACCCTTGCTACAGCAACTGGAAGCAAACAAGAGTTAGTTGTTGACATCCTCACCTTCAACATCAAGTTCAGGGACATCTCTCTGAGAATGAAATTGCAGAAAGGGCTAACCCTAACTGTAGTTACTTCACAATTCCAACAAATAATTTTCTGAAGAACTTTTTCTGGAAGCTGTGAAGTAGAAGTCAACACTGAGTTTGCTCAGGAAAGAAGAAAGAAGAACCTGCTCTCAAGTGGTTTGTGACTCTTAAATAGTTAGTTGGTTGAAGATACATGATACATCTTGTCTTCAACAACACAGTTAGAAAGTTAACTTTCTAAGGAAGAAGAGGAAAAGTTAGTGCTGAGTTTATCAAAGCTCAAGAAGCAGCAAAGGGCCAACCCTAGCTGCAACACTTCCAGCACAAGCCAAGTCAACCCGAAGATTAGTTACTTGTTGCTGTGAAGAAGGTTGGGCTGAGTATGTCTCAACTCAGGAAGGCGGGCTCAGAGAACATATTCTTAGGAGTCAAATCATCAACAACCAACCACTTCCATCCCTTAGGATCCAGTCTTGGATATGAGCTGTAGGGACTTTGTGTCTGAGATTGTAGGATCCCTGTTGTAGATCTGAGGTAGGGCTTTGTCTTGAGTGTAGGATCCTTTGGATCTGAGGTAAGGCTTTTGAGCCTGAGGTAGGAGAGTCATTCTCTCTGAGTTATAGGGCACTTATGCTTGAGTGTAGGATCCTTTGGATTTGAGTTAGGGCCTTTGTGCCTGTGTTGTAGGAGAGTCATTCTCTCTGAGGTAGGGCTGACCTCCCAGTCTGAGTTGTAGGGCCTTTGGGCTTAAGGTAGGTGATCTTTGGATCACTCGGTTGTAGGGCTTTGTGCCTGAGCTGTAAGTATTGGAGGAGATTGAGTGGTCCTGCGGGATCGTGTTGTAAGCTCTTAGGAGCCGAGATTGGAGAATTGTCTTGTCTAACAAGCTGTTAGAAAGGTGGGAGGGAAAGTGGATGTACCTATAATTTGGGGAACCACTATAAATATTGTGTGTTGTGTTGTGTTCTTGAAAGCAAGCTAACTAAGCTATCTCAACACACCTAAAATACAAAGAAAATTAAAGATAGTCACAAGAGACTAAGAAACCTATTCACCCCCTTCTAGGTGATTTGGCTATCCTTGAAACTAAAGACTTTACAGTAGTGTCAGAGGGAGGTTGCTCAATAGGACTTAACAGTCTGAGTAGATCTCAAATGATAGTTAAAAGTTTATACTTATATGTTCAGGAATGAACCATAAGGAGTGGATCTCAATGAAGCTTCAAGTCTGTAGAAAGGAAAAGACCTACAATGGGCTGTTGATAGCAATTATAGAAGATGAAGACTATCCTGCTACCAAGATAGGAATCAGAACCCCACTGTCCTCTATGTTCAGTGATAGTGATAAAGATGATGTCTATCTAGATGCAAGAATGGAGATCAGGGACCCTCTATCACTTTCAGACAGTGATTTAGAGGAGGAGGAAGGTGACTACAAAAATTTTGGGCTAATGGCCATAATAGAAGAAGAATTCTGCGAGGATTAGCCTGGACCAGATCAGGTACAATCCTTATCTAGCTCATCCTCAGAATTTTATTATGATACCAGTCCAAATTCTGATGCATCCACATCAAGTGATGATGATGGACCTGTATTAGAGGAAGATGCCAATCAATTAATTGACCAATATGATGCACTTCTGGAGGCCTTCAAGAGAAGCAGGAAGTTGGCCAAAGATCAAGCTGTGAAGATTACCTCCCTTCAGCTAGTTGCTGCCTAGCATGCTGAGACAACATCCTTGGTGGATCAGAAGGCTAGGGAAGTCAGCCAACTAAAGACCATCTCAATCACCCAAATTGAGACCATAATCCAGAAGAACAAGATCATCTGGGATCTTGAAGAGAAACTCCTAAAGGAGAAAAAGATTGTGGCTAGTCTTTCAAAGCCCAAAATAGTGTTACCACTGATTGACTCCTTTACCTCTCAAAAAGATGTGAGAGGTTTAGAGTTAAAGTAGAATTCTAGTGTTGCCCATTCCAAAGGGAAAGATAAAGCTCCTATAGTGCCTCAGGCCACCCTTCACAAGGTAATCCTCCCTTACAACAGGTATGTCCAAGATTGCATGCATGGTCACTGGAAGAATGAGAATTCTCCATGTAAGAGTACAAGTGTATCTTGCAATGGAAGAAGGAAGGACATGAGTTTGAGTGCACAGAAGGCTCCCCATGAAGAAGTCCAAATTGCCCATCATGGACCATTTGTATTTGGTGCTCCAGCCCCCACACTCAAGAGTAAGGCAGTGACCTTCTCTCAAGATCTCCCAGCATACACTCAGACCAAGGGCATGTCTGTCAGCAAGCAAGACTTAGGCATTTCTGAGGCCATCAACATAATGTCCTCTACAAAGAAGATCACTATTGGTAGATCTCAAGAAAAACCAGGCTCTTATACTGACAAACTCACCTTCAATCGGATTATGGCTGAGAGAAATAAGATTAAAGAAGCTGCTCCTCTTTCTGAATAGTTAGTTACTACTAGACCTGCTCAGAAAAGAAGGTATAATATCCGTGAGTATTGGTACTGTGGTAAATTGGGCCACTTTGCCATAGATTGTTGGCACAACCCAAGTGTGCCAAGGGCAAGGGTAAGTCTTCATGATAGAGCTAGTGTTAGTCTTCCTGTCAAAAAATTTGCAGGAAGGCATGTGCATTTTTATGCTAATCAGAACCTAGGACACAATAATTATTCGGGTCCTAAGGTAAGGTAAACTCTTTTTTGCAGGATAGTCCAAGTGCTCATACCCCATGTGGTATTTGGACAGAGGTTGTTCCAGGAATAAGACTGGAACAAAGAGCCAACAGAAGGATCATACTCTAGTAAAAGATGGACCCAAAGTAAGCTTTGGTGGGTCAGACAAAGGATGGTCCAGACTTAGGACTCCAACAAGGAAGTTATCTCAGGGTTCATACTCTAGTGATAAATGAACCTAAGATATGCAGTTATGAAGTTGGAGATGGATAAACAAACCATCAAAATTACTCCTCCTACTGCCCAAAAGGAAGAGGATGGAGTGATGTTGTGAGCAATCCTAAAGAGGGACAAACTACACAGGCAATGGATAAAGACCAGCGGATCCATCCATTAAAGTTCAAGATGTCTGAATGGTGGGACAGAGTACTGCTGCCACTTCAGTATTCCAATTAGAGGAAGAAAATAAAGGTTTTGCTCATCATAGAGGAATGCACAAGAAGCAACTCTTCTAAGAGCAGTAAGGAAGAGGCACTTGACCCTCAGCTGTCTGAAGAAGTAAGAAGAGAAATGCATGCTCAGGTTTCAGTATCATCTGAACCTGTAGCAAGGGCTATTTATATCAGTGGCTACCAATCAGAAAATAATCTGGCTGAGGTAGCAAAAATGGTAACTGAAAGTGAAGTTGTACAAGATCTGTGAAAATATTAAGGGGAATACTGTCAAGCTAGATGCTCCTGCTTGTCGAGCAAGTTTAGTCAAGGTTGCTGGACAAGCTTGAGTCTTGCCTACAGTACCTCTAGCACTAAATAGATCAGCAATACTGCTAAAGTTCAACATGTCTCTATGGACTTTGCTGAGGTTGAGAGGAGTAGACTACCCAGATGGTTTCACCTGCTGGGGGAGAGTAAGTACAATCAGTTTATGAACAGCTGGATTGCTCTAGCTATTGTTGACATAAGTTCATCCTAGATTGCTGGACAAGCTTAATTCTTACCAAGAGAATCTCTAGCATAGATTAGATCAGTAGAACTGTAGTACACCTGAATGGCTCTATGGATAATGCTGAGAATGAGGGGGGAGATTCCAAAAAATCTCCCTACTTAAGATGATAAGAGTATCATTAAAATGACTATAGATGCTTCAAAGGATAGTGATCTATCTGGATGAAGAGAAAGTTCAGGCCAAGGTCTCCCTATCCTATTTGAAGAGT